>OX596054.1:8770000-10020000 GCA_951394065.1 Venusia cambrica
TTTCTCCTATTTTGTATTCAAATAAAAAAGGAAGCCGATAGAGTTGCAAGCTTTTAGCGCCGATATTCCGGGCTTGTGAAAAAGCTACAAATGTCGGTAATCAATGTCAAACGGAAGCGGAGCGATATTTTGTTAGGGAACAAAAGTTTTCATCGTGAAAAACCCGTAAAACGAGTGGCGATGACGAGCAATCGCGACCCTGTAAAATATGCCGGCGGGGTTTTAAAACGTGAGTTTTTAGAAGGTTTCTTTAATATGCTCTACTTTTAAAAGGTTCTGTACCCAAAGTACCAACGGAATGTTATTGCGACTACGGCGCTTCACAAACGTGAGTTGTAGACGTTGAAAGTTTGTTCCTCCTTTGTTGTTGTCATTTGTTCAACTCAGTTTATCCCATATTTATTCAAACAATATTTACACTAACTATTTACAAAGGAAGCAGTCAGGTTTCCTAAGGACCATTACAAACGGTCTATAGGTAACTCAACTGTTCCAGATGTTTGATGTAGATGTAATGTATACTATATCCATTGCATACATATCCATACTATTATTGTCCGTATTATTGTTTTTTATTGACGTCTTGTGGAAAATGATGAATAAATTACTAAAAATGACCAGTAAATGTGACAAAAGCGTGTCCAAGCACTGGGTGCATTGTCACGCTTATTTGGTTATACTATTTCGCTGGCCTAAATAGGAGTTAGCCTTTGGGATCACACGTCGCCTCAATTATAAGCCCCGCAAGAATTTTGCAAGGCTCCCCACGGACCCGAGGTCTCAATTATATACCAAAAGGCTTAAATAACTAAGTTCTGACGAGACCACTATGCTTTCGGCTTATGTGATCCTAGGCCGAATCAGCCACAGCACCAGCCCTGAGACTGAAGTCCTAGGCAGATGAGGTGGCGTAAGACTGTCGAGGCAGGTAGCGTCCGACACCAAAGGACTATTTCCCACGGGATAAATATTATATTTCAATGGACCAATCCATTATTTTAATGAATGCATTCATACTTTCATTTTCTTAAAGAACTATTCATGCAGTTCAACCTACCTTGTTTTTTGTAGAGTAAATTTTTTTATTGAATTAATAAAAATAAATATACATTATATGTATATATAATATAAATTTATTTATAGCATAAATGCTTCTTCAGTAGCGCAGGGAAAATTACTAATAAATTGTTAGCATTTAATATTTGTAATAGGGTAATAGGTACTATGACAAAACACACCGACAGGCCTGCAGTTAGTCGCAGTACTAATGTGGTGTTCGAACAGTAGGGTCAGATGACAAACATTTAAACTAGTTAAGAAGACAACGGGAAAGCCTAAAAGTTTACATCTAGTCCATCAAAATATTCAAGGCCTTTCCATCAAAAATTTAGAAGTAGAATTATTTTTAAGCGACATGAACATCAGTGTTATGGGCGTCACTGAACACTTTGTATTGGATCAAAAGTTACTACCTTATTATAAAGATTACTGTATTGCTAGCGCATATAAGCGAAAGAATACCACTCAAGGGGGTCTTTAATCATTGTAAAGATATTGTGAAACTCACCATTGAAGAAGTTATAGAACTGTCATGTGTTGAACTGGAGCGACACATTGTGGTTTGTGTCTATCGTCCCCCCCCCCCCGCGCAAACAACGCGCTATTTGAGTCCAAGCAAAATATTCAGTCGTAATAAATTTAATAATAGTGCTTGGGGACTTCAATATTGATATCCCTAATAATCCTTACAACTGCTAACTCTTACAACTGCCACTTGCATTGATAATATATATTGTAGTGATACTCCCCTTCAAAAAGATATGTTTAAAAAATTTTACTCAGACCATTATGGTCAGAGTGTTATTTTTGATTGCAATTCGAAACAGGAGCTTCCGGAAATCACTTGCAGGCCAATCACCGAATTTCGCATCATGAAATTTCAAACCAACATTGGTAAAATGATTTCCCTTATTCCATGCTTAAATGATCCGAACGAATTTTATAACATATTGTGTAAAGGTATATCTGGCTTTGTGTTTGCAGACTGGGCTACAGCCGGTATCTATAAGAGTAGGAATAGACTATATGAACTCTACGCAGAGAGAGAGTTAAGGCTACATGATCTACCATTTATTAGTTTCGTCAAAAAATACTCTAAAATCTTTAAAAAGGTATGTCATTCAGCAAAATCTTTGCAAATAAAAAGGAAAATAGAAAACTCAACAAATAAAATAAAGGCTACTTGGAAAATGATTAATAATGAAACCGGTAAAACAAAACCTCTAACAAAACCAATAGCTTTAAAAGTAGATGATACAATTTTGATTGATAATTTAACCGGTTTTTCTCTAGCATACCTAATATTGTTACTCTGCCACTAAACTCATCTGTTGATTGTGCGTTGGCTCTACTTGAAACAAGTGTTGAAAAGTGTCATGTTTCCTTTAGTTTTAGACACGTCAACGCTGACTGTATTGTAAAAGGATTTAGGTTAATAAATATACTTTGTTCAAGTCTGGAAATGAAAAGGATCCAGCAAACTATCGACCAATATCAACACTGCCTGCATGTAATAAAATATTTGAAAAACAGATTCTTAATTAGTTACAGTCACATTTAACTGCAACAGGCTATTGCATGTAAAACAATATGGGTTTACTTAAGGCCGTTCAACGATCGACGCTGGTGCTATGCTGTTGAAGTACATCTTTGAAGCCTGGGAGGGAATACAGGATGCCATTGGAATATTCTGGGATCTATCTAAGGCTTTTGACTGCGTAGATCATGACACCCTGATCTCAAAGCTTAAACACTACGGCATCCAGAATCAGGCAATAAACATCATGCATAGTTACCTATCGAATCGCATTCAAAAAGTGGATATTAGTGGTTGCAGATCTTCGGGAACCTCCACTAACATACGTGTACCACAAGGATCAATCTTAGGGCCTTTTCTGTTTCTAGTCTATGTCAATGAACTACCATCCTGTGTAAGGACCTTTGTGTCATTGTATTGTTAGCTGACGATACTACATTCATGTTTAGAGTCGATAGGGCTAAAGATAACTATGATTGTGTAAATGCTTCTCTAGCTAAAGTTCTTGATTAGTTTACAGTAAATAACCTCCTACTAAATGAGAAAAAAAACAAAATACATCCGATTCACCTTGCCTAATGTTCAAGTCAGCAATGCTAACATTATCTTAAATGGGGAAACGCTTAACTTTATTGAAGCAACTTCATTCTTAGGTTTAAATATCGAAGCAAAGTTGCAAAGGGGTATTCATATTGAGTCATTAGCTAGCAGATTAAGTTCGGCTGCATACGCTGTACGTACAATAAGTCATCTTACTGATGAAGCTACGGCGAGATTAGTTTATTTTAGTTACTTTCACAGTATTATGTCTTATGGCATATTTTTATGGGGAAGTGCAGCTGATTTTGAAAGCATTTTTATTCTATAGAAGAGAGCTGTACGGGCAATTTATAAAATGTAAACTCGTGACTCTCTTAGGGAACGTTTTAAAGAGATTGGTATTCTTACAGTCAGCTCCCAATACAGTTATGAAAATCTAATACACGCTCACAGAAACATTGATGAGTTTAGTAAAAGAAGTGATGTACACAGTGTTGATACTAGAAAAAAATTAGCTTGATACACCTAGGTATCGCTCAGGAAAAGTAAATAATTCATTCTTAGGAAACTGTGTGAGATTCTATAATAAGCTTCCTAAAAGCGCCACCAAACTCTCCGCTCGTAAATTCTAATTGTATATTAAGAATAATTTAATTTAAAGTGCCTCCTACAAAATTTGTGATTATATCGACGATAAGAACGCGTTACTATACCAGTTGACAGATTTCTCAATGTTAACACATTGAGAAATCACCATTTTGCTGTCAACTGGTATAGTACTGTAAACTGCCCATTAGGTAGATAAGTAATAACAAATGTTTTAAGATTTAGTATTTAGGTTTATGATGTATCTGTATATACTTATAATATAATATTTAATGCAGCCAGTGTCTTGGGCACGCTTCCGTCTGGTACTGGTCTGGAACAGTTGAGTTACCTATAGGCCGTTTGTAACGGTCCTTAGGTAATCTGACTGATTCCTTTGTACACAGGTAGTTTAATTGTACTTTTTATTTTGATTGTTACCAGGTGAGATGAAGGCCAAGCGCTTCCTCGTAGTACAAAAAAAAAGGTGAAAATTGACTTCTAAGATTTTGTGACATTGTTATTTACAAGTGAAGCTAATAAAATCATTTTAAATACTGTAATAATACATTAATTTCGTTACTAAAGAACTAGTCTGGACCACCGGTACAAGTTTTCAAACCTCGTTAGTTACAAACAGAATGTAAAATCTGTGACCTTCTCGCATTCATTGATTTATTTATATTAACGATTTCATATTAAAAATATTTAGTAATCAGAATAATATAAAATTAAAAAGATTATGAAAAAATTGATAAATATTGTATAATTTTGGAAGAATCATCATAACTCGACCCCGCATGTCATATAGGACAAAATATGAACAAACAAATAGTCAAATTTATTTTTCCAGGGGAAACGAAACAATCGAGTTACCGTTTAGAATGGTGTTAATTGTATATAAAGTTGGCCTAACTTCGTTTATAAGAAGAAAATATGCTTTGTAAATAATAAGCAAATTGAGACAGAAGAGGCCGCCGACCTTTGTTCACCGAGAAAGCCAAGGAGTCACTTTCATTAAAAATATAGGTCGGAAAAATCTTAAAACTATCACAAACAGAAGCAAAGTAAATGTTGAATAAGAAACGTCTACGCTGCCTGTTTGTGCGAACTATAAGATACATTTTTGAACTTAATATGCAGTTAGTGGAAATTTTCAGAGAATGTAATTTTTTTTTCTGTCTAAAACAGCATACATGCAAGCGTTAAACTTGGCGAAATATATAGTGCGAGTCAGCGCGACGGTCCCTCGTCACTTACTGTTATATATTTATTCTAGATAAAGCGATTAATAATAAAGAAGTTGATGATGATGATCGAAACTTGGAATAAAATTGGAATCGTGTGGGGTTAATATCTAGTGAACTTAGAGTGCGTAATCTAATTTGCAAGTGACACATAATATGTAAGTGTGTTGCAGTGGAACAAAAATGTTACATTTATACTGGGTACTCATCGCTGAGAAAAAATATCAAATAGGTCAAAAGCCGCGTCGTCATATCGTAAAAAAACATGTGTGGCCAGGCTTTAATCAAAATATGTGCATTAGTCTTATTTACTCCTGTTTTGTTTGAGCGCAGTTCTGTAACTCGGGGCTGGATTGTTGGTAAACAGACTGTCTGGCACAAATAACACAGCTTCAACGTATCGTATTACGCTTCTAGGAGACTACGAGCACTTTCACGGGTATTCATAGAGAGCGTCAATTTTATAGTAAATATTTTAATACGCGAGCGAGTACTTTCTGTTTCATAGGAGTAAAATTGTACTTCTCGGAAAAAATGTATTTTCCAATATCGCCTACTAATAAACGGTGCGTAATACCTTCAAAGAACGCTTTACTGTATGTATGCTGTTAAGTAATAAAGGTAGGCGGTTATCCTTGACCTTTATGACCTTTTTTTTATGAACAAGCCTCACAGCTCAATTGGTAGTAGCTCTGCCTTCTGAGCTGTAGGTTGTGGGTTCGATTCCCACCCAGGACAAACATTTATGTGATGAATGTAGATGTTTGTTCTGTGTTTGGGTGTTGTATTATTATATGATAAGTATGTATTAACAAAAAAAAAAAAAGTATTTATGTATTCTATCCGTAATCTAGTTCCCATATTACAAGCTATGCTTAGTTTGGGACTAGATGGCGCTGTGTGAAATTAATGTCCTGTAAATTTATTTATTTATTAAATTTTTACTATTTATGCATGTATCTCTATTTTATTGGCACGCTCTGCAGCCTAGACGGCTTGAAGGTTTTTGACACTTGAGGTGTCGTTTGGTTCCTATAAATTATGGGAGTTACATATACTATTATATGACTCTGGGGTGGAGGGGTTAAAATTATAAATAACGAGGGAATCATTAATTCAGGGGTCATTGTTTTATAACTAGATTTCAGCACAGGGAAAATTTTGAACCCGCTGTCGTTGCGTTTTGGTTGCAATATGCATGTATTTTAATATTTCGTAGTTGGGTTCATCTTTAAATTAGTTTGACCCATGTCATCAATACATTATGCTGCGTTTTCATGAGTCCTAACTAGTGGTGGCCCAGTCGACGACCGAAAAAAATACTCTCTGCACCTAAACCCATACCAGTCCATACCCTTTGGACTAAAACACAGTAATGCTTTTTTTTACTCCTTAGCGGTTGAGATAGTGATGGTGATAGCACTTACACAAACGAGCACTTTCGGAACTCT
This sequence comes from Venusia cambrica, assembly GCA_951394065.1. Taxonomy (NCBI): domain Eukaryota; kingdom Metazoa; phylum Arthropoda; class Insecta; order Lepidoptera; family Geometridae; genus Venusia; species Venusia cambrica. The sequence goes on from OX596054.1 coordinate 8,776,420, forward strand.
CGAAGCTCATTAAACTGTATAAATTCGCTGTCACTTTGCGAAGCTTTTCCACATTTATTAACAAGGATTTGTGAACCGCGTGCAAATAGTTCAAGTTCAGTAATACTCGTAGTTGTAGGTGTATAGTATTGCACTTCTCGGTATATCTATGTTTACTAATATAGAGCTGGGTCAACGAACTAGCTGGTACATAGTAGCATAGGTAGGTACCTGCGTTGATTGAGCTCCGTGATTCAATGAAACTGTGTGGCTATTCACAAAAGTGAATCTCTTTGATTTATTCATCTGTGTTCGTTCATTTAAGTGACTCTGTTAAAGTGTATTTCTCTTAAACCTTTCGTTTATAGGACATAATTAAAATATAAATGTAATATTAGGATTATTATTATAGTATGTAGTTTGAATTTGTTATTCAATTTAATGAAAACATCCTTTGCTTTGTTATAACAGAGAATAAAACAATTATTTTAGGACTCGGTTTTAATTATCAGTTATCAACAGCCCTTTCATGTCCACAGCTGGACAGGGCCCTCCAAAATTGGCGGGTTTTGTCATTATAACCACGCTTGGCATGCGGATTGGTAATCGCATTACAGGTATTATTATTTATTTATTATAAGTATCTGATTATTCTTTAGAAAAACTTTAAAGCTTCTCCCAAAATTGGAACCACCGTAGTAGGTAAATTGATCATGAATTTCAATGTGTGCGAGAAAAAAATACTTCATCAAAACCTATGTTAAGCATGAAGTTGGTTGAAATAGGACCATAAAGGAAATACAAAGACTAACAGCTCTATGTAAGACGAGCTTAGTTACCGAAAGTTGTTCGTTATAATTAGAAGGAGGGAACTTGAAAATTAATACCTCTTTCTGGCCGCGCTCATAATGCTCGCATGTCCCGTAATCACTTCACTGTCCATTTTATTTAAACCGTTCATTTTGATGTTTTTTTGGTGGATTACGTCCTGATTTTTGTTTTTTTTCATGTCAAACGTATATGATATATACCACAATATAGGCAATATTGTGGTCAAATGTATAGGTAACGGGCAATGATGTAGCCTAAAATGATGATTATGATTTGCTTGCGGATTTGGTTGATACCCAACATAGATTAACCGTGAGATTATCTAAACAAAGATACGTTGAAACTATAACGGAGGTAGACCTCTGTTTGAAACTAGAAATCAACGGTAAGTTATGTGCTAGTATGTCACCGGTGGGCTTACCACTAGGGTGAAAAAGTAGAAAGTAATGGTCACATTATTATAATTATCTTCATATTATGAAAATAATTATAATATCTAGTACCCATATAGAAACTAAGCTTAGTTTGGATCTAGATAGCGCTGTGTGAAATTTATGTCCAATAATATATTATCTTGCACGCACGGGAATCTAATCTCCCAGCTCATATTAAACGTTTGATGGAAAAAAATACTAATCACTGACTGATGAAGCGTGACAAACCCTTTGAGGATTCTCCTCGGATGACAACTTAGGGCTTTGGATCTTTACAGGATCACTTACTTGTAGTAGACATAGGTCCGTCTAAACAGCATATATCTACGGTTTTCAAGGTTAGCTTCAATATGTTAGCCGCTTAGTAGAATACCTACTAGCCAGTACTGTACAACAGAAGTTGATGATGCTGTTAAAGTACTCTGTGTGCCTACCACGTATTCACAGTAATTTACTATTATACCATGACGTAGGTCAGTTTACTACACTTTATGTTGCCCCATTAGTATCTATCCTATTTATATATTTTGTACGACGGGGAAGCGCTTGGTTTTCATCTCACCTGGCTAAAAGTTAAGATATTATAGGTGGAGGCACCTTTCACCCGGAATCCTCAACAAACTGAGGAACTGGCTATCTTACCTACCTCTAAATGCCAGAATACATTTTTTTTTTATTGTTATATGGCGACAGAATTAGGTAAGATGGTGGTAGCAAGCCAGGCGGACTCAAACAAAGTTCTACCACCAATCAAACCAAGCACAATATCGCGACTCCCCTGGGGATCGAACCCGGGACCTCTGGATCTGAAATCGGTGGGTTGAACCACTAGACCGAAGAGACGGTTAAAAAACTTATTCGTAGTTGGACATTACGAATAGAAGTAACGCTGAAAATATGTGCCCCTAGGCTCACTTCCAACCGAACTCGAACGCGTTAGATTGACGAGCGAAATTAATATTGTTAAAATATTGTATTGAATTTGTCGGGATCTGAAATCGGTGAGTATAGACGTGAGTCTAGTGATGAACCACTAGACCACTGAGGCGGTGGAACTGTAAGCTAGAAGCACTGTATACATTTTCAGACATGTAAATTTATCTTAACTGTCCTCGCTAGCAACTTTCGTTGGCATAAACTTGTTGTAGTAACTTTAAAAATACAAAATATGCGATTTAGATATCCTTGTCAGCTTTATGCAATATTGCCAAGCACTTACCTTTGTTGTTTCAGGCGTGTAGCTTTCCTACAACTTAATAATGTTGTAATGTCATTAGCTAGAGCCCTTTAATGAAGGTTTTGTAAAGACCGTAATATTTATTATAATTGTTATGGGTACTTGGTAAATATTTGCATTGACCTTTTTCGATATAAGTACCAATGATATTTTTTTTTATGTTAAACAGTTTTGATTTTTTTTTTTGACAATATCTTTGGCTATCCAACTACAAAATGAAGATTAAAATATTTTTTCTCATTATGTTTCAATTTTTTTTACGTCTCAGGTCTTAAGTATTAGTTCCTACTAAAATTGGTGAACGAAGATAGAGGTTTTTTGTCATTAATACAATGCCACTGGAACCTAGAACTGTTTCAGATTAGATTGGAATCATTTTATTTGTACGACGGGGAAGCGCTTGGACTTCATCTCACCTGGTTACAAGTTAAGATTAGGCCGAAGGTGGAAGCGCATTTCATCCGGAATCCTCAACAAACTGAGGAACTGGCTATCTTTCCTTTAAATACCGGAACACAACAATTTTAGTATCGTTATTATGGCGACAGAATTGGGTAATTTGGTGGTAGCTAGCCAGGCGGACTTAAACAAAGTCCTACTACCAATCAAACCAAGCATAATATTGTATCTCCCCTGGGGATCGAACTCGGGACCTCTGGATCTGAAATCGGTGGGTTGAACCACTAGACCGAAGAGACGGTTAAAAAACTTATTCGTAGTAGGACATTACGAATAGAAGTAACGCTGAAAATATGTGCCCCTAGGCTCACTTCCAACCGAACTCGAACACGTTAGATTGACGAGCGAAATTAATATTGTTAAAATATTGTATTGAATTTGTTGGATACACCACACACATTTTTACGTTAGTGCCGATATAACTGATGAATGTGGTACTTTTTTAATGTTTTTAAAATCAATCTGTCACCATCCCTCGGCCTAAGTAATCGTACTCGTCTCTCAAGCATTATCTCAGCTGACTTCAATGCCACCAAGCTTTTTTTTTATGACGGGGAAGCGCGAATCTCTATATTTTTTAGAAAGGGTTATTTATTGACCTTAACATTTGCAGAGGGAAGATCTTCTTATTGATTCTAGGTACATGCGGTTGAGGTGACTATACTAACCCAGGTAACCAGTAGCACGCGTCAGACAGTTCTGCGATGAAGCGTAGCATCGTTATCGAGCTACATTTGTTCTTGGAATTTCTTCGTATCGCAACTCTACATTTTCGTGTGGAATTTATACCTCCTACGTCAACAAACAATGACTAGGTATCACTGGTAGCCTAACGAGATATCGCGAGCAATATCATTGTCTGATGGAGATGAGAGACCGGAGAGCCTCTAGTTACGACAAAAACGAAGCAATTATGTAACGACGTCAACGAATTAGTGTTTGTGCTGGCTACACGCCAAGTGCACACGGATGCAGCCAGGGCCAGTGGGCGAAGGGGAGAAGGGGCCAGAGGCCGAACTGCTTTAAAACATAATGATACTCGATTGAATCGAAACTGAAACGGATATCTTATAAATACATGCTATGAATATCAGTTGAATTTTGTTCGTATCGATTTGTTACTAGTTTTCGCCCGCTTGGCATGTTGATAATAAGTAGCCTTGGTCCTCTTCCCCAGACTTCAAACTATGTCTATATCTACACTACATAATAGATTCAATTAAATTCATCACCCCTTGTTGTTGTAGAGTAGCAGCCTTTTTTAAGATTCAACGGATTTAGACATCACAACTAGACAAAAAACAACTAGAAAAATCTCTTTTATTTTGCCAAGTTTATTAAATTACGCTATCATAATCAAGTTGTCGCTATAGTAGATTTTCTGTTGGTTTATGATAGAAAAAAATTTATCAAAAATATTTAACTCTCGCTGCCGCTTTCTTCGCTTTTTGTAAAGCTTGACCGAACACCAAGAATCGGATGTCTCTATAATCCGGTTTTATGGAGCCGGCTAAAGTATACAAATCTTTCCTGATAGTCTCATCATTTTCCCTATAATGGCGCATTTGGCGTAAGTGATGAAATGTTTGTGTCTTGTGGGCGATGATGCTGTTAGCAATGGCAACTTGTTTGCTGTTAACGCTAGAGAGCCGTGAAGTGTATGAAAAATCTTCAGCTCAATACAATAAAACTCTCAAAATTGTAACTCTACGTCACTGGATTGCTCAGATCACTAAATAACACACATCATTTTCTTTTATTGTACGTGCTGGGCCTTCATTTCACCTAGTTACAAGTTAAGATAAGGTCGAAGGTGCGGAGGCGCACTTCACCCGGAATCCTCAACTAACTGAGCAACTGGCTATCTTACCTCTAAATGCCGGAACACAATAATTTTAGAATGATTTGGGTTACCGACGTCATCTTTTAGGCAAGCGTTGGAGCACGCTTAGGCCTCATCTTTTCTTATTTCACATGTAAGCTGGTGGTCAACGATATATTTTCTATTATTTATTCTGTTCTAAGCCTTTATTTATCATCTCTCAGGGTGATAAGTTTCAAACGCCATCATTCATACACTTTCTAGCCTCTCTCATTGCCGCAGTCGCATTGCCTCTGGCGGTAGTTAATTTGTAGTGATGTTTAAGCTAATCATTGTTTCAAATTCGAGTGATTCATATCAGCGGAGTGGTGCGAGCCGGGAAATTATGAACACCAATTAATGTCGGTTACGTAAACATCAACCAGACCACGTTTGCACTAGGTGCGCCATTTTTATTTTGGTATAATTTGAAGTGAGGTTAAGAGAATCTCAATTATGCAGTCCGTGGGGAGCAGGTGCCCTCCGGGTTTCAAAAATCTTGCTGGGATTTTGATTGAGGCGACACGTGACCCAATGGCTGGCTCTTATTTAGACCAGCGAATTAGCATAGCTATTCAGCGTGACAATGCAGCCAGTGTCTTGGACACGCTTCCGTTTGGTACTGGTCTGGAACAGTTGAGTTACCTATAGGTCGTTTTTAATGGTCTTTAGGTGATCTGATTGATTCTTTTGTACATAGTTTAATTGTAGGTACATTTTATTGCATACATAATTGTGTAGTGGATAAAGATAACTCAATATAATGTTGCTATTTAATCTTGATGTCATCGTATTTAAAGTTTCAAATAGGTATTCTCTCTATCGAGTTTTTATCAAATAATTTTTCGAGGTATCTGTTACACCATCACACTTAAAAAGGAAGTTACTCTGGAACTGTCACGTCTCTCTGTTATCTGGTGTCTTATCTATGTTGATTAAAAATGTTATCTTCGTGATTGTCAGACAGTCAATCAGTCACATTGAATATGTATTCAAGAAATGTTCGTTTTTATTTAGTTAATAGCCAATATGTAAAAGCGACCTAGCTAACAAACTCCGACCAAATTCCAATAATTAAACATACGAATTGGTATAAAGTTGAGACCAACCGTGGGTTGTTTGAACATTTTCGTGAATGCACTTTTTGAGCAAAAGCTCTGTGGGAACAAAATGGGCGAGCTATTTTGTTTTATTTTAAAAAGATGCGCGTGGTATAATCAGGTCAAGAAAAACATGTTCACGTTACTAATCTCTCTGAAATGTATTTGCTATTTACTATAAACCACTAAGCTCAATGTTGTGGTTTTCTTATAGGCGTAGGTGTAGAGCCTTTGCGCAAGTTTTTTTGTACGATATGGATCAAGAATGAGCTAGCAGTCCACCGAATGTTAAGTTGAACTCTTGCCACTATAACGAAGCCTTATTATGTAGGTCATATCCTCAAAGATGACCTTCGCTGCACTTCATTGTGCCCGTCAACTTGAGACATAAAACTGTTAAAACCGTGAGCCCGTAATTTCAATGCAACCATACCTTATAAACTGAAACCCAGTATCAGCTCAGCGGCCGAAATAGGTATTGTGGTAGTACTTCCCCTGACGAGCCCATTTACAAGGAACTCTTCTACTCATGTAAGTGAGTATACACTACTCATATATAGTACTCTACCATCAACCGCACTTGTACTATCGTCCTCTGCATCCTATGGTTGCTCTCCATACTAAGGTTTTCTAGAACAAATCTTTCTAATCGCTTTTAAGCGATAAGACAGCCCATTGTACTGTGAACTTTAGTTTTAAAATTGTCAATTGTCCAATATGTTTTTGGTGTACAATAAATAAATTTCATTAATTATTTAATTCATTCATTTATTCATTCATTCATTCATTTAAGTGAAACAATGTGGGTTTTACAAGTTATAATCATCCAACTAATATACAGTCGTAGGCTGTACGTGGACCGGTAGCACAGCACCGCACCAGCCGAAGTTTCCAGCGATTGTTTGCGGAAGTACGTCAAGTATACACAACACATGCTATAGTAATGATTGCATTGTGGATTTGAGTACTCGCTCATACATTGCAAACAAGTTTGAAACATGCTTTGAGCACTTATCCAATTTTGTATGTGCATCAAACATTCTTTGTTAATAAACTTATATTCCATACGACTGTATTGATTTGCAAAATTTTTACGAAATTAACGAAGACGTGAAAATGAAATCTCAAACGCTAAAACATCCGCCACTTAAGCTCAATAAAAGTTGATGCCACTCGCTGCAATAAAATTCCGTATAAATCGCACCCTGGTAAGTGAAACGGTCGATTAATCGATTAGTCCAGTAATTGATTGTGTGGCACTGATCGGCTTACTCCTCTATATTTATTACTAGCTGGCATCGTGTAGTTACACTTGCGTCAAGGTTCTCAGTTTTTACTTTAATTTCGGGCCAGTTAAGCTTACTGGACCAAGCATCTTCTCGGAAGGCTCGCTCCATTGTAAATCTCACTCTTGCCCAGTCAAGCCTCGAGTCCCAAAACTGACCCAATGATACAAATATGAGCCGCCTCTATCCATCAACTCCATGTGCCCACCGCGCCGGTTACAACACAGCCCCCGTTGAGGTCGCGGCCAATACATCTAAATCTATAGAGCCATTGTGTACGCTAACGCACTGCAAAAGTTTTAAAAGAAAAAGAACCAACTGCAGGGTTTACGCAAATTCATATTATATATTTAAGTTAACCCTTTCATACTTTGTAATTGAACTTAATTGATTGTACGAAATATCACTGAAGGTCGGTATATTTTATCGGTTTTTTTTTTATTGTTAGTATGTATGGTCATCAGGAACTCGTAAAACAAATGTTTTATAATTTACTTTGCATAGTATTTATTACAAATTTCTAGTCAACTTATAAATATTTTCAATGCATAAAAAAATCTGTGTGACCCCTTTAGTACTCCAACTATAAATATAAAAAAAATCATGATGGAGTTCGTTTTCCGATCGTTTTCCATAAAATTATATTTAGACTAAATTTCGTAACATACAAATAACCTAGTATGTAAGTTTCTACCGGCGTTTATATTAACTTTTTAAACATATAAAAGTAGGTATAGAGACATAGCTAGAATAAGTCAGACATGTAGCAGCAGATTAGAGAATAGATAGACCATTTTTGACGTTTCAAAGTGATCCTAAAAAATCTTACTGAATAAATATATTTGACTTTGACTTTGATAGAAACAATAATCAGGAGGATAGCAGATTTTTAATAGGCATTGATTTCTTCTCTATAACTGTAGTTACGTCTTTGTCTATCTTCAATAGTTTTTACTGTTCACGTGATGTTAGGAATTTTCTTGGTAATTTTCCTTCACCTTGTGTTACATTATTGTATATATGTGTTTTCGTAAGAATATTTAACCCAATAAAAGAACATATAGCTAATGTTACTTAGTAATACAAAAACATTCTAATAGAGAAAGATTTTTTTAATCGTTCCAGTAGTTTTTGAGTTAAATAAGTACAAACAAATATTCGAATGTTTTGTTTTTACAATAATAGTGAAGAAGGGCAGATTTAGCAAGTGTAAAAACCATGGCCATTTCTTTGAATACATTTATCTGTAGTTTTGCTATTCAATATTAGGTCATTTCTGAAAATGTGTCTGTATTTGTTGGTAAAGCCGGGTATCTTAAAGAAATAGCTTTGTGAGGTAACCGAGAATATATGTTAACATTTTGCGGGGTACGGTAGCCTCGGTTTCACAGATACGAGTTTTTGGACCTGCATACCTTTTACTACTTCAACATATATGCTATAGACAACAGAAAAATCTTATAGGTTATGAGTTCGATTCCCACCCAGGACAAACATTTGATGAATATTGATGTTTGTTTTGTGCTTGGGTGCTGTATAATATGATACGTTATTTTTTTGCTTAGTTTGGGACTAGACGGCGCTGTGCAAAATCAATGTCCTCTACAGATAGCTAATTGCTTGAGGCGGCACTTTGAGAGATCCATTATCATCTGAAATCATTTGGTAACAAATCGTATAGAGGCGAAACAAGAGACGATAATATTTTTTTTGGTGCGATTCCTCCCCATTACAAAATTTTGTGTTTGATGAACAGACGTTTACGTCACATATCACAATTATTCCATCCGTAATCTATTTTGTGAGGCGTTGTGTGGAAATTACAACCAAAATTGGGGCTGAAATGATGCAAAATGAGTGCAGTGGACGTCCATTGCTGAATAAGGTCTCCGCAACTGACACCACAAAAAATACCTGAGCCACCTCCATCTATCAATTCCCTGTGACCACCACAACGTTGTCGGTACATCGAGTGGAGGGGCTGAAGTATTTATAGATTTTGTTTGTTTACATCTCATTTCTCTCATTCGTAGCGGCAATGCTCAATTTATGTGAGCATTGCCGCTGTCGTTTTTAACCTACAAAATACCTTTCCAGTCCACTAACTATCTACGCACTGAAATTTCGTAATAAATATTTGATTACCTTAATAAAATAAGAATTGTATACTGAATATATTTTTCTATATTTCGTTATAGATTCAGATGGTTTTTGCACTAATTTTAAAATATGTGAAGCATAATAAGAAAATTTAGATTTTCTTATTATGCTTCACACTTCGACGGCCGAACGTACCCTGCTCTCGGTAACCTAACGTACATATTTACTGATTTTGATATTTTAACTTTTTGTTATAACAATATTAAAATATTAATTAAACGATTATAGGTAAAGAATTGAGTGGTATAATAACGGTCTACCCCTACTCATGCACGCGCGACTTCTTAACCGTAAAAGAAACTCTTGAATTTCGTCTACGCCGCGCTGAGCGCTCGTCTCGCCTACTTACTTTAGGCCTCGTTCAATTTACCGCCGAGAGGAGATGGCTAGTCACGTTTCGAACACTGCCTCTGTTGTATTAGCTGTAATACAGTCGCGCGTATTGTGTCCATACAAAAGATTTCAACGCATTTACAGTTTTTGTACAGACCTTTTGAATCGCCTTGCTAAACCTTGGTAAATGAAAACAAATTATTAAAACACATTTCGCTGATTTAATGATACTACGTGCAACTTACTAAAAACACAAGGACCGCTCTAACATATAATATCAAGCTATAATATGTTTAGTTAGAAATACTTATCCTGTCGCGGATTGTGCATTTTTTGCGTTGACTTCAAACATAAAATCACTCAGTACACATACATTATTAGAAGTTTTAGTAGCTAGGTTAGGCTTATTTGTAGCACTAGAACATTTGTAAATAAGACAGGTAAGCTTTACTTTCCCAGACAGAGAGTAAATTTATATTAGGCGCTCGTAAACTCTTCATAGCATACAAATAACAATAACAGCTAAAGCCCTACTATCACTGGAACTCGAACCAAGGGCGCGGGTAACCAGACCGTACCTGTCCTAGCTTATTAACACATTGGTCATTGTCTAGGCCCCCACTCCACCGGACATTATATACATTTGGCCATCGTTCTGTTTGAGTTGAAATCATAAAAGTTGTTCTCGTCTATTAATCCATGGAGCGGGGTGGCGGGTCGCGGGCGAGGCGCCGATCAAACAGGCCGGGGAATCAATATGGCCGCCGCCCAGCTGATCCGTGACCTCCCCGCCCTGCGCCGCCCGCACAACACCCCCGCCGCCCTACGCCCGCAAACTTGACGTTTCTCTACCAAGTTTTCTCATGACGATCTCCGACTCTCTTCGCTGATTACCTATTGCGCGGTTTTTGTTATTTTATGAGAATTATCAAAAGCTTGTCCGAAACTTTTTCCTTTAGATTTTGTTGACATCTTTTTAACCCAAAAGTTATAAAGAAAGTCATACACTTCAAATTAATATTATTAATATACAGAATAAAGTATCGAAACATTATCTCTTTTGTTTTATAAAAATGCATCATGAAGATTAAATACATCGTTTTATTAAACTATTAATTGCGACGGTTTTCGTTAACCCAAGTGGCGATCTGGTCCAGTTAATTATAAAATATGGCGTGGTTTTTCATCCACAGCAGAAAAATATTATTTTATTTCAAATTTGTATATTACTACAGTATATCGATACACATTATACGCTACGATATATATTTATTTATTCGTAATAGTATTAATATGCATACATGTGTTTATATACCCAAATGTACCTAGTTAGGTATATTTTAGTAATTATAAACATATACATGTATACTATGATTTATAAATTTCAAAATTATTATCACTTACAAATTAATTTTAGATTATATGTATTTTGTAAATAGTCAGGAACAGTTGAGTTACCTATAGGCCGTTTGTAACATTCCTTAGTTAGGTAATCCGACTGCTTCTTATGTATAGATATTTTTTTGTAAATTGGAATATATAGATATTTATTATCTTTAATTTATGTGCAAAGTCAAATATTTTTATTCATTAAGATTTTTTGGATCATTTTGAAACGACAAATCTACCGCCTGTTCGGAATCGCGACCAGCACACAAGGAGAAAGGCAAGAACCTCGGGCTGGTTAATTTTTTGATGATCCATTTTACATTTAGGTACAGTGTTTATAATAATTTAATAACATTACAAGAGTTACTAGTCCAGGGTCGATAATTTTGAAAACCAAAAAAAATCATAGTAGGATGAAACCCATTAGAAAAGGAGGGAATTATTATAAAAATGAAAGGAAAAATAATTTACGGGCGATCTGAGGTCGGGAAGGGGATGGGGGTGAGTTTTTAAGGGTAAAAAACGGTTTTTCCCGATTTCCGTCAAAACTAAAAGTCCTATCGAAAAAAGTCAAATGGCAAAGTTGTAGATAATGAAAAGATCTAAAACTTTTCTATTAACACTTTTTTCACATAACCTCAAAATTTATGTGAAAAATTCAAAAAACCAAGTTTTTGGTTTTTTATTTTTATCTTTTACAAAAAATCTTTTTTCTTGACGAAATTTTGTGAAAACTTACCTTTTTATGTCCCAAATACGCTGTAATTTATTTGATTAAAAATATTTATTTTTTCACCTAATTTTGAATTAATATCGAAAAAACACCCTAATTTTCAATCGAAAATTCACCCGTCAAAATATCAGTTTTTTTCAAAAAGTTGGTATGGTTTCTGTTCGTTGAAATCTCTACTTTTCGATGGTGAAAAAAAATATATATGTTACTATGGTAAATCTTCTCAGAAAATGCAAAAATTCAAAAAAAAACTTGAATTCGATTTTTTTTTTTAATTATTATAAATAATTTTGAGCTATTTATTAAAATTTACACTTTAATTACTCGAAAAACGTTAGATTTCATGTGACGTTGATAGCAAAAAAATTGCAAATAAAAATATACTACTATAATCAAGAAACAAATAAGTTAATTAAATTAATATTTAATATATAAATATATAAATGACTTTAACATCAGCTTTTATTCATCGAAGTTGTCAAAGTCAATATAATGACGAGACCGCAATAGCTACATTTTGTAGTTTAAGACAAAAAAAAGCAAAGGAAGGAAAAGAAGTAATTAAAGATGCTCTTGGATTTAATTTTGAATCTCATTGCTTTATCTGTGGTGGATTTTTGGGTAATATCTCAAAAGAAAAAATTTCATGTGTTCAAAGCAACGATACAAGAGATAATATATTACAGTATATTCAAAAACAGAACACATTAAATGATTTTGATAAAAAGATTTCAGCTCGTTTGCAAAATGTGCCTGATTTAGTCGCAGAAAAAGCGCATTATCACACTGCTTGTATGGCTAATTTTTATAACAAAAGAACAGAAAGAAAAAGGGGTCGCTCAGCTAAGAATTTTATTAATTATCTTATTAATTATATCGTTGACAACGAAACAGAATGTCAATTTTCTGTAAATGAAATAAAAGAGGGATTTTCAGGAGATCTTCCAGACTACACAACTATTAAAAATAAATTGAAAGAGTATTTTCAAAACGATATCGAGTGTCATTTAATTAAAAGGGACGGGATTTTTTTTTAAAAGGGAATTTTTCGAATTCAAGTTTTTTTTGAATTTTTGCATTTTCTGAGAAGATTTACCATAGTAACATATATTTTTTTTTTCACCATCGAAAAGTAGAGATTTCAACGAACAGAAACCATACCAACTTTTTGAAAAAAGCTGATATTTTGACGGGTGAATTTTCGATTGAAAATTAGGGTGTTTTTTCGATATTAATTCAAAATAAGGTGAAAAAATAAATATTTTTAATCAAATAAATTACAGCGTATTTGGGACATAAAAAGGTAAGTTTTCACAAAATGTCGTTAAGAAAAAAGATTTTTTGTAAAAGATAAAAATAAAAAACCAAAAACTTGGTTTTTTCAATTTTTCACATAAATTTTGAGGTTATGTGAAAAAAGTGTCAATAGAAAAGTTTTAGATCTTTTCATTATCTACAACTTTGCCATTTGACTTTTTTCGATAGGACTTTTAGTTTTGACGGAAATCGGGAAAAACCGTTTTTTACCCTTAAAAACTCACCCCCATCCCCTTCCCGACCTCAGATCGCCCGTAAATTATTTTTCCTTTCATTTTTATAATAATTCCCTCCTTTTCTAATGGGTTTCATCCTACTATAATTTTCTTTCACTTTTCATTATTTTTAAAGGCTTCTCCCTGGTCTATACCTACATCATAAAACTAAAAACTTTATATTATCTTAAAACATTGATGATTACATAACTACCTAATGGGCAGTTTCTTAACATTGAGAAATCACCATTTAACTGTCAACTGGTATAGCAACGTCGGGCCACGCGTTTGCAACCTCCTGCCATCAAATAAACTTAGAACAAGTTTCCTCTCTATCCTTATTCTTCTTTCCATACTGGAAGAGATTTCTCTCAAGCTATTCGACCGCCCATTATACTTTTAGCTTTCGTTTATTGAATGAGCAAGTATTGTGTATTATTTTTTATGTTCAGTAAATAGTTTTCATTCATTCATAAACTGGAAAACAATCCATCGATGGAAAATCAACTTTATAACCGAGTTAAAATCATCGTAGTAAATATTATCTATTTTCTGTACAATTTTATTTAATTTACAGAAAACTCTTTCTCTCAGATCTTAATTGTATAATTATGATATTTTATTAAATTTAATTCAAATTATTTGAAGCCACATTATAACAGAGCTCGTTAAACAAAGCAACTCACCTACTATCATATTATACTAACCTATTACCTAGTATTATATACCTAGACACCATTATAATAACCTACTTTTATTTTTAATAATACATAATCAATAAACATTACTACAAAATATACAATGTGAATCAAAATTTACTCAGTTTATTTACTTTTTTAATGTCTTCCAAAAAAAAACACGTATCAATTTACACACTCAGAACCTTACTTTAAGGGTGTTGATCCCTTGTTCGAAATGCTAATAGTGATGCAAAACAACGGCCGTCAAATGTCACTGCCATAGTCACCAGTATAAGGCGATTACAAGGTAGGTTTGTAAAAGTGTGGTTAATTAAAAGTTGGCACAGCCACCGCCACCGCCGGCCTGCAGCCTCGTAAAATACGTCCCTTTATGAAAGTTGTCGCGTGCTTCGCTCGCTTCGTTTGGTGCTACAATATTATACAAAATACATTATAGTAGCAGCCTAGTTCGGGGTGTATATGTCAGCGTTAGATTGTAAGCACCGTCGGTTTGTAATATGCCTCGACATATTTGCTCCCCTCACCCTCTTGAAGAGTGAGGCAGGTCTGTGTCTATGCTAAAGCAAGCGGCAGAACTAGAGAAGTTAGAAATAATGCGTAAAATTGTAAATGTTAGTTGCTGTTGACAATTTGCTGACCGTTTGCAATATGACGAAACATATTACAAACGGTCGGTGTTTAAAATCGGACGGTGACAGAGGCATATTACAAACGGACGGTTTTTACAATCTCACGGTGACATATATATAATTAAGCTGATGCTTAATAATGAAAAGCAAAGCCAGTACAAACACAACTTTGCTTTTCATGTAAATAAATAACAAAACAAAAAACACGATTATTAAACATAACGCAATGAGTTTCTTAGAAAATAGACGAGTATAGTAGGCGTAGGTTCCTTCATAGATATATTAATTAATTATGAATATCACTTACAATATATAAATTTGTATTATTATGAAGAATTTGTCAAGATAATAATTTGTAAAATTTGACACGTGGAAAATTTTGAATTCGGAACTTATCACATTCGGACATAATTTATTAAGGTTTCTTTGAAGGGAAACAGTCGTGAGTCCACTATTTGTCTTGTAAAACAATTACCTGCGTCTGTTTTTTTACAGTGCCACAGCGGCTCAAACAAATCAGTATCGATCAGTCTATAATAGCTAGTTTGTGAGTTGGCGGAGTGGCTGTCATGTCTTGTTGTGCCTGCCGTGTCGGGCTGTCAAACAAGCATCGAGAATCCATTCCGGTAGAAACCGGAGTTGCCCAGCTGTCCCAATGAGGTGGGAAACGTGCTACATATTTGATGCGAGACGTCGAGGCGAACCATTTACTCCGACGCTTACCTAACAGAGCCCGAGGCAGCGCTTAACTACTCGACGCCTAAGTTGGCGATCGATGTTGCCGTTTAAATCTGAATTAAGCTGCTCGAATGAAATGCTCGGCGCATTGTTTGCCGGCGGAAGGCGCTAGCGAGGAGATACGGCCGACCCTTGCAATTAACCAAGGTGGTGTTTAGTCTGACTACACACTCTTGTATGATGTACTTTATACCTAGACCTAAAAAGTACATATAATGACAATGCAGCCAGTGCCTTAGGCACGCTTCCGTCTGGAAAAGTCGAGTTACCCATAAACCATTTGTAACGGTTCTTAGTAACCTGACTGCTTTCTTGGTATATGTATAGTTAGTTTCACTTATTACAATAAATATACTAAAGAAACATATACCTACTTCATTCATAATTTTAAGCTGTCAAAATAAAATCTGAAAACAGAAAAAATATTCAGTAATAAATCCGCCAAATCTCTCTGAAAAAATCAAATCGACACGTGTTTCGCCTCTACACGAGGCATCCTCAGGAAATATAGTCTTGCTGCTAACTGACTAGCCCTCTGTGGACGTGTTGTCGCTCCGAGCTCTGCGCTGCAAACTTACTTGCAGTATATTTCCTGAGGATGCCTCGTGTAGAGGCGAAACACATGTCGATTTGTTTTTTTCAGAGAGATTTGGGGGATTTATTACTAAATATTTTTTCTGTTTTCAGTTTTTTTTTTAAATATGGATCTCTGCAAAATAACGCCTGAATCAATGAGCTATTATAAACTGTGGTAAAAGTAGTCCAGCTTTATATGTGTTTTATTTAAATTACTTGATAACGTCAGACAGAGTAAACGAATAACACTAAAATCATACTTATCGACGTGAATTAAAATTTTATTAATATATTTCTAGAATAGGTACCTACTTTTTTGAGGAAAATTAAGCCCAAGATTGCAATAAGTCGCCCTGTGTTAAATCGCGAACAAAATATAGCATAGATTTGTTGAGTTGGAGTTGGTATATAATTTCATGCATTATTAAACTGCGCTGTCTGAAGTTGGGCAAGAAATATCCCCCATTGTTAGGGGCTGAATTAACGGGTAGACAATGACACTATAGTCTTCCACCAAGTGTCAATGTGTACACCGTTGCGACACATAATCTTGTGACACCGTAACTCAGCACAGCATGTGAAAGGGCTTATCTTCTTTTATTTTTATTTACAGTGATGTAGTCAGTGTGTCCTTCACACAGGTGAGTTTTTTTCCAGGGCCACTGAGGCCAAGTCTGAAACCGTGAGAGTTATCGAAAAGTCATGTTAGGAGTTACGTGCTCGATTTAAAAAATAATAAGTTCAGCATTAAAGAAAAACATTTTTTTTAAATTGTTTTTCTGGAAAAGTAAGTTTTTGAAAAAAATAATTGCATTTAGTTGTTTGATAACAAAAAAATAATGTATGATGACTATGTGCCCAAAATTGTTGGAACACATTCAAAATTGTAAATTTATAAATTCATATTTATGCATTAAAGGTTTATAGGTTCAGACTTGCCCAGCGTAAGCTAAGCTATTAAATCCTCTTTTGCTGTATTTTCTGTTCGCGATGAGCTTAAATTGAATCGTCATCGGATTCAAAAACGTTCGCATTTTGTGGTAACGCAGCTGATGACAAGGCACGGACACCCTAATGGCTGAACATTTTGAATATTGTTGTACCCACCGTACATTTGCAGATAGAAAATAATAATTAAAACTTTTATTTTTTTATTATGTTCTTATTTTTTTCAGTATTGCTTATTCTCCAGTTTTGTATAATGAAGTCGCCGTTGTGCAAAACGCATTCGGTGATACCAAGGTTTTTGAAGACACTTCGATTTTGAAAAGTTCTTCACGAACAGCAAAAGAGTATTTAATAGCTTCGCTTACGCATTTCAGACTATACGTACAACCTTTGCTAAATGCATAAAGATGAATTTATACATTTTCAATTTTGAAAGTGTTCCAACAACTTTGGGCACATAGTCATCATACATATTTTTTTTTATTATCAAACAAAGAACTCATAAATGAATTTTATTAAAAAAAAACCCTCTTTTCCAGAAAAACTATTAAAAAAAATAGATTTTCTTTAATCGAGCACGTAACACCACATAACTCCACGTAACGAGCACATGACTTTTCGATAACTCTCACGGTTTCAGACTTGGCCTCAGTGTCCCTGGAAAAAAACTCAACCTGTATAGTTTTTATAACCGCATACTTTTTTTATTGTACAATGGGGAAGAGTTTGGCCTTCGTCTCGCTCAATCCTCAACTAAATGAGGTACTGGGTATCTTACCTCTAAATGCACAACAATTTTTAAGAATTGTTGTTATGTTGACAGAAATTGGTAAGATGGTTGTAGCTAGGCAGACTTAAACAAAGTCCTACCACCAACCAAACCAAGCACAGTATTGTACTTCCCCAGGGGATCGAACCTGGGACCTCTGGATCTGATATCGGTGGGTTGAACCACTACACCACAGAGGCGGTCAAGTAATAATAAATGAGCAGCAAAGTATGACGGAGTAGTGATTTCCCTGCATTTAGCGCGAAGACAGCGGCGTCGTCCGATCGGCTCGCGACAAATTGATACAAATGGCGGAATTGCGCCGCTCCGGGCCCGGGACGGAAGCGGGACAGTGCCGGCTCATTCAAACGACTCCTGACTCCTTTATGTACTCTTGCCTGACGCTGAAACATATTTTGAATCGCCGCATCGCTAGAATACTACTAGTGTCTGTTTTTATAACTGTGCTGGTACCTACGGCTTAAGCTCTATTCTATTTCGAAGCGCGATTGAGTTTAATAAATTTTTAACGAGTAAGTTTCGGATGTTAAACGATTAACAGCGAAATACGTTTAAAGAAAAAAAAAATACCTATGATATTAGTTTAATATCCGTATTCTAGTTAGTTTGAGGCTAGATGTTTTGAATTAATTTCCGGTAAAAATACATTTATTCACAAACAATTCAAAATAATATATATTCGGTTTATACCAGAGTACCAGACGGAAGCGTTCCCAAGACACTGGTTGTATTTCCACGTAATAGATGTGTATATATATATATATATATATATATATATATATCTATTACGTGGAAATACAGCCAGTGTCTATATATACATATATAATATAGAAGACTGTCTCGATGCTATGCTTATGATTCCACACTGAAAATAAACCGACAAACGCGAACACGCATACCAAGGGTTCTGACTCACAATCAAGGCAAAAAATAACGTCAAATTCTTGTAAAGTAGCTCTTTAATTTTTAACGTGTTAAATTTTTTGTTAAGTGACTAAGGAAATTAGTGCACGCTCTGAAAAAAGTCAACTGTCTACCTATTACGGTTCATGAGATACAGCCTGCTAACAGACATACGTGTGGACGAACAGCGGAGGCTTAGCAACAGGGTCTTGATGGCACCCTTTGGATACGGAGCCGTAATAAGCGCGTTGCACAGCGAACGTGCAAAATAGCATTAAAAAGTTTGAGATAACTTTAAACCAAGCACTTCACACCCTATGGTAGTGCGAAACCAACGCCAAACTATGTGTAAATTTACTTGTAGAGTTTTTTCAAAGGTCTACATGTGGGCTACACCCAGTAACCCAGTAACCCTTGCATACTTTAAAACATAATCGCATAGTTGTACCTACATACAGTACCAGTACTTATACATAGCAGTGAGAGGTAACGTAATAGACAGATTTTCCCGTTGTAATACAAGCTCGGACAAGGTTAGGTACTTTTTTTAAAACGTACTGTCAGAGTCTATACTTGGGGAATCTGTGGGTCAAACATAAAATCAAGTCATTTCAATATAAAATGTTTTTATCAGTACGATTTTTCAAATTTTCCGCCTGTTTCGAATCGCGACTCAAAAGGAGAAAAACAAGAACATCGGGCTGATTTGTTTTTTGATGATCTACAAAGAGCTTTAATTACTTATATTTGATTCGCTGGAGCAAATATTTTTTTGATGCCAGGCTTTCTTACCTTGAAGGTTATCAAAAAGGTTATATTAAACTTTCCTAGATGACTTTTGTTGTAAGAAAAAAAAAAGATTATCGTATGTCTTGGAAATTTAATAGAAAGCGTATAGTTGTGTGCTCTATGAACGATTTATAAATTTTATAGAACCTAGTTGTAGCAAGGCTCCCTAAATGTTGTAATGATTTGCCGTGTCACGGTGAGTCAACCAAATTGAAATATTTTTTATCGATACATTTTCTTTTTTAAATCATTCTCTTTTTACCTCTTTTTTTTGCAATTTTCTATGAAAAAACTCGAGATAGAAGACTAAAATAAATACTCACAGTAAAAAAAAATGATTTAATTTCCAGTACTAAGACAACATTTCTCTAGACCTATAATTATTCTTATAATTAACGAAATTAGATTTGGTACTTACGTCTTTACTTCCGAGCAAGAATAGGGTAAAGAAACGCAAGCGAAATTCGAATAGCGCTCCGGTTTACGTTTTATAGGCTATCCGCGCTGGCGATTTGTCAGTATAGCGCTATGCGCCGACGTAAGTAGACCTCACGCTCTGGTTTTATATTTTTTTAGCTCGCATGCACGCGCGAAAATTACAGAAATAAGTTTTGATTGACTTGTCATCCGAAACAGGGAGATCCAGTGGAGTCGCTTCCTCAACTATTTAATTTTGTTTCTGTTCCAGTGGTTGACTAAGATGAGTTAGTAGGTAATTATAGGCTATTTATATTTTGTAATGGTTTTATCGAATGTTGTTTTATGATCATGCTGTTAATTTTACTATACGTGGATTATCAATTTGTGTCTTTGATAATGGTCGAACTAGATTTTTCCTTTCAGAATGAATTCCAGGAGGAAGAAAGTTATAGTAAAATTGTAATGTCCGGCTTTACTGACTTCTAAACAATATTAAAATGTAATAAAATAATTTGTTTACAATAACATTGTTTTATTGATCGAGTGAGTGAAGCGAACGAGATCTCCGTGTTGGGGAATTCGGCACTGTATGTATGTAAGTATGTGGCAATGTTTGTGACGGCATATCTAATAATATATAATAATAAACTCTTGAATGGCATATTCGATTTTGATGAAATATAAAATGCATAGAGATAAATTGAGACTTTTGATAAATGGGGTAGTTTTTTAGATATTGGGATGATTTTTTTATTGTTATTGTACGACGGGCCTTCATCTCATCAGACCTTAGTGTCTGGTGCGAGTTTTATACTTGCTTAATACCTGCTCGAACGCGTTTCACTTTACGGCGATTTGTATAATAAATAATACCTGGTCACCATTTTTACATTGCAACTCGCACTAGGCACTCAGGTTACGGCCTATACTACCTCAGATTAGCAACTCAACGCAAATTTACTCTAGTTTCGAACTATATATAATAAAGGTGACATTGCTGTGCGCTCAACCACGGCGCTTATTACCACCAGATGACAGCACTACGCGCAAAATTCTTCGTTTTATTTTTTTACGGTAAAACAAATATTAATTTTGAAAATCTTTAAACACAGAACGTCTGCTGTATACTGTGTTTATTAACTGTACAAAGCGTTAAGGCCTAATTTGGCGTTCTTTTTGAATTTGGGACAAATTAGAGTCAACTTTGGATTTTTTATAGAGAAAAATTTATGGAATCGTGTATTCGCAACAAAGTGTTATAGCAAAAACCCTGAACTATAATATATATTTATTTCAAAGTAAATACTACAGTATTGTGGAAAATATGATCGCTGAAGCTAAGCCATTTCTGGTACTATGATACCTCTTAAGATAAGGCCGAAAGTTGAGGCGCACTTCACCCGAAATTCTCAACAAACTGAGGAATTGGCTATCTTACCTACAAATGTCGGATCACAAAAATTATTAATTTATCATTGTTATTATGGCGGCAGAATTAGGTACGATGTTTTTTTTATATTTTTTATACAACTAGGAGAACAAGAAAAACGGAACAAACAAGTAGCGCACCTGGTGTTAAGTGTACTCTTGCCTATGACAAAGCCTTACTGCATAGGTCACATCCACAAAGAACATAGCCTACACGGCACTGCTTTGCGCCCGTCAACTTGAGGCATAAAGGTGTTAAGCCTCACGTACCCGTAATTTCACCGCAACCATACCCTTCAAACCGAAACACAGCAATGCTGTTTGGCGGCTGAAATAAGTATGGTGGTAGTAATTCTCCGGACGAGCCCTTTCACTAGGGGCTTCTACTACTCTTAGCCTCACTCTCTCCTCAAGAGGGTGAGGTGAGCAAACGGCCTTACAGGAATATACAATCGAATCCTGTAACGCAAGCCTAGTGGTTATCCTTCACGCGGTGCCCCCCGTTCTCGATCTAGTTCCATCGTCATAGAGTTACTGTGTCACTGAAACTTCACAGAACGACTTCTATCGGGATGGAGAGGTCATGTCCCGACGGGTTCATCATCGATCACCATTTTTGCCGACCGTTTGCAATATGCCGAGGCATATTACAAACGGACGGTGCTTATAATCTTATGCTGACATATATATTGAGAGTGTCTCTCTCTCAAGGTAAATTGAATTGTTTCCATGTAAATCAACTTCCTGTTACGTAGGTATACTTGTGACGTATGCAGGTTCCGGTTTGCACTTCGATGAACTGAAGCTGAAAAGGATATTACGAAATATTGCATTTTATGGTCGGCTTAGATACGAGATGGTTTTAAAATAAAATAAGTATAATAATAAATAGTTAAAATAGAGTCAAAACAAAATCGCAACTACATCCAAAAAAATTGTAGTCACCATCTTGGATTTAATATTTGGTCCAAGTACTTGAGACTCGTTCGTACTACGAGATTGTTATTTGACAGTACTTAAGTCTTATGTACTGTCAAATAACAGCCTCGTGATCAGACGGGATAGAATATACATCAGTATATAGAAATATGGTCGGCTTAGATACGAGATGGTTTTAAAATAAAATAAGTATAATAATAAATAGTTAAAATAGAGTCAATACAAAATCGCAACTACATCCAAAAAAATTGTAGTCACCATCTTGGATTTAATATTTGGTCCAAGTACTTGAGACTCGTTCGTACTACGAGATTGTTATTTGACAGTACTTAAGTCTTATGTACTGTCAAATAACAGCCTCGTGATCAGACGGGATAGAATATACATCAGTATATAGAAATATTTATGTCGTATATGCAGACGTGATCAGAATCGCGCGATCAGATGTTGGGGTAGAACCAAAGATATCATAATTTCACAAACATTGTTATCTCTTCGGGCTAATATTAACCAAGACAATTTTTGCGCACCTCTAGCGCATCTGCCTTTTGAATGTCTAGCAAGACTGTCCAACTATCAAATCAAATGAATTAAAAACAAACCATATTCAAAAATATTCAATATGATCATTTTAAATTTCAAATCTACCGCCGCCTGTTTGAAATCGCTACCAGCACACAAGACGAACGGCCCGATAAAACACACACCTTAACAAATGGTACGAGTTGCAGAACGAAACACATACTATTTTTGTGTTTCCCTAATTCATACCATTTGGTACGAAATCATTCAGTACAAGTTGTGGAACTACTCTTTACTTCGGGCTAGTTAGTTTTTTATGATTCACCGTTTTAAATTAAGTATTAAAAAAAAATTGCTAATTATATACATAGTTGAATACTAGCTCACTAAAAATATTCATTTCCATGCATTTTTAATTTTTCAACTACGGGTATAATGTTCATTTACTTACATCATTTACATAACGTTTCGAATTATTCAAATGGGACAATCCATTCTTTAGGTATCGTGTATCATTGGCTAGGATGTAAACTTTTTATCTACATATGTACAAAGTTGCGTGAAACATTTGTTTCACGGGTTAACGATAATCATCAGAAGGGCAAAAGTCGTGAGTCTTTATTTTTATTTCTTTATAATTTTTTAATTTGGGAAATTCCACAGTTGATTCTTCAACATTTATGCAGTGCACCTAAGTTCCAGGCGAGGTATGAAATTATTTTTTTTTGCTGAAGTGGGTAATATCTTGAACTCGGTATGCATTTGCTAGAAACGCTACACCTAGCAGACAAATTAGCCGCGACCTCGGGCTATGTTGTGTATCCGGCAGTCACGTGGAGTTGGTGGATAGAGGCGGCTCATGATACCTAAGTAGGGTCAGCCCTGGATCTCGAGGCTTGCCTGGGCAAGAATGAGGTCTTTAATGGAGCGTGTTTTCCGAGAAAATGCTTTGCATTGGGCTAGTTTCAATCAATGTCCTATAATATTTATTTATTATAATTTATTTATTTATTTGGCCATATGGATGAACTTAGCACTATTGCCAGCTATAGTCAGCTAGTGGTTCAATCAGACAGTTCGTTGTTTTGAACCTTTCGCAAGCTATAGTTTGATGGCGCTTATTTATATTATATTATAACTCATTTGTAGGCATTGTGTTATTTTCAACAAAAAAATAAGTATGTAATTTACTAACCTATCAAGGTGCTTTTCTTATTTTTATTTTTAGTTTTAAGGGATGTCCAATCCATATATAGTAGACGATGTGATGTGTATGATGATGATGACGATAAACGTGTTCACAAAAAACAATTTTGTGAAAACATTTTTGTGAAATCTCTCGTAGTCGCCATAAGATGAAGAAAGTCTACAAACAATCCCCTCCAAGTCGCCGAGTCTATTTAAAACCCCCTAATTAAAGGTAATCAAGGGCCGGTTCACTGTGTTGCGTACAATCGTTGTTGTAAACAATAAATGAGGGTCGATCGAGGCCACGTGCAATGCAGCCCCGGCAACGTGACTCTCGGCCACGTGACACTACACTATTAACCTACAAGCCACGGAACCAACAGGAACAGACTCTCGTATTTTATTTAGCATATACTTACCAATATTTTTACAGCATTTTGAGATTGAAGATACTACGTATCAGCTTAATTCTTAAATTGTTGTTTTCCGGCATTTATAGGTAAGCTAGTATAGCTAGTTCCTCAGTTTGTTAAGGATTCCGGGTAAAGTGCGCTTCCATTGGCCTTATCATGACTGGAAATTAGGTGAGATAAGGCCAAGCAAATATCCGTCGTAAAATAAAATAATGAAAAAAAAACGATTTTACTCTAGTACTCTTTTTTTGTCGGGGGGGAAATCTGCACGCAGACACACCATCGTACCAAGGAATACGATAGGGTAGTGGATAACAAACTCGGCGACTCACTGAAACTTACTAAACTATAACCTATTTAAACCTCCCCGGTGGCCGGCCTCGATGCATGTCGAGGGGCTCCGAAACTCTTTACAGAACATTGCGGTGCCCCTCTCGCATATCCCCTTTAAAGGTCACGGAACGACACCCGCACCTGTGCTAAGGCCGCAGCCTTCATTGCAGCTCGAAAAAAGGTTTACAGGGCAAAGATACCTCCCAATCAGCGGAATGGGGGAAATTTGCCTCAGTAACTAAGCTTGGCAGGCGGGTCGGTAATCATGGATTGATGTTCATTGTATAATTTTTTATACTTATATTTTATTTATGACATTATGTGTTTTTAACTAATTTAAAGGTCTAGTCTTAAATTTCTTTAATTTAACAATTTAATGCCTTTATTTTTTTGTGTATTCTATTCTAGACCACCAACTTTCATAAATACTCATTAAATTTTTAAATCAAAAAATTGTGTCCAGTATTTGGTTGTTCTACATCTTGGTTACTTTCTCAATGCCTTGTAGGCTTCTTTTATAAACTTTGTCACCCTTGCTTGTTTTGTAACGGATCTGTGTCAAACTTTAGCCAATAAATGTTTTGCAGGGTTGTCAAGCCGATACAGATTTTAAATATTTAATCATTTGAAACCATTATGACCAGCCAACAGCCTTAAGCTACAGCGTGCTCATCGTATTTCAAGACAAAATTAAGCACAAGATCACTTACATTGGACCGTTGAAGATTGATCAAGAGTCGTTTTCTTAATCACACGAATCAAAATGTATGCTTTACAAGCGACGGAAGAAAAAAAGTGTATAAAAGACCAGTGGATAAAATCGTTGATAGCGACAAATGCTTGTTCAACTCGACGTTGAGAGAATAAGAGAATAAGACCCGAAGACATTCTCTTTTTCTCGTCTTCTCACATTGTTCATGCTAGCATGACAGGCCACGATTCAAGCAAGCATGCAATAGCTTTCATGATTTCCAAGATATTTTTTTTTTGTAGACGACTCGAAATTTTTACTCTCAAGTATACCGTCTCCCCAAAATACTACTTCGTAAAGGCATTTTGCTTGTTGTAACCGGTGACTACCCGTCCACCCACAGGACTGCCCCACTGATGGGTGGACGGGTAATTCACGATTACCCCTCCACCCACTGCGCTAGTGTGAACCGAATAAGTACCTAGTGTAACGTTTTCTTTAGTAGACTGTTATAGTTTCCTAAAAATATAGGCAATTATTGACATAAAAACGTTGCGTTTTTTTTGTCAGGTAATTAACCGGTCAACATTTATTGTTGTTAAACATAATTAAGTTTTTTTAAAAAAAAGAAAACCGACTTCAATGAAGAATATGATAAAATTTCGTTTACCTGGATGATGTATTTTTTCCAGTTATTTTGATGACAGATGGACGGACAGACAGACAGACGCGTGATCCTGAATGGGGTCCGTTTTTTCCTTACTTTTGAATTAATACACCCAAATCGCTTCAAGTGTGCCTATAATATTTGAAGAGTTCCCTCGATTTTTCCAGAATCCCATCATCAAATCCTGACCTGATGACGATGGGATCACCTGGGATATAGGGTATATTTCATATTTCAAACTAAAAAAGAATTTTCCACATCGGTCCAGGCGTCTTCGAGTAATCGGGGAACATACATAAAAAAAAAAAGATTCCGACGAATTGAGGAAATAAAAGGAGGAGGTTCCTCCTTTTTTTGAATTTGGTTAAAAATGATGTTATTGAAGCGGTTACTTATTTTGAACATATTAATATACCAATTACAAATTTAACGAGACCCTTATTCAGTTTTGCATCACCGACTACTTCTTTCGTCCAAAGGTTGCTTGGAAGAAATGATTTATGTATAAATTGCTTGTGTTGTCATTTTTCCTAAATCTGTGAATGTAGGTTATGAAGGTAACCGTTAACAAAGATAACCGTAAGGTAACCGTTTCAAAAAGACTCCTCTTAATGGGTTATGATAAAAGCCTTTACTGTCACCTGTTTTTTGAAAATGTTGGTTTAGCTCTTGACAAACAAATTTGTCGTTTCCCTTTTCAAAAACCTATCCACAACCTACATTATAAACACCAGTAAAAATATGTAGCAAAAGAAAAAAGTCTAAATGAATCCCGTTTTTCGATTCCGAACAGGCGATCCTAAAAAATCCAACTCCCAATTCAAAATTAATTAAAAAAATATATTTTAAATTTGACTTTGACAGTTTTCATTTCCGACATAACAAAATCATTGTAATGTCTTATTAGGTCATAATAACAAATAAAGTTCCAATATTAGTTATGAATAGAACGACAATATTTAAAATGTTCAGCCATTAGGGTGTCCGTGCCATGTCATCAGCTGCGTTACCCCGAAAAATCGAACGGTTTTTAATCCGATCACTATTCAATTTAAGCTCATCACGAACAGAAAATACAGCAAAAGAAGTTTTAATAGTTTAAATTACGCATAGTCTGCATAAAATTTAAATTCTAAATTTTTAATTTTGCATTTTTTTTTATATTCAAACAAAGAACTTTTTTTAAAAAAAAATCACTTTTCCAGAAAATCTATAAATCTATAAGATGTTCTTTAATGCAGATTTTTTTTTTTAATCGAGCACGTAGCTCCTAACATGACTTTTCGATAACTCTCACGGTTTCAGACTTGGCCTCAGTGGCCCTGGAAAAAAACTCACCCTGTATATGAGTAATTGATTTTTAAGTATTCACCATATAAACAATGTCGCATTCTTCTTCCACGAAACATCCGTACTACGATCGGTCAAAAAAAAATCTAAGAATGTTCTGCCACCAATCGATGCCTGTACATCAATTCTAGCGGTATATTTTGCTATTAAGTTCACAGGTGGCTTTCACAGATGGCGTTCACAACGAGCATTTTATGTTTTATCTGTCTGTGGTATTTTGCAACATGACATTGACATTTTCAAATATTCTGATAAACACCATTTAGCGCTAATGTACAGCTCCACTTTCTTAAACTGAACTGAGGGTGGCGTATCTATTTCTGTTTATTAGTATTAATAATAATAATAATAAAATTGCATTTCAGGCAACAACAGAAAAATTATAGATCTTATTCTCACTTAGTCTACGGCCCATAGTAATATATAGGTACCTTAAAAACTAACATTACATAAGTAACTATAACTATTTAACTATTTATTAGCACGTAAAGTTTGGACGTGACTTACTAGTGTTGTGTTTAATAATCGTCCGCGATACCTTCTAAACACAACACCTTTCGGCCAAAGTTCTTCTTTATTGAAGATCCTATGTTCAGTTGGGACTCGCAACACAAACGATTTGAAATCATTGTGGCGGGAATCCAACTGCTCGATCCCCAGTAATATCTTCGTCTCTGCCTCACATACTTCACTACATCTTCAGCCTTCATGGAGTGGTGAAGTCGGGACACGTACAGCAGCGTCATGCGCACATCCCGTGGGGTAATCCAGTTGGTGCATAGTTAAGTGGTGACCTGAAACATTTTTTACTATGCGCACTGCAAGAGCTTGGAATAGGTTCCCAGCCTCTGTTATTCCACAGTGTTACGACCTTAATATCTACAAAAAGAGAATTACTAGGCACCTTCTTGGTAGGCTCGCTCCATCGTATCTCATCCTTGCCTTGTATTATTGTGTGTGGGGCGATAGCCATAAGTAATTGTCCCAAAATAATTTGGGACAATTGTCAATTCGGAAACTTATAACATTGGGCTATGTAATATCTCACTATATTATTTAATTTAATTTTATAAAAAAAAAACAGGAAAACTACAGGTAGGTTAAATAGAAATACCTAAAAAGATAAGAATATACAGGTTGAGTTTTTTTTCCAGGGCCACTGA
Source organism: Venusia cambrica (assembly GCA_951394065.1). Taxonomy (NCBI): domain Eukaryota; kingdom Metazoa; phylum Arthropoda; class Insecta; order Lepidoptera; family Geometridae; genus Venusia; species Venusia cambrica. Next base: position 8,804,942 of record OX596054.1, read on the forward strand.
GGCCAAGTAAACAACTGTGAGCTATCTCGGTGGGATAACCACAGTGGATTTAAATAGAGAGCGGGACGCGCAGCACCCAGTGAGTTATCTAGGTGGGTGCTGTTATACACTCTCGGTGTGTTTTACTTAGAGAGCGGGACGCGCAGCGCCCAGTGAGTTATCTCGGTGGGTGCTGCAAAACACTCATGGTGTGTTTCACATAGAGATTGGAACGCGCAGGATCTTAGAGTAAGGCCAGTTATCGTGTCTGGTGGAAATAGACTCTAGTCGAGGTAAGTAATTATGTCGAATAAAATATCATGATGTGAGAATAATCATGTTATAGGTTGGTACGTTCATTATATCAACCAAGATGTTCCACATGCGACACGCCACTGAAACATGATTGATGTCTTCTGCACGTCTGGAGTCCGACAGGCTGACTCGAGATCGCTCGATTCGGGTTCTATATCAAAGCTAAGGTAACCTTATTCAATTAAACTGAATCCTTCTCATAAATGGGTATGGCCGTTGCCATATTTACCCATTTATGAGAAGGACGACATAGAGATCAAAGCTAAGTAGGCCACGAGGCTATAGTTAAACCTGAAGATTTTCTACCATATAAATTTGTCACGTTGCACAATATGAGTATATTTAGCAAAAATTCTTAATTAACAAAAAATAAACACCGCCACGCAGTCTCCAATTCGACTAAAGTCATCAAAATGAAGAGTTTATTTTCTGACAATAACAGCCCATTTTGCTGGCTCGGTTTTGTAGAGATAAGCCTGTTATAACTCTGGGTTTATTTCAATATAATAACTCCCGTATAAAATGGCACCTCGCCAGCAGAGTGCAAGTATGTGTTGCAAATCCCCACCGACTGAAGCACGTCCAGACCAAAATTATGTGATACTGGAACGTAATTGAGGGCACGGAGAGTCTTGGAAGGTTTGATTTCTCTAAAGAATCCTCGACGATTGCTTAGATGCCCCCTTTCAACTTGCTAATACTTGCAAAGATAATAAAAGAATGAGAGTTGACCAGCACATTAATTAGCAGCTAGAATATGGGTTTTATATATTACGGCCCATAGTGGCTTCACTCTAGCCACATAGTGTTCATCTTTATTTGGGGAGCACTATTCGTAAAATGTGGAAAATATATAAAAACTTTCATAGTCGAAAGTTAGTTTAAAAGTGTGCCGCTACATTGTAGCGTATTATGCAGGTGGCTTTTTCACCCGACTGCCTCAGAAAGATTTAATTTTTTCAAGAGTACCTATGTATGACTTTTTGTTTGCCAGGCTTTGCAGCCTTTACGGATTTTGACTTGTATGTCAGCACCGTCCGTTTGTAATATGCCTCGACATATTGTACACGTGTCAGCATAAGATTATAAGCACCGTCCGTTTGTAATGTGCCTCGGCATATTGTAAACGGTCGGCAAAAATGGTGATCGATGATGAACCCGTCGGGATATGACCTCTCCACCCTGACAGAAGTCGTCCTGTGGTTTCAGCTACCTCTATTTCTGATGGAACTAGATCGAGAACGGGGGGCACTTGAGGAGAGAGTGAGCCTGGTAGTGTCTCTTCTAAAGCAATCGGTAGAACTAGAGAAGCTAGAAATAGAAATGAATATAGGTATAATAAATCGCTTTTTTTATAATTAAATGAGTAATGGTAATCTATTTGAGCTAGGCGAAACACATTTTAATATTATTTATGTTTTGTATGATCTATCTTTTCTCAAAGGGTCTAGGGACCGATAAGGTCTATGGGCATTTATGCTGAGATTTGGCCTTTTTGCATAGCATTTGCAAACCTATATTGTGTTATATTATTACCTTCATACAGTTTTTTACCATGTTTTTTTTTCAAATTATGTCGTTTAGATGTTGTATCACATCACAGCCCATTAGTTTCTACTGCTGGACAGAGCCTCCTGTAAAATTGGAGAGTTTTCGTCATAATAACCGAGCTTGGCATGCTGATTGGTGATCGCTGTAAAGATGTAGATAATAAATATCTAGAAGTAAGCAGTTGCCCTTCTTCTGGTGATATCCCTTACGCCATTCTTGGGTTGCAGAGTTGGAGGGATCGATTCCAGCGCGGCAATATTCTGTGTATTATTTTATTTTTTGGGTAAATAAATGTTTTATAGCTTTATATCAATTACTGCTGGGCTTTCAACCAATACTTACTTGGATCCTTCGGCATACACCAAGCCATAAATTTTATTCAAATTCGTATGCGATGAATTTTTATTATTATTTATAATATAACTAAGCTTCTTCGCTCGCGTAGGTCAATACAACTGTACTCAAGATATCTAATCAGGCAAGTGGGTGAGAATATATTAAGAGGCTATGATATGTGAAATGGCTTAGCTTCAGCGATAATCTCTTCCACAATACTGTAGCATTTACTTTGTAATTAATATAGTTCAGGATAGATGCTAGAACGCTTGTGTTTCGAAAACACGATTACATAAAATTTTCTCTATAAAAAAAAAATCCATTTGTACCAAAAATGTTTGCCATTCGTAAATAAACACAGTATACAGCAGACGGTCTGTGTTTTCGATTTTCATAATTCATATTTTTTTTTACTGTAAAAAAACAAAACGTAGAAATGCATATTTCTGTCATCTGTAGTCATAAGCGCCGTGATTGAGCTAGAGATGACGAATAGGTATAACTATCAACCAATAAATTTAACTAATATTTAAAATCAACCATTATATTCAATAAGCAGAATTAACATTATCGAATAAAAATATCATATCAACTTCAGCCTGAGTTAGAACTAACATAATTGAATGCATTGAAATTTTAACATTAAAGTGCTACTTATAAGAAACACTTTTGTATGTTGCTGCTCGCAGAGTTTTCAACTATGTATTAGGTTGACTTCATTCAATTGTATGCTTTCGAGACCTCACTATAGAGATTAAATTTCTCTGATTCGCTGTATATGATATTTTTATTCAATACAAAGTGATGTGATATTTGAAACAAATACCCATAGTGCTACTATGATAGAGACGTATTAGCGGTTACTTTTATTTCATCAATAGAATAAAATATTCAACTGCATTAACATCAACCAATAATCAAATCGTGTAGGTACTCAACAAATAAAATTAACTAATATTTTCAACCAATAAAAATATCGATATATTTTTTTATCAATTAACAGTTAACTAATATTTAATTTTAACCATTATTGCCATCTTTAGATTGAGCGCACAGAAATGTCACCATTATTATAACTATATCTTAGTTCAAAACTAGAATAAAGTTGCGTTGAGTTGCTAATCTGAGTTACTATAGCCCGTTAAACGATATCATTCATTATTGCGGTCGTTTTAGTGATCTCAACTCACAAATTGTAATTATTCTGACTTTCAAAATGGGAACCCTGTAACATTTTGTTATTGAACATTGATATAAGAAACTACAGGGCAATACAATACACGTAACCACAGTCCACATTTCATACCCGGTCCTTGACTAAAACAATTTACACCAAATTTGCTTGAAATACGATTGCGAACGGCTTAGAATAATTTTCTCGGTTACAGTGGTGAAATTGAGTAAGGGAAACGATGTCTAACAGTTTGGAGTTAGGGTTTATTTTGAGTGGATGTATCGGTGGATTTGTGCGGGGTGGGAGGTGAAGGGAAGGTCAACGGCCCTTCCCCGCGGCCCGCTGATGTCGCAGCCTCCTGGCGGCGGCGGCGTGACCGGCCTCGTTGCGGCCCGCGGAGTCCACGATGTGCCGAGACGTTTTTATTGAATCTCGCGATAACACTTCCTTACCGATATGGAATTTACATTCATGAAACATTTTATTATCACGAAACAAAACTGTCGATACAGCCTTAAGGCATTTGTAAGGTTTTATAGACATGGGCGTCGAAAAGGGCGCGGAGAAACGGAGTATATTTTTCAATGACCCGAACGAACTGTGCTGAATAAACAAATTAATTTTAAAACTTTTCAATGCAATTCGCAAATATAGTTTCCAATATACAAAAAAATACAGTTACCCATATGAGTGGTTAGAATTAAGAAAAATAAGCCGAAATAAAGTTTAATTATTTTGTCAATAAAAAACAGCAAAAAATATGTGCTTAGTTAGAATAATCACAATTTAATTGTTCTTCAAAATAAAACGTATAAAGTGAAGTTAATATTGTGGTACGTTTTCTTCCAGTAATGTAGTAAAGTTATAGCTACGAAAGTTTTAATTCGGCTTAGGTATATTGTTTTTACTTGTAGTGTATATGCTATTTGATACGAGTGAGTTCACATATTTAGTGTATATTAGACACAGATAACACATGATGTTTAACCAGACTCCCGTTATATTTCAGCAATATTCATGCAAATATAAAGAATGTTGTTAAATATAAAGAAAATTCGCTCGAAAAGGGTTTTTTTTAATTAACACAAACACATACGATGCGCTTAGCACTACGTTTATTCAATGTATAGTAATTTCTATTTAAAAATCTTTAAAAAAAGCAAATGAATAGCTAAGCTTAAATTTAGGTATTTTCTAGGAAAGCTAAGGCTTGGGCCGGAAAATACCTACTATAGCTCGAAATCATTATTTTCAATAAGAGCTGCGTTTTATAAAGAACAATTACAGCCCTGCGTACGTGTAGTTGTAAAGGCCAGTGCATTTTCAGGCTCGCAAATGCGGACCAATAACATATTTACATAGTAACAGAGAGGTATTAGTTAATTGCTCCGAGCTACTGGAATAATGCCAGTTCTGTTCATAAGCGTTGCTTTTGGAACATTATAAGCTACGTTGATTATCCACTTGTATACCAATTTGAACGTTTTTAGGATATCATATATACGAGCATAATTTCGTTAACGCCAGATTTTCAAAATACATTTTTGCAAACAACATTGACTAGTCATAAAAAATATTCGAATTCAAGTACGTTAAAATATCCGGACTAGGATCAAAAGCCTATGGATTCCCGGTCCTTTAATGCTTATCTATCAACTGGTAACTGGTACTGGTCTGGAACAGTTGAGTTACCTATAGGCCGTTTGTAACGGTCCATAGGTAATCTGACTGATTCCTTTGTACATATTTAGTTTCATTGTACTTTTTATTGAATAAATAAATATGTAAATAATTAAATAATAATAATAATAATAATGAATCTCTCAAATTCAATTAAAAAAAACCCTACTGTAAACATTATTGTAAAGTAAGGTGTAGTAGTAAGTAGGCTAGACAAGAAATTTTTACAATAAACTGAAAAAAAAATGTATAGATTCTACATAATGACGTTTCGCTGGCCTTTCCTAAACATACATTTAAATGCTTTATTTTGTCGAATATGATTCTCGACGACATCTTGTTTAGGACAATATCGCTACTTCAATTCCTAGGTCAAGCGGATTGTGACCGGGGTAGCTTTCATAGATCGCACCACTAGTTTGAACAAATTTATTGAATGCATATTCACAATCCCAATTGCCTATTCGGCTGCGCTTTTGTTCTCTATGACTGCGTATTGTTGGTGCAGAAATGATGCAGGCATACACTTTTATTACGCAATATTACCGTGTCGGTGGTCTAGTGGTTTGCCCACCAGTGTCAGATCCAGAAGTCACAGGTTCGATCCCAAGGGGAGTACAATGTTGTGCTTGGGTAAGTCTGTCGCCATATCAATTCTAAATTGTTGTGTTCCAGCATGTATAGGTAAGCCAGCCAGTTCCTCAGACTGTTCAAGATTCCGGGTTAGGTGCGATTCCATCTTCGGCGTTATCATTACTTGATAACAGGTGAGATGAAGACCAAGCCCTGCCCCGTCGTACAGTAAAAAAAAATTACCTTTTTAACCCCATCTCTACCATCCTTAGATAAAAAAAACAAATAAGGTTTAATAATATTACATACTCCTTGTAGGTATACATTATATCTTTGATATCAGATCGATGCCTGAATGATTGGCTGAATGTTAACATAATACATCCTGAAAGCAACTTTGCTTCAGAGAGATGAAAAATAAATTCACAGACCAGGAGGCTTTTATCGTTGGCTCGACAGGACCACTTTTATTTACGTTAAAATTTTGTAGTTTTATGTACATAAAAAGTAAGGATCCGAGTCAAATTTTCATCTTGAAAAACCAAAAGGCTGTGAATCAATTCGATAGGTTGTTGAAGAACATAGCGAATGACTCGGGCCTTGAGGTTCGTATCAAAAAGGTGAGTTTTCGAATTTCTCGTTGTCAAGTTGTTTGACAAGTAATCCGGCCGCGGCGCGCATTGTTGCCGGCTCAAGTGAACTCCACGGTTATTACGAGCCAAGAGCCTCCTTGCTTAGACCATATTTTCAAAAGTACATTGATGTTACCCGCCGCCCGAGACGCCACTTGACGTTTCTACGCTCTTTGTATATTTTCTTATCTTGTATAAACTTGACGCATGCCCTGATGATTAGTTGTTAGTGACCTTGGTATTCTGTTGCTATTAGTGAGAACAAAATAGCTGTGGCAAATACAACTGAAGAAGCCACGCTGTGCTCAAAATTTGTCCGTAAAAATGTTTTAATAAAGATATTGCAATCTCCGTTTTAAACAACTTAAACTAACGTTTATATAACTTTTTTTATTCGACATGTAGACGGAGCATGCAAGCAACCTACCTGATGTTAAGTGAAACTTTTGCCTATAACAAAGCTTTACTTCGTAGGTCATATTTCGTAGGTTATATTAGGTCACAAAGAACATAACCAACCCTGCACTCTTTCACAAACGTAAATTTGAGACATAAAGGTATAAAGCCCCGTGTACCCATTTTCACCGGCAACCATACCCTTCAAATAGTAATTCCTTTAACAATGCCAGAACAGTTTTATCTTAGACTCGTAATAGAGATTTTATCTAGTTTTTTTTATTTTTTTATTGTACGACGGCTAAGCACTTGGCCTTCATCTCAGCTGGTAACAAGTTGATATAACGCCGAAGGTAAAGGCGCACTTCACCCGGAATCCTCAACAAACAGAGGAACTGGCTATCTTACCTCTAAATGACGGAGATTCGGCATTTGTTTTTAGTATGACGTGCCTGTATTATTTTTTATAATAAAAGTTTTTATTAACAAAAAACGCCAAGAGATAAAAAAGCTCACAAAGTGACCACAGCGGCTTAATGCGTCGGGCGAGGTGACCGCCGCACGTACATATTCCGGGTTTCGAAACCACGGTATTTGTTGTGTCTGATACCCTTGACGACGTGACGACTCAGGGAATCTTAATGCTGAGGGGTCAGCTTGAAACCACTGCCATAATCAATCACAATGATAAACTCGTGAATGCTTACAGCTTTATTTCCGCAGCTCCAAATAAATTTGGCACAATCCATAGTTTTTATGTGGTCGGACGGCAGCATAGAGAGACAGAAAGATACTCCAAAATAGCCAGTTCCTCAGTTTATTAAAGATTCCGTGTGAAGTGCGCTTCCACCTACAGCCTTATCATAACCTGAAAATCATGAGAAATGAAGGCCAAGCAACTCCCCGTCGTAAATTATTTGGATACAAACAAATCCCTTGTTTGTATCCAAATAATTTATCGCGAATTTTATTTATTAAATATTATTACAGGACAGGACAGGACAGGACATTACAGGACATTAATTTTACACAGCGCCATCTAGCCCCAAACTAAGCATAGCTTGTAATATGGGAACTAGATTACGGATAAAATACTTAAATACTTTTTGTAAATACATACGTACTATATGATACAACACCCAAACACAGAACAAATAAACTATTATTTATATATTATATATTATCACCAGTTGTTAATAACGCCTTTGCTTCTTGACGGTAGCTCTCAAGTTCCAGTCTGCCGGCGACCACGGCTGGTGCAACCCCATAGATAAAATGCGCAATAAAAACCCTTTTTTTCGTATTAATATCATCTTCATTTACACAAGGATTAACACTCGCGATCTACTGAATCGACTCAGCCTCGGCGCACCAAAAGAAGTTTTATTTAAAATGGCTGAGCTGACGACTACTTTTATAAGCCTAACTTTTTGGCTATAATGATGCCTGAATCCCGCAAATATTTTCCTTAGTTTTTTTTTATAATTCAATAATTATGAAAAACATGTTTGGGAGAGGAAAACTGAGGATACATAAAATAACACTTATAAAGGTATATAATATATGTATTATAATTAATCACCATGGTCCATGAAAATAAACAAAATCACTGTTCAAGAGTAGCTAAAAACAACCAAACTAAAGCATCGCACGAATATAATACTAGCCGCGTCTATTATCTGCCCATTTGCATCATCTATTAGTCACAAGATTAAACGAGGCGTGTATAGGACACTTGTTTCTGGATGAGTGGGTTGTGAGAGGATCTAAATATCTAATTGTAATCTTATTTGCATTTGTCCGTTGTTCCTTTATCTAAGATACTAAGAGCTTCATTTTGTCCCACAAATCACGGCTCACTAAATTCTCTGTTTCGGCTTTATGATAATGGTTAATTACTGTTCAGATTTAAGTTCCCATAAAAATGTTCAACGTAAATGTTCACGTAAAGGTCACTTTAGGTTCCACAGGAAAACGTTCGATAGTTTTCAATTGAGAAAAAATATATTAACAATAGTGTATTTATTATATTCTATTAAGTTTTAACTTGAATGTGCTTTTCTAGAACTCAATATCGGTACTTAAACATACAGAACTAGGAATTTTATTAAAATTTAACAGGTTATCTTAGAATATTCGGTGCTCTTTCAAGCCAATCTTAAAAAATATTTCTTGCATGTTAACATTAACCATTCAGAGTGTGTGCAATAACGCTTAAAAAAGTCCGAATTTATTTTATAGCTTATTAATACTTTGAAAATACACAACATTTCATAATTAGCGTTGGAAATTCGTGAAACTGCTCGTTCGAATCCTAGTAAATGTGATTGAACATTCGATTTTTTCACTGAAGCATGGCAATAAATACAAGATAAAGCCACCCCAAGATTGGCTGTAACAAAACCAATAGCCGTTAACCGCATTTCATTGTGCTAGAAAACAGATTTTAAAACTAAAGTCGTCAACTGATTCGAGAGAAAAACATCAATTTTAAAAGTTACACTTGACGATAAAAGTAAAGAGCGGAAGCTATGCTTAAAGTTTAACGGTAAAGTGTAACACGAGCAACTTCGTATCTACAGCTTAGTCGGTCTGCGTGTTCCGTTATTCAAATACAGAGAACCAAACCCTCATAGCTCAGTTGGTAGTAACTCTGCCTTCGGCGCTGTAGGTTGTGGGTTCCATTCCCACCCAGGACAAACATTTGTGTGGTGAATATAGATGTATGTTTTGTGTTTGGGTTTTGTATCTTATAGTACGTATGTATTTACAAAGTATTTAAGTATTCTAACCGTAATCTAGTTCCCATATTACAAGCTATGCTTAGTTTGGGCCTAGATAGCGCTGTGTGAATCGAACGTCCTGTAATTTATTATTATTTTAAAACATTGAACTGACTGTGACGTCGGTATTTACATTGGGCAAATATAGGTAGGCCTTAGTAATTAACGGCTCCTTTGTTTGCAGTACGATCAATTTGATTCGATTTGAAAAAATGATTTTATGATTCAAACCTAAAACTACTGGTTCTGTAAGAACAGTAGACCTAGCGCCCTTATAACCATGCAATAACCGATGCTTTCCTTTTTCACTTTTCCTGTTAGACTTTTGAGCAAATAGGGGTATAAGTTTAAGCGATTACTCGCGTTCCTTGGTTTGAGGAGATCGAACCTGGTTTCTACGGATTTGTCTTGCAAAGGCAAAGACGACTGCGTAGTCTGATTAGTAAACGTAGGTATACATTCCGAAAAAAAAAAAAACATACAGCAAACTTGTCCCCTTTTCCCCTCCACTCCTCTTTTTTTTTCACAACATCTTAAATAGAAGGAAATCCTTAGTGTGTCTTACATATTTAATTGAAATCCGTTGATAAATAACTCTACAGAAAACTTCCCCCCTTTTCCCCTATTTTTCCCCCGATCAAAAATCGCAATTTAATTAATAAAGAAACGTGTGTGCCAATTTTCATCAAAATCGGTTGAAAAATGCGACCTGTAGGCGAGAACAAACCGACCGACATCCGACAGACAGCGGACAAAAGCCAATCTCGAAACTGAGACGCTTCGCTCGCTTCGTTCGCTCGGTCAATAAAAAATAAGAAATGGTCTCTGGGAGTAATATATAGGCAAGAAAGGTGTTACGATGATATATATAATAGTAACTGGTATTGGTCTGGAACAGTTGAGCTACCTGTAGACTGTTTGTAACGGTCGTTACGTAGGCCTACTGCTTCACTGGTACATATTTTTTATAGATAATTTATTTTCTCTTAACTTAAGTCTACATATACAGTACTTATCTACAATTCAACACATGTTCTTTTCAACCTAACTTATTTAAACTAAGAAATTAAAATTAACATTGAGTAGCCTCAATAGGCATATTGTAGGTACTAAATAAGGGTTTTGTTTTGTGGGTAAGTTAGATAAGTATGTAATTATTAGATATGTAATGGGTTAGGGTAGGATGAATTAAATTAGGGGTTCTTCGCTAACTTTGGTCTTCACACTAGGATTCCCTGTGTTGTGAAGACCATATATATAGTTAGTCCAATTTAACATGCGTTATCTGAAGAAATATTATCCATTTAAATTGGGTTTTTTTATATGTATTGAGATACAATTTGTAACAATGAGATTATATCCGATAGTGTAGAATAGAGGCGTATTGCACCGACCCCCACCCCACCCCCACTAGGATGATTAATCAAACCTAAGATAACATACAAGCAAATTTACTAACCAAATTACGTCACAAAATGGGCAACGTTAGTCAACTTTTGTATGTACCGCAAAGAAATGCTTGTATTTTTGCATTGTTACAAGTTTGTAGCGAATTCTTGTATAATGTGCTACAAACTTGCTACAGTGAGCTACGGCGTAGCAAGTCCCTCTGAACGCGGGAAAGCCTGAAAGTGAAGCGGTGCAGAACGACTGATAGGTTTACCCAAATTCAAACCAAGAACGTATTGTTTGATTTAACATAATATTCCACAAAGTAAATACAGCGTGGTTTTCGAACCTCGCAATATTTTTCTAGGTTAAAATGTTGCTGATACAAACAATAAAAGTCAATTCAATATTGCCACATTTAAAAAAGTGATTCTAAAACTTCTGCGATCTAACTATATTTCAAGTTAAATTTATAAGTAGATTGGATTGGAATCCGCAATTCCGAATATGATAAGTTTTATAATTTATTAATAGCGATTGTTCTGCCCGGCCTTGACAGAATCCCTAAAATAGCTATGTCACATATCCTATTTTGGGCAAACCAAAACAGATATATTTATATAATAGGGTCTGAATCCGAAGGGTTACAACGGGATCCAGTAGCCGGTTAAAGTTTTCAGATAATAACACCTGTCTTCCAGAGGGGTTGGTAGAGTCTAACCTACAATTATTGTGCTTGGTTCGGTTGATGGTAGGACTTTGTTCAAATCCACCTGGCTAGCTACCACCACCTTACCTAATTCTGTCGCCATAGCAACAATTCTAAAATTGTGTTCTGGCATTTAGAGGTAAGCCAGTTTCTCACACTACTGATGATTCCAGATGAAGTGCGCTTCCGCCTTTGGCTCTGTGTATAGAATCAGCATGTAAACCTTCATTTGATACTCATAATTTTTTTCCCACCCTCTATATTAAATTTATGTAGCCAATGTCACTTCCACAATTTAGACAAACCTAACGGCACCTCAAATGTCAAAATCGATCAAGCCCTTTAGGCCAAAGAGCTTGTCAATGATATTCATTGCTCAAAATACCTAATCCTGCTTCTAAGGCCGATGGGTAAAAATCTAACCCTCATTCTGAGACAGTCGAGTAAAATCATAACACTCCTTCTGAGGCAGTTGGGTTAAATACAAAATGTGACAAAAATAAAAACAATAATTAGGTTTTTTTAAACGTAAAAAACATTTCAAACCAAAGAGAAAACCGACTTCAATGAAGAATATGATACAAATTATTAATAAACATACTACGTTACGTTAACTATTTTTATTTTTTTCGGAATTTCTTAATCTGGTTAATCAACCACACGATGAAAAACTTTAACAGAAATGACACGGTTATCTTATCTTACCAGCAACTAGATAGTTTTCTTTAAGAATTGGTTTTGCGGGACAAACCCAGGTGGAGCACATCTTTGTGTCGTGTGTTCCTAGTTTGGTTAAGACATTGCGGCCTCGAATCACCTGATTGCCAGATAAGTAAGATGCTAGTAGTCGTTAAAGAAGGAAAAGATCTATTTATAAAAAAAGAAGTATATGAGTATCATTACTAAGAGCACTAACACGTCTGCCATGAATGGTGATTATCGCAAAACCCGCTATTGCTTACTTTAGCATTGTGGAAGGCCCATGTCCGACAGCGGACTAGTATGGGTTGTAATGATGATGATGATAAATTGTTTTATTACGGAGTTTCGGAGTTTCTGCCCACCTTCTAGCTTCATCATCAGAAGATGTTGATACTGGAAGGTCTACTCTAGTGACAGTTAACACCACAGGAAAGCGAACACGCAATTTTGTTTACATGGATGACATATTTTTTCCAGTTATTTTGATATAAAAACCAACCTACATACTGTACCAATTTTGATGAAATTTCTATGGAACCTCTTCGAAAGTAGGTATGATCTACCAAACATAACAAGAATCACTAAAATCAATTTCGAATTGGCGGAGTAATCGAGTAACAAACAAAAAAAAAACAGTCGAATTGGGAAACTCCTCCTTTTTTAAAGTCGGTTATCTTTATATTATTATCATCTTATAATATCGTTATACTTAAAAAAAAGTATAATAGTATTCTATCCGCAATCTAGTTCCCATATCAAGCTATGCTTAGTTTGGGGCTACTTGGTGCTGTGTGAAATTAATATCCTCTAATATTTATTTAGTATTTTTAATAAACCGTTCTTGTTATGTTTTTTTTGTTTAGGTACCATTCGCATCATTATGTGTAAAGTATCTGCTGATTCCATCGTTAGCGGCAACTCTAGGTGTGAAAACCACGTGTTTAAAAGTAATTACAAGTACCTACATCATGTAAACCTGAAAACAGAAAAACATTTAGTAACAAGGTAAATCGACACGTGTTTCGCTTTGAATAAGAGGCATTCTTAGGAATATAAAGTCTTGCTGTGTAGAGATATGTCGATTTTATTTTATCAGAGGAATTAAGCAAATTTTCTGATTCATCTCAATAATTTTCTGTTTTCAGGTTTATATTGCAAAATGGATCTCCGCAAAGAATCAATGAACTATAGATATATTATTAGGCTGATTCGGCTGAGGATCACAAAAGGCGCAAATATAGTGATCTCGACAGAGCTTACCTATTTGAGCCTTTTGGGGTGGAGACCTTGCGTCTGTGGGGAGCCGTTGCCCTCCGGGATTTCAAAAATATTGCGGGGCTTTTGATTGAGGCGACACGTGACCCAAGGGCTGACTCCTATTTAGGCCAGCGAATTAGCATAACTATTCAGCGTGGCAATGCAGCCAGCCAAGACACTGGCTGCACGCTTCCGTCTGGTACTGGTCTGGAACAGTTGAGTTACCTATAGACCGTTTGTAACCGTATGGTTTTGTGACCGTATGGTCCTTAGGTAATCTGACTGCTTTTTTTGTACATAGTTAGTTTAATTGTATTTTTTATTGAATAAATGTATAAAAAAAACTATAGAAGTATATATTCAATGAGATGCTTATTCTCACTAATGCTGTGCTTTAAACCGTACTAGTGAGACTTTTTGTCCCACTAGTTCTTTTTTTTATTGGTAGATAGCCAAGCGTTTGAATACCAGTTTACTTGAAAAGCAATTAAAATGTGGCCTAAGACGGAGCACGTTTGTTTAAAGGAAACTATTCACTCTGGACTTAAAGACTCCAAGATTCCAAGTTCGGAATCATATATTTTCGGTGTTCATTGTCGGATATAAAAAGTTTGTCAAATCTTTTAATCTAGGAATGGGTAAAAAACGTATCATCATCATCACCATCATTATTATGATCATGATGCGCGTGAATATAATAATACATGTGACTTATTATTTAATCATCCTAGCCAACCGATAGCAAGTGAGCTGTTAGCAAGACGACATTTTATATAATCGAAGGTTCTTTCTGAGGTCGAGGTCTAATACGTTGACCCCTGAGTGAGGGTGTTTAAGAAAATCTATTGCCTGGCACTGTCAGGGCCATTATTCTTGTTGGTCTGATAAACCAATCAATTTAACAAAGGAAGGAGCGGGCATTGATCTACAAAATGCGCAGTTTTAAGTTTAGTATACATTTAAGTGCTCGATTCGGTGTCTAGACTAGTTTGTGCATGATTTATCTAAGTTTTATCGCAATCACTTTTGGCAGTACTCATTGCGGCGGTCGGATTTTATTGTTGTTTTTTTATGTGTTACACAACTCTTGCTATTTTTTTTTTATCGTACGACAAGAAGCGCTTGGCCTTTATCTCACCTGCAGGCCTATTACCTAACTATGTTTCATTTGGGTTTCAATGGGTTTCAATTAAAATGCCTGCATTTCTGATTGAAACCGATTGAAACCCAAATGAAATAGAGTTAGGTAATAGGCCTGCTGGTTACAATTTAAGATAAGGCTGAAGGTAGAGGCGCACTTTGTCCGGAATCCTTCCTATACATTCTGTGAAACTAGTTATCTTACCTCTGAATGCTGGAACACCATCATTTAGAATTGTTGATGGCGATAGACTTAGGTAAGATGGTGGCATCTAGCCAGGTGGACTAAAACAAAGTCCTGCCACCAACCAAACCAAGCACAGCATTATACCCCCTGGGACCTCTGGATCTGAAATCGGAGGGCGAACCACATAGATGGGTTAGCAATGGAATGAAGCTATAAGGTACAAGTTGAAATTCTGTTCTTTTAAATTTCCATTCCGTTTTCAAAGGGTGGCAACAGAACCCTAACGGACCGACTTGCATAGCAGCCAGACCGTCGATTCAACCGTATGTACGAATTTTTGAGGGTTATCTCTTTTTAACTAAAGCTAGTAAGCTGGTTATAATTTTCAAAAAAGACGTTTTTTGATGTACACACATGTGTCACATCAAAAGGCCATTAGTGTTCACTGTTGGATAGAACCTTTTCTAAACCTGATGATTTTGCCGTAATTACCACGTTTCGCAGGCGGTTTGGTGATCGCATTGAAGTAGATAATACACAGAATGAAATATGTACATTAAATCAAGTCATGTTACATGACAATAATTTTACTTAATTTTATTTTTGAGGTTTTTATGATATTCAGGGAAAAGTTAGGCATGCCGATTTCAAAATATATAATTCATTTATAGCTCTCTTTTATGAAACCACGATGTTAAACATTACACAGTCGGGTATTAGTTATTTTTAACTTTAAACTAAATGTTGTACCCAATGAAAAATAATATAGTTTACAATTCTAAAATAGTTATGTTCCGGCATTTAGAGGTAAGATAACCAGTTCCTCAGTTTGTTAAGGATTCCAGTGCGCCTCTACCTTCGGCCTTATCTCAACTTGTAACCAGGTGAGATTAAGGTCAATTGTTTACCCATCGTACGATAAAAAAAACCGCTATAATGTAGTTAACGTTTGGTTTATCACAAAAAACGGTAATCCATACGTACCCTTTGTTACTCGTACATTACCGAGTTACTTTACTAGCAATATGCAAGGAAGAAATATTCTTCTTACAAAACCGGGTGATGTACTAAGAAACATTTGTTCTTTGTACATTACCGATTAAATTACCAGTTATGTACAAATATAAATATTCTTTCTTCTCGGTTTTGTTCCAAGAAATCGCTGTTCCTTGTGCAAAACCAAGGAGGTTCTCCAAGTAGTGTATGTAACTTCTAATGTGGGTTCATTTTATTACAAATATTGTCAAGATTGACATAAGTATATAATTCTCAATAATTAAATTAAAATAATGAATGTGAAATTAAGAAATACAAAGGAAAGGGGAAATACTGTCGTAATTTATCGCATTATTTTTTGTACCGTTGCCACCTTGTGTGTACAAACCCTAAAAAGTAGTTTATTATAAATTTATTATATACATTCTGTGTCACATCAGATATGATATAACTTGTTCTAGCGCGAGTAGATAAATATATTATTTCTCATTGGTTTATAAAATAAGTTAGTAGGAAGTTAGTCTCACAGCCGGAAGTGACGATCAGCGCGCGGGATAACCTGATAAGGGGATTATTCGCACCAGCCGTTTGTCTATTTATACTGCAATTTATTCCTTCGTCTCACTTGGTTTCAAGCATTTTATTATTTATTTTAATTCTAGAAACGGGTATTTACCTATATTTATCCCGACGTTCATAAAATACGCGATTAATACCCGTTTCTCGAATTAAAATAATGTGCTAACAGCGAAAGTTTAAAAATACTATTTTATTTATTTATTTATTGTACGACGGGGAAGCGCTTGGCCTTCATCTCACCAGGTAACAAGTTGAGATAAGGCCGAAGGTGGAGGCGCGCTTCACCCGGAATCCTCAACAAACTGAGGAACTGGCTATCTTACCTCTGAATGCCGGAACACAACAATTTTTTTAAGAATCGTTATTATGGCGACAGAATTAGGTAAGATGGTATTTTATTATTTATCCCGCTTGGCTATGGTACCACGACCACTTATAATATTCTTGTTTTGTTATTACTTTACTTTTGTCACTATCTGTCAAGTGTAGAAAAAAATTGATAAAAGTCATGTAATATTCAAAACGAGAATGCTTGGACGTTGTGGTTAGGCCCCAGGTAGTTTTTTTAGGTAGGTTTAGCTTCTCTGTTTTGACTGACGCATAGCGAATGAGTAACACGATTTAATATAAAGAATTTAGTGGATTTCATATCTCTCGGACATCTTTTTTTTTAGATATCAAACCTTTTATTTCTTAATTCGTATTGTTTAATATTATTATCTGTGGGTGATCTGACATATCATTATTAAAATATACAATCCCACTTACTGGTCTCCATTCTTTAATAATAGCCCTATAGTATACAAAAGTAGGTTGTGTCTTCTGGTCTATTGATCTAACAGAGTTGCAAACCTGTAACTTACTTGTGACAAAAAAAAATGTAAATACACAACGTATTGTCTGTGTAATTACATGCTCTTTAAAAGATACTTAACTAAGCTTTTACCCCTCAATGGTTACGTTTCCTTTATTGATTGCCTAACAGACATAAATAACGTTACGAAACGCGTTTTCAGTTACCGCTAGCGCCATCTAGTCTCGTTTTCACGCATTACCCGTAGTATGGCGTATATAAGTTGGATTCCATAACTGGTTACGGAACCCGGCGTTATCCCCGAAGGAGCTAAGCAGTGGTTTTATCTTAAGCACTTCTGACAAAACCTTTTTTTAATAAAAATCGCCTTCTTAATCAAGGGTCGTGAGTTTCAATCCCGGCTAAGCACAAATGGACTTTTACATTTAAAAAGTTTATGACTACATTAAGCATGTTTACCTATGTTTACATTATATCGTAATATTGTAAGAAAATCATACTCGGATAAAAGTGATTTGTATCACTGGCTGGTGTTGTTATACGCAGCAATATGCTTTCAACTGGTGTGGGGGTGAGCCCACATCCTTGTTCCAGCATGCCTACAGGTCGAGAGAACTCTAGGCTTGCCGGGGTAATAATGAAACTAGTATTTGTTTTATTGGTCATTCTCCTTTACCTTGGGTTACATTATTAGAGTTTTTGTAAGGATCCGTAATATAACCTGATGAATAATATAGCATATTTTACTCAGTAACACTATAATATTCTATTGGTGATATGTTATTTAGAACGGTATAGATGTTTTCGAGTTTATTAATTATTAATCGAGTTTATAAATTGTATATTTATTTGTAATCGATACAGTTTCGTAAAAATTGGAGAACCCGTTCGAGAATTATGCCATCACAAACATTGCCACATAAATCATCACATCTGGCACATTAAGTGTCAGATTTCCCGAAATAACTTGCTATATCAAAAATACTTGTTACCTATTTGATCATTGCTACAATCTGCGAGAATATACCTATGTTTGGACGTGCCTCTGTTTGTTTCTATAGGCTATCCGATTCTGATTACTAAACTGTCTATTTATATGCGGAGTAGTGCTAAGCAAAACATTATACGAGTCAAACTTAACATAATTATGCAATAATAAAACGTATTACTGATCGTCAACAGTGTTTCTCCTCATCATCATCATCTAGCATTAAACTTAAATACAAACATACTGAAGCACACTGGCTTGTACAACGTTAATGGCTCAGTTTATTGTTATGGGGTTCCAAACAACTTAATACCAATACATATTCGAAGCCTTAAATCGATTAGCAAACACTAATATCTACATGACCCATGACCTCCATTAGTAGCCAGTAACAGTGGGGTATGAAGCCGTTTGCTCCGACGCGCCGCCATAAGTGCTAGAGCGTAGAAAAGTCGTGGCATACATTTTTTAATGAGGAACTTTATTTACTCAATGAAATACCACATAGAAAATACCAAGATAATAAAATGATGTTATTTATCGGCCAATGAGTTTTAATTACAATGGGGAATGAACTACCAATACTGTAAAAGATACATGTAGTTTCAGTTTCTCAGTTTTTTGAGGTTTCCGGGTGAAGTGCGCCTCTACCTTCAGCCTTATCTTAACTTGTAACCAGGTGAGATGAAGGCTCCCCGTCGTACGATAAAAAAAATATGTTGTTATTTCCAAAAATATTAAATTAACAAAATACAAATTAATATCCTTTATTGCCATTGATGGATGTCGATTTTTTTTGATTGCTCAATGATTATATCACACCGTAATAATATCAATAACAAACATAAAAAAATGAGACTGAGAGAATTAATTTTAATGATAAAATAGTAGTTAGGATAGTATTTCATGCAGCGTATGCATTAGGAATAATCGTTGCTTCTAGGTTACGATATGGCATTATGTTCCGAGGCAACGCCATAAATATAGAAGATCATTAAAAGCTCAAAAGTCTACGTAATGCCACTAACATTACTGTATATATTTAAGACGGTACTTCATATCACGGTAGTTCATTATTCTAATCTCTTTCCACACGTTGAAAGTTTACGTCGATGCGATTGATATCGCATTCAATCGTCGTGATGAGATTACAGCTAAAATCAACTGTTATGTAAATGTTACTACAGCACTGTACAGCAATAGCGTTTTTGTTAGTGAGTTTTGTTATGACCTCAAAAATATATAACAAATTACCGATTGACATAAAAAAGTGCTGGAAAATTTTGACATTTAATGCAAACTTGTAGATTTTATTTATCGAAATGACATTTTATTCAGTGAAATATTTTTGTGACTGCCAATGAATTATTATATTTCTACTGTTGATATGTTTAACACTTTTTTTATTGTACCATGGGGTGGTGCTTGGCCTTCATCTCACCTGAATTTTTAAGTAATGATAAAGCCGATGGTAGAACCGCACTTCACCCGGAATCCTCAACGAACTGAGGAACGGGCTTTTGCTGGAAACAACAATTTTAAGAATTTTTGTTGTGACGACAGACCTAGGTATGGGGGAAGATAGCCAGGTGGACTTAAACAATGTCCTACCACCAACCAAACCAAGTACAATATTGTACTCCCCCTGGGATTCGATCCCGGGACCTCTGGATCTGACACCGGTGGGCGAACCACTAGACCACAGAGGCGGTCAAACTTATTTTAAACTAAGATCTATTGTCAACGTTATCTGTTCGTTGTAAGCAGGTCCGTATAGGAATATAAATATATCAAACATACCTGTATAAGATCTGATTTTACATTTGTTTCATAATTAATAATTGAATACGAATCAAAACATATTTAATAAAAACTGAAAATTCCCGAAACCGTTAAACATAGCTCTAGCAACACAATAGCCACATTTTTCGGCACGTTATGAGACACTTACCTATAATTTGATCGGCGTGAGTCGACGTTTGCACGCTCGACCTTCATCCATCAGTGGGCGTCAGGACTGCGGTCTTTTCTAAGGAAACGTCTTATTAAGGCATAGCTCCTCAAGACTTGGCAGCGAATTCTGCGCCTCCTACTATCGCAAAGAGCAGATATTAATTCAAAAAGCAGAGCAATGTCTCGTAGCACATGCTACGGCGTAGCATGCAATGCTACGATGCGTAGCCAGGCTATGCAACGAAGGAATATTATCATTGAAATCTCTAAATTAATACGTGATGCTCAAGACTTGGCAGCAAGTTCTGCCTTCACTTCTTTTGCAAAAAGCAGATAGCATTAATTTTATGCGCAGAGCAATGTCTCGTAGCGGGCACTTGCTACGGCGGAGCTAACAACGTTTCGATGCGTAGCCAGGCTACGCAACGTTTACGAACGAAGGAATGATATCATTGAAATCTCTAAATTAATACGTGAAGAGGAAGCTTTCGATCTCTTTTTAAACATATTGTGTAAAATTTGGAATAGCTCAAATTCATTTGGAGAAGGAGTACAGAAATCCTTTTTTTTTCTTATTTGAATGGTCAAATGTCGATGACCCTTGAAATAAATTTATTAAATAATGCATTTGACCCGTTCTTGAGACTGTTTTGGTATTTTAGGTTGTAATTTCGTCAAACATCCCCTTAACTCGAGTTCGTATGTACTCGTACAATTAGGTATACTAGGTGTGGGTACGTGGTTGCCATGAAACAGAGATCAGAATGTGGCCTTGTGTGGTTATAGCTTGTTGTTAACTGATTTTGAGGTTAACCTTTCAAAACAGATGTTTTAAGGATTATACAGGAACCGTTGAAATATTCAATTAATATATTTTATTTTTATTTTTGAGTTATATATTTAGTTTTCGTTAAATTATATTATGTAATTATAGGCCTTTTCCCAGCAATGGGATACTGACAGCTGAATATAATATAATAATATATTAGGTTAGATATACATATGTCACATTTTTTACAACACCAATAAAAGCAGATCTAATAAAAATTGTATTTCAGTCAGTAAGATGTCTTTATCGTTTCTATTGAGCGCAGCAAGACAAATTATCCATACAAACGGATGTGTCAAATCCAGAGCATGAGGTCAGCGAGCCGATAACCCCACGTTCTGTTACGTATTCAAACTAGATTTATTATCAATCGAGGGGTTTTATTATTTCGACGACAAGACGAAACGGCTATAATTTCGATTATAGTTTATTCCATGAAATTCAGATACAAACGACTAAGCTGAATAGATTTAGAATAATGAAATTGAGAACCGAAATGGCTCATTCGACACGAGGAGAAAATGCGCGTTTCCATGGGATTACGTGACAAAAAAAAATGGGTAGCCTAGCGCGGCGTGGTCTGATCGAATGCTTGGTAATCCAGCATACTTATCACTCCCCTGAGGAGATTTTGCACTCACCGAAGGTTGAGCGATCGCGCACGGTTATTCAACGCCGTAGATAGGCCATGGCTCTAATCATTTAGTGTCTCTGTATTTCACTACTTTTAGTTTATTCTAATGAACCGAGTTGCTTATACCTCTCATATTTTACTCCAAGGTAAGGTACACTGATGTGATTGATTAAATCAAATCAAAAAACATTTATTGCCTAATTACTTGCGTGACCATTTAAACTACTACACTTACAATAGGCAAATGGGATAAATTTAGCTTTTTCTGTAAATCCATTACGCACTAGAACGTAACGAACTTTTTAATTTGTTATTGCATAAAAATCTGTGATAAAAAAGAAGAGACAAGCTATTAATCAATGTGTGTGTTGTATCTCAGTAACAAGCCTCATAGCTTTGTTGGTAGTAGCTCTGCCTTCTGCGCTGAGGTACGATTCCCACCCAGGACAAACATTTGTGTGATGAATATAGATGTTTGTTCTGTGTTTGGGTGCCGTATCATATAGTATGTATTTACAAAATTATTTTATCCGTAATCTAGTTCCCATATTACTAGCTATGCTTAGTTTGGGGCTCGACAGCACTGTGTAAAATTAATGTAATATTTACGTGAGTGTGACTGTATGTGTGTACTGTGTTGTGGGTCCTGGGAACACCTGATTGTATGTATCATACAACCCGCAGCGGCCCGCTGAGACCGGCAACTTGACATGATGTTCATCTGTTCTGATTTGTTAGATAACCTCCATATTACGTGATTAGAAAGCATTAGTAAGTTACGACTAATAAACGCGCTCGTATAGTTTATTGCGTGAAGCATGATGGAGTAGCGACTACCAAGGGCATCATTTACTTTAGTAGCAAGTAGGCAATACCATTTTAATGCATATACTGGGGGCTAGATGGCACTGTGTATAATGTCCAGTCATTTATGTAATCAAATTGGGGATTGTAAGTCAGACATATTTCTGTACAAAATGATTAACTTACAATTAACAACATTATCACTTTGAAACCCTTTAGGGGTTTCAACTTTGACACTACATTTCTGTTTAATTAATAAAAAAAGATCTTCAATATCCTTATTCTGTGCAATATTTATTTATCGATTAACATAGATGATAGTCAATAAATAAAGCGATAAAAAAATACACATTTAGTTATAGTAGAGTGCATAAAAAGGTCTGCGGCTACGTTAAGTATAATTTTTTATCTGACTAGGAAGCGTGGCCATCATCTCACCTGCTGTCAAGTTATGGTAAGATTAAAAGTGGAAGCGCACTGCGCCTGGAATCCTCAACAAACTGAGGAACTAGCTTTTGGTTGGTGGTAGGACTTTGTTGAAGTCCGCCTGGCTAGCTACCACCATCTTACCTAATTCTGTCGCCATAATAACAATTCTAAAAAAAAAAAAAAGCTTTCTTCCCTCTGAATTCCGAAACACAACAATTTATAATTGTTGTTATGATGACGATGAGCTGGTGGTAGCTAGCCAGGCGGACTTCAACAAAGTCCTATCATAAACCGTGCAAAAATTTGTAACCTTTGGGGATTGCACTGAACCTCTAGGGCCAGTGGGAGAACCATTGGACCACACAGGGTTGAGACGCCACCGCAATTTTAATCCGTGTACATCTTCTTTCTTCTTCTTCTAAATAAATAAAACTCAAAGGTGACTGACTGACTGACATAGTGATCTATTAACGCACAGCCCCGATCGGGCTGCGACTTTGCATGCATAAAGCTACTATGACGTAGGCATCCCCTAAGAAAGGATTTTGATTAATTCTTCCCCAAGGGGATAAAATAGGGGATGAAAGTTTGTATTAAACTTTGTCAATTTTAAACCGATCGGGCTGAGACTTTGCATGCATAAAGCTACTATGACGTAGGCATCCCTTAAAAAAGGATTTTGAGATTTTGCATTTGTTTTGTTTCGGTTTAGTAGTTTTGGTTATAGACTCTGCTTTTTATGTGGCACTTGTTTTGTTTAAGTATAGGTTTTGTCGGTTAGACTTTTTTAAAATGGCTATAGAAAATCTGAACGTTAATGGAGAAGTTGAAGAATGTACTGTCATTTTTAAGTTTAGCAGGCCCTAATTTTTTACACACGCTAAACAAAAGTAAAGCCGCAAAAACTATACCTAATTAATAATAATACTTCTTAACGCGAGCGAAGCCGCGAGCAAAAGCTAGTTACAATATAAATTCGAAAGTGTCTATGATTGTTTGTTTGATACGTTTTCATTGCCAGACGGCTAAACGGATCATGATAAAATATTGGCAAGTATATTATGTATCCTTATTTGTATCCGTGTACCATGCCGACGAAGCCGTGGACGCAAGCTAGTTAATCTAAAAAAACAATGAAACAGTCGTCTTAAACGCGTAGCTTCTTGTGGGAAACTAGGAAGCCAGTTGTACCACAGTTTTCTTGACCTTTCCAAAAGTGTTACAGTTGTAAATAATTGGAATCGAGACCTTGGGGTGCCGGGAGCCGGTGCACCCGGGTTTTCAAAATTCTTGCTGGGCTTTTGATTAGGGTGACACGTAAACCTAGGGCCGGAGACGTAAATTTAGGGCAGTGAATCATCATAGTTATTCAGCGTGGCAATACAGCCAGTGTCTTGGGCATGCTTCGCCTGGTACTGGTCTGGAACAGTTGAGTTACCTATAGGCCGTTTGTAACGGTACTTAGGTAATCCGACTGCTTCCTTTTACACAGTTTGTTAAATTGTACATATTATTTTTAATGTTAGTAAATTAAATTGTAAATATGTAAATTTAATCCGTGTAACATTCCAAGATGAAGCACTTTTCGAAATAATGAATTATGAAGCAAACGCAAAGTGCGTAGATATACCTGTCTGTGCTCGGATGGGACGTGCAAAGGCGGTGAGAGCAGCGCTCTGTCATGCGCTTGATAACAAATTAATCACTGCCTCAGTAAGCGCCGTAATTTCCGCACAGTGAAAAATGCTGAATAACGATAAAAGTGAAAAGGGTCACGCCAGCTGACGCTAAATCGAGGCACCCAGTGTTTCCTAATATCAAGGAACGCAGGACATCTCGAAAGTACATTTATTTCGTGTAATGTCCTAGATTTGAGACGTTTAATCATTTGTCGGAAAGTTGGTTGGATGAAATATTCCGGTCTCTGCTTAACTAAGTTACAGACATGGCGCAAACTTATGTTGCCAGTTATAATAAAGTATGTGATTTATCATGTTTCTATTTAAATATATGTATGTGTCGATCTCAGTTAAATAGTTAATGCCCCTCCCGATCTTCCCTTTGATGTCGTAAGCGGTGACTAAAGCATTCATAAAACATAAGTATGGGCAGCACCAGTCCGCCTGCCAAGCGTGGTAGTTATGACAAATCCCAATCGCATTATGATCAAATCAAAAGATGGTGGTGAGATTCAAAAAACTTTATTTTATTTTTTATTGTACGACGGGGAAGCGTTTGGCCATCATCACGCCTGGTTTAAAAGTAATGAACCTCAACGGTCTGAGGAACTGGCTATCTTACATCTAAATGCACGAAGACAACAATTTTAGAATTGTTGTAAGATGGTTCATGAATATGAAAATGAAACTGATTAAATTATGTTTTCTATTCCAGGAAACATACAGAAAGTGGGCGTGCAGCACCATGGTGCCTCTTTGGGTGGAGGACGGGTCCGTGGAAAGTGCGGAAGAAAGCGAGGAGGCGGGTCGGTCGCGGCGCGCGCCGGCCGAGCACGCGGCGCGCTGGCTCGCGCGGCACCTGGAGCGCGTCGGCCACCTGGACCGGCGACGCGCTGGTCCCGGCGGCGTCGTGGGTCGCTGGGTGCGAGCCGCCGCCGCCGGGCCCGGTCGGCCGCTGGTCCGCCTCAAGCCCTGCCTCTCAGTCTGCCAGCGAGTCGAGCAACACTGCCCATACTTCCTGCCGGCGGACCGCGCGCCGGCCTACCCCACGCAGTACGCAGGAGAGCCCACCTTCCTCTGTCTCGGTGAGTGACATGCCTTTGACACTTGCCTTTCTCTTTGTGTGCTGGTCGCGCTTCCAAACAGGCGGTAGATTTTTCGTTTCAAAATGAACCTAAATAACCAATGCAAAAGCGTTCTGACATTGACTTGACTTCTTTCTTTTTCACGGACTGACTTTGACAGTACGTTATACTAGCCGCCGCCATAGGCGCCTTACAAATTCACTTTTACTAAACGTTTTTATACCTAGTAACCATTAGTTTACTGATAGATGGAAGCGCTTATTTATGGCATCGATTGGAGTGGCCTACGTTCGGCGATGAATATAGTATGTGATCTGAAATTATGATGATGATCAACTATTATTTATGATTGTCCCAAAAAATCCGATCGTAGGGTATCTTCACAGCATCTAGATTTCAAAATAGTCATGATCATAGATTTGTTAGTATATTCTAAATCTATAATCATGATAAT
The DNA here is from genome assembly GCA_951394065.1 of Venusia cambrica. Taxonomy (NCBI): domain Eukaryota; kingdom Metazoa; phylum Arthropoda; class Insecta; order Lepidoptera; family Geometridae; genus Venusia; species Venusia cambrica. The sequence continues at coordinate 8,830,989 of OX596054.1, forward strand.
TTCTAAATATACCAATGCATTTGGAACCCACTGGCAAGTCATATATAATTAATTTTGGGCGGCATTACAATTACTTTACACGACAAATGGATATTCTCCATTTCATCTGTGGGCTAGGTATGGTAAAGATATAAAGCGTCATGTGCAGCGATGTGATTCCGACAGAGACCTGACCATGGAAAAAGTGTAAGGAATTAAGGGAAATTAGCTTTCGCCAGCACTTGGCCTCGGTTCAAAGGAAACAAAACAAAGTAGGAACAGCATTTGCAGGCTGCAACCCCATTTGTTTTACTTTTAGGCGCAACGCTTTGAACAATTGTTGCTTCGCATCTTTTAAGTTAACTCGTGCCTTAAACGTTTATTCTCAACACATTTCTGGCAAATGTTCAAGAAAATTACAAGACAATTTCCACATATTTTACGCTGCCTGATTTGAAAACGCATTTGAAATAATGATATTTTAGTCGAAAGTTTACTGAATAAGATCACGAAAAGCTTTTGGCAACTCTGTTGATAATATACAAGTACCACATTAATATTAGATTTCCATTGAATTGAAGATTCTTAGCAGATCCTTTGACCAATACTATTCATTATGGTTTTTTACCGCCTCTGCGGATTAGTGGTTTTAACCCACCGATATAAGATCCAGAGGTCCCGGGTTCGATCACCAGGGGAAGTATAATACTGTGCTTGGTTTGGTTAGTGGAAGGGCTTTATTTAAGTTTGCCAGGCTAGCTACTATCATCTTTCCTAATTCTGTCGCAATAATAATTAATATAGCTTATAGCGCAATAATAACGATTATAAAATTGTTGTTTATTTTTGTTCCGGCATTAAGAGGTAATATAGCCAGTTCCTCAGTTTGTTGAGGATCCCGGGTGAAGTGCGCCTCCACCTTCTGCCTTATCTTAACTTGTAATCAGGTAAGATTAAGGCCAAGTTCTTCCCCGTCGTACAATAAAAAAAAGGTCAAAGCTTGTAATGAGAACGTGGTGGTGAGTGGATTGTTTTCTTGAGTCTTCAGCATGATTTTTTTGATTGGTTCAAGTTTATTCAAACACGTGTGTTCGAATCCCCTACAATTTTCTCGTGTGAATAAACGAACCCTCAAATATATCATAATTTCCCTAGTTTGTGCTATATTCATCCGTACGTAGGTACTCACTGCATCATGTCATCATTTACTTACCAATAAAATGTGTAAGTCCAATACGAAAACCCCTATCAACTGTAGACTTCTCATTTCTTCATTGGTATAAACCAGCAACAAACATTTTGCAAATGTGGCAGCGTAGGTCGCTAGATTGCTAACAACCATGACACATCAAGTCCACTTCTATGCTTTATTCTAAATGATGCTTCGAATGATGTATTTAATCGTCTGATAGTATTTATTGCTGTACAACATGGAGACGGAACCAGCAAGCAGCCCACCTGATGTTATATGCAACTCTTGCCTATAACAAAGCCTCGCTGCGTAGGTCATATCCACAAAATACATAACCACTACCTACACTGCATTACGCCCATCAACTTGATGCATAAAACTGTTAAGCTTCGTGTTCGCGTAATTTCACCGGAAAACCGACTGCTGCTTTGCGGTCGAAATATGTATGTTGGTAGTACTTCCCCGGACGAGGCCTTCCACAAGAAATTCTAGTAGCGTTTAAAATGTACCGACGTATTGATGTTTTCCAGACTCTCGCATCCCGGAGACGGGAGGTCAAGCCAACAAGTCGAATTACGGTTGGGATGAGTGCTGCTACTGGTACTGCGAGGGGCAGCTGTGCTACCGGTGCGAGGTGCGGTTGCCGGAGTCGGCGCGGCCCGAGGCGGAGGCGTGCGCGCAGGTGGAGGAGCGCGTCCCGGCGTGCTCGGTGCCGCAGCCGGCGTCGACGTCTGCCTCCGCGCCCGCGCCTCCACCCGCGCTGCTCGCCTCCACCCTGGTGCTGCTCCTAGCCAGAGCCGCGCTATCACGGACCCACTACTGGACCGAGTCCACGCCTCTAGTGAAAGTGCGCGACTCGCGGTTATAGTTTTACGTTAACGGGTTCCGCACCCCCGGGAACCGCGACTGCCAAGCCGCGGTCCGAACTTCTTTTAGTACTAGACTTATGATAATAAATTACGCGAGTTTGAAAGCCGGATGATCTCCGCGGCTCGCGGCGTCCAGCGCCGGCGCACGCGCCGCGGTCGCCGCGGGCCTTCGGCGTTGTACCCTGTAAGTTGTTTGATTGATCGATGCAGTTACAAAATAAAAACACCAAGATGTTCCGAAGAAACCAGCCCACATTGTTATTTATTAAGCGCTGTTAGCCGACGCTCTGTCCAGTATGTTATTATATTACTAGTACAATTCAGGTTCCGATCAAACGCGAACGTTTACATATTTACATATTTACGTTTTATAAGTGAAGAGGTTATGTGTATTATATTTTAAATAGTGTTTTACAGTTTATTACGATAAGGCACATTATTCGTCGTATTTTGTGTTGGTTTTGCTGTTTAGAATATATAGAAGCAATATTTTAGACCAATCGAAATACTATATAGGTACCTACTAATAAGATGGAGTAATAATGTTATCATCGTGTAAATACGCGTACTCTGTGTTAGGGACGGGTATGATGACTCTACATTATTTAGTACTTACTGATTATAATTACCTATCATGTAGCCACCATCATCAAAATGCAATAAATTATATAATGTACTTTTAACAGATCTTATTAATACTACATTTTAGGTATGTGATAAAGAAAAGACTTCACACGCGGCAGATATATTACTAAACTTTGATCTGAAGTCTTTCGTCTTTTGATCATGGTGACAATAGCTATACGAGTATATGGGGATCGTTTGTTAGATCATTATTTTTGTATCGTTGCAATACGACGCGGACGGGGACGCATTCAGGCGCCGTTACTCAATATCAAAACGTTATACATACCTACTGGTTTCCTAACAAATGCATTATAATTTACTTAATGAATAGAACACCACCTTCAGAGTTGTTTATGTATGGGTACCTACTCGAGATGCATTTGAGCTGTGTAAATAAAGGTGTGCGCATTGGCACGATGCCCCAATGATGATGTCCGAAGGGAGCCTAAATAATACTTAGTTGGTCTACTACTATGTATAAAAGATTCAGATAGAGCTAAATATAGGTAGTTGTTGTTTTGTAAGAAATAAAGTGTGACTAATGCATATAATGACAGTTATATGTAATTATATCCGTCTTATGAACGTATATTATGCAGTTATAATATGGTTGAAAATGATTTTTATATGAATTGATTTTGAATACTTATATATTTATTACCTTATAATAATATCGTATTGTTAAAAATGCAATCGCCATACAAAGGGTAATACATTCACGTTATATTTGAATAGGTAATATATTGAATTTGTTAGTTTGTCTTGTTTTTGGAAAATATTACACTGAAGAGGTGTCGTTTAACATTTTGTGATCAAATCCTCAAGACTTTATTGATGAACGTTTGTTGAATATTGTCCTCGGCCGAGGGTGTAGTTGTTATATTCGAATGATAATAATATTAAGTAAGTTGTTTTTTACGTTTTTAAAGTGTATATAATGTCGTCATCACAGACACACATTTTCCGTTTCATTATTTTTCTTCCTCTTCTACTTCAAGCCACCGAAGGTGCTAAATGTCTAATTGCTTCTAGGTCTGTTTTTGTTATCTTCTGATGTGGTCTGCCCATCAAACGGAATGTCACGATAAGATAACTCTTATGCTTTGTATTACTTTGCTCTTTATTAAGAGCCATAATCGCAGTCACCTGTAAACTTTGATTGCTCTACGAAACCGCATACATTCGTGACATAGGGAGGCACGTAGAACTCAATATATTTTACAGTACAGGCTTTAGGCAGGTGGGTTTTTGTATCAGTCGAGTAATCCGCGTGATTAAGAGGCCTACGAAAAATGAAATATATCGAATGACGGATTGTACTTTTTTCAATAAAAAAAGTTCTTTCGGGACGATAAGGTTCGATTTTCGTAGCATGATCTCAGTAGTGCCTTCATTTTCCCGAAGTGAAAACGATCACGATTCCATTCAAGGCTTTATCTTCCGATTTTATCAGTCATAATAACATTCAAGTCTTGAGCAAAATGTTGCGATTTTTTGTTTGTAACATAGAATATATTTATTGCTTGGTTTATTTATACTATTGTATTTTAAAACTCATGGATAAACATTTTTAAAACATTATTTTTAAACAAATTGTGTTCAAACCCAATTTAATTCATCAAAAAGAAATAATTCGCATTACGTACTTTGGCTCGTTGAGCAACATCGCATTTAGCGCAGACGACATCATTTTCTTGATCTACACCCCAAGTAGAGCTCTTACACTGACTAACTGTTATTTAAAAGTTAAATTCTATCAAGGTAACATTTAGGAATAGTGATTGAATCACTAAAATTGAAACAAATTTTAAGCACTCGTTAAACTTACACTTTGACCGTGCATTTGTTCTTGAATGTCGCTACTCTACTAAATCTTGTTCGCTTTTCTTACTAGAGTAGATATTGAAAGACCAAAGAGACAATCGTTTAGAAAAGTGGCTCAATCCGTGTCGCCGTCTCATATTCACATAATGCGATAACTAAAATGGATTTGAAAGACCTGAGGTCCAGTTTGTAAGGTTGCGAAACTAATATAAACTAGCGAGCGAAATTCTCATTGTTTACGAGTAAGGATTAATTACATCATAAAGTCAATAAATTAGCAATAAAAAGTAGGAGTAAAATCACGTAGAAATCAAGAATATCCATGAGTCGTCTGATCCGATCAGAGCAACAAACGTAAAAGCAGTCAGCGGTAGCGTCGACCACCGCCCGTCACACGCCGCCCGCCGCCCGCCGCCGGCGCCCGCAACTCCTCTAGACTAAGTAGGTATACGTATTATATACATGTATATTTTGATGTTTCTTTAAATGTTTGGTGATAGTGACATTATGATTTAAAAATATTCGTATGTTTTGGTGTACATAAATAAAGTAAATGTTCAACGCACAAAATAACCTTATTATGAAGAAAAAATGCTGATTATGTAAAGCAGTGGTGAAATTATATAGTTAGCTGTTAACTGGAATTTGACTAGGATTATTATCGTAGGTACTTTGTGCTTCATCTGCTGTGACAAAGGATTTTTGTTTCTCGTATATTTTCAGAATGTTTGAGTTGTTCTTCTCAATTGTTTAATTATTTTTCTTCACGTGCATGAAAAGCAATAACTTTTCCACATTGTTATTTGATAATTCATGTTTCCTATAAACACAGTTGTCTGTCACGCACAAATGATTTAGAAGTTGTTTTTGGGGTTATCTTTAGGTCAAACCGTTTACATTCTACCTGTATTATCGCTACCTTACTTCAAAATATAATAATGTAAGCAGAACACCAAGTTTAGCCTTTTAATGAGTACAACACAGTTATTATCAAATATACGAAGCAATCAAATAGTAATATGTTAAATATAATGTTTGTAGCTATTTATAAAAGACAGATTAAAAAATAACAATAAATTTGTTAATCATGCGCAAATAGAAGTCTTATGTTTAGATTTACGGTTAGAAAATTAAGATGCGAATTAAGAATGATATTAATAGTGACAAAGTGTGTCTCCTTTCTTTCTTCCTCTGTAATTGATGCAAAAAGTCAATTTAATAGTAAATATTTTTATATGTCGTTGCCCTAAAATTATTGTTTAATAAGGTACGATTTGTCTTTATAATTTTCCAACTTGAATGGTAAAGTGGTGACGATTTCATAGCGTTTGTGTAGTTACTCAGCTAAGAAACCACAAGTCGCAACCTTGAGTACTATGTATTTTTGATTCCGTACCTTTGATACGAACTATCACATTACATTATAACTTATCAATAACAAATTAAATTACGATAAAGTTGTCGATAAGAATCGAATCGAAGAAAAGTAGGTACGGAATCACGCTTCAGTATGTGAACATTGTCTGCTACACATAGACTATTATTAATATTATGTTTGATAACAATATTTACTTTTAAATATTTTATGAATTAATATTTTTTTATTGGACAAATAAATACCTATATTATTTTAACACGTTACATATTAATGTTTGTAACCGGTTTAACTTACGTATTAAATATAAATTCACTTGAACTGCTATACCCATATGAGACGCGTGGTCTCGGTGCCCGTCGATGGTGCTCCTTGATGGCGTAGCTTATACCGAAACTTGAGAGGAGTAGTCCAAAAAAGTCATAATGTAATTTAAATCGGTTATAAATAATAATATGTGACACCTACCGTAGTTTTCAATATTACAACGAATGCAAATCCACATGTTTTTATAATGATTTCGATCATGTTCATCCTAAATTGAGACGATAATTTCTATTAAAAATACCTCATGCACTTAGCAATAGTTCGTTGTATTTTTAGTAGAAATTCAAAGCGTCGTTCAATTATATACATTTTAGTTGTGTTAAAATAGCTATGTATTTGTTTTCATTTGACTTCCACTTTCTTCAATAATTGCTTCTAGGGTCTGTGTGAGTTGATTAGAAACGTATGTTGAAACATCATGGCCTTCAAATTTATAGTCGGTGTAATATTAGTAACTTTAAGAATACACTTGAAATAAAGTAAAAAAATCTTATGAAGAATTAAAATATAATTACTAGATTTATAATAATTTGTATGTTATTTGACGCGCCACGTCATTAAGAGGTCCATATTTTTTGCATTCCAGAAAGTCCCTCTTTTAGATGGTAGTGGTACTAACACACGCATATTAAGGAGTGCAAGTGTCATGACAGTAGGTTAAGTTTTACATAACAACTCATTACAACTTGCATCAAGTGTTTTTTTTTACTAGACAACTAGTACCTATTCATTGACCCCTTACGTGCCCAAGTCTGTTTCTATATAAGTAAGGACGTGCTATGTAATGAACGTTTAAAGTCGATTGTTACGTTTGTGTGTTACCGTTACCTGTCTACATGTTTTATTAAAATGAAAAGGTGAAAAATCTTATGACTGTAAAGCTTACATGTATTGTAGATTATTAAAATCCCTTACAAAAATTAGTTTTATATAAAAAATCCGCGTTCAATCGATAAGAACAAATAAAATAGGAGAGATATAAAACGATGATATGCCTTAATAGGTATACAATATGAATCGACTATCATTTATGATTATGTTCGTTTGTTACAAATAATAATTAAATTTGATAACAATAGACCATATTTAACTTAACGTCATCCCCGTTACAAGAGTAGTAATATTTATTTATATATTTTTCCATTCGCATAGCTGGTCATAAGTTAGCATTAATATAATATGTAATTAGTGTTACTTCAATTAATATATAAATATTTTGTTTGGATATCGTTACTTTGTTCTAGCTACAACGCGTACCTCGTCTTTATACCTGCCAAAAGACAATGCCCCGCAACACTTTATTTGAACTTTGTGTTATGCCTTAGCACAAGCAATGGAAAGGATTTCATATTAACTCGTTATACTCCTAACGGAAAAAGTCGTGAGTCTATTACTTCACTTACTTTTATACTCCTAATGTAGCCTCGATTCCATACATTCCTTATAAGTTCTAGATCATATAAATATATTTGTGATTACATATACAAAGCACAATCTGCTAAACGTATTTTATATTTTATAATAACGTTGCGATGTACTACCAAATTATAATACCTATAGTTATGGCACTGTCTAATAATATGATTAAAACTAATTCTCTGCCTGTCTACAGGTTCGCTTTATAAATTTTAATATATTTAAAATATCATTAAAATGCCTAATTCATAGTGAGAGAGGTAGCGTAGTATAAAGTGTTATCTGATAATTATAACGACCGTAAGCACAACTAGGCGATCGCGCCGGTGAACACTGCCACACCACGCAGGCTTTTATATATTGATATGATCTAGGATGTGTCGTAGGTGTTTCTCGAGTAGTGATTGTGTAATAAGTCTTAAGTTATGCCTTCTAAATGATAAAACTGTTAGTATGCGGGCTCGCTGGCGGGTCGAGCGTTGTCTCTGGGAGGCGGGGCGCTGAGCGGTCTGTGGCGTAGTGGCACCGGCGGCGGAGCGTCTCGCAAGCAAGGCGCTACACGGTCTGCGGCGTAGTGGCACTGGCGGTGGAGCGTCTCGCAAGCGAGGCGCTACACAGTCTGTGGCGTAATGGCGCCGGCGGTAGAGCGTCACACGAGCGGAGTGCTACACGGTCTGCGGTGTAGCGGCGCCGGTGGCGGAGCGCCTCGCGAACGGGGTGCTACGCGGCCTGCGGCGAAGTAGCGCTGACGGCGGAGCGCCCCGCATGCAGGGTGCTACGCGGTCTGCGGCGTAGTAGCGCTGGCCGCGTAGCATCCCGCAAGCGGGGTGCTACGTGTTCTGCGGCATAGTAGCGCTGGTACCGGTCAGCGCGCCGCGCCTAATGTAGACCTCGCTCTATGCTCCAAATAAGAATAATCACGTTCGAATATTCGTAGACAGAATTTGAAGTTCAGTATAATTTGCATTTTCCTAAGAGTTAGAACGATTGAGACAGTAAGTAGGTCGCAGGACCTTGTTATGATGAATTGTGGAGATGTTTATTAAAAATACGTTTTTGAAAATGAAATCGAAAATATTGTCTTATAAACATGTAATTAACTTAAGAAGAATTATTGGAGGACAAAAAGACGTTAAATAAACCGATAAAAAATACAAATGTGAGTATTATTCATTGACCTTTAAATAAACAAGTGGGCAAGTGCATGCACAAAAACTTCACAGTCACATTAAATACTTTAATACAAAATCTTCGCTTACTTCAATATCACACTCGAACTTACATCATCTATTTATAATAGGTATAAAAACTATGACTTCGATTTAAATTATCGTTCATTTTATAAAAATTGCCATCACGGCATGGCGCACGCTATACAAAACGTATACGGAACGCGTCCAGGCTCAATGACACACACACGATCACAGTACGCGTCACCCGGCTCTACGGGTGTCGGACGTCACTAGGCTCACGGCCTCGCCAACGCCGCCAGTGCAGCCAGTATGGCCAGAACAGTCCCTGGCGAAAGCCGCGCGTGCCCGCCGCCGTTTTCTCCTGCCGACTCCGGACCATCTACCAACAGGGAATTACATGTTTATCCCAAACAAATATCGTGCAATTGTGCAAACTGTGCTGTGCACTGTTACTACTCTACATTCAATTATTAGGTACCGTGCACTAATATGATATACGAAAACACAACACGAAAATGAAGCTGTCTTGAATAATGTAAGAACCGCGTACTTCACCAAATAACTTCAGACCCATAAATATTTAAACGACGTTTGATATGCTAAATTAAATGCAGGTATGAGTTTTTGCTGAAATTCACGTTTGCAAATAAAATGTAAAGAAACCCACAGATGCGGATGAGTGGTGTCGCGGCCGAGGACGACCCTCTAATGTACGAAGCGGCTCGGAGCCACAACAAGACATGTTACAGTCTAGCTCCGCTGGACTGAACGTTGACCGCTGAAACATTAATTATCTTTAGCTGCGTCTACTTCCGCAACCGAGACCATGAGCGCTATCTACAAAACAATTAACTACCATATTAAAATACCAACTCTACAATCTTTCCGCCGGACGCGATTTTATACATGCTGATGCCGTTACTTTTTACAAAAGTATGAGTGCATTGTAAAACAGTTTAGTGTTATTTAAATGACGTTAATTATTAGTTTCTCAACAAGGTATTTTTATAAAACAAGTCTGTTATTATTTGTACCATGCATCGCAATTATTGTTAGTAACAAAAATACAATTAGAAATACTAAAGAGTTATTTAATCTACAAGTTTATTAGAGTGGCCGTTGTTATGATCAAATCTTATACCGAATATACGTGATTTAGGGAAAAACCATCAAACGTGCTCTTTGAATTTTACTGTCTTACTGGGATGTAAAATGCTGTATTTTACTTTGAGGGCGGTCTGTCGAAATTCATCAGGAAAACATTAATTTTTTGCTTCCACGAGTCTACAGCATTTTGTAGTTCACCTATAAATCGATGCATCATGAATCATTATTCTAAATGATAATATATTTTTATGAAATGGAAATGTAAATGGGTAAATGATAATGTTTAATATTAGATTAATATCTTAACGAACTAAACACAAAACTACGCTAACCAAAACCAAAAAACATGCACTAAAACCTAGCATTCTATCCTATCTCCGAGATCTAAAGCAGAAGCTTAAATGTAACATGCTCATGCAAAGTGAAATGAAGTAGGACGTACAGGCAGGGCGTGGCAAGCTCGCCGGTTCTAAAATCACCGCTTTATGCTATAATCTCACTGGTCTTAAAATTGTCTATGTAACTTAATTGAGTCTTTGTAAATTTCTCTATATACAACGGCCAGGAACTCTGCGACTATTTCCTGAACCAGAAGAATGATCTGGGAGCGGATGATTTTACACCTAGAAAAAAGACAAACACACACATCGAAAAAGGCAAGTGTCCAAGCACCGCAGTCTCAGTGATGGGAAACAGCTTGCCGTGAACAAACTAGTTAGCACCAAACATTCCGGTGCATATTTCAAATAAACAGGTGTTGTTGCAAGGGAACATTTATAAAATCAAACAATTGTTGGTGCAATCTCGACAAATAAAGATCGACGAATGATAGCTAATTGATTTAGGCGTCACTTTGCGGTGATCCCTTTCGATGTGAAAACAGAAATATTTATTAACAAGTCCGTTAAGTTCCTTTGAATCAATCAAATCGACACGTATTTTGCCTCTACACGACGCATCCTTTTGAAATATACCTAGTATAAGTGAAATGATACGTCCTGACCTACGCTTAAAATAATGACACGTCAGCCGGGGGCACATCAACTAAGCAGCAACACTATTTCCTAAGGATGTCTCGTTTAGAGGTGAAACTCGGTGTCTATTAGATTTTTCTCGAAAACTTAGCGAATTTTTAAAAATGATTTTTTTTGTTTTCATTTTGATGATTTTGTCAAAAGATGGAATGAGTCATTGTATTTATCGAGATTATTCTAAGTTTGCAAATTTATTAGTTTACAGTGCTGGTGCTTTAAAAACTCCAAACTTCATCAAAACTGCATTTATCAGCTGTGTGTTGCTTGTGTGTTTTAAAAATAATAAAAATCGTAGCATATTCTTCATTATGACACGAAGGTGTATGCAACAATTTTTAACGCAGGTATGTCCAGAGCTGCCCGGAAGCCCCGTTTATTCCTAAGCTAGGGATAGGGACCACTCACCATCTGCCACTGCACTCTTTTCCATTAAAGCAATTTCCTAAAAGCTACATCCACCAAAACCAGATTAATCTGCAGCTTTAGTTAATAATTTTCAAGAATATTTTTTGTAGAAAATGTTAGTTTCAAATTATTAGTAATTTGTTAAGATCGATGGGAAAATGTTAAATGAATATAAATAAAAAAAACGGAGCAAGAATGAATTAATGAATTCATTCATTGAATTGTTAGTAACGATTGTTAATGTTAGTATTTGAAAGTTGTATGTCATTGTTAAAGATATTATTAATAACAAACCGAAGAAAAACATAAAAAACACAGCGAAACGCAAGTACAAAAACATGATGAAGTAAAATTTCTAATCTAATAGGACATTGAAATCAAAGATTACGGTGCGTACTTATATATTTTTAGATTTTCAAATAATTTGTTAAGAAAATACGTTTAATGTATATTAAACGTAATGTACATTAAACGTATTTTGTGAGTACACAACCGTAAAAAAAGAAAACAAAAGAACAAACAAACTAAGAAACAGATCACAAAAAACAAAAAGTAAGAAAAACCAGACAACATTCAGATAAGAGTAAGTGTAGCCGTCGACAGGTGGCGAATCCCTTGTCATCAACTGGAATGGGTAATCTCTCTTAATAATTTGATTTATGATCCCATTTAGAGGGGTATCTTAGCAAATGATCGCTGCTACTTTCATTTGGGACATTTGAAATTTGTTTTGTAAAGAGCCCCCTTCTTTAGTTCCTGAGACAAATGTTGTTATGCTCGTACCTTATAATAATCACAAACATTAATATGTAACTAGGTACCTACAATATTTTATAGTAGGAATTCGCATCCATTTTCGATATCTGATATTGGGAACAAAGGAACTACATCCATTTGATAAAATAATACCTAGGTACTTGGTGGCATTCATGATTTTGATTTTACTCTTAACAACCATTAAACGGCAATCAGAAAAAAAATATCAGTATTGCCACCGGTAGTGGCGATCGATGTAGTGGCAACCAGGAATAGAGAATATAAATACTACAGAAAAAAAACGATCAAGTTTGAGAAATGGCGTTTTCTTGAAAAGTCTGCGGCTCGAAACATATGATCTAACTAATGCAATGCACTTAGAACAACCTTCTTCAAAAGGTAAAATTAGGCTGTAGTTGCATGTGTTCTCTAACACGGGATATGTAGAATGAACCATTTTGACCCGACAATTCGCTAAGCGCGGAAAAGTGAGTCGTCAAGACAGTAAACATTGTTCAATCAAAATCTCAACTTTTTTTAGAACCCTAAGGAGATAAGATGAAAAGGTACGGTAACAGCATTGTCCCCTAACTAACCCCCCGTCCTGCTCCGGGCGCCGGACATACCTGCGTCGAAGAGTATATCGCCGACGTCGTCTTCGGGGACTGCGGAGGAAATCCGCGCGTTACCTCCGACGGTGCCGCGAGGCGCCGTGCTGCACCCGAGCCACCAGTACGCCAGCGAGCGAGGGAACGCGGGGTTGTCTGCGTCCACCTGCAATAACAATAACATTATCATTTTTTTATTGTACGACGAGGAAGCGCTTGGCCTTCATCTCACCTGGTAACAAGTTGAGATAAGGCCGAAGATAGAGGCGTACTTCACCCGGAATCCTCAACAAACTGAGAACTGGCTATCTTACCTCTGAATGCCGGAACACATCATTTTTTTTTCAAGAATCGTTATTATGGCGATAGATTTAGGTAATATGGTGGTAGCTAGCCAGGTGGACTGACACAAGATGCTACCACCAACCAAACCAAGCACAATATAATATAACATTACTTCAAATGGTTTTATCGATACTAACAATATCTAGTGCTGTCACAAGTATTTAGTCAACCCGGTAACCATACCATTGGTGTTGCAACATTTTGGACTAAAAATATTTGTTTCTGAACGCATAGCAAAGAAGAATTACATCAGTAGGTAGTAGTAAAAGGTATAAAACCTATTTGTATTATGAAAGATGATCTTGTATGTTTATATGTCAATGTTTCGATCACTATGATTATAAAAAGTTGGCAAGATAAGTGGTTTCTGAGTGTCACTATCCCAGACATTTCTAATTCCTGTCTTATCGTATCTTGTTTGTGTCCCTGACCTCATATTCATACACCTCATAAACCAAAAGTACAGCATCGTCCAAACCCGAGCAAATACAAAATGTTCTGTGGAGCAGCAATCATAAAATCATTTGAGTATATTTGCTGACAAACTGAGCTTCACGTCTGTGAATAAGTCGGTAAATAATGATGACTGATTATTCATAGTTGACTCTTTATTTCGGGCACGCTTGTAACATTGACGGATAGGTCACTGGTTTGGTTTATCACAAGCCAAACAGAGACAAAATAGAGCTACTGAAATGTTCAACGTATGTTTTGTTTTAAGACTTTGTATATTTGTTCTATCTCACAAAGGCGGGGTATGCTTCATGTTGTGATGTGTAATAGACACTCGCTTTTGTGTGCATTACTGCAGCCCCCTCAGCACAGGACGGGGATAAAAATGTTGTCCTCTGTTTTATCCACCTTCGAGAGACAAACTTCTTTCGAAGCTGGATGAAAACAGAGGATATCATGGGGGCAGGCAGCATTAGCAAGTTCTTAGTTATTAAACAAAATATAAAACCTAACTACAGATTAGCAAATTAGATGTGTGTTTTATAGTGATAAAATAAAATATCTTTCGTGTTCGATATTATTTACCTCAACAAAAACCCCAACCATCAACATTTAGAATAAAATGATTCATGTTTAAATCAATAAAAATAATAGATTGAATCATAGCAGACTATTCTTCATATTCGGCTTGTATTTCCTAGATTCAGCTTTGTTTTAGTTACACTATTGTACCTATGTATTACGCCAGCTTTTGTTAGTTATATTTTCCTGAAATAAACGATGCATACCCACTTAGAACCACGTGAAGCAATGAAGCATAATGATATGAAAATATAGAACTAAGTTTGATTTGAGAATAAGACTGCCTTCATTTTCCATGTGGACAGTACTTGACAAAACATTTTGGCGCGAAACACTGAGCTTACGCACACAGAAACAACACAGAAACCCGCCATGGTGATATAGAACAACTATACCGGTTTTTTTTTTATTTCAAGTGATTGAACTTGGTTACAACATTTACAAATGTTGCATTTACAACAACAACATTTACAAATGTTGTAATGACACAAAAATTCACAACCCGCGGCGGGACAATAATATGTTGTGAATGTTTGTGTCATTATAACATTTGCAAACTATATCGTTTTTTACACAAGAGACAGTTAAGGAGACAAAAAACACTTACACTGAATGTTCTATCATTAAACCGCCAGTATGACCCGGCTTTGAAGAAATATGTGTATCCATTGGTGTATTGTAAGGCAGCGTCTATACTGTCAGGGATTCCCTCCCAGTTTGACAGCGGCTTGGGGTAGGTCGACTTGACTGGGGGCCTTTGGGCCGGGTCAAAACGCCAGAACTTAGACCCTTTGTAGAAGTAGATTTTGCCATTTCCAGACCAGACCAGGGCTGCGTCTAAGTTGTCGGGGATGCCAGTAAATCCTGTAAAAATAATGTAAGAGTTTAAATGATATTCAACATGAATGTCTGACAATTTTGGGAGCTTATCAAAATTGTTTCTCGGTAGTTTTACTAAGTGGATAAAATACACGCCATACAGATATTATCATACTTTAAAGATGTATTGTTGGTTAGTCAGTCAAAACAACGGGAAGTTAAACCATATTACATATTACATACACAGTACAGGCTCAGCCTAGTGTGTAGACCATAGGTAATAATATTTATAATAATGATGCCTGTCCAATAAACGTTTTTTCATTTTTTTTTCATTTCTGAATTTGGATACAAAAAAGATAAATTGCTATTAGATGACGTCAATGTCGACTGTATTCGTCGGCATTCGATAAGATAATAAACTGTCACGAGTATTTGTAAGTGTGGTTTCACTAATACAAAGATAGATACTATTGACACAGCATACAGACATCGTTTAAAGTAAACAATGGGTGGTCTTATGGCTAAAATAACGGTACCTACAAATATTTGTAGCTGATAGATATCAACATCAATTCTGTAATGCAGATAATACAGTGCTATCCCACGACACATAAGGATCATCACCATTTCAACTTGAAGTAAATTATTTTTGTGTTAAGGTCGTACGTTGGTTGAAAACGGACGATGGCAGATGATTCCAAATTTTTGCGGGTATATGTGTTTTGGTAGCAACTAGTACTAATAAATACGACATCTATACACATATATATGCCGAACATATTTTTTTCCAAACGGCGCCAAAAATAGCGATCTTAACAACACTGTTATTTTAGCAACAACTAAAATAACAGTAATCCTATCATATCAACAAACACAGACATTGTCACAAATCAGAATTCTGTTAATTAGTTTTCTTGTACCTAAGCCGTCTACGAGTTTACGTAGTCCCTAGCATAGGCGCCCATATTCTGTTGCCACGTAGTGTTATCTGGGAATTTGGCCTATCCGAATCCCTTTCGCTTATCTGGCCATCATACAAGGCTATCTTATAGACACATATATTGACTGATTGATTCACACAGAACAATCACTTGATGTTTGTAATTCTAATGGTCATTCAAATCCTTTTTTGATCAGGCTACGAAAAATGTATAATACATAAATAGAAAAGTTTCCCTCGTTGGTAACTTCTGTATACGAGGAACAAAGGCTTAGTTTTGAGTAAAATTAAAAATCAGCATAAGTAAGAGACTCTAAAAGAGAATTCCTTGTCGTAGTATTTGTAAATCTCAGTATGATTTCATCGTAGCGCTAGGAAAATCAAAGGTGCTTAATAACAATAACACATATGTAGATATCGGCAAAGAATTGCTTATTTCGCGTTGAAACAAAACGCCTTAAAATGACCTCATTGTTGAATCGAAATCTATGAATATTTTTCAAGTTATGATAAGGCGGAAGGTAAAAGCGCACTTCACCCGAAATCCTCAACAAACTGAGGAACTGACTATCTTATTATATATCTGAATGCCGGAACACAAACAATTTTAGTAAAGTATTGTTGTTTTGGCGGCTGAATTAGGTAGGATGGTGGTAGCTAGCCAGGTCGACTTAAACAAATTCCTACCACCAACCAACCCAAGCACAATATTGTACTCCCTTGGGGATTGAACCCGGGAACGGGAACCCAATTAACTTGATTTTGATACCAAATAATCTACAAGTTTTTAAGACACTTGCCTTCACTGATTTCCTTGGGATACTGCCCGTCCATCTTCTGGGCATTATACCTCCAGTATTTGGATCCTTTGAAGAAGTATGTCTTGCCATTCTTGTATGTGAAAGCAGCATCGATGTTTCCAGGCAGGCCGGGCCAAGCGCGAGAGATCAGCTTCGGGTAGCCGGACGCGACACCGTCCTCAGTCAACTTCCAATAATTTTCACCTGGGAATTATAATTTATTTAACCCTGTTAATAATTACTTAAATTTATAATTAGGTACTAGACTCCTTCATATTTTTGTTTAACAAGCGCCACAGCTCAGATGGTAGTAGCTCTGCCTTCTGCGCTGCAGGTTGTGGGTTCGATCCCCACCCGATACAAATATTTGTGTGATGAATAGGTATTGATGTTTGTTCTGTATTTGAGTGTTGATTTGTATGATAAGTAAGGCCGTCATCTCATCTGGTTTCAAGTTATAAGGCCGAAGGTGGAAGTGCACTTCACCCGGGATCCTCTCATCTGATTATATCATTATTTAAGTCTCACAGCTCAGTTGGTAGCTCTGGCTTCTGCGCAGGCTATAGGTTCGATTCCCACCCAGAACAAAAAATAAATAACTAGCCTTCCACTTTCATATAAACCTATTCTGTAAAAATATAAAGCTATATCTGTTACAACAATGAGTAAATTAGAGTTGGGTAGGTAGTCCCTAATATTTAATTTTATAGCATACCTTTGAAGATGAAAGTGTTGCCGTCAGCAGAATTGAAGATGGTATCGATCTTGGAGTCAGCGCACAGCGCCGGGTCCTCGGAGGAAGGTGGCTGAGTGGTCGCGCGAGGGACTGAGGGGACGCTGCCTCCGATGTCGGTCTGCGTCTTGTGACCGTATAGGGCCTGGAAATTTGCAAACCTTTATGCAGAACAATTCTTGCCCAGGTAAGTCTTGAGGTCAATAGCTGACCCAGCGTAAAACTATCAAAAACGAAAAAGGCATAATTCGAAAGAGACCAAACCGCCACTTTGATTACACACCACATACACACACACACACACACACACTCCGTGTAAATAGGGCTAGATTTTATGGTTTTTTTTTTTATGATAGTTATTACTAATATAAATAGAGAGATAGAATTAAAATTTAAGATAGAGATACTTTACTTCACTTTACTTTGTATACTATACATTTATTAATATGAGTATGTATTTAAAAACAACAGTATGCATCTTTCAGTTTGAGCTTTTCATGCAGAGGGGGGGACTGGTGACCTGTAATAGAGGTTCTTAAGAACCAACTTCAGGCACCAGTCTCTCTCAATGTAAGTAGGTAGGTACCACTGTACAGCATTGTTTACAATTTACCCTAATCATATCAAAAGTGGCTACAAATTTTTGTGAGAGAAAAATAAACGTTTTATTTATTATTGGGGTGGAGACCTTGGGTCCGTGGGGAGCCGGTGCCCTCCGGGTTTTCAAAATTCTTGCGGGGCTTTTGATTGAGGCGACACGTGACCCAAGGGCTGGCTCTTATTTAGGCCAGCGAATTAGCATAGCTATTCAGCGTGGCAATGCCGCCAGTGTCTTGGGCACGCCACCGTCTGGTACTGGTCTGGAGCAGTTGAGTTACCTATAGGCCGTTTGTAACGGTCCTTAGATAATCTGACTGATTCCTTTGTACATAATTAGTTTAATTGTACTTTTTATTGAATAAAATTATTTTTTATATTATTAATAAATTCAGGGTCTTATGCTGGGTCACTATTGGCGTTACGTGCTAGTCATTGACCTCGCTATTTGCAAAGACCATTGGGATACACATATATACAGATAAATAGAGTAGGTAGTTAAAATCAAACAGTAGACTGACTGGTAAGTAGTTTTGTGCATTTCCGTCTTAGCTGACATAACATTAGGCTTTCAGTCGACATAGAAACTCCTAAGAAAATTAGCTAGGCACAACCTCAAATTCAAAGGAAGAAAGGATAAGATATTTTTCATAATAATGAATCGATTTGTCTTGACTGACGAACAAGGCAAAGACAAAGAAAATGAAAACCAGAACTAAGAGCTCAAAATTGACAAAACGAGCACAGAAAGTAAATACCTCAAATTATGAAAGCAAGAGGAACAAAAAACACAAATTATGACACTCATGTTTTACAGCTGGTTGACTTTAGTTTTCTTCCTTTGTTATTGTGCAACAGACGTTTCGAACAGACTTTATGATTCTATAGACAACCCATTTCTGTTAATGACAAAACAATATAGAACCGTAGTTGTGATTGCGAAAAGTGACAATGAGAAAAGTAGTACCTGTATTCCCTGAATATCATCCTGGTCGAGCTGAAAGGAGGGATCGTAGCCTCGGTAGAAGGGAGCCATCAGGGCGGATCGCACATCACTGTGGGACAGACCCAAAGAGTGTCCAAATTCATGAGCTGCCACCTAAAATAAAAACAAATAATCACCTGAAATCTTCTGAATATTCCCGAGACACACATCAAAAACAGGTTCGTCCTCTTCATTTTACTTGAATAAAATAAGTCTATCGCATCACAAATCACTGTAACTACTGACGTAAGAAATATCATGTTACGTCGGCACTGCGTAAATGCCCTTTGTAGCGCCATGGTGAACGTGATTCGAGTTCATCAGAAGTGCGTATTGTGCGTTACCCACACATGTGACTAATACATATGGGTAAGTATAAGTACCTACCTGCACAACAATGAATCATTGTTAACATAAGAGTCCGTGTCCCTCATTTACTTTAGACTCATCATGGCAGTCAATAAACTTTATTTCAAGTTGAGATCACTAAATTGAGGTTACGCAAAGAGCGGTTTCTTTGAACTCAATTCAAATAGTAAACAGCTAATTCGCTGTTTTTCTGTGTTTTTTGTATGTATTTTTTGGAAACCACTTACTGAGGTTTTTTAAGGCTTGTGGCGTTCACAAATATGTTCAGATTACCTTACAACCGCCTTACAATTTGGGTATGGGTGTGATTCAGACCAATCACTCAAAAAAGTCTGTCTGTTAAATTAATTATTTGTTACCTTTATTTTTTAAACGATTTTTTTTTAATAAGTCTGCTCTTGACCTCAAAATTTGCCTAAGTGAATGAGTTCTACGATTATTTTAAGCAATTAACCGTGATTAACGTAACATTTGAAATGGCTTAACTCAGACGAGTTCCTAAGGTTTTCACTTATATGTATATCTATGATATCTATCATAGATATACATATAATATATATATAATATACATATATATCTATCTATGATATATGATATCTATGAATGTTCTGATCTGTGCAAATTGGGGCCAAGTTGATACATTTGTATTATGTTACTGTCTGGCAGATGTAAGATGTGATTGATGATTTTCACACAGCGCCATCTAGTACCAAAGTAAGCAAAGCTTGTAATATAGGAACTAGATTAGAGAAATAATACTTATATACTCTTTTTTTGAACTTACTTATCAATACAACACCCAAATACAGAACTAACATCAATATTCATCACACAAATGTTTGTCCTGGGTGGGAATTGAACCCACAACCTACAGCGCAGAAAGCAGAGCTACTACCAACTGAGCTATGAGGCTTGTTAAATATGTGTTAATTATGTAGGGATATACCTGGAATAGGTTGGTTCCCCTCTTAGAGTTGATCGTCCAGACTTCAGCGTCGTCGAAGTGAGCATCCCCGCCGTACACCTGAAAGTTTCCAATAATCACCTTGTATTAGTCGCGGGTTATGCACGCCTTGCGTAAAATTGATTGAAAACTGTTGAGTAATCAGTGATTGTCATTTTAATAGAACCTTGAATAATCAAATAAACTCTAATGAAATAGTGATGTAAAGACATCATTTTCAGCTTTCAAACAGATGTATGTAGGTTATCGTACGAGATACCCATGATTGATATATATCTGTAATATATATCTAACTTATGGAATGCTCGAGACTTTGTTCCCGTGGCGACACCAATCGGCTCCAATGGTGAATCCAAACCATCAAGGGACCTACTTAAATACACAAAAATGTCATCAAAAATAGCCCAGCCCAACTCAGTGACAAACAAAGGAACATTAGAGTTATACATATGAAAAGATAAGACCTTACGATGGTATTACTACTGAGCAGTAGTTAGGTATGTTTTTATCCTCATGTTTTTTTAAAGCGTGCTATATTGTCACTGAAATATCTAGCAACAATAAATGTTAAAATATAATATGCGTTAAGATCGCGTGCGGATCCAGAATAAATATTCACAATCACAAAAGGGAGTAGATCTGATATGAAAACCCAACTTCAAAGACGGCACCATTATTGCAACGATTATTCAGAGCGAGGTAAACTCGGAACGAAAATAAAATTTCATGTGGGTACAGTTAAATGTGTTATTATCGCATTACCATACTTTCACTATGTCTGTGACATCCGCCAGTTATTATGATGGGAATATTATTTTGATTATTATTTACGTTACAAAACATTTCAAGAGGTAAGTACAGCGGATTCAAAAAAATATTATTGTGTATGTTTATTCAATTATGTTCACACACTACCAATAGTTTCGTCAATTATTATCTCCCCGAAAACCAATTGAAAATATATTTGAGATATTATCTCGAACGTTATTTGATAACAAAAACTGTAGTTCCGTAGCATTGAATACACATGTCAGTAATGTGTATTTTTTTAGCTTATATTTGGGATAGCTAAATCAGTGTGGATCTATTGAACTTCAAAGTCGGACCATAATGATTGTTATTCTTCCGCTGGATTCATCGTGCTAGAAGGGGTTGACTTATAGTTTTGAGATAGGCTCCCTGATGTCAACCCTTTGGGGATACTAGGTTATGCGGGGTGGATAAGAAGCGGTAAGATACTAATATCACGGGAGAATGAGGCTAGTTGCTAGTTGAGTAGAATATAACAGATATTGTAGGTATACTCACAGGGAAGTAGGCATGAGCAAGGGTGCCACCAGGTCCGTCAAAAGGGTCGCCATCTCCATGTTCTCCTTTCTCAAACCTGGTAAAAATCAGACTTTAACATCCAATGATGAAGATTGTACATAACTTTGTTTTAGCAACTTTGTAGGCAGTGGTTAACATGTGTCAAGGTGTTCTGAACTCTCTACGTCTTTTTTGTCTGCTGCCAATCCCTGTGAGATCTTTTGATATGAACAAATTTTCTTAAACTTATCCTAAATAAAGTGTTTATTAATGGATCGCCTTACGAAAGTGGAGTTGGGCAGGATGTGTAGCTAGACTGGAAAGAAGTCAGTGGGCAAGAAAACTGATTGAATTTAGACCTTGGGTGAACAACAGACCCAGAAAACGTCCACCAAAAAGATGGGTGGATTTGATGTGGACATTAAGGGACATGCGGGATACCAGTTGATGTCTGCAGCAACCGATCATCGCGCATGGGAGAGGCCTACGCTCATAAATGGGCACTCAGTGGTTGAAGATGACGAAATACTTGCTACATTCGATATCAACGGTGGAACAACAACTGTTTTTTATCACCTTCTCGTACCACAAATGCTAAAGAAATATTTTGCTAGTAGAGTACAACAGTACAAATAGTCAGTAAAAATGTGTGATTGCAGCGATCAAACTCAGTACCAAGGTAGTTCAGAGATAAGTACCACCATGAACAGCATAAAACGTTCAATGACAACCGTTCAGTTACGCAACGCAGATTACCCGTGGATTGTGACGAAAACCTTTGTTGGACCAAATCACAAATGTTTTGAACAGCTATTATTACGTTGCTATAATTTTATGTATAATTTTTATAAAACCAATTATTCGGACCTTGCCTACAGGCTGGGTACCTATTTGATGAGCACATATAAAACCAGCCGATATGAGCCAGTTTAAAATTGGCAAATTTAGAGAGCTGCACATATATGATAGTGAAAAATATTTATAAAGAATTTCTTTATTCAATAAAAAGTACAATTAAACTAACTATGTACAAAGGAATCAGTCAGATTTATAAATAGCTTTATAATGTTGTAAAATTGTTTTTTTGCGGTAAGGTGGGTGCTGACAGTGCAGTAGCAGTTATGACAGTCAGCTCCCAATATATTTATGAAAACCTAATGCACGCTCACAGGAACATTGATGAGTTTGGTAAAAGAAGTGATGTACACAGTGTTAATACTAGAAATAAAAATAAACTTGACATACCTAGGTATCGCTTAGGAAAAGTAAATAATTCATTCTTAGGAAACTGTGTACGATTCTATAATAAGCTTCCTCAAAGCGACACCAAACTCTCTGCTCGTAAATTCAAATTGTATATAAAGAATAATTTAATTAAAAGAGCCTACTACAAAATAAGTGAATATATCGACGATAAGAACGCGTGGCCCGATGTTGCTATACCAGTTGACAGTTAAATGGTGATTTCTCAATGTCAAGAAACTGCCCATTAGATAGTTATGTAGTAATCAATGTTTTAAGATAATATTAAGTTTTTAGTTTATGATGTAGGTAACACTTGTAATGTCATTAAATTATTATAAACACTGTACCTAAATGTTAAATGGATCATCAAAAAATTAATCAGCCCGAGGTTCTTGCCTTTCTCCTTGTGTGCTGGTCGCGATTCCGAACAGGCGGTAGATTTGACGTTTCAAAATGATCCTAAAAATCTTAATGAATAAAAATATTTGACTTTGACTTTGACTTTAGCATGTTGCGTGTCAAAAGTATGTACAAATAATAACGAAAAAAGTACATTTTTATAAATGTAATATAACTTATTTACCTGATTTCAATATGAACTTGGCCAGACCTCTTCTGAGTAAACGTAAGGTCCGTGTAGTCGCTCCACACGTTAAAGGCTTTGGCAAGCTCGTTATCTACCTCACCGTGAACCAGCCTGGTGGGGTATTTCGAGATCTTGTATGTTAGGTTCTTCACACGCCATCTTGAACCTGGTCAAAGTGTCATAACATTGAATAGTGCATGCTTTAAGGTCTAAATGTTTTTTTATAAATTTTTTTAGCTGTCAAAATATGCAAAAGCTAGACAAGAAAATGGAATTGCATTGCTCGAAACTTCTTTTTACTTATTAGTTTGCAACACGCTAAACACTCTTTAATACTGAACAGCAGGGATATGCGCTAATCGTTAAACTTTTAAAATAAAATTGAAGAACGATAGACAAATTGCGCTTTTCAACGAGTAAGTAGCGATACCTCAGTACCTACTACTGCAACCGTACCTCGTACCCTGCGCAACGGAATCGCTGGTTTTTGCAATCAATAAAAGGAGTAAAGTACAATCAATGGTTTGACTTACCCTGAAGAGCGTATCTTTTAGAACGGCTCTCTCCAAGACCGACCTTGTCTCTAACTCCACATCTCGGCAGTGACATCACTTGTGTGGTTTCATCGTCCAATTCACCTGCAATAAAATATTCTTTAAGCTCAAGAAACTCAATACATATAAATGGGATATAAATATCTGTTTACTGCTCGCCACACCTGTGGCAAAAATTACAATAAAATTGAAAACTTATTTGATCTATTTTAGTGGAGCTAGTGGCAGTACAATTACAAGGGGTCTTGTATGTATGTCAATAAGTGGAAAAACAAAAACTTGTCAAATTCCTCACTCCTATGTTCGCGCAATAAGCTTACAAACGGCCTAAAGTTTTTTCATAGCTTATTATTACAAAATATGTAGTTTTGATAAAATTTATAAATAGGTATATTTCTCAAAGTCGTCTTTCAATGCACATTAAATAAAGGTATTATTATCTATATTTAATTATACAGATAATAATAGGAAGTTGTTTTTATGTTTACAGATTATATGTATTTTGATTTGGTAAGACATACTTGTTTTGATTAACCAATAGTAAATAGTATAGGGAGATTAAAATGATTGACATATATTTATATCATATTAATCTCTACACCATAATGATTACAACTATAAGCGCGGCCAGTAGAAATCCGTCCATTAAAATAAAATCTGAAAAAAAAAACTTTTTTTTTCTTGCCTATAAACTTTGGCTATGCCGAACCTCGCACTCCTCAGTAGGCGATATTTTCTGAAAAATAGGTCCAAAGTTTTCTCTTTGCGAAATATATGCATCCCTTATAATTAAAAATCTGTTAATAGTCATCAGATGCATACCTAATCAGCAACAATGTTTCACTCACATACCCACGCTATTGCGTTTTATCTATGGTAAACAAACACCATTAACATTCAACAGACGGATTTTTTGTATCAACGATGACAAGGAAGTAATTACACAATCACACCAACCAAAACCGCACGCGGAAAACTACAATCAGGACTGACCACAAAACAACCAGTGGCACCCAGTGGTCAGCTCTCTTCATAAAACACCTTTAATAGATTTACTCTATGACTGCCAAGTGGTCAAAGTCTGACCGTAAAAGAATATTTATCTCTTTGCACCTAGACTTGCCAAAACTCACACATCACATACAAGTTCGCAATGTGCTTATAAAAGGGTCCGATGTTATATGTATTATATATATTTTATAGAGTATGTTCAGTTTGCAAATCATATCTGTTCTGTTTTGCAGACAGAGAAACATTCTTTAGCCTTTATTCTGAAAAATAAATAGGCAAAGTATGCATACCAAGGGTTCTCACCCACATTGCAAGACAAAAATCACGCTTCTTGTGTACCACCAGTTTAAAAAAGCGGCAATAGTTATTATACACACTCTGTAAACATTTCAACTGTCTACCTGTAACGGTTCATGAGATACAGCCTGCTAACAGACAGACAAACGGCAGGCGGTCGATAGCACTGGCTTTGTAATAGGGTCCCGTTGGCACCCTCTGGGTACGGAACCTTAGAATGGATCAACGGTGATCGTGTCAGCTATGACAAAAGCTTCGATAAACTTTTTACTGTAGCTGAACTGGAAACGTGACGAAAATAATTGTGATTTTACATTAGAAACAATCTCGATACCGACTCGTGCACCGGCCTATAATGAATTATGTATATGTGATGCGTTATTTGCTTACATAATAATTGCGTTCAGTCATACCGAGACCAATAAACTACTTCTCGTGTCAAGGCACGTACGTGTTCGAAGACGACTCAAGCTCTGCCCACTTAATTCTACGGAGTTTAAAGCGGAAAGACTAACGCGATCGCTAATCGGGATTTGGAACATATCAATTTTAACCGCCTCTGTGATCTACAAGTAGACATCACTGTACAGATTTGTGCTTAGTTTGATTGGTGGTAGGGCTTGTTTTAAGTCCGCCTGGGTAGTTTACACCATCATACATAAGTACGACGCCATAGAAACAATTCTAATTGTTGTGTTCCGGCATTTAGAAGTAAAGATAGCCAGTTTCTAAGTCTGTCGAGGATTCCGGTAAAGTGCGTTTCCACCTTTGGCCTTATCATAGCTTGACACCAGATGAGATTTTCGTCGTTTAGAGCTATTTTACAAGGCGTTACATATTCGAGTACGTTTTCAAATTAGGAATGTTTTGGTTATGTTCCCGCATGGGTATTGCTCAGGCTTAACCGTACCTATTAGTTGACTGCCAGAGCCTTATAAATTGCTTTGCCGATGTGTGCATAATGGTGGTATGAGAACGCATCAAGGCTACTGAATTACAGAGTGTTGCTAACGACCAGTCACTGGGTCGATTTTATTGTTATTTCATTGTATCCCACCCCTCAAAAGATAGTAAAACCTATACAACGAGACTTACGTAAAATAACAATAAGAATCAATTAACAATACTTTCTTTACATACTGTTTCTACTTTGAAAATACAATTGTCCTTACGTAGGGTACATGTTGTTGATTGTGCTCATTTGGGGGTCGTTTTTATGTTCAGTTTTTTGTATAAAGTTTTATATGTTACATCTAAATCAGGTGAATATTTTCAATGTTTAAGTATGATATTATAACGCATAAGAATATGATTTCGTTATGTTGCAATATAAACACATTAAAAAATAAACTTTGATTTGATTACTAGCCTAACTAAAAATACTGAAGGGGCTACTAGTCTGTGTAGAACTCATCACAACGTAAAGTACCTATGAATGTTTTTAAGATAATTATGATGATTTGACCTTATGTAAACAAGCCTCACAAGTTGTGGGTTCGATTGCCAACCGAGACAATAAATTATATGATGGTTATAGATGTTATTCTATGTTTGGGATTTATACATGATGAGTTTTTATTAACTAAATAAAAATAAGATCCTATTCCATCCCTAATCGCTCCATATAATACTAACTGTGTCTTAGTTTGGGGCAAGATCGCGATGTGTGAAATTAATGTCCTGCAATAATCATTGTATTTTATTTGTCTTAAATTAGTTCTTATAAACCGGGGGATAAGTAGCAGCATGGCTATAGCAAATTACCATAAAGATATCTTCTTTTGGTAGGTTTTTAGGGAGGCCCATGTCTTGCAGTGACCTCTATTGGGAAGCAAAGATGATGATGATGGAATTCTGTCGTGAGATTACTCATGAATAGATAACTTAGGAATTTAATCTCATGGATAAGGTTTAAGGAAGTTAAGGACAATTGTAGAGATATACGATAATGAAACCGGAAAATAGATAATCAACAAAAGGAAGTTGATTCACTTAAAATTGCTGAAACCAATAAACATAAACCATATAGATTAATTTACATAATATTCACTATTGTATATAAATATGTACATTTAACCCGGATAAGGACCTATGACGTTGATGAAGTATTATATATCGTAGCGGTTACGGCCTCCATCTAAGAACACGGATGTCGTAAAAGTCTACGAAAGGATTTTCCTTCTGTATGTAGCCTAGCTAACACCTTTCCTGCGATCACCAATTCACCTACCAAGCGTGGTGATAATATCAAACCCTCTTGGTTTGTGAGGAGGATCTGTACATCAGTGGGCATTCATGGGTTGTTGATGTGAAAGGCTAGATAGGATCTATAGGATCTGCGAAGGCAGTATTAGGCAAGAATATGATGCGCTAGGATAAAATGAGGATAGCTCTCTTTGCCAGGCCCTCGAGGTAGGCGTGTATAAGAAACTACAACTTGCGTCCAAAAAAAGAATTGAATTTTATGTCTGCTATCATTAACCTTCAAAAGGTTTATCATAAAAATATAATTGGCATCGCGAGAACCAGCTATGGGTATTGGCTAGCAAAAACTGCGTCAATTTTAAGTATTTCATTCATAATTTTCTTTAATTTCACATTATTATCTGGTAATCAAACGCTTGGCACCTCACCATCCATATATTCTCACCATATATTCTCACCATCACCATATAATTATCCATTCAAAGGTTGTCTGGAAGAAATCGCTTCTAAGCAATAAGATCGTCCATTGTAAGTACATATTTAAAAAAAAAATTTAAGCAATTCAGTTTTTTTTTAAGTTGTGCAGTAAACTATTTTCATTCATTCATTCATTCATTCATTCTATATTTTTAGAGCGATAAATCTATATTTTTACGAAGCCAAATAATCGAAGACGAAAATAACCGAAAATCAGGCTAACGTCCTATGTAAAAGATACAGATATGATACAATATACAAAATTAATTCCTCTCGCTTTGAGTTATATTAATTTATTTTGCACTGCGATTACCCTTTTTTTTCAATGGTGATAGCCAAGCGTTTGACCACCAGTTCATTTGACAAGGGATTAAAGGAGTACATCTTCATATACACATATAATGGGCACGCTTGGCTAAAAGGAACGCATTCACTCTGGACTTGGATTACTATTTTGCTACTCACTATTGCTTATTCTGTCATAACTATACGCGTATGTCCATCATTACGGGTAGTAACAGAAAATAAGTGTTATTACCAATTCATACACTCCATTGTAATGTAAATCATTTGGAAATCCTCTTACACTTATTGCCGATTCGTACACTTTCGTTGCAATGCAAAAGAACCTAACCTTTTTAACATTCTGGAACACATAGTTTACTAGTGGTATTGTATTTGTTTTGTCATAAATACTTTATTTCTGAATATTATATATATCTTTATGTATATATTGATAGCTAATTGATTCAGCCGTTATTCTGCGAAAACCATTGTTCAATATTGACTTGATGATATAAAATATTTTGAAACGGATTTAACTAAATGTTGTTGTTTTCAGGTTCTGTTAGTTCTAATTGTGTATCAACTGTGCCTGAATGTATATCTAAGTGTTTCTGTTTTGTCAAATAAATTGATGTATCTTCTCAATGTAAATGTTATTTTCCATCGTTTAATCGGAAGGCCACATTGACCGGATGGATGTAGCAATCGCGATATTAGTTACGTCAACTCTTGCAATCTAAGAAATGCACCATCATTTGCGAGTCACTGCCAAGGAGCGACTACTGTGTACCTAATATGATTGCATCGAACTTGTTTGCCGTGTTATTATGTATGTATATTTTATATTCGTTATTCGTATCATCCGCCATCACAAGCCGTTATCTTATCTGTCCATCCAGCGGTTGCCTGGAAGAGATCGCTTTCAGCGGTAAGACCGGCCATTGTTTTACCAGTGACGCTTAGATTAAGTTTCCACTATCTGTATTTTGTTATGTTATTTGTAAATGGTGAACAATAATTTAACAAGCCTCACAGCTCAGTTGGTAGTAGCTCTGCCTTCTGCGCTGTAGGTTGTGGGTTCGATTCCCACCCAGGACAAACATTTATGTGATGAATATAGATGTTTGTTCTGTGTTTGGGTGTTGTATTGTATGATAAGTATGTATTTACAAAAAAAAAAAGTATTTATGTATTCTATCCGAAATCTAGTTCCCATATTACAAGTTATGCTTAGTTTGGGACTAGATGGCGCTGTGTGAAATTAGTGTCCTGTCCTGTAATATAATAAAGAGTTATCTATCTATCAATCTACGTACTACAGCAATGGTTGAAGTCAGAACAAGCTCAAAATATCACTAGATCATTGTTCGGTTGTTGTTCAATAAAATGTTTCAGGTGAGATGTAATCTAGAAGGTCCTAGTGGTCTACTCTAGGCAACGGAATGCTTGCTATCCTAGACTAGCGGTTACTGCTGAATGAAAATCAAACTAATGGTCCTGTCAAGGTCTGCTTAGTTGCTTAACGGTTTACTATGTCCATCGGTGCACGGTAGAGGCTCTCTGGGTAAGCTCTGTCCATCGTAAGCCTTATTCTTGCTCTAGCCTAGAGCCCGATAAACCTAGAGGTTAATAGCTAATCATTTAAAATATTGGGTGCTAGGTTTAGGAAATTTCGAGCGATATTATCAAAATCAAATAAAATTATTCAAAAGATCTTTGTAAGGTTATTCATCTAAGACTAAGACCAAAAAAAACATACCTACAGCCGAATTCAGAACCTCCTCCTTTTTTTGAAGTCGGTTAAAAATAGAAAAAAAAGAAGACCATTTACTGATCAAATTGACCACTTGACCCTGAGAACAAGTATTAATTAATTTATTTTGCAATAAAAACATGTCTTCGGTTGCCTTCGTATCTAATGAAGTACAGGTACTAATTCAAGCATAATTATTAAATTTACCCAGTTTTGAGAACGAAAAAATATATAACATGGATTAGCTAGCTTATACCCATAATGTGGCATTTAATAGAATATTATGAAATGGTACGACCACGAAACAATCTAATAAATCGCAACTTTCACCAACCACAATCAATTTACTGGTAAATAAGATCACTTGATTATTTGCGTAGTTTTATTATCTGGGTTATAAACAGTAAAAGCAACAATGATAACATTATTGCAGGAATTAACCTTATACATAGAATAGGTTTACATTGAATAAATAATAATTAAACATATTTAAGGTATTAGAATAGTAGTGTAATAAATAAGAAAAAGAGTAATAGAATAGTAATAGAATCGCAGTGTAATATATCTTTTCAACTCTCTAGTAAGAAGTATATTAGAATATGGTAGCCCGATATGGTCCCCTAATTACAAAGTGCATATCTATAATATTGAAAGGATTCAGAGAAAGTGTTTAAGGTTATTATGTTATCGCTTGCAACCTGGCCGTCTGAGCTTGAGTTACGAAGAAAGATTAAGTAAATTTCAGTTGGAATCCCTAGAAACTAGGCGTAAATACTTTGATCTCATATATCTCTATAAAATAATTCACTCTCTCATTGACTCCCCTCATTTATTATCGATGATATCGTTTAACATTAGATTCAGAGCACGAAATTCCAATAAAATCAATATATTTATACTTCAAGTTTATAAAAATAATATCTCTTTTTATAATCCTTTAACTAGAATGTTACGCCAGTACAATGATTTACTGAAAGAATTTAGTCAAATTGACATCTTTGTTCGCAACTTAAGCCAATTCAGTAAACAATTAAAATCTATTTTATATACCAATTCCTAATTTGTCAACCCGTAGAACTCTGTTATGTTAATTGTTGTCATGTTTTTGTTCACATTTTTTTTTTTAGTCTCCGTTCGTTACCAAATGTATTAACTTAGTTGTAAGCACATGTTTTTTACCTTACAATCTAGATTTGTACCTTAGTTTTATTTTTTTAGTTGTATTTTCAATTGGTTGTAAAGTGTATTGTGTTTAATAAATAAATAAAATAAAAATAAAATTAAATGTGACTGACGTCGATCGTAAAAAACTTAGATCCTTTGGCTTTTTTGCTTATAAAAAGAAGGATAAAAAGGAATGTAAAACATATTGATTCACGCCATTGAATGTTATAAATGCTTTATACTTCTGTATATTCCAAACGTGTGTGAATTATTTTGAGGTACAGTTTCGAAGTCCGGTTCCTAGCAAAACCATTTTTCAGAACAATACAAACTGGATCGAGAACCTAGCATAGATTACGTGCGTCGTTTTTGAAAATCAGTCAAAAATGTATGCTTAAAACTCATTGGGTGCTGACTATAGGCGAGCTTAACCCTAATTAGAGTTTTATACAGCAAAGCTAGGTAGAGAGAAAAACAAGATTTTAAATATCATAGGAAAAGTGTACAACATACATACTCCTCGAAATAATCGGACAAACTACAATACATTATAAATATAATATATTATGAGTAGACCTACATACCTAATTAATCATACATAACATATAATAATACATTCCTATATATATATTAAATGTTATGTTACACCTATAATTACCTGGGTTACACCTATACAGTGGGATTAATTGTTGTAAGCATTATGGCTTGTTTTGATTATTAACATACCTGTAGCATTAAGACCAGCGAAGCTCTGGAACTCGGCAATAGCCCGTCTCCACGAGCTCTCGTCCATGATATGTCCGCTGGAAGGATTCCTCACGGATGGGCTAAGGTATCCATACTGGGCTAGGTACATCTGGAAATATTCGTCATAATCAGACTGCCGTATCCACAGCGGACATAGGCACCTGTCTTGTTTTGAAAGTATTGTATCAAACTACAAATTCTACTTACAAAATCAATTACTTTATTAGGTGTAGTGCAAACTATCTACAATACTTTCGACACAAAACTGATTCAAAGTGATGTTAGTCAGACCTTATATATTTACCTACATTAAAAAAGTGACATTGAGGTGGATTTAATCACAAAACAGGTAAATTAAATTCGGTTAAAAAGCTACTTATAGACTGGTAATCTCCGGTCGAAGACGTAAGAAGACTTTAAAAATTTACTTACATTAAAGAAGTGACATTGAGGTGGCTTTAATCACCAAACAGGTAAATTAAATTCGGTTAAAGCTACTTAAAGACTAGTAATCTCCTGTCGAAGACGTAAATCCTCAAGAGTTCTCAAACATTAAA
The DNA here is from genome assembly GCA_951394065.1 of Venusia cambrica. Classification (NCBI taxonomy): domain Eukaryota; kingdom Metazoa; phylum Arthropoda; class Insecta; order Lepidoptera; family Geometridae; genus Venusia; species Venusia cambrica. The sequence goes on from OX596054.1 coordinate 8,863,480, forward strand.
TTATTCTTATCACTACAACAAACCCTATAGTATATTTATCAATCCGTTTGCAGAGCTCGGGAATATAATCTTGTCTCAAATGAAGATAATATAAGTATAATCTCGCATGACTACGTGGCTGCCCATTGTTTATTGTCAACGTGCCTGATAAGGATAACATGAAGACGTGGACCAAGAATCGTCCTCGTTATCGAAGACAACGATTATCGAAGAAAATTTGTTTGTCCATTAATAGCTGAAGGTTGTAAATGCGATTTCCACCCACGCAATCATGTGTGTGATAGAAAGATTTTTGTGCTGAGTTAGGGCGTTTTATTGTATGAAATACTACTAAATAATTCATATCAGTAATATATCCTTAATTTAGTTCGCGGAGACCAGACGAAGGACATCTGTATATCCTACCATAACTACGTTCACCCATCCGCCCGCCAAGCGTAGTGATTATGGCAAAACCCTCCAGCTTTGGAGGAGGCTCCATGCAGCAGAGGACACTACCATTGAACTTTTTTTTTATTCTACGACTGAAAAGTTCTTGACCTTCATATAACCACGTGTCGCCTCAATCAAAAACCCGCAAGATTATTGAAAATCCGCAAGATTATTGATAACCCCACGGACCCAATAATTATAATAATTCTTATAACTCCAAAGAAGCCTTTCCACCAACCAAAAATGTGTTCGGTTGTCTGAGACAAAGCGGAATGTGCGCTTTTAATCTATTAGTTCGCACATTCCTTTTTTTTTAATAATCCCGTTTTATCTATAAGGTACACACCTTATTATAAATATACCTACATACTTATTATAAATCTATATACACCTTATTATAAATTATTTTCACATTTATTCACTGTTCGAGTTCTTCATAGTCTTGAGTTACAAGAGGTGTATTTATTAAATAATCTTATAGGTATGTCTAGTAATTTTTCTAATATTCTAGGATAAGAAAAATTACTGTGCTGGATAATCGTAATAGGGACTTTTACCATACTATTCTTAAGAGACAGTTTGCATCGTGATAAGATACAGGGTTTTCCTGTGATGTTAAAAAGGACACATAGGTATAAAACAGACTATATTTTTTCTGCTCACTGCTGTGTCCTTAAAATACAAAGGTGTATTAAGCATGTGTCACGTCAAGGTGGCGTTGTAATGGATGGTGCAGATGATAGCACAAAACCTTGAGTGAAGGCAACTTCGAATAGCGTGCTTGGCTTGTATGAATGTATGTATGTATCCAAAAGTGCAAATCTCAAAAGCACCAATAGATTTTGTGGTAAGATCGGTTCAAGAACACGACATAGTACCTATTGTTGACCGCATCGACATTTACATACGGTGTTATTGTGCTCCAATGATGTTCCACATCGCATAAGCAGTCCATTTCAACAGGGAGGGTTTTACCATAATCAGCACGCTTGGCAGGCGCATTGGTAATCGCAGTAATGGTGTAGATTATACAAAGAAGGAAGCTGATGCCTTTCTTAGATCCCTTAGTCGGCTTTTACGACATCAATGATCTGAGTTGGAGATGTGACCGATGTTCCATTAACACTAATATTATTATGAAGTAAAGTTTGTAAGTTTAGATGATATTTTACCCAAGATTTCGAATGTTTTATCAGGGTGGTCGGAGTATCCAGTGGTTCTTCATGTCATTTTATAATAAAAAAATGTATCAATGTTGTGATAATGATATAATTTTATGTTTATTGTTTTTTACGGATATACGCTCTGATGTTACGTATAATATGTTCCCCAAAATGGCCCATTTCCAACTTACAATGGTGTATGATGGTACTTACAATAATGGTATAAAACATATTTTTTAACAAAAAACTCTTTTATTATTATAACGCTTACAGTCACAGTATGAATTCCACGCGGGCACAGCTAGTCGATAGTAAAAATATACTCTAAACTTTTTATTTATTATCAAATTCGTCAGAAGATCAATCAATAACTGATTATTTTGTAATAGTTAGATTAATTATATATTTCATCAAGAATACCACACCATACCATCAATATGTTGCGCTATCTAAATAAAAGTACCCACCTTTAGTTTATCTTCGTAAAATGCGAATGAAATGGCCATAAACAATGTCGTAAACATCAAAACATGCCTTTATCGAGGAATGTGTGTTGCGCTGGACATTGTTTGAATACAAATGCAGCTTTCAGTGACTAAACGCATGAGAAGCAGATTCGAGGTGTGTTGGGATGGGACATGAAGCCGTGAGTCGTTCATTGACTTCAACATTGTTCAGGACCTACTACAATACATCACGAAATACCTACCTAATCCTAATTCTAACTATAGGGAGTTCATGATATCTACTGCTGTATTCCGTCGGCGCGCATCAAGGGAGACAGTGCTTTCTGGACAAGTTTACTTCATTGTAGACCTTGCTGTCTAAGGCAAACCTGGACGTCAAGCTAATTCATATTTTATAAAAAAATAATTGAATAAAAATAACTTCTTGTAGCCAATGCATGGAAATAAAAAACAAACCTCTCAAAACTTTTTTTTTGAACCGCTTGTTTTAATTATGACACAATTAAGATTATACTGTTTGTGCACCTAATCAGTAAAAAAAAAAACTATCATTCTGCTTTTTAAAGCCGAGATTATTGAGATGAGGCTGTCAAAATACCGATGCAGAAATAAACACAAACGTGTTCTCGGTAAATTAAACAAAGCTCTGACTAAGCGTTTTTATATGGGACGTATAAAACCGCAAGATTTTAAGATAATAAGGTCCCGCAAAGCGAAACGAAAGCGAATCTTCGAACTATGGTGGGCGATAAGTAATAAATTGGTACTGACGTATCGGGGTCAGTGTGCCCCGTAAGTAACGGATGTCTGTCGGAGATCGGAGACAGGACAGCGGTGAAGCTGGGTACCGAGGCCGACCCACATTTCATGTAAATATCGCCTCAGGAAAACGACGGCACGGGTTGTCATTGTCACGCATGATCGCAGCACAATGCTAATTGCTAAAAATATCCTTGCACTGATTCTTAACTGCATTAGTAAATATTCGAGACACGGAAGATAAAAATTCTTGGGTGGTTACTGGACAAAAATACGATATCACTCTCTTTATTGTGGGCTGTAACAATTATATAGTTATATACTAATAAATGGGTATATTTATTATTAAATATTATATGTGTTATTGATTAATAACATTTACGTTTTTGTTTATTATTGTAACATTGATTGACTGTTTCTAGAACCTATCGTTAAGTAACCGCCTCTTTGATCTAGTGGTTTGCCCACCGGTGTCAGATCCAGTGTTTTCAGGTTTGATTCTCTTGATGGAAGGACTTTGTGTCCGCCTGACTAGCTACCACCATTTTACCTAAATCTGTCGCCAAAACAACAATCCTAAATTATTGAGTTCCTGGTATATTGAGGATCCCGGGTGAAATGCGCTTCATATACTTAATAACTTGCAACTAGGTGAGATGAAGGCCAAGTGCTTCCTCTTCATATAAAAATAAAAACAATTCGGTGTCCTAAAACGTATAAAACGAAACAAACACATTGATTCAATCTAGTTTATGAATGTTAAAATCAACAGAAAGCCTCGTAAGTATGCCGATAAATAAAAATGGTCAAAACACACGTGGTGTGAGTCAGCCCGAGTGACCCGGTCGGTGACGAGCTCTGAGGCCCTACTACGAAAATCGAACGTCGTCGAATCCGTAAGAACTTCTGTCATTTTTATAATGAATAACGTGCAATTCGTCATCGGATCCGGTGAAGTTTGCTTTTCATAGTAGGCCACCTGAACCACATACAGCCTTGCTAACTATAAAATACTAACATGTGTAAGTGTATCGACCTTGTTTCACTTGGCTAATTCGAAAGCAAATATTTGAAAAGACCTGCGGTCGGTTCATTGATTGGATAAATAGAGCAAGCTCTGTAAAAGTAAATACGTGTATGCTGTGGGAGATTTAAGCAAAAAATATGTGTGATTTATTTGAGAAAAATCATGCCCCCTAAAAAGATAAGATTTGCTTTAAATACAGATCTTACTTGTTTCAAAATCGAACCCACGATGCCCAAGATCATTCTCCTTTCTATAAAAGCGTTAGGTAATCCGACTGCTTCCTTTGAACATTTAATTATTTTTTTAATAATATATATTGTTAACACAACAGAAAAGAAAAAAAAAATAAGATATCTAGTTAATAATGTTGTAAATCCTTCTATTTAATATATTCTATTTGTATCCCTCTCACCCAGGTTTGCTGGAAGGGAACTTATATTAGGATTATGTTCGCCTTTGCCATACTTTTTAATTATATGTTTGCATGCTTATATAATTGTGTGTGCAATAAAGTATCAATTGCAATAAACAAAATAAGTTAAAATTAAAAAAAAATGTTTAAAATAAACGCATCTGTATTGTACACCCTGGATCAGTAAAAAAACTATTAGTTGAGTTCTGTACGATTCCGCTTTATGTTTGCCTTTGATGGCCATAAAAATAGGGTTAAGTACACCCATAAAATAGCAGGAACAAACCTGGTAATGGTTGGATCGTAAAAGTGAAGTTACTCAGGAGCTCTTTACTTCGTGTATTTGAGCGACTCTACAATAGCAATTGTACTTTTTACTTTTTTATTTAATAAAAATTGACTGCTACACAAAAAAAAAACTGATACACATTTTTTTTAATTTACGTCAGGAAAGCGCTTGGCCTTCACTTTACTTAGTTTCAAGTTATGATAATATCGAAAGTGGACACGCACTTCACACGGAATCCTCAACAGTCTGAGGAACTGGCTATCTTACCTCTAAATACCGGAACACAACATTTTATAAAAAAAAATATGGCGACGGACTTAAGTTAGATGGTGGTAGCTTGCCAGGCGGACTAAAACAAATTTCAACCACCAACCGAGCCCTGCACAATATTGTACTCCATTGGGTTCGAACCCGGGACCTCTGGATCTGACACCGTTGAGCCAACCACTAGACTAAAGAGACGCTAATACACTTGATAATGATATGAAAATTAATGATATACATACACGTTATTTCTCTCCTATTTTTTATGTCACATGTGTAAAATTACTAGTGTATAATGTAAAATTACTAAACACACTATTCAATGCAATTACAAGGAAAAATTGGCATAGTTTTCTCGAGAAAAATCATTTTCAATTAATAATTTAGGATACATTTTGGGAATTTAGGAGAGGCCTCACGACGAGCGGCGACTATTACCAGGCCATAAATTTATGATAATTATGGAGATGACATCTGTAGGTATGTAAGATTATGTAGTAGTGATAAAGGCTTTTATATAAAAAAATAGACTCGCTTACATTTCATGTTATTATACTATGGAGTAGTATAATTATCAAATCCATGACTACACAGCAGTATTAGGCACTATTCAAGTATGACTTTCCGTTAGAGATAAAACACGGGAAAGGTCACCAGTAAAGTTCCTGTCAAGCCTTTTGTTTAGCTTATGCGTAAGCGCTGAATCTAAACCTTGCACTTATCACGTCAGAGTAACGGCAACGCCTGTCAACGACCTGCCCGATGGGCTTTCAGGGACAAACTTGATTCACTTACTAAGAAATGCGGATAACGTGTACATTGGAGGGTAAAGTATTAGTAAGTTATGACTTATAATTGTATATGCTTATGTGTTGCGAATTAACGAGTGATTAAGCACGTTGCGGTTAATGCCTCACATAGTAGTGGCTTTCTATAATTATTTAAAACCATAAAACGCAAGGAGTCGATCTCCAAGAGGGATATTATGCTTTTGGTAGGTAGGATTTTTTTTAAGTTTGCTTGGTCTACTACCATTTTACCTAAGTCTGTCGCCTAAATAACAATTCTTAATTTTTGTGTTCTGGCATTAGAGGTAAGATCTAAAAGGTAAAGCTAATCTTTCATTCTGTTGAGGATCCCGGTTGAAGTGCGCTTCCAACTTATCATAACATAAAACCAGGTGAGGTTTAGGCCAAGTGCTTCTCTGTCGTACAATAAAGAAGACAATTGTATTATATTCAGAACAAAAATACATTGATTACTTCAAAAATATATGATATAATAAATTCTGTATCAGTTACGTACTTATCTATCTTTTTATTCATACCTACTAACAATTGAACATCAATCATGCACTGACGTATCTCACAGTGATTTGTATACCGCAGTAGAATTACGTATTATACAACCTTCATTTTTATTGTTACAATTCAACATACCTACAATAATAGGTATTCATCCACGCGTAACAAAAAAACGCGCAATAAGCTCACATGTGTAACATAATACCATAATACGTGGTGAGACAATTATCAATAACTTAGCTATTACATGCAAGCCATGCGGGCGTTTAATAGCAGTTTACTCCTGTTTACCATAAACGTATGCATGTTTAGTTTAACCTGCTGATGAGCTACAGCTTTGACTTTTAACGTAATAAAGATAAAACGGTGGAACCGTGAGTCAATTATCTGATTATTGATATCAATGGGTTTTTTTTTTCATATTTGGACCACTTGCCGATTTCAAACGGCTAGTGGTTCACTAACCACGGTAGGTCACAATTGGTGGGTCCACGAGTCGAAAATCAACAATTTCTCACTTTCTCCAAGGTTTGATAAAAGATAACTCTTGTAAGGGTTTAGCTCGTTTTTGCTATATATTTTTTTTCTCTATTGTTTGTGTCACCATATTCTTAACTATGTGTGTGCTATATAGAATGAGGAGTTTGTCTAAAAACCATGCACATTTTTATGAATATGCTTACGCAACAGCAAGAAAGTATACATTTACTATAAATTCAACTATAATATATTCGAAAAACGTATAGCATTAGGCTAACTACGCTTTTGCAGAATCGCAACGGCTTAGCCTGCATGTATCTTTGGCTGTTGTTTCAGTACTTTCAGTCATTATTTTCGACTGGTGCTGGTATATTGTCACCAACCGGTTCACTAGTAAATAGTTAGTTGAAATGAACATATCGTTTGTGATTTCATGAAAGTCTTTGTGACCCAATAACCGCTAATAATAATATTTACTTGCCCTTATCCCGTTCTAAGCACAGGGTCGGGACATCATGTTTTTCTCTTCCATTCACAATCATTGCTTACAGCGACGGTTATTTAAAACGGTCGGTAAAATATCGATTGATACGGGATTAAAAATGATTGCGTTGGTACATATTGCTCACCATTATTGTTAAATATCCAATGGCATTGAAACGTCAACCTGCAAATCGTATCTGATTCTGTCTTCCGGTAGCACTTGTGTCTCATAGTTTCATATGTCAAAAAGAAATGAGCACCTCCCTATACATGATGAGTTAGCTCTTGAGCCTGGGGCTTGCCAAGCTCTAGGCCGAGCTTTTCCAGAAACCAGGGCTCTTCCGCGCATCGACAGAACTCGATAGCCAGGTAAATTAAAAATAAATAGGTTCCTTTGAGGCATGCCATCTTAGGCCACATCTTTACTTGTTTTACATGTAAGCTGGTGGGCAAACGCTTGACTATCACCAATAAAAAAAAACGTAACCGCTAGCAAACATTATAAAAATGTAACACCTCGTCCTTTATCTAAAATGTTTTCACTAACATTGAGAGAGTGATATAATTTTGTACATATAGTGTTTTTACTGATACTCGTTAGACAAAACTGATTACCATGCGAGCAAAGCAGCGGACACAGCTGTATGTTCATTGTGCCAGCTCAATAGAGCCTGCTACCTGTGCCGTTATCTTGTAACATTACAACTGAGCCTATCAGTCGAGTACACAATAGGTCTTCGAGTATGATTGGAGGCAAGTCACGCTAGCTTCTAGGAAGTGCATCTGCTGCCCAACCAGCCAGATTGACATACTGGGAATAATCACGTGCAGGCATTCGTAAACATTACTAAAACAGGTGAGTTTTGACCCCTCTCATCAGGTTGAGTATGCTAAATATACTGACTTCACTAAAAGCGAAGTAATCTCCACTTATATTTAGTTATGTTAAATAATTAAAAATTTGCAAGAATGTTTTGAACAAATAAACAGAACCTTCCTTGTAGACTGATAAATAGCTGTAACATGGCCAGAATACTGGTGGCATTACCACGTTGGATGGCAATACTCACCCGCTGAGCAATTACAGGCCTATATCTACTCGTATTGCTCTTGTATATTGTAATGTGATCTTCACATTCTACACAATAAAATCTCGCAAGTTTATATACAGAATTATCTTGTAGAATAGAGGTGTTTATTAATAAGGCGGTAGATCTGAAATCTCAAAATGATTCTAAAAAATCTTAATGAAAAAAATATTATAACAGATATTATTACAAAACATTAATTTCACACAGCGCTATCTAACCCCAAACTAAGCATAGCTTGTAATTTGGGAACTAGATTACGGATAGAATACTTAAATACTTTTTTTTAATACATACTTATCATACAATACAACACCCAAACACAGACCAAATATCTATATTCATCACACAAATGTTTGTCCTGGGTGGAAATTGAACCCACAACCTATACAGCGCAGAAGGCAATGCTACTATAAACTGAGCTATGAGGCGTGTTAAAAAAAAACATTATGACTTTGACTTTGAATAAAAGCCTAGAGACCCATGATTCATAAAAACATATGTGATAAGGTTACTTAACTTATGGTTTATGAAGCGTCTATGAGAGTCAGTAAGTATCGTTTGTCGATTAGCGCGAACCATTAAACCAATTCGTTACAGCTAGTTATAATGTAAAGCATTTACATGTGAAAGTTTCAGAGCATGTTTGTAACTTTCACTATCTATGCATGAAAATAGTGACCGTTATATATTATTTTACCTAAAAATACCTGACCTGTTAGTCTTGGCGGGCAAACGTCTCCGATATAGAGCTGGACACTCACAAAACCCAAGACAGACCATTCTGGCGCCTATACGTACGAGGAGGGTCAACCCCAAGTACATGAGTATTAGAGTTCTTTGTAAAAGTACTACCACAATACCTATTTCGCGCGCCGAGCAGCATTGCTGTGTTTAGGTTTGAAGGGTCTGGTTGCCGGCGAAATTACGGACCACCTTTATGCCTCAATCTTTGCGCCTCTTTGATGGGCGCAACGCAGTGCAGCGTAGGTTTTGTTCTTTGAGGTAAGACCTAGGCAGTAATGCTTTGTTATAGGCTTGGTGCTGCTGGCTTGTTCTGTCTCCATTTGTATAAAAAAATAGGAATAGGAGGCTTAACACCTTTATGCCTCAAGTTGACAGGCGCAATGCAGTGCCGTGTAGGCTATGTTCTTTGTGGATGTGACTTACGCAGTAAGGCATTGTTATAGGCAAGTGATAGGCTACTTGCTTGTTCCGTCTCCTAGTTGTGACAAAAAAGGAAGAAGATGAAGAAGAAGTATTACGAAAATATCACCTTAAGTAAGAAATTCTACGTTTCCTGTGTGAATCAATAGTTCTGAGAAACTGCAGTAGTAGGTAGGTATAGGTCGTATCTTCTCGACCTACTGTTAATATAAATCATGGCATTAAGCTACAAGTTACGAGTACAATGCTAAACAGCCATTGCCCGCGAGTACAATGCCAACCCACACGCGACTCTACTGCACCTCCATGGAATCCCATCTGATAATGTTGTTTGTAGTGGTTATTAATCCACAGATATCTGAACTCTCTAGAAAAAACAAAAGAAAAACAACTCAACATTTGCTTCTTTCAAAGGAACTCAACCGGATTAGTTAACAAATATTTTTATGTTTTCAAATTTAAATTACAACTTAACCAATAGTAATATTAGTCTAGTCATTAACCGAATTAATCGTTTCAAAACCAAATACTTCAATCAAATTAATAAAAAAAATCATTGATAATGATAATCTGTTGCATAATTTATTTCACATCCTCTGTGTATGGTGACATCTGGAATGGCTATTACATAAGATGGATATAATTGAATTAAAGCATGCATTGTTTATGGTATTTGTATCACGCAGTTGCATAAACACTAGAAATTATTAACACGCTCCACAACGCCGGTACTGTCGCCTGCACTAATATGTATACACTTTATAATTTTCAAAATGAAGCTTCTTCCTATATATTGGTAAATTATGTCATAGCTTTTGTATTCAAGCCTGATATAACACACTTATACCAAATTAATAACATATCTACCAAATGTGGATAGAAAAACAATTAGAAAAGTGTGAAGTGTGTACATATTAGTGCATGCGACAGTACCTACATGCCGATAGGATGAATCGTAGGATATACGTATTTCTATATTATGTATATTTCGTTTCACTCGTGGACTTGATTACCTTTTTACTATGTGTTTAGGCATTTGTTTATGTAATTAGACCATGTATCAGGCTATTTACATTATAAGTGTTTGTAGGTTTACCTAGACGGGAATCGTGATGGTGTACTGCGCACATCAAATTTTAATTGGTTCATTGATTATTAATGGAACGTGGATGGGTAAACAAGATCAGTGTTTTTGTATCTAAACAATGCTTAACCTATCGGTGTGATACCACGTTAGTAATCGGTGTCTTGGCAGGTTCATGATTGCCACGAGGCTTTATAACAGTCAACAAAGATTTCCATAACTTATGAAATGATACCAGTGATAGTACCTACACGTACTTGCTCTTTCATGATTTCGTATAACAGTTCAAATCGCACGCGTTACGTTCCTATTAAGTATGTTTAACTGACTTCAAAAAGGAGGAGATTGAGAACCTCCGCGGCTGTAAGTATGTTTTGTATTTTTTTAGCTGGATAAATAGCTACTTATAACCAAAAATACGGACTATGGGTACTCTGAGAGCACAAATAATAACCTATGAAATATCGTAGATTTTTATTGGTAATGGACGCGACACACGAATCATGATTTTTGTGGGGTGGTAAGTGGGAAGTGTTTTATTGTAAAAGGATACCGCTTAAGATCTGGCCACTACCCTTTAATTGATTTTAGAATATCCATATATCAATATTTAACTTCCGCCCTGGTTCTGGGGAGTGATAAATTGGTGTGAATTCAAAGCAAAAATAGCGCAAAATATTGGGTCCAATTGCCATTTCATACACCTCAATGGAGGACATACACGGTTTGTGATTTGCATCTTACTTTTGCTTTTATTCCTTAGAGGCACTTGTTTGTGTTTCTTGTCATGTATATGATTATTACTCATATAAAAAGTGTTTTTTACGAGATTGTTAGAAAACGAGCATTAACCCAGTAGGTATACTTTATTAACATGATAATGACTACAATGTTCATATACTTCAAAACATGACGTATTTCAGGAATGCGTTCAAGAATCGTCTGTCCATTTTCATTAAAACATACTCCTATTGCCCATAAATTGCCGCAATAGATACTCAAAATGAATAGCTAATCGTCCCTGGCGTCTGCTTAAAGCAGAACGTGGCTGTCTGTCTGTCCGAGCTATTTTATAATGCTAATTGTTGTGAAATACATTGCATTTTTTACATAGGTATGTTATTACACTGTCCATTGTATACTAGCGTAATGAATCTTTTGATTGATATGGAATTTATGGCTTAGGATTATACAAATGCATGTTAGAATGGATAAGCGATGGAGATTATCTAGACGGTGGTGTTGGCGTCGGATGTTGTATCAGCGCGGCTGCGGGCGACGGGATAATTGGTCCCACAATTAATTTCAATTACCTACGTTGAGATTGTGATTGTCAAAAGATTAAAATAGATCCTATCGCGTGTGAAACACCACTTTTCCGCGGTAGAATGTAGAAAAGGTTTTTTGCAGGGTCTGGAGAGCCAGCCCTTTGTCAGTCACTCACGTTTGTCACGTGTACGGCAGCACATTGTTCTAAATCTCAGATACAATCGACTTTGACCGACTGATTGCTTGCCAATCATCTATGGCCGGTCTACGGTCTACACGTGTAGCGTCTGTAGGATTATAATTAAACAATATTTATCTTCGTAACAAAGATGTAATAAATATTCGTATGTCGCCTCTTTGTATCAATCGAAAATGCCGCCTTATTTATCCTCAGCCTACTTATATTATAATCGAAGGCATGATGTGAGGCTTTCAGACTTACTTAAGTAGTTAAGTGTAAAAAGATCGTGTAGACAGGCGCGGGTTTGAACTTGACATGACCGTCGTATCAGTGAGGGTATGTGGGTATGCTTGAGCCGTGGTGAGTGGTGATGAACAATGAGCAATATAGCAACCAGCAGGACGACGGCGGCGGCGGCGGCGGCCATGGCGCGCGTGTTGAAGGTCGCTACGACTTCCTGCGTGCGTGTCGCGCATGCAACAAGCAATGCGATGACCGACCCATCTGCAGCGACGTGGTAACAATGAGACAAATGACATCTTACAGATGATTTTCCATTTTGTCTTTTATTGCTTCAAAGCAGCAATATTAGTTTTGAAAAAAACACTTTTCAAGTTATGATAAGGCCAAAGGTGGAAGCGCACTTTTCTTGCCCCTTAAAGTACTCTGATCACTAATCAGATTAAAACCCAAGGTACTAAAATTGTCTTTAAGTAATTTATGTTTGAGGTGAAAGTATTTTACCAGTTGGTACCTAATGGTTGGTAACTATATGCAATTATTCAATGAGAACCTTCTTTTTAAAGTTATTTATAAATACCTTACCCTATGTTTTAAGTAATTCAATTCAAAAAGATGGACGTGTACCAATGTTTCGCAGAAGCAATAGTCTCGCCTCCTTTTATTGTTAACATTATCATAGACGCAAGATTTTATCAATGGACTGTAGTACCATATAGGTACCGGTACGTACAATCGTACGAAGAGTGAATACAGATCTTCCGCGAAGTTTGTCGAAAACATTTATTTCCCGGGATTGCGTCGTGATCGTGCCGGGTTAACAGACCCGCGGTCGGTGGCTTCGTACACGATAACATGAAGGCTTTCATCACGTCCATATCAGCTAGGCTCTACGCAGGCTGTCGTGATGACCCCGACTCGACACACATTGTAAATGTATGAGTTGTTGTTTTTGTTGAAGTTTCTCAACAAACACAACAACTCTCATACATTTACAAATGTTATAATGACACAAAAGTTCACAAACCGCATCGTTTCCTCAAGCCTAATCAGCGCTTAAGCTTAGTTGAATATGGTACAAAAATTCTGAAACTGCGACAGGACTCTCCTTGAGGGAAAGACGCTGGTTCGAATCCCGTTATGTATTTGAGATTATTTGCGTCATTTTAACATTTTTAAATGTTGTGACCAAGTGCAGTCACTTGAAATACAAAATAATATAAAAACTCCCATACACACAAGATTGTTTATAAATACTAGGAAACATACAAAGCAATGTTCAAATAATCGGTTGTTATCGGTCAAGTTAGTTTCCCAAGTGAATGGTTTTTATTTGACTTATATGCAGGTGTCTATCCTAGAGGTTGGCTACCTCGAAGGTATACACAACGCGGGTTCATTGTTCTTAAGAGCGAGGAAATTTTACGAGAGATATCCGCACGATGGCCGGGACATGCGACGAATTTTTATAACTTATTATCGATACAGGTAGGAACGAAGAAAACAAAGAGCTTATGCGCTTTCTGCCTATTGTTCTCCGTTCGAATATCTGTTAGGAGAATGACCCCCCCATTTAAGGGTTCGTAACATAACAGTGTTTCAAATACAGGAAATGCTTGGCCGATGACAATGCCTTGCACAAGGTTTGTCACGTGACTCGCAGGTACAATGACCCACAAATAAAATCTGTATCAACAAACTTGTTCTGCCCCTATGCCGTTGCGGGCACAAAATGTGATTTCGTGACCGTAACCAACCGCTCCGCACGACAAAAGTCTTCGCCCGAGCGTATCCTAGTAACGATTTCTGCATTTCAATACTTTGGCAGCATAAGCGATAGGCGATACTATTTTGGTAATTGATTTTCACGCTCTTTAACCTATTTGTACAAAACATTAAACGGTCCATAGAATCAAGTAAATATTTCTGATGTGACACGAGCTACGTTTTGTCTTCATTTCTACTAGAATATAAAAGGATTTTCCTCGTAATGTATTGTCATTCCCTGTCGATTAATTCTCGCCACCGTTCATTTCCTAATCACAGGTCTTGAACCGGTCTTCACAGTTGGTAATCCCAACAACCGGTTCTTGTTTTTACAAGTTTCTGTCATCGTCTATTATTAGGGTATGTAAAGGTCACAAATTCCCACGTTTTGTGATGAACTATGAAATAATGTTCTTAATCATAAACACGATACTGATAGGTAGAGTTCACAACTTTTCTTGTTGTGAAAAAAAATGTTCAAATGTTTCAAATGTTTGACAAGTTTTGTATCAAATTGTCGGTGATTGTTGTAGCATATTGTGATGAAAGACTGTATTATTATGATTAATTGCAAACTAAAATAAAAGTTGATAACGATCTATCTGGTATTTTAATATGCTCATATCGAAAAAATCCTGTGTATACACGATAAAAAACATACTTTCAATAAGTACTTAGTCACTTTTCAGTATGGACTATGTGGTTTATAAATTCGTTTTCGTAGGATCTATATCTTCGTATAAAAAACTTATACGTTACATCACCCAAAGTGGTTATAAGTGATAATATGAGTCCCTTTGTAATGTGATATCTCTCTTTGATTTTTCTCTTTGGGTGCTGCACGTATCGCTTTCTATACAAAACACACCGTGTGTGATTTACAGCGTGTTACCATCGTGTTAACAGTGAATTGTAGATTATTTACGACAATCTATCACGTGTTTTTTTTCTTTTATCAACCAAGATTTGTACGACACTATTTTTAAAAGTTGTATTTATTAGAAATTTGTGAACCGAAATCAATATGTTAGGCGGTCCTAACATATTGATTTCGGTTCACAAATTTCTAGTGTCGTACAAATCTTTGTTTAAAAATGATTCTCACTCTACCTCGGTAGGTAGGGAGAGAATTAATTTTCCAACATGGGAGTAGGGATAAAAGCTATGTAACAAGCAGGTGTTGAATATGAATGTGGATGGACATAGGGATAGATCGATGGAGAAGAAGGAGAAGAAGAAATTGATGGATTGTGTGAGGATTGATATGAGCAAGAAAAGAGTGAATGATGAGATGTTGTTGCATAGAGGAGAGTGGAGGAAGAAGACATATTGTACCGACCCCACATAGTCAGGGATAGCGAACAGGAAGATGATTGGACATGAGGATGAAGGCTTATAGAAATATTCATAGAAAATGTGAGTATGATATTTTAAATAGGCACGATAGGTTTAGACAAATGAGAAATGTTACTCTTTAACTATATTATAATAACATATTCATATTCTATGTTACTTGCCTCGATCAAGCCTAGAAACATCGCTGTTCTATGACCTAGAACTTGACGGCAAGCGACCTACCAAGTCAACCGGTTTGTGAATCACGCTCAATTCCGAGAAACTATCTGGTGTTATTGCATGAGCTTCCTCTCGAAACCCCTTGGAGTCAATTAGCATGACTCACAAAGATAATTTTAATAACATGGAAGCCCAAATGTCCTACGCATGAAGTCCAAACATTACACCTGTCATGTATTTTCTTAAAGAAGAAATTTAAATTGCTACTGCAGTCGTGTCTCGGGTAAGACACATACATTTAAAAAAAATATTTAGTTAATTTTTATTTAATTCAATATACATTTCGATGGTGGTAGGACTTTGTTCAAGTCCGCCTGGCTAGCTACCACTATGGTACCAAATTCTGTCTCGATGTCAACAATTCTAAATTGTTGTGTTCCGGCATTTAGAGGTAAAGTAGCCGTAAAGTAGTATTTTTAGTATCTATATTGGGGCTAGATTGTGCTGTGTAAAATTAATGTCCTGAAATATTTATTTATTTACTTATTTATCTATATAAATGAATAAAATTAAAGTGTCTGTTTACTACGTCAAAACAGCTTTGAACCTTGGCGCAACTGTTACTGCGCAGGGTCAGCTAGTTATTCAACATGGAAGATCATTCCGTTCGAATATCACGGCTAACCGTTGGCCCAGTCTGGGTACTGTTGGGTAATGTTATCTGGGCAGTCGTTACATACGCCATATATACAAAAGAAGGCTCGTATAAGTAAACCAATACTCTTACAAATAAACGAAACACAATAATTAATCTATTATATTATTGAGCGTCACTACATCAAGTCATGTCATGTTTTGTCGGCTTCATGAATCATCTTTTCAAATGACAGACGTAATGAACTTCTACTGATATCAATAAATCGGTAGGTAGGTACTAAAATGACGGTAAATCCTATAGTGACCAATATCGTACCAAGTGTGTAAACACCGTGTTCATTAACGAGTGTGAATCATGTGTTACGCAAACTAAACAAGAAGGCAAACAAAATGCTCTGGTGTTGTTGCGAAAAGAGTGTTTCTTATCTCGGGTGGATATAAATGGGTTTATGAATGGGTGATATACGCCTACAGGTTTACTACCTCGTACAGACACGTTTTCGGTTCCGCTCTACGGTGAGCGGTTCTCAGAATGTTGACTCAGCTAACCTATTACGCGAACAAGTCATATCCGATTGCGGAGATACCCTTGCTCAATCAGATTACTTATATCCTATAAAATAACGACGCTACAATGACTAAATCCATCTCAAAGTAAAAAAAAGTGTATAGGCCTGTGCTAGGTTAGTGGGTATACGAGTATAATCTTTGTAGTGTTTTGTGATAAGGATAAAAGTGAACTCACCATTGCTTTATCAGTTCCACCAAAGTTTGGCGCGGCACTGCTCCTTGTCAGTAGTACCATGGCAGCCACCGCCGTCCATAGTATCCTTAGCGTACTTCTGAAGCTAACGAACGCCATGCTTCCGATTGATAATTCTCTTCCCTCTGATCTCATTGATTCCAAATATTAATATCAAAAATATCGTAAGGACGGAATAACCATTACTCTAATCTTAGTCTAGTGTTTCTCTTAACCAAGTATAATCCAGTCTTGGTGAATAAACATTGATTTCTTTGATATGTTCGAGCACAACCCGCGAAGATACAGAAAATCTGAAACAAAAGAATGTCAAGTTTTCAAATCAGACATAACACGTGCAAACAAATGAGATTCTGTAATGTAGCAAATATTGGTGGAGTCCATTTCACTTCCTTATCTATTATGTAAGGTATAAAACTTAATTTCTTGCGTAATACCTAAAACACACAGTTGGTATTGAAACCGTTCTCGTCTGTTGTACATGACTCTTACCTACTACTATCTGTTGACGTGGTGAGCACTAATCATTATTTCTGGAAAATGTATCCTCTGAGGGTGTGAAATTAATAGGGAAATAAAGTTTCATAAGTCAATGGGAAATATCTTTCCCTATGCATATATTACACGGCCAATATAAGTTGTTTTAATGATACACCGGTGGTTGAACTTATAAAGACCGGCCTGGCTATCGACCACCCTCCTGCCAAACGACTTGCCATGTTCATTAGGTACGTCAAGACAGTGTCTTCTGGAAAAGCACGTTCCATCGTAGACTTATCTTGCTCAACAGATAACCCATCGTAATCCAAATTTAAATAGGTACATGAAGATTTGTTTACTTAGAAAAACACTTTTAATTATCTGTACGAATGCCCTAGATATTCGTTTAATACAGTTTCTCCTATAACAAAACATTAAGTTAGAGGAGGCCTGAATCTACCTCTAGTATATCTGTATCCAGTGAGGATGGTGGTGATAAGTCAATCTATTTAGTACCTACCTAATTAGGTTTATTTACTTTCAAAAGTCATTAAACATACATATGAGTAAAAAGTAAACGTATCATCAATTTTTGCTTAGTGCTACAACAATCACAGATGACAAAATGCATTATGATAAGGATATATTGAGCGTATACAGGAAAATCAAAGGTATCAATTGCTTAAAGGCAATAATTCCATAATCATTTTAAAACAATCATAATGAGGTTGAAAATTATACTTTAAAATGTATATCTAAAATGTAAAAACAAATAAAGTTAGATTGATTGTACAATATTAACCTAGGTAGGTTACATTAGGCATTGTAAGCATTTATAATCAAATCTATACGATATCGCAAGAAGATTATGACGGTATCAAGTTCATTATGTGAGGGGTCATCTTGACACGTCATGTTAGTTCGTAATCCGTGATTTTATTTGGATGAATCACCAACACATGAACTGCTTGAATGCAATAAGAAATTATTAATCCATTAGCTTAATCGATCGAATTTATACTTTAAAAAGAAATTGTTGGTACCTTAATAGAGACATAAAAACAACCTTTTCCAAAAATGTCTTGCCCGTGTAACATATTTTCCATATATTTTTGTATGTAGAGCTTAAGCTACTAGCTTGAGGAAGTGACAAACTATCTGTACTAATTATATTGTAACGGATCTGGATCCGTCTATTATCGATGAAGCAGCCAAAACGATAGTCTTATCAAATTTTTAAAGAAAATATTGTAGGATTGACTTGAAAGTTGCTATAATACTAAACTAAGTAAATTATGAAACATTTGCTTTATGAGTTTATAATAATCATCGTTTAAAATCTTTCAATGTACCAAATTAATAAGAGCTCTCTGTACAAAAATTTACTACGCGCAAGGGGTAAAAATAAGTACCAAGATACTAAAGGGTTGACTTGAATTTAGTACCCATTAATATGAATTTCTAAAAGCATCTAAATCTTTGAAGATCTGAGGCATTTACTGAGTATAATGACAATTTAAGTGTTGCAGATACAATATCCAAAAAAGTAATACACTAAAAATAATTCCTAATCTGCTGAATATATTTGCCACAACACCACACTCAGCTGGGCATATGATAGTGATAAACTATTTAAAACTTTGCGCAAGCAAGCAAACAATAGTATATACGTATATCCTATAAGTAAAAATGAATAATATTACGCAGCTATTACAGGTGACTATTGGAAGAGAAATTGTACCAATGAAAGTTTGTGGTACTACAAAAGAATTTATCTAAGACACTAGACCACCGAGCTAGCGACTAAATCCATCAGTTTTAATTAATTATTTAGGTCGGTACCAAAAACCTATTTTTTAAATGATGATTGTAGAGCGCGGCAGTGTTGATTATCGCAGAACATCGAGTGACCTACTTTGAGGCACGTTGTCAATAGTTAAGAATCTCCAAATGATAAATAGTTTGAGCAACGGACTAAACTAAACAATGCCAGATACTTTTTCATAGAAACAACGCTTGTTTTCGCTTGAACACCTTCAGTGGTTTACATTCATTGACTTGAGATTGAGGGAACTAGCGTAAAGCCGAGTAACGAAGTAAAAGAAATATGCATCAAGCATATTAAAAGTGTTTTAGCTAGTAAAATATCGGATGAACGTTACCAATACTTCTACAATTTATATACCTACATGATTAGTA
Source organism: Venusia cambrica (assembly GCA_951394065.1). Taxonomy (NCBI): domain Eukaryota; kingdom Metazoa; phylum Arthropoda; class Insecta; order Lepidoptera; family Geometridae; genus Venusia; species Venusia cambrica. The sequence continues at coordinate 8,882,970 of OX596054.1, forward strand.
GAAAACCCCGGACTTACCCCGTAGGATTTTTTTGTAATCTTAGTGCTTTCCTATACTACAAAAGGCTACCCTGAAAATTTCAAGTCCCTAGGATCTCTGGTTTAGTCTGTGCGTTCAGCGACACGACGATTTCATATTTCAGATAAATCTCTTGAATGTCTTTAGAATACAAAAATACCTTTTACTCGACTTTTAGATACGATAAAGAGTTATCTTTATTTTACACCAAAGAACAATACAAACAAGCAGAGAACAATACTAAAACTATGCAGCATTATCGCTACAAGTGATCTCTTCCAGGCAACCGTTGAATGGAAAGGATAGATGAAGACAACTTTAAGTGTTTTCATCTCAGATCGCTATTTGTGGCGTCTACTCGGTGAGGCCTATGTTCAGCAGTGGACGTATGTGGATGATGAAATTATGATGATGACGAAGAAGATCATTAAATATAGACATCAACATTCGAAAATAATTGAAAAATTTTGATTCGTCTTCTCGCAAGGGACTCATGGGACCATATAAGTATCAACATTACGATCATAAGGCACCTGTCCCTGAATGGTCCTCGCGATACGGGCTTAACCTAGTGTGAGGATATATAGTGTGAGGAATGTGATTTTTTTTGTCAATCCTCTCTACATAAACACTCCTTTTATGTATGTAATCATTTATAACTATGTTATTACTACTACCTTGCCTCATAAGTGGATGCTAAATGCGACCAATAACGTCGAAGCTTCCGCTGACGCAGAAGATGGTACTAATACAAAACGAAAACTTCCATTGAAGAAAGATGGTGTACCATGGTATACTGGTCGATTTAAAGAAGGAAAGTTTCCAGTAGGATTCCCGTTGAAAACGGTCCAATTACTACGGTCCTTGTGTGTGAATGTGACCTTAGTTGTTCGCATGCAAATGTAATTATGCAACAAAAAAACAATATCGCATAACATTACAATAAGGTCGGTACGGTGCACCTCACCGACCTTATTGTTATGTTATGCGTGATTCAAAAAAAGCCTTTTTCAAATTCAAATTCAGCCATGATTTAAAAAAAGTTGTGTTTTCAATCATTTTAGTACCTACTTGTGTTTGTAGGTATATAAAACGCCCCTTGGCACACCGCATTTTTACAATTAGTGTGATTTGCACTGAGTTGAGATACAAAAACCAAATGTGCAAGTCAAACAACGAGTCCGTGATCATTTCACGCTCTCTGAAGCGCAGCGAAGCCTTTTTAGGCTATTCTGCTAAGGTGTTTAGGTATTGACTGTGTGTTATATAAACTGGCAATCTGGATTATAAAACAAGGTGTGTCGTAAAAACATACGCTAGAAGTGAAACTTTTGCATTACAGGGAAATATTTTAATTTTCTTGCACTCCACCGACACAGTGCCCCAACATTTTTCATCATACAAAAAGGTCTCTACGATTTAGATTTTTTTAACATTGTTTTTTTTTATATATCTTTCAGAACATTAATTTAACACAGCGGCCATTTAGTCTAATAAACTAAGCAAAGCTATAAAGGGAACTAGATTACGAAAATAATACTAGCATACTTTTTTTGTAAATACATACTTATCATACAAAACAACACCCAAACAAAGAACAAATAATAAATATTAATCACACAAATGTTTGTCCTGGGTGGGAATCGAACCCACAACCTACAACTCAGAAGGTAGAGGTGCTGAGCTATCAGTGTTAATATATTAATAGAAATAGAATAAGCTTAATGGTATCTAAGGTAATTTATTGCATAAGGACAGGATCATGCCCTTAAACTTGGAGATTGACATCATCACGTTCATTGTCCATGCTATTGTCGAGCTGGGAAGCGAGACGCATCCAAATGAACGTCTGCTCTCGCGAGGGTTACGTGTGCAGACTGTTTCGCAGCCGGTGACCCTGGGCTGCCCTGTCTTCCTCCTTCCGGATCCGCGGGGGCAATACTAATCGACAACTTGTACATATAATGACCATTGATGACTTCGCCGTGCTAGTTTGCATATGTAATTGTAATGAGCTCTTATACGCTACGATAATTGTTTTTTTGTAGATTAACGGCCTGGAAACGGGTTCTTTGGCCACTCTTTATTGTATTCGATATTTGATAATCGCTGTGTTGCCAGTTTGATAATTGATTATCACTGTGTTGCCAGTTTGATTATCTTGCCAAACCAAGGCGTGTTTGTCGGTTCTTTACAGAATGTACTACGGTGAGTGTGCCCAGGAGTTTCAAGACGCACAGCTAATTGTCATCCCCTACATCAACAGAGACAAATATGTCCACTGCTGGTCATAATCACCACGCTTGGCAGGCGGATTGATAGTTATACAGAAGGAAGTGAGGCCCTTATTCTGGTGAGATACCTTAGTCGGCTTTTACGACATCCATGGCCTGAGTTGGAGGGGTCAATTCTTAAGCTGCGACCGCCACTGCAATTTTGGGAAAAACCACATCTGGTTGATATTCCAATTATTAGGGCTTTTAAAAATATATTTTTTTATGTTTAACCAAACCAAGAATAATTTTGTACTCCCTAGGGGTTAACCCGTGGCCTCTGGATCTGACACTGGTAAACATACCACTTTACCACAAAGGCGGTTAAATCGGTAGCTACGTTAATTTTACTGTCGTTATGATAAAGACGAACGTTACTATAGTCCCTATTTTAATTTCATACACTAATGATATTTGACGAGCCTCATAGCTCAGTTGGTAGTAACTCTGCCTTCTGCACTGTAGGTTGTGGGTTCGATTCCCACCCAGGACAAACATTTATGTGATGAATATAGATGTTTGTTCTGTTTGGGTCTTGCATCATATAGTACGTATGTATTTACAAAGAATTTCAGTATTATATCCGTAATCTAGTTCCCATATTACAAGCTATGCTTAGTTTAGGGCTGTGTAAAATAAATGTCCTGTTGTCCTGTCCTGTAATGATTTAAGCTCCAGGTATAAGGAGGTCAGATATTTGATTGTTGTGATCTACTTCCTTGTGTTAGACCTGTAGGAGGTGTATATACCTATCCATATATAGAGGTCGGGAAATGAAATTTCTGGCTTTTGCTAGTGGTTACGGCTGAAAGATTTCAACACTGGTGGTCCATCTGGTGACCCTCCTGCCAAAGTCTGGTGATAAACGGATTGCCGTGTTTCATCGGTGCGCGGGAAAGCCAGTGCCTTCTGGAAAAGCTTGCACCATAGTAGCCTTTATCCTCTCTCTCTCGCTCTGGCCGAAAGTTAGACAAGCCTAGAGGTCAAGAGGTAGCCCATCATTTATGAAATAATAAAACAAATCTTAGGTGTCTGACCGACTTTTAATTTATTAAACAACCTAGAAGTCGGTGAGACGCCTAAGATTTTTTTATTATTTCATAAATGATTGCTAGCATTGTGTCTAGACACAATGCTAGCTTATACCAATGTTTACCAAACTACGTTTACATATGGATGTTCCACTATTGATAACCGTGTAACCACAAACAATAGTCGAACCAAATTCAAGTTCGGGCAACGCGTTCCGCTACACCGCAGCGGCACCTCAATGACTCACGGAGTGGTCAATCGTCGGGCACACTTGTTTATTTACGATATAACATATGACTTGACAATTTGACACATTTGACAAACCGCCTCTGTGGTCTGGTTCAACCCACCGATTTCAGATCCAGAGGTCCCGGGTTCGATCCCCATGGGCAGTACAATATATTGTGCTTGGTTTGGTTGGTGGTAGGACTTTGTTTAAGTCCGCCTGGCTAGCTACCATTATCTTACCTAATTCTGTCGCCATAATAACAATTCTAAAATTGTTGTGTTCCGGCATTCAGAGGTAAGATAGGCAGTTTCTCAGTTTGTTGAGGATTCCGGGTGAAGTGCGCCTCCACCTTCGGCCTTATCTTAACTTGTTACCAGGTGAGATGAAGGCCAAGCGCTTCCCCGTCGTACAATAAAAATTATGTATTTGAATTACAAACCAACTATCAAGGAACTGGAAAGGAACTCACCCTGTATATTATATTTAAATCTCCGCATCTATATTACCTATATTATGTTGCCATCACAGAGAGAGTCCAAAGCGGATCGAGTAACCTCGCCACATAGGCTCTTACGAGACCTAGTGCGAGGGACAGAGCTCAGCCAAGGTACACGACACAAAAATCCATAGTGAAGACTTCGGATTGTAAGAAGGTACCTTTCATCTAAGTCAACATTTTATTATTATTTTTTGATCTTTTATCTTATCTTATCTTGAGATTAACATACGATTAAGCAAAAGATGTGTGCAAGAACATGGAACGAACGAGGAGGAATGCAAACGGATTATTTTGTCTTGGCCTATGCCTCCAGAAACTTTCTTTTAAGAGTAGTAGAGCTTCTTGTGAAAGGGCTCGACCGGGGTAATACTACCAGCATACCAAATTCAACCGTCAAGCAGCAATGCTGTGTTCCGGTTTGAAGAGAATGTTTCCCGGTAAAATTACGGGCACGCGATGCTTAATAACTGTATGCCTCAAGTTGACGGGCGCAATGCAGTGCCGCGTAAGTCATGTTCTTAGTGGGTGTGACTTACGCAGTAGGGTGGGCCGCTTGCTTGCTCCGTCTCCAAGAAGTATAAAAAAAAACGCGTGAGTCTATGTATGTAAGTATGTATTCGATTACCTCGAAAAAGTTTATGACCACGGAATTTCAGTATATCCCCCATAAAACAGAACGTAAATTTTAAGGACTCAATTTCAAAATAATTAGAATCTCTGCAACGCGAAGGGACGATAATTACAAGAGGATCGTTATAGTTTTGGTTTGATGCTTTTGCAAAAGATTAAATTTCGTGATTGCTCGGTAAATAATTGTATGTGATACGCTAGTGTGCACAAAGAATGAGTTCATATAGATCAGATGTTATCAGCAAGATAATGCCTTATCCGAATTTATCTGATAACGCACAGCGCTGTGGCGTCGCTTTTCTTCATGAGTATAACAGTTTTCATTACACTTTGCTTTACATTTTTCGTGCTAGTAAGGTAGATAAAGAGGCTAATCCAACCAATCATCATTAGGCGTGCAATATTCAGTTTTTCTCAACCTCTACAAAAAAGGACATTAAGAAAAATTTACCGAACTTGCCGTGATGTTTATCTACTGGAGGTTAAGGATACCCCGAATGGTTATCAACAATGGTTGTCGATCCTTTTTCGTCATATAGATATAGGTAGACCAACCAGGTGCCACTACCTATTTCGATTCTAACAATGTTGACACAATTATCATCCAGTCAAATGTTATACGGGAGGCCCAAGGTATTTGATAGCCATCATGAATGGTTAACAGCTTTTAGGTTCTTATTTATGTAAGAGGCTGATGATACCTATCCAATATGTTTTACTAGTGAGTATTCCATAGGTACCTATAGCTATGCCCAAAAAATAAGCAAAATTAGTGTACCGTAGCAGGTTACAGCAATGTCAGAATACAGTGACCATGACACCAAACCAGCAACGAGCTGGACAGATTTCGATTATTGCACAGTTTCTCCAATGTAATTGAATTTTATTCCGGTTAATTTTCGTTGGATATTAGTTTACTCAACATTCAAATTGCTAACAAAAGCTGGCCTTTTGACCACTCTTCGACAGATCATCCCACGACACTTCGTTGGTATTTTGTGGTCCTATTTAACCAAGAAACCTTGCAGATAGTCTTGTAAGATACACTATAATTACATTGATGATAGATAATCCAATGTTTGTTTTTGTTGTGGAGGTAATAATATGCTGAAGTATCAAATTACGTAATTTTCTTGTATAGGAAGACAATGAAGAAATATCTTTGCAAGAAAAAACTTATAAATTGTTTGTTGTGGTAGTATTACATTCTGACTTGTCCTTAATCAGCGCACTTCCTTTATATTATTAAAGGAAGACAATCAGATACTTACCTTCCTATACATTGTGTATTATGTATATATATCATCTTTAGCTACGGTCAGATACGACCTTAACTTTTTCGTTGCATCAATGCCCTGTGCGATCACGAGTTTTTATGTGCACTGATTCAGATAAATTGAACATTGGTCATTGGTTGGTGATCATCACAGGTTCTCATAGCGTTGTACACTCACCTGTTGAAGTATTCCAGATAACAGCTTACGCAATCCTCACTACTTGAAACGCCGTTTACGTCTCACTAGTGGAACACGAAGAGGATCTATAACTACCGAAATGAGTTTCGACAAAATATAGAGTCCAGTGTGTAAAAGATTTGTAAATCACAGACACTTTTAGTCACCAATTGTCCCGCGTTTTCACTTTTCTTTGCAATTGCACGAAATTTCAAAGAAAACGTGTAAGATCGCGTGGCGGGAAGGGAATGCGATCGTTGCGCCCTTGAGTGGCGCGACCTATCGCAGTGCGCGGGTTTAGATGAGTGTGCGCCGCGCCGCCGGCCGCCGCTTATAACGTGTGTGCCCCCTCCGGCCGCCCAGCGCCCAGCGCCCGCCGGCACCAAGACCCTCAAAGCCTCCGCCCGCCCCTGCGGCGGCGGCGCAACATGCACCTATTACTATTAACTTTACGTGATAACGGAAAAATGATTGATTGATACTTTCCTACGTCGAAAGTCGAAAGTGCATGTCACAATCAAAGCAAAGCAAGGTAGGTACACCAAGCTCTTTATTTTTTTTTACCTGAAATGGGTAAGCTCTTGAACTCAAAACATGCACAGGCACTTCATTAGAAACTGTTTTAATTGATTTGGAATATGTAGCTATTTAAATTATGTTAATGTATTAGACCCATGTTGTCTGAAAAAATAAATAAATTATTTTTATTATGTCAAATGAATAAAGATTATAAATTGTAAAGACTCTAACCTCTTATTTTTTTTGTGTAAAATTGATAAAATATTTCGCTGTAAATGTGGTTTTGCATAACACCTTTTTCCACATAAAATCGACAGGCATTATTTAGGCAGACACCTTCTGGAACCGACGGAAATCCAATATATTTATAAGATACCATTGAGTAAGACTCTTCAACAATTGTTGCGGGATGCGTTGCGGAAAAAAATCAACATATATAATAAACGACCTACTCGTATACCCATGTGTTTCCCATAACAAAATTATATGAATTTCAATATGACAAACAAGGAACCTATGGTAAATGGGCGTCTAAATGGCTTATAATGATTTTCTGAAAATCGTTATTACGCTTAACAATTTCAAACAATCTTGTCGATATCATTATTTATGTTATACCTGTACCTATACCTACCTAGGTACTATGAATTACAAGTAGACTACATACCACGTGGAACTGAGCAATTGCTTCTTCGCAGTAGCTTACCTACACGTAATTATCGAGTGCCTACAATAATGTTACATTTTTGCCATTACGTACTTTCCAATTGTTTTGATAAAAACTCATCAGTTTGATTAACACTGACATATTTTTGAGAAATACCCGAATATCTCAAAAAATGCCCTGCTCAAGTACTCATATGGTCGTTTTCTCCATAGCAGTAATCGATTGAACATTATTAAATAATGTAGTGGAAAGTACCTTCATTGTGAGACGACGAACGAGCATGTCTTAGCCTTCGTAGAAACAAGTGACAAAGCCATTGTATTTGTTACTGTGTTTCCGGTGACTAAAGCTTGGGGTGGCTTTCCTTGCCGACCGAACTCCGCAGTGGGTCATTATTGCCAGCTGCCACGCGCATGTGGTTTATTCATTTATGACTAGTAGTTCCTGAAAAATAAGTCATACTTTTAAATATCATTGTTCTGTGGTATATTCTACATAAATCATACAAGGCTAATATATTTTGCCTGTATATTCATATATTTAGTAAGTGATAAACATTAATGTGTAGGTATACATAACTCATACAAGGTTAATATATTTTGCCTGTATATTCATATATTTAGTAGGTGATAAACATTAATGTGTAGGTATACTTTTGATACATGTATGTATATTTAATTTGTCTATTAAAATTTTATTTTAATTCAAGTACACTTTTCTACCTTTTCAGTGTATCACCCTTTTTTTTTATTGTTCGACGAGGAAGCGCTTGGCCTTCATTTCACCTCTCTCTCTCTCTCTCAAAGGTTTGCTGGTAGAAACTCTTTAAGGGTTAAGCTCGCCACTGCACATATGTTTTCCTATTTAATGTTTATATCATATTTATGTGTACAATAAAGAATTACAAGATATATTTCAAAGATACCTTATCAAGAAGTACAATGCAATATTGGAATATCGGGACAATGATAACACATAAAACATAATTAAATAAGCAGGTAATTTGATTTGAGCGATTTGAGGGAGCCTTTGCGCAGCCGTGGGAATATAGGCTTATATAAAAAGTAGGTAGGTAACCTTATACAATTTTAATATGAAAAATGATTTTCAGGGGAACTTTTCGCGAGAAAATCATTTTCTATTGACCAATCGTTCGAATTGGTTAAATCTAGCGAAGGTGCTGCATATTTGGCAACTCAAACAGGAGGTATGTGGTGGCGCTAGCTGGTGGTAGGGAGGTCAACACGAGGTCGAGGTCAGCTTTATTGTGCATGAGTCGTCTGCCCTTCGGTAGCCATGTGCTGGCTTGATAGTATGCCAACTTAGCTGTCGCATGCTTTCTGCCAGTTCTTTTGTACGGAGTTGTTTATATCCAAATATACTGCAAAGAAAACAAATATCTGCCATGAAGGTAGGTACATATAATTAGCTAATTGCATCTTCCTTCGTAGATACTTACCCATAGTCCCCGTAGTGCTTACCCTGGCATACAGAAGGATGGAGTAAGTACGATGGTTTTCTTCAGAATTTTGGTGTAACAAAAAAGTTAAAAATTTACAAGAAACATAATATATATATTTTTATATAGTCTGACAGGGATTGTTTGACCTTAATCTCATCTGATTTTCAAGTTATGATAAGGCCGAGGGTGGAAGTGCACTTCACCCGGTATCCTCAACCAATTGAAGAACTGGCTATTTTACCTCTAAATGCCGGAACAAAACAATTTTCAAGAATTGTTGTTGTGACGACAGACTTAGGTAAGATGGTGGTAGTAGCTAGGCGGACTTAAACAAAATCCTACCACCAACCAAACCAAGCACAATATTGCAGTCCCCAAGGGAATGGAACCAGGGACCTCTGTATCTGACACCGGTTGTCGAACCACTAGACCACAGAGGTGGTTAAAAGATTTGTTGTAATATTTGATGATAACATTGATAGCTTGTACGATCAATTCAATATTAGATAACAACTATTATGCGAATTTTCGATAGCCCTTAAAACATTAATATACATGTAATTAACTTCTCAGTAAGTAAAGTAAGGTATTGATTCCAACAAACAGTTTACTGACGTCCTTTCCGATTGATATCAAATTCTGAGGAACTGGAGAAACATGACTAATAATCATGAAACCTGAAAACATTCAGAACAAGTCGATTTCGAAATCGACTTTCTCCGAAAAATGGTAATGGCTTTTGGCCTTCCATTGGGTGAAGGTCGGTGATTCAGTCTAACCCTCTACCTCCTCAGTATAACACATAGCTTACCTTTACGTATAAAAAATTGATTACCTGCTTTTGTTTGGACTATGATCGAAACCAATGAAAAGTGTTAATAAAAACTTAATTTGGTTTGGATCAAAACCACCCAGATAAAACTGGAAGGAAAGATGGTTTTATTTAAATCTGAAAGCGTACAAAGTATACTGAGCGAATTCAACTGACCTCAGTTGGTAGTTTTACCTTCTGCGTTGTGGGTTTGATTTCCACCCGGGACAAACATTTATGTAAGGAATATGATGTTATAGTGTTTAATTAGGAATATACAAAGTACTTTAATCTTTGAACTTTATACGTTATACTTTATTGCACACACATAGAATTAATGATACAAGTTAACTTAAAATTAAGAAGTATGGCAAAGGCGAGCTTAACTCTAGTAAGAATTTTCTTCCAGCAAACCTAGGTAGAGACAGAAATAAGATACGAAGATTAGATTTAGATAAGATTCTCCGTAATCTAGTTTCCATATTGCAAGGTTTTGCTTCGTTTGGTGGTAGATGGCGTAGTGATATGTTTGTTTACATTTATTCACAAAGAGATGTTAAAGCTACATTAAATTTTCTTCTTGCTTTTGCCACACGATACATTAACTTCCAGGTTATATTGTCAGCTGCGATACAAATGACCAGGATAAGACCATATAATTGTTACCATAAGTCGATAATCGATAATCACATTGTTCAGTTGACAAATCGCGTGTCTCTCCAGACATATCCTTCGATCATCGGAAACCGCTCTCTTGAAACATTGTCTTGCAAAACTGTGGGATAATTGTCGATATAATTGAATTAAAATATAACTTACCCACCCTCTAATGATTTTATAACAAGATTCGAATTAAAACTGCTGCTAGATCATCATACTAATTGTTACGAACCGGAAAACATCTTGAAGCACTTGCATGAAGTAGGTATTAATAAGATAATTAGTAGGTATTACGAATTTTGCATTTCAATGACGAATTAGCCAATGTATTGGGTCCCTCGAATCCTTTACATAAAGGTACCTTGAACTTTTTAAGCTTAATTTATTATGATTCCCATTGCTTATGATTAAACGTTGACAAGAATGTCAATTAAATGCATATTTATTAACGCGTCATAATTTGTAAATTTTGTGAAAGCATAAATTACTTAAGTAATATGTTAGTAAACAGACAAATGAATTTATTGAATCTTGAATTCAATGCTAAATTGACTACTTACGTCGACCATGTTTAACAGCACTTATTCATACTTATATGATTACATAAATCTAAAGCTGACAACAAACCTCTCAGCTCAGTTGGTAGTAGCTCTGCCTTCTGCGTTGTGGGGTTCAATCCCCAACCAGGAAAACATTTATGTGATGAACATTTATGTTTGTTCTGTGTTTGTTGTTACATTGTTATTATTTTTATTTTTTAATCTAGTTGCCATATTACAAGCATTGCTTAGTTTAGAATACCCTGGGCTAGGTTACGCATATTTATATAATATTTATTTATTACTTTTTTGAACTCTACAATACACATTAAATCACATAGATTACAACAGCAGAATAACAAGAGATACCTTATTAACCTCATCATAGTAGATGCACCTACGAGAAATTGGAGATGACTCATGTCTTACTGAGAATGCCGCCGTGTGGACGGTTTGGGGCTGTTGATGATGATATGACGTTTCAAAGTGATCCAAAAAAATCTTACTGAATAAAAATATTTGACTTTGACTTAGACTGTGGCAACATTGTGACGGATAAACTTCACTTCTACCCGGAAGATCGCATTTTTTTTTATTATTGATAATAGTCAAGTCTTTGACCACCAGCTTACATGTAAAACAAGTATAGGTGTGGCCTAAGATGGAGCACGCTTGCCTAAAAGGAACCTATTTACTCTGGAGTACAATCTCGGAGTCTTCAAGACTCCAAGATTGTACCTACTCCGGAATTCCATTCTTTACCAGTATTAATGATAAAGGTAGAGGCGAAACGATATGTTCGGCACAATGGAACATTTACATGGTACGGGCTGTAGCCAGCCGTGCGTCTGCTAGTCCGGTGGTGGAAAGGGGATGGAGGGATTAGGTCAAAGATATCGTGCGCACACTCGCCGAAGTGGAATTTATAGAACACAGACAGCCTGGCAACTCGTCGTCTATGTTCTAGGCTCTGCAAATTATCCTTAACAAGCGAATCATCCTATGAGCCCAGCACGACGCTCAATCGAGCTGATACTTGGCTGAGCCATCCCAGAGATGACAGCAATACTCCATACAAGATTGGACCTGAGCTTTGTACAAACTTAAAAGCTTAGACTCGATATGGGACCCAAAGTTCAAGTTCGATAAAAGTTCAACGCCTAAAAGGGTCAAACTATCATTGAATTGGAGCGAAGTGCCGTTAAAAATAGGTACGGGATGAAATTGGCTTTTTTAGCAGATAACACACACGCCTGAGTTTTGGAAGCGTTAAACCGTACAATATTTGCGTCCCCCCCATTCAGACACAAAGTTATAAGCTTGAGGTTCAAACGCTCCACCATCATCCCCACATCTCCCTACGGAGGCTGAAAATTTCGTCCGCACTAGCACGTGGACTGGAAAAATATCTATCAACAACTGTGCTGTCATACCGGGTACTAGCAGATCATTGATATGAATCAGGAATAGAGTTGCTGATAGGACAGACCCTTGAGGTACCCCGGCATTGATAGCCAATGCATGCTTTTCGAGCAGAAACTGAACACTTAAAATACATAGTTATTGATCTGTGTAAACACTTGTGTTGCCGGCAGCACGTGAACATGATGCCTAGTGTAAATCTGGTATAATGTAGAAAGAGTTGTCGCATTGTCGTGTTGATGTGACAACTAATGTTGTCTTTAAAATAAATAAACCTTTTTTGTACGACCACGTGTATAACTGTAGGTAAAACAATCCACTTATCAAGTAGGTAGGTACCACCCACTTAAGTAGATGCTAGTTCAGAGTGAATCATGAACTGCATCGAAGTTATTATTTCTTATAACAACCTGATTTTCTCGTATTAAACACAAGAAAATCATGCGAAGCTCGGTTACGATTCTTTTTGAAAAGATGAATTCCCTTCAGCCCTTGTCATGAAGGTTCCTATCCTACTGTATTGCAAGAATTGACCTTCATATAATGAGCGAGACTTTCAAACATTTATAATATAATAAAAAAAACAATACAATAGAATGCACACGTCTGTTCTTTCGCACCAGTACCATCTTAGTCTTAGAGAAGCGTGCTCCAGCTGCTCCAACTTAGGCACCATCAACTAGGTTTTCGAGTGGAATGGTGGTCAAACGCATAGCCACCAATTAAAAAAGGATGTGTCGTAAAGATACACGATAGAAGTAAAACTTTGTAAAATGTTTCTACATATCTCTATCTCTATGTAAAGTACTTTCGTATTACAGGGACACATTTTAATTATCCATATTACCACTTTTTGTCACACAAAAAGGTTTCACTTCAAAAATAAACTGTAGGTTGATCTTTCATTCGCTTAAAAGTTTTATGTTTTGGTTTATTTTTCATGTTAGCTTACGACCTCTTTTTCCAAATGCAAAATGTATGTTGTTGTTTGATGCTGTGCAAAATTTGCTTGAAACAATGGAACGCATGCTCGATTTTCGAATGTTAACTGTAAATTTTATAACAGTCGCATTACATAAATCAGAGAATAATAGGCTTTAGGCCACGCGGTGAATCATATCGTACCGGTAAAAGAAACAGCAACCAAATATAGGTGAGCTGGTGTGGAGTAGGTACCTATGGTATTTTGATAGATTTGGGAGGATCTAGGAGTAGTAATGTGTCCTAGAACCAAGTCACAGCCTGCATATCTTCTAGTCTATGGCCCAGAGGATATGCAGGATGAAGTGGCAGTAAGCTGGCCATACTTGCCAAAAAACCGACCAAGTAAGCGAATTCTCGGCCAACGTAGTGTTGAACGAGCACAAAGATGACTTGACCTGATGACACTAGACCGGTTCTAATTGGATTGATAGAGCCAAAGTAGTGAAACTTGGGAAAGACCTTTGTCCAGCATTGGATGATGATGATGATTATGATGACGTGTATGTGTATAAAGAGTAGTAGAGCCCCTTGTGAAAGGGCTCGTCCGGGGAAGTACTATATACCTATTACAGCCGCCAAGGAGCATTGCTAGTGTTCTGGTTTGAAGGGTATGGTTGCCGGTGAACGAGCACGCTGCGCAATACTGCGCAATACCCCCTGGGGTGCCGTGTAGGCTATGTTCTTTGTGGATGTGACCTACGCAGTAAGGCATTGTTATAAAGCAAGAGATGCACATAACATCAGGTGGGCTACTTGGTTGTTCCGTCTCCTAGTAGTATAAAAAAAACTGCTCATTTTAAATGAGAAGAACCGCGGCTTATCAAGCAAGGTACCAAGCATTAGTTTTACCCGCGGTTTATTATGCTGTTACCGTATAAACCTAGCACTACTGAAGCCTCTTTTCACAATAGTAGTCATGTTTCGAATAGAGGAAGGGGTGTTTGCAAGTGATCACCCTTGATTCATCCCGTGGAAATATTCCATAATCCTAACACAAAGAATGGAAGTCATCATGGAAGTTTTAAGTCTCTAAGACTTCTGTTTTAAGCTGTGTGTTGATTGCCAGTCATTCGAAAATCACACAGTTCCATAATAGTTCCAAGTATCTATAGTATCACCTTTTTTCTGTTCTGTGGGTATCACCATCCGTTTATATCTGTTGTATCTTTAACATGTGTCAGTCAGTCAGGGCTTTGATTCGTTTAGACATTCGATAAAAACGTAATAAACCAGCTAAGAGCGAGTAAGACGCGCACACCGAGGGTTCCAACCAAAATAGAATGACGACGTATGGTTAAGTACCACAAGTCATAAGATTTTCCTCAAAAGTAAATCTTCCGAGAACGTTACAAGTAACAAGGAAAAATGTGCCAATCTTCAGGACATCTGTCTGACGACTCTTGCCTCGCTGGAAATTTAAAATGCTTTGTAAAAAATTAAAAATCCTTGTACGTGAAATTTGGTATTTTGAAATTACCGACAATGAAAAAAAAAATGTTATGGCCACAGACTCAGGTAAGACGGTGGTAGCTAGCCAGGCCAACTTAAACAAAGTCCTACCACCAACCAAACCAAACACAAATTGTACCCCCCTGGGGATCAAGCCCGGTATCTCGCTGGAACTGATATCGGTGGGCGACTCAATTTTTTTTTTTTTTGTACCATTGGAGGTTCTTGGCTTTCATCTCACCTGATTTTCAAGTTATTATAAGGCAGAAGGGCGAAGCGCACTTCACCACGAATTAAAGAATTAAACAAAGTCCTACCACCAAACAAACCGAGCACAATATTGTACTCTAGTGGTCTAGTGTTTCGTTAACCGGTGACAGTACCAGAAGATTCTGGGTGAAGTGCGCTTCCACCTTCGGCTTTATCATAACTTGAAAATTAGGTGATATGAAAGCCAAGCACATCCCCGTTATGAAATAAAAAAAAATAAGCTTTTTGGATCTTCTTTTCGGAGAGGTGGCCTGTACCAATACAGGCGACTGTCTGTTTTCTGCTTCCTCTTTTCAATGCAGTAAGCTATTTCGCGACGAAGCTTCAGGAGTATGCCAGCTAATGGATACAGCATCCTTAGTGTAGTGGGTTTTGGTAAGCTATTTCGCGACCAAGCTTCAGGACTATGCCAGCTAATGGACTGTATCCAGTCACGTCACGATGCGAGAAGTCTCACTGAGCGCAACGTCAATCTCATTAGCGTGGGTAGAACGATGCGACACTGGACATGCGAATTCTCCAGATGAATAAGAGAGAGGCAATCTGGTTGCGTGCAGTACATGTGGTGTTGATCTCAATTAATAAGTAAATGTTTTTGCTTTGTTATTATGCAATGGGATCTATAAGTCGGAGATACGTCCCAAGTACGCATAAGTAACGTGGATGACAGGGAGAGCCTTAAAAACAAATGTGGCGATTTTTTTAAATTAATCTTTTGCCAAGGGTTATAGGGAAGTAAAATGTTAAATAGACCTATTTGCTAGAGCTTATTTTTATGAGCTTAATGTTCACTTTGGTTCATAAAAATAAACACTAGTGACGTCACATCGTCAACGCAAAATAAATTGTTCAATCAATTACATACATAATTACAATACCTATCCAGTCATTCGATACTCTACCTACCCAGTTTGTTTAAGGCCAAGAATCATGAAAAACCAGGCCGGGTTTCTTATATCCGTTCTTCTTGTGCCCTGGGGCCTAATTTTCTACACAACATTTCTAAAGCGTGAGAATTGCCCACCGTCGTTATTTGCGTATTGGCAAAATAGTTTTCAACGATTCAAAGTTGATCCTAGTACGTATTTTTAAATAAGCGTTTAAAAATGTTGAGTCAGTAAACGTTCTACTTTTGATTGACAATAAGAATCGTACATAGCGTCAAAGAGTCGTATAAATTGTACTATTAAACCCTCTCAATGACTCATCGCAATCTTTCTTGCCAGGATGCTCAGTGCCTATTGCTCAATAGGCCTATATTGGGCAGATCATATCTCGCTGCTCGAAGAAAAGAGAAGCTAAGCGCCAGAGTGACTCATATCAATCTGATTATGACTGGTACTTAAAACGTATTTTGTGAAATACATCTTGTACAATCTTTATCTACACATAATATGATTTCGTATAATAGAATCATGAACGCGGGTTTGTATTTTGTACTGACTCCTAAACGGGTAGACCGATTTTGATGTTTTTTTTGTGTTTGAGTGGGTCTTTGATTCACATTTGGACCCGGTAGGTGGCGCTGCAATCGCTACGGGATGACGGTTCACTAATATGACTATAAAAACGCAACTTGTTAGGTATTAGTTGTATATCCTATCCAAGCTATCCTAGCTTATCCAATGAAAATTAAACAAAAAGGTTAGTCATGGTCATGGCTTAGTCACACTAGTTAGGAGCCGACGCTACGTAAAGGTTAGGTACTACCTACTTATTTATTTCGTAACCGTAGAAAAACTGTGCACTTCGACGTCACGGAGTAGTCTAGTCTAGACTCGATTGATAGATTTATTCACTTAAAATTTTAACGAACATGTAGCAGTGATTTTTGTACATATTTTTTTTTGTACTTCAATTGATTCCACTAGGTCACAATAAGCGCATAGCTGAATCAAATATGGAACAAAAAATCGCGTTAGATCTCCCGTTGCTCAATTGGTTAAGAGCGTTTCCGGCTTGAGGAAAGATGTGGCTTCGATACTAGTCGCGCATTGTGAATTTTTGTGTCTTTATAATATTTATTATTTATCAGTAGTGTTTTGCCTATTACAGGTTTGACTAAAATCTAAGTTCTCATTAAGGATTGATCTCAATAATATGATAAAGATTAACGACATAAACTAAACCTATTTCAGGGTACCCAATACAATAATTTTTCGCAGCAAATTCTAAAATAGACTGTAAAATTCCAGTGTCGACGGCAACTAGTCGAGACACCCAGAAGGTAAGATAATTTAATTTCAGTTGCGTACAATATCTTAGTTTAGATGGGAAGATATTCCCATGTTTTCCCAAACTCAGTAATTCCCAAATTCCCACGTTGGTTGGCAGTCAGTCAGTCAGCTAACACGATGATTTTATATACTTAGTTTATTAGGGAAAACCACTTAGTTCACCTACTTCCTTATTCCGGAGAACTAATTCAATTCATAAATTAATTACCGTTAGACAAATTGACATGTGCCATTCGAGAACTAAGAATTACAGATACTCGTACCTATTATAAAATCTGACAATGCTTTCGATGCTTTGAACACTGTAAAAACAAAAATGGAAAAGTGCAAAGGCGCGCGTGTGTCAAATATAAAATGGGTCATAAAAGTAACGACAAGGAAAAGACCTCAAAATAAAAGAAATAGGAAAGATCAAAAGATAAACAGAGGAGATAAACAAGATAGCTGGCATCGACTGGATAAACAAGGCAAAAGATAGATGCTTGGAGCAAAATGGAGGAGGCCTTTACTAGTTGACGGGTCCTTTAATATAGGTACCTAAACCTTCTAAAATTTAATTGTGAATTTAAATGGTAGGTGGTTTAATGAATTTTAACTTGGCTGCAAAAGCGATGGATGAAAAAAAAACTGTATGTTAATGTGTTACAAGAATGGATAAGATTAGAAATGAATATGTAACAGGAAGCTTGAAATAGCGCCAGTAACTGAAAAGATGAGAGTAACATGGTAAAGGCACGTTATGCAGAGCGACGAAAGTCACGTTGCAAGGATAATGTTGTTTATTTGGAAGCCTATAGACGTAGAGGAAGGCCGAAAAAGAGATGGATGGATTGCGTCAAAGAAGGCATGCTTGCGAAAAGAGTTGGTGATGAGCTGACGGCTGAAAGAAATGAATAAAAGATAAGAACATGCTGTGCCGATTCTGCCGAGAGCGGGATAAGGATAAGATGCTAAAGTTTTTTTTTTTAATTGGGATAGGCGCGATAGTTCGTTTGACTGCAGATGTTAAGCAATGAAGCAGTCTGAGATGGAACACGTTTGTCCAGAAGGAATCTTAATAAGTTCATTGAATTCATTGTTAATTAATTTCTTAAGGAAATAAAGAGGCTATATTATTATAATAATTATCACTCACTGTGGTTTAAAATGAACTCACTCAATTATTACGGTTACGGTGAATCAAAGCTCACAATAACCGCTATGGTGAATAAATGAACAGTAAAAATATTACACTTGCGTCAATGCGAAAGTAGGTACCTACCTACCTATGTGTATACCTACTACTTAAATGAATGATTCAGAACAAATTATTAGATTTATGAATCATGCGAGTAGGCCAAATGTTCCCTCCTAACATGGTATTTGATGGATTCCATAAAATTAATTAAAGTAATATTATAACTAGGAATAAAATAATAATGTAGGCTAATTATTATTTACAACATTAATATCAACTGACCTTACAGCTCATTTGATAGCAGCTCGGCCTTCTGCGCTGTAGCTTGTGAATTTAATTCCCACCCAGGACAATAGATTGTGTTTGGGTGTTATATTGTTTAAGTATTCAATCCGATATCAAGTTTCCATATAACAAGCTTTGTATAGTTTGGAGCTAGATGGATCTGTGTGAAATGAATTTACTGTAATACAGATAGTACATAAGGTTCCTGATAGGTATATAAGGTCAAAGAGATTACTACCATATCTTACACGTGTTAGTCAGACCTCCTCCTTCCTTTTATCGTTTAGGTAGGTAAGTACATAATAAAATAATTTTAATTTGATTTGAAGTTTTAAATGTAAACCAGAGCAGATGTTCTGTTTTACATTTGACTAGCTTTTGGCCGTAGGCTTGCCTGGCATGGTCCTCAGATAAAGAGTAGCCTAAACTGTTTCCCATGGCACAAACGTCAAAAGCATACAATTTATTAACTTCCGATCAGGAGGTTGTGGGTTCAAATCCAGTCGTAGGTACACCAATGGTTTCGGTTTTTCGGAAGTTTATCTGCGCATTTGACACATGCACATGCTCTGACGGTGAAGGTCACATCGTGAGGACACCGGCATATCCCTTGGACTATTAATCATAATGGCATGTGGCACTGGCTAGTATTCCGCTAACCGAGGATGGGCTGCAACTTGTCACGTAGGAATCGAATACTACTTGCAAACCGTGGTCATGTGCCGAACGTAATGAAAGTAATTCTCATAAGATCCACGCCAAGTAATGATCAGTGATCCCTGGAAGGGGAAAATGCCTAAAGTCTGTTACTCGGTCAACCGTTTTGTCGTGAAAAGGCAACAAGCATCAATCACAGTCACTTTTCAATTCATAACAACGGTATGGATTAAACCTACTGCAGGATGGGCAGCAAATTTTTGGTCCCTACAGAGCAGCCACCTTTTCTTTTGTACAACCGACAAATTTAACGCAACTCTGCGGTAAACCATACGTAAAAAAAAATAGGTACCTAAATACACACTCAGTATCTGTATTTGGTCACCAAATAAGATTATGGTCAAACATGATTAAAATTCGTTTTCAACTTTAGATTTACAATAAGTATAGAATGACGAATCATGTTATGCTGATTGTTGTATTATAAATACTTATGTTATGCTTCGGCAAAACAAAGCTCCTGTGGACCTTCACATATTGGCAAGGGCGAGGTGGTAAGTAGGTACATGCATTATTATAATTAATGTTTAGTTCCGCAGTCTACAGTGAACGCATCTGCAATTGTATAAACGTAAGGGATAATAATGCAAATCACATATGAGACATGTTGTATCTATTATAGTTGAGACCATCCTTTGAATAGAGTTTCAAGCCCAAGGCAAGGTAATTGGCCTCTATGGAAATAAGTAGTAGGTGGGCTAGATGGGGATACATATCATATGGGGGTATGTGTGCCTGTGGAGACTTCTCCATATCCACTGAGTCCGAATTCCTGCACGCTGGAGGAACTGATAGAGGTGACCAATATAGGGGCAAAGTTGACGATCTTACTGGACAAACATCCAGATCCAGCTGTTGTTGAATATTGAAATGAAATAAGTAGGTATCTATGTAAAAAAATAAAAGGACAGGGTCGGCAGCTGAACGCAACATATTTAGTATCTATCGATAGGTTGATACCTATTTCTATTTTAGGGCCAATTTCTAAAGAACAGACTGAACCAAGCTTGTTATACGGGAAATAGATTACGGAGAATTTTAATTCTCAAAAGTTTTTTGTAAATATCTACATACTTAGATATAACTGACCCACGTAGTTACACTTGCCCCAAGTTTCTTCGTTCATCAGACATCATATGTCATTTCAGCCCATTTATGCATACTTCTAAATAAATTATACTCTGGGAAGGCTCGCTCTTATTGTTGACCTCATCCAGGTCCAGACAAGCTTTGAGGTCTAGATAGATAGATAACTCTTTATTGTTCACCATTTACAAATAACAAAACAAAATACAGATAGTGTACTTAATCTAAGCGTCACTGGTAAAACAATGGGCGGCCTTATCGCTGAAAGCGATCTCTTCCAGGCAACGGCTGGATGGTCAGATAAGATAACGACTTTCAAGGATGGCGGACTATACTAATAACGAATATAAAACAAAATATACATACATAAAATTACATCAATAATAATCATGATAATAATAATAATGAAGTTCTATGGCAGGCTCTACGTATATTAAAAAAAACAGGCCTCGCCAGTGATCATGAGCCTCCTATATCCATCAAATCCACGTGACCGCCAGTCACATCACAGCTCCCAGTGCGATCTCGATAAAATATTATTTTAATTAAACATTGTGTAATAGGTAATACCTCGGATCTTCAATCAAGATTTTTAATGCTTTTAGAAATTAGTATAGGTCATAGAGGAACTATTTACATACACATAGGTATAGATGTAATTCAAAAAATCTCTCATTAATAATATGAAAAATAACAGAACTTAACTTTTCAAAACACAACGATAGCCCGGTCTAGCATTGGGTTACCGAAATTAGCAACGCCATCTAGTTTTGTTTTTGGTATCAAAGGTTGGGCTCCAAAAATGTAGTTCGTTTTTGTTGCAGGTAAAAAAGCTTAAATATTACAAACATGTGAGTTTTGGATATATTTATAGGTAAAAAATAAATATTTAAAAATCAGAATCAAATTGGCAATAAAAAAACATCAGAAAATGTATATGGGGTGCAAATAGCGGCAGTCACCCATTCAAGTACTGGACATGCTTAACATTTTGTTCCCCATACAAACTTTAATCCCTTATTTTACCCTTCGTGATTGTTTTTTAAAAAAAAGTAGCCTACGTCCGTCCCCAGTATGCAATCTTTACCATACCAAATTTATCGAAAGCTGTTCAGCGGTTTAAGCTTGAAAAGGTAACATACAGACAGACAGATTTACTTTTACATTTATATAAATAAGTAGGAAGGAAGTAGGACAGGATATAACATCCAAACACAGAACAAACATCTGTATTCATCACACAAATGTTTGTCCCGGGCGGGAATAGAACTAACAACTTACAGCGCAGCAGGCATAGCTACTGCCAACTGAGCTGTGGCGACAGTTTTTTAATTTATATACATTGACGATAGCTAAGCATTTGACCACCAGCTTACTTGAAAAACAAGTAAAGATGTGGCCTAAGATGGAACACGCTTGCCCAAAAGGAACCTATTTACTCTGGACTTGAAGACTCCAAGGTTGTACTCGTGCGGAAGAACACAGAAGTCAAGTGTTTGAACAACAGTCAGGTATTTCGGAGGCAGATCCTTCAGGAAGCTACCGTTTGATTTATCATGAGCGTTTATGTGATTCAGGTAAGGTCACGCCGCGTCGGTCATGATGCCCTTGTTTTGTATTTTTAGCTTTTGCTCGCACATAACCGCCGGTGCTGGCAGAATACTGATGGGATTTACACTTGTACCGGTGTGATTATTAATTCTGTGCGAGCGTGCGGAATTAGACTCGATATCTGAGATGCCGCACAGACGAGCGTAAAGCCCACAAAATTTGGTGGACTTCGCTCCTCTGAGCAATACGACCACACAACTTTACGTCCTCAACTTTAAGTACCCACGTGTTATATGGTTTTGGCAAATTGTAGCTTGAAAACATATGTTTATTTTTTATTTTTTTAAAGAACTACGGGGGGTGCTTTGCCTTCATCTCACCTGATTTTCAAGTTATGATAAGGCCGAAGGTGGAAGTGTACTTCACCCGGAATCCTCAATCAAATGAGGCTATCTCACCTCTAAATGCCGGAACACAACATTTTTTAAAGAATTGTTGTTATGGCGACAGACTTAAGTAAGATGGTGGTAGATAGCCAGGCGGACTTAAACGAAGTCCTACCACCAACCAAAAAAGCTCAATATTGTACTCCTCATGGGGATCGGACCACTAGACCACGAGGGCGGTTAAAAATATTTGTGTGAAATTCGCCACTAAGTACTGGCTACATGTGGCAATGAAAACAGTATAAGTATTCAATGTTTACAGTCTGATAAAAAAAAAAACAAAGGATATCGCACGCCTTACTATGCACTGCGAAAATTTTGTTAAATTTTATCATGCGAAGCTAGTAAGAGATAGCAACATTAAAGACTTCTTTTTAAACAAATAGCAATTCTAACATAAGAAATTAGAACTTAAAATACCAAGTAAGCTATCTATATGTTCATTACGACCTTGACAGACGAGTGACTGAATGAAAACTGCTGCTATATGCTGCTGTATGTATCTAAAATGGGCGTTTTGGTACAGTTTTAGGTAAGACATATTCGGACGGATGGTGCGAAATAAAACGTTTTTTTTTATCTAAGTATACCTATCTATACCTACTATAGTCTCGTTTATTTCGGCTTACACCATACGATATAAGTAAAATACTGCTTGTTATAGCTATGCTAGGGTTAGTATTGGTACAAAATAAACAGAATAATAAATTGTAAAGGAAATATCGTATCATGTCAAGTACAAATTAATTTAGGTTAGATATATATGGTTGCCTAACTGAGCAAACATTGCTTGTAAAGATTCAGTCAATTAGGAAACTAATTTGTAAAATCCAAACTTTGGATTTAATAAATATTGGTATTATTAGTTTACTAGTATGTAGTGGCAAATCTCACTAATTTTAATCCACAAAGTGTTTTGAAGTTACAATTTACCAAAAAGCGTCTCATTCGTGCTTAGCGCTGCGGTTATACCGCTTGAGCTGTTAATGCTGAGATGTTCAGCCTTACAAAACTAAGCTGTAGCTTGCATACTAACCTTTGCTCGCGGCTTCGCTCGTATGGTACCCGGATGTTAAGTTGCATGTATCTCAATCCTGGTCTATTTATTTATTTATTTAAAAACAATTATAACACCACAACAGATAAAAAATCCAAACCGGTGCCATAAGTAAAACAATAACAATACACTTTAGGTAGGTAATAACATTCTAGTTACAAAAAATAAATTTATGTAGTTGTTTCTAAGAGAATCTGTGCCACTTTCGGCAGGCTATTATCTAAAATATCAATATTATTCTTCGAAACTATGTTAATTAGTCTAATGGCGCAAGACATCGGTGCAAACTTGAGTAAATTAGTCCTAGCTGTAGGTAGACTAAGCATCTAAATAAACATACCTACTTATGTACCTATATATAGGGCCTCGATTCTACTAAACCAATCGCTTTACTATGACAATGGTATTGTCGCAGAATGGCCACTAGAATATTAAGTTACCAATAGTGATCATTCTACGACGATGCCTCTGTCATAGTGAAGCGATTGGCTTAGTAGAATCGGGGTCCAGTTTCCTCTCTTCAAATACTTCATTCGGAAGTTAAGTTACTAAAATCTGCCCTGTAGAGAATCCGAAGTGCATTGACATCTCATCGCACTGACAATGTGGTCATCCAACCACCTTTTTATGTATCGCACGTGTCTGCTCCAAACTTCCTACTTCTTTGTATCTCCCGACCATAGGTGCGATATTTGTAAGGCTATCGATACAAAATCCTCATTTTCCGCACGTACCTTGCCAATTTGTGTATCAGTTCAAATTTGTGTATCAGTAAAATCAGTTCCGCTCGCGTTGACACAATTTTAATTGACCGTTGTACCTCAATACAACGGTCAATTAAAATTGTGTCAACGCGGAACTGATTTTCCTCGTGGACTTTGTTTTAGCGATGGCTTCTGAATAAGCGGGGTCGTTGTCTCCTTCAATATTTCGCGGTAAAGTGCAACAGTACGTGCGTATTCACGTTGATATAGTACAATCGCGGTCATAATTATGTAGCAGCTGAATTCCTCTCTTTGGCAAGTCTTTGGCCGGGTTGGAGTAAACATCGCAAGCTTTTCAACTAGAGTGTACCTTTTCTAACTGTATCAAGGCAGTGGGTATTCAGTAAACATGAAGGTTATGCAGTCAGTGTACTAGGAAGCGCTGGATTCTTGCCTATTGCATCCCTTCCCTGGCTACTGTCCAGATAATAAATACCTTGATGGAGTATGGGTAACACGGTGTAGACTTCCTGGTACCAAGATGACAGCACTGACAGTAATTCTTACATGGATATCTTCATTCATAAATATTAATAAGGTAACAGTTACTCTTCCTATTAATGTTAATACGAACAATACCTAAGTGCCTTTATCAATGATTAGAATGCATGGACCAATGCTGCTATTTTTTTTTTTATTGTACGAAGGGGAAGCGCTTGACCTTCACTCACCTGGTTACAAGTTGAGATAAGACCGAAGGTGGAGGCGCACTTCACCCGGAATCCTCAACAAACTGAGGAACGGCTATGTTACCTACATCTAAATGTTATGTTATGTTATCTCAGCATCTGCCGGAACACAACAATTTTAGAATTGCTGTTATGGTAATGTAGGATGGTCTGCTAGCCAGGAGGACTTAAAAAAAGTCATACCACCAACCAAAACCAACCCATTGGCAGACTGATAAGTCACACTCTAAATATTATGAAATAAGAAAATTTGTCATCTGAAATTGTTTAGTACAATGATTTTTTATGAACAAATATTAAATACATTGAAAATATTACATGTAGGTTTTTTATTTAATAGACGACAAAGGTATTTATTATTTGTACTAAACAATTTCAGATGTCAAATTTTCTCGTTTCATACTTTTTAGAGCGTGGTTTTTCAGCAGTCGGGTTTTAGTTTTTGAACTGAATATTTTTTTAGTTTGGTTTTTTGTAGGTACTTAGTGTTTTTTACTTTTTCACGTACTAATTTTTCACTGTTATTTTATAGCAAAAAACAGGTATTTATCGCTAGCTCTGCCTTCTGAACTGTAGGTAGCGGGTTCAACTTCCACCCAGGACAAATATTTCTGTGGTGAATAAAGATGTTTTTTCTGTTTGGGTGTTGTTCTAAAAAAGAAAATATTATTTCCGTAATCTAGCTCCCATATTACAAGCTTTGCTTATTTTGGGACTAGATGGTACTATCCAATAAAATGATATTGGGTACTTACTGATCTTGGTGTAGTTAAATAAAATACCAGTGTAGGTAAAATCTTACAACTTTAATAATGTATTTATTGTCTAGTAAGAGCTAATCGTCTTATTATTAACATACAATAGGTAGGTTAATGATGCGCATAAATCTTACACGTAATCTCACGTAAGTTAGGAAGACATTTCATTTGTAGGAGCAACATATCGCATATACGATGTGAAATAACTACATAATATTGGGACTATATAAATCCATAGAAAGATGAAAACCTACGTACTGAAATTCTCATATCGATATCCTTATACACTAAAGTTGTATCTAGTAATGAATTCTTAACTTGGAGGCGCTAGTGTTAAAGTCCTGGTGTGAGTATATACCTAATTTTAAAAGATTATCCAGTTTTTTCAATAAAGTTTAATATTACTTACATAATGATTAATTATACTTTCATTACTGTTTGATAGGTACTTACATGGATCAAATGGTTACATATGGAGCCTGTCTGCTATTCGATAAGCCAAATATATATATAAAACAATGAAACAAATATTAGCCTGGGTGTGTCCCTCTGCAGGACAAATTCCTCCCTTTCCTCCTTCCATAAAACTATATTGTAAGCTAATTGGGTCCATTCTTAATTAGACAGTAAAAGTGAAAAATGTGTGTGAAAAATTTAAGAGTGAAAAAAAAAATACGAGTTATAAACGAAAAAAATATAAATATACTACATCTTTAAATGAACCAGTTTTTGACATAATAATTCTACCACCTTTTAAATAGCGTGGATTATTTTTTTAAATTAATATACTAAATTGTAGGGAAAGATAGACCGTAATTTAGATTGTAGTATTTACTTGTTCTTATTTTCGTGTTATTTAAGAAAAAGATGATTTCGAGAAAGTTCGTGCGCATCCATTTCATTCAATCAAGCGCTTCCCCTCACGCACTATTCACCAGCATTCAATTGAAACCAAGTATTTTCGAATTTAATTGAAAAAACCTGAAGTTTGTCAGCATAATTCAGCCATTATTAATGAACATTATTTGTCCCATCAGGATTCCCATCAATTATTTACATTACAAAAAATAACATTATTTATCCCATCAGGATTTCCATCAATTATCTACATTACAATGTCTTGCATGTCCGACAGACAACTACCATCCAGACAATCACATGAAACTCTTGACATTTTGAACACATTTTTGGGTTCTTGTTAGACGTAACATCATGATACAAAATCGAAGAATGCATTCTACGATTTTGTATCCAAGACACGGATTTAACTCATTGTAGACTAAATCTTCGCCCTCTAACGTAAGAGAGATTGTCTTGAGCTTAAGGTTGCTAAATTAATAGAACGGAATGGAGGACTACAAAAATCATATTTAGTCTTTAACGTAACTCATTGATTAACATTAGCAATCTTTCCCCTGTTTGGTTAGATTTCTTTAATTCCCGACCATTTTTACAACTCATAGGTAGAGTTGGGTTGAAAAAATGTCTTTGAAAACTACACCTCTGACCTAAATGTGTACCACATTCTGACGAGTAAAATAAATATATCAATTTGAAAAATGTTTTTGAAAAATTACACGTAGTACATTCATCTGAAACCATGCTTTTGAATATCAGTGCACGTGACTTTGTTAAGGAGCATTAAATTCACGATTCAGTTAACAATGAACATTTACGAACCCGGGCACATCAATGAATCCTCTCTGAAACACTTCAACGTTAGGGTTGTCGCGCAGTTTCTCTGCCAGTACTTTTTCCTGCGCCAAGGGGTGCCACGAGCCTAAAGTGCAGGCCGTGTCCTCGCGCGGTATGTAGTAGTGGCAGCGACGACTCACGTGGGCTGAGGGGACGTATTCGAACACACGGACGCGCTTGCAGCGGTGAAGAGAGAACCAGAGACCTGCAAGATATAGGCAAGTGAAGGCAAATGTAAGAAGAGGCCACGGCTACCTGCTTCTCGCCCACCTAGCTACCGAAGCTACACAAAGGCCTAACAGAGTACCTAGAGCTTGCGATGGACGGGTATTTGACAATGGTACAACTATATGTATACAAAGATTTTTTTTGTACAACTAGGACACGGAACAAGCAAGTAGTGCATCTCTTGCCTATAACAATGCTTTACTGCGTAGGTCATATCCACAAAGAACGTAGCCTACACGGCACTGCATTGCGCCCATCAAAAAAGGCAATAAGGAGTTAGCATCGCGTGCCCGTAATTTCACCGGCAACCATATCTTTCAAACCGGAACACAGCAATGCTGCTTGGCGACTGAAATAAGTATGGTGGTAGTATTACTCGGACAAGTCCTTTTATTGATACTGAGTAGATACACTTATCGGCATTAAGCTAAGAAATCCACACTATATAATTAAGAAGTAACTTTACTACAACTGTAATTTATTTAAGGTCCCGCCGCCGCTCTGTAAGCTGCTTCACCCAAACGCAAGAAAATGTATCAGGATCGACTACACTAGGCACATGGCCTTGGCGACATTGATAGTCGTCGGGCGCTTTTCGGTACCTAAGCTAGGCGCTTACAATGTGGCTGCGAAAGCCGTTCGTTCATTTCGACATGGAATAAAAAAAACAAATGCAATTTGCCGGTATAATTGAATAGGGATAATCTAATAAATCTATAGGGATAAAAAAGAACACATACAAAATAATCTTTTAAAATGTTCATATAATTATGAAAAATTGTTTACCGATACGAATACTCGTTTCTGTTTAGTAAAAGTAAAGCAACATAGACACGGGTTATCTCTATCCAAATATACTACCTGCAAAAATTCATTCATTCCAGCATAATTATTTCAGTAAAATAAATATACACTAAGCTTGTTTACTGTTAGTTCTGAACCGAATTTCACACACAAAACAATGCTATAAATAAAATAGTTAATTGATAAAGGTGTTATTTTGCGGAGATTCATATCTCAAAATAAAATTGAAAACAGAAAAAATATTTAGTGACAAATCCGCAAAATTTCTTTGAAAAATCAAATCGACACGACTTTTGCACGATGCATGCTCAGGATATATACTTAGTCTTGCTGCTAAGCTGACGAGCCTTCTGTGGACGTGTTGCCGCTCCGATTGCTGCTCTATAAAAAATTAAGCGGATTTGTTACTAAATATTTTTTTCTGTTTTGAGATTTATTTTGCTTTAAATAAATACCTATAAGGCCTGAAGATGGCGGATTCCTGCGTAGCCGGTAAGGGGACGTGTCCTGGAGAAGTGCCCACAGACCCCAGAGCACTTGAGGGTTCAGTAAGTGAACATCAGCATCGGGCCGAAGCTCCAGCAATCTAGATAGATAGATAACATTTATTCACTTAATATAGAACACTACACAACATCACAAAACGATAAAAACATAGTAGGTAAATACAAACATATTTTATGGTAAAAAACTAAGAAGAAAATTAAGAAGGTAGGTAGGTACTTAAAAATAAATGAAACACATAACGGTAACAGGTGTGTGTGTGCTACAGTAGCAAAAAGTCTCGGCTCAGCATTAATGCCCGCTGAACACAGAGGGCGCTGTTTTTCAGCCTGGACTCAAAACGGTCCTAAGACCCTGTGAGAACTTAAAATGTGCTATGGAAATAAAATTAATATATTTGTAAAATTACATACATAAGCATACTACATAATTAAATTTAGCATTTAATTATGTAGTATATATATAGTTATACATTTGATAAATAAAAAATATGATATTAAACATACTGAAATATAAGAAAATTCATGGCGAAATATAATAAAAAGATTTTATATATGTATTCAAATAAAAATAATGCTATTTACATGTAATCATAAAATTGATAAATATCGATTACTTATAATAGTAAGATTTATGCCATTTATAAAAATATATGATTATTTAGCAATCTGGTGGGCGAGTGGGCTTTATTACGCTAAGTTAAATCTTCGGACCCCTTCTTAAGCATATTGAGCGGACGGGAGTGTAAATAATTACGTTTTAAAAACTAAAAACAAAACCGACTTCAATGAAGAATATGATACAATTTCGTTTACCTGGATGACGTATTTTTTCCTGTTATTTTAATGACAGATGGACGGACAGACAGACAGAGTGACGCGTGATCCTATAAGTGGTCTGTGTTTTCTTTACTTTTGAGGTAATACACCCAAATCACATTAAGTGTGCCTATAATGCTATAATATTTGAAGAGTACCCATTTCCGATCGATTTTTCCAGGATCCCATCATCAGACCCTGACCTGATAACGATGGGATCTCCTGTGATACTTCACAGGAGATCCCATCGTTATCAGGTCATTGTCGGTATACTTACCGACACTAAAAATAACCAAATCACTTCAAGGGTGCATATAATATTTGAATAGTTACAACACGCCTCATAGCTCAGTTGGTAGTAGCTCTGCCTTCTGTGCTGTAGGCTGTGGGTTAGATTCCTACCCAGGACAAACATTTGTGTGATGAATATAGATGTTTGTTCTGTGTTTGGGTGTTGTATCATATAGTACGTATGTATTTACAAAAAGTATTTAAGTATTCTATCCGTAATCTATGTAGTTCCCATATTACAAGCTAAGCTTAGTTTGGGGCTAGATGGCGCGTGGCCATGGATGACGTATAAGCTGACTAAGGGATATCTCCAGAAGAAGGACAGCAAAATCCTTCTGTGTATTAGGTATCTATAGCTTTACTGTGATCACCAATCCAGCTTCGGAGGAGGCTCTGTTCTGTTTTTCCATTAACTTTTTTTTAATACCACTTGGAGACGGAACAAGCATGCACCTTACTGCGTAGGTCACATCCATAAAGAACATTGCTTATGCGGCATTTGCGCCCCTCAACTTGAGGCACATAGATGCGTGCCTGTTATTTCGCTGGCAACCACGCACCCTTCAAACCGGAACACAGCAATTCTGCTTGGCGGCCGAAATAGGTATGGTGGTAGTACTTCTCCGGACGAGCCCTTTCACAAGGGGCTCCACTACTCTTGACGTACGACCCCAAAACCTTCAAAAAGAGAGGTGATAGGCATTTTTGCCGCCTCTGTGGTCTAGTGGTTCGCCCACCGGTGTTAGATCCCGAAGTTCTGAGTTCGATCCCCAGGGGGAGTACAATATTATGCTGGGTTTGGTTATATATAGGACTTTGTTTAAAAGTCCGCTTGGCTAGCTACCACAATCTTACCTAAGTCTGTCGCCATAAAAACAATTCTAAAAATAGTTGTGTTCCGGCATTTAGAGGTAAGATAGCCAGTTCCTTAGTTAGTTGAGGATTCCGCGTGAAGTGCGCCTCCACCTTCGGCCTTATCTCAACTTGTAAACAGGTAAATTGAAGGCCAAGCGCTTCCCCGTCGTACAATAAAAAAACAAGTTAAAAAAAAGCATTTGACCAAATCATTACGCTTGGCATGTGGATGCCTATCCTCTGAATTATTATATTTCCCTATAGTTAAATACACACAGCGCCATCTAGTCCCAAACTAAGCATAGCTTGTAATATAGGAACTAGATTACGGATAGAATACTTACTTTTTCCATACATCCACAGAGTCCTAGGCCGATTTAAGTCGGAGCAACCACGGCAACACTTACTTTTTGTAAACCGGAAATAGCGGATAATCCGGGTGGTCATACCAGTCTTCTAAAGTCGAGGTGTAATTCGCAGGATCCCAGATCAAAATGGACATTTCATTGTACAGGGGATCCTCTAGAAACTTGAATTCAGGCTTCGTGACCACCTAAAATATATACAAAATCAGTATCTTTTATTTTTCGTTTACTCATCTGGTTACAAGTTGAGATAAGGCCGAAGGTGGAAGCGCACTTCACCCTTAATTTTCAACAAACTGAAGAACTAGCTATCTTACCTCTAAATGCCGGAACACAACATTTTTGTAATTGTTGTTATGGCGACAGAAATAGGTAAGATGGTGGTAGCTAGCCACGCAGAAAACAAAGTCCTACCACCAACCAAACCAAGCACAACATATTGTACTCCACATGGGGATCGAACCCGAGACCTCTGGATCTGAAATCAGTGGGTTGAACCACTAGACCACAGAGGCGGTTAAAACTAGTTAAGTAAGTCCTGGCCTGGGACTCAAAGTAAGTTTTAGCCTTGCCGCTTACCCCGGTTCTTATCGGTGTCTTACTAGTTGCCAGATTCAACTTTGCGCAGCTCAACTTTGGGTCTGTCTAATGTACCAGACCACCCAATTTATTTAGATCGTAGTGAATGCGATTGGTTGTTACCTGTGAATTTAAAATTCGTATGGTGGTTTTCGAACCAACGTCCTCCGTATAATTTTCTGTAGGGGCGTTGTTGAACCTTAACACCATATCATGAGAATCTGTGGGCAAAAGAGAAAAATGTCAATTATTCAAATCATGTTTGCAATACATTTGCTACTGAACTATTACTCGTATTATGCTGAATCTCATTATCTCTCTCTTAATGTTTGTCAGAATAGAGCCACACGACATCATATCAACAGCTTGTAACTTTATGAGCATGAGTCTCTTCCAGAATCTCTTGTCAAGAAGCAATCTTACCTATAAGTCTGACGCCAAAACAATAATTCTAAACTGTTGTGTTCCGGCATTAAAAGGTAAGATAGCCAATTCCTCTGTCTGTTGAGGATTCCGGGTGAAGTGTGTTTCAACATTCGGCCTTATTATAACTTGGTGGGATGAAGGCTAAACGTTTCCCCTTCGAAGAATAAACAATATATTTTAGAACTAGGTAGAGCAGTTGAAGCTAAGAGCTCAAAAAAACTGTATAAAAAATGCTTTGTGAGAAAGTCGTGACGGTCTATAAATCGTTCGTTGTCATAACAGTCGTAACTCAAGGCTCTAACGGCTCTCCTCTGCGAACAATGTTATTGCGAAGTTCGTAACTCTTAATAACATTAGGTGCCCTTGAAATTGTTTCCGCTCTATTTGGTGTAATTTAGAAAGAAAGATACAATTTTGTGTTTGTTTGTTCGATAAATTAAAAATTTCCCACATTGCACTTCTCGTAAAAGTTCGCAGCACGCAATGTTTCACAATCTCTGTGCGTTTAACGAAACCATGGATATAACGAAATCAATGAGTTCGTATACGTACCTACCTTCGTGTGTTGGCCGTGGCAGCCACAACAAATAAGGTCCCAAGACTTGTTAATATCGCAAAAGGCGACTAAAGGCTACATGACCGGCAGCAGCATCCACCTTACCCGCCTTCCAAGCGTGGTATTCATAGCAAATCCCCCATTAAAAAATACTTTCAGACAACTGACAAATATGTATATACAACGCCTCGTAAATAAAGACATTGCCACTGGTAGTATACGAAAAACGTATCCGTATAAATCAGCTGTTCATTGGCCTATAAAAATGTTGAGTATGAAAATACCTTATCAGTCGTAGAACAATGTAGGTAAACACTATAAACATTATTTAGATTTAAAGTAAAGTTTAGCGACGTATTTACAGTGGAAAAACAATTTACTATGGCGTTTTCGGTTTTTTGGAAGTTTATGTGGGCATTTGACAAATGCACATGCTCTTACAAAAAGGGACCAAACATCCGAATAGCATGTGTCACTGGCTAGTATTCCACTAAGCGGCGATGGGCTTGTAACCTGTCACGTATTGTTTTTTTTTAATTGTACGACGGGGAAGCGCTTGGCTTTCATCTCACCTGGTTGCAAGTTGAGATAAGGCCGAAGGTGGAGACGCAATTCACCCGGAATCCTCAACTAACTGAGGAACTGGCTATCATACTTCTAAATGCCGGAACACAACAAATTTTAGAATTGTTGTTATGACAGAGTATACAGTATACAGAACAGAATTAGGTAAGATGGTGGGAGCTAGCCAGGCGAACTTAAACAAAGTCCTACCACCAACAAACCAAGCACAATATTTTACTCCCCCTGGGGATCGAACCCGAGACATCTGGATCTAAAATCGGTGAGTTGAACCACTAGATCACAGAGACGGTTAACACGATTCTAGTTACTTGCAAGCCGTGGGCATGTGCCGAACGTATGTTTGGAAAACCCCTAGTAGGTGATCCTCTTATGATATACTCTGAGTAGTGAACAGAGGTGAATTCTGGTAGAGGAAAAAGTCGTGTATGTGTTGTGATAAAAATACCATTTATTGAGGTATATGATATATTCTATGAGGGTAGATCGCAACAACAATCTGTTTCAGATTATAGTGCACTATCATGGCGTCAAATTCATTCTGCAAAGTTGTGAAACGGATTCTAGGAAAGTGTGACACAGGTGCTAATTTAATTACAGAGATTAATCATGACATAATGCAGATAATTGAGCCATCCAGTAGAGAGGGCTAAGTAAATAATCTTCTGCACGACAGTCCCGCGTTGTGATAACTGTCTATTAATCTGCGTCAGCTAAGAAAGCGGAACAATGGCAAACGACATGATTACACATAAAAGGCTCGATAATTACGTCTATTCTTCTGCTTATTGTAAGAAAACGTTTAGTTTTTATATAGTTTCGATTTATGAACTTGGGGTCAGCCTCTCACCTGAATAAGACCGCAAGTTGTGGCGACTAAGTAAACATCTACTTCAGGTCTTCGTTAGAAATATTAGGTTTATTTTGACTACGTGTATCTACATCAAACCTACTTGGCAACTATAAAATGTGCAAACAATCATACTTAGTAACCGCCTCTATGGTCTAGTGGTTCAACCCATCGATTTCAGATCCAGAGGTCCCGAGTTCGATCCCCAGGGGGAGCAATATTGTGCTTGGTTTGGTTGATGGTAGGATTTGGTTTAAGTCCGCCTTGCTAACTACCACCATCTTACCTAATTCTGTTGCCATAAAAATAATATTGGATTCCGGGTGAAGTGCGCCTCCACCTTCGGCCTTATCTCAACTTGTAATCAGGTGAGATGAAAGCCAAGCGCTTCCCCGTCGTACAATAAAAAAAAAACTTCGTAATATCGAATCTCTCAAAGTCGCAGGCGCATTTCCAAAGTGGATATCAAAATATTTGGTCGTAGCTACAAAAAGTGTGTACATTGTGCCCGTCCCAGTACAAGGTACGCACGCACAATGGGTATGAATTATGCACGGAGCCCTTAGAACCCGGTTGTTGACTCTGCGCAGCCGCAGCCAGCAGCGCAAACAATACTCGAGTCCTGCAGAACCTCTTTCAATTAGCATACTTGTGTATGTTATGAAGACATTTTTATACCTACACCTCCTAACCTATTCACTTGCGCCCGTGCGTAACAAGCCTTACAGCTACTGAGGTTGTGGGTTCGATTCCCACACAGGACAAACATTTGTGTGATGAATATACTTAGATATTTTTTTTCTACAACTAGTAAACGGAACAAGCAAGTATAGCCTTTCTAATGTTAAGTGCATCTCTTGTCTACTGTATAACAATGCCTTACTGCGTAGGTCACATCCACAAGGAACAAAGCTTACTCGGCACTGCATTGCGACCATCAACTTGAGGCATAAAGGTGATAAGCCTCGCGTGCCCGTAATTTCACCGGAACACAGCAATGCTGCTTGGCGACTGAAATGGTATGGTTGTATAGTAGGTACTTCCCAGGACGAGCCCTTTTAAAAGGGACTCTACTACTCTTATGTTTGTTGTGTTTTGGTGTTGTATCATATGATAAGTATATATTAAAAAAAAGAGCATATTTGTATTATTTCCGTAATCTAGTTCTCATAGTTCTTAGCTATGCTTAGTTTGGGGCTAGGTGGCGCTGTGTGAAATAAATGTCCTGTAATATTTATTAATATTCATTATTTATACGAGATGCAAAGCTCAAAGTTCTACTAAAACAAACAAACTAGAGTCATTTGACATGCTACGCCTTCGACCAAGAAACAACTGAAAAAAAGAGGCAAATTTTGTCATGCGAAACTAGTAAAAGATAGCAACATATAATTACTGCTGTCCAAACAAATAGGAAGTCTAACTTAAAAAAATGTACTTAATATTCAAAGGAAGCTCCTGTTCGTTCGCTATACAGATAAGCCTTTATGAGAACCCCTAGACGTGCCTATTCACAATAAATACAGGCACTAAATACCTGATCAAAGCCGCCTGAAAGCATCCTTCTATGGTAATGCCATCATCGTACAGAAGGAGCTCCATGAAACTGATGAGTTGACAATTCCACTTGAGTGTCGACTAACGCTAAACCAGCAATGTCTTAACGTGAAAATGATTTTCATCTTATACCGTACCGTTGTTTAAGTATAAAGGAGATTCGTTTTTGATTAGCGCGAATTGTTTTATCACAAAAGAAGCCGCTTTATGATGCAAGGACAAGTTTTTTACGATAAAAA
Source organism: Venusia cambrica (assembly GCA_951394065.1). Lineage (NCBI taxonomy): Eukaryota > Metazoa > Arthropoda > Insecta > Lepidoptera > Geometridae > Venusia > Venusia cambrica. The sequence continues at coordinate 8,919,004 of OX596054.1, forward strand.
CGTTAAAAGCCTACGCACAATAAAAGGAAGTGTTGATCTCGTCAATTTCCGAAAAATGCCAACCACCTGGATGTAAAATTGTGAACGCACAAAATACAGGACATTACAGGACATAAATTTCACACATCTAGCCCCAAACTAAGCATAGCTTGTAATATGGGAACTAGATTACGGATAGAATACTTAAATACAAATGAAGCCTAAACGACAGTAGGTCAGGAACCAATATAGGAATTTTAACCAGAGAATACCACAAATATTGCTGTTATTACTCCAATGTACCTCTTCTGGTTACTGTCGCAAATTTCACTTTAAAACACATGTGTTTTAAGCTATAATTTATCGTATAAGTGAAGTACCTACCTACTATCTCACGCGTTATCATTTAAGGAATGTAAGCCTCCAACAATCTCTAAGCAAATAACCAACGCCAATCCAATGCTTCGTTTTGATGTAAAAGGGCAAAAGTACATTCGCATTCGCACATACTCAACCACAAAAACGGTATAAAAATCCGTAGTCAAATAAAAGTTGTCCTTATGTGCCCACACTCCTACGGAAGTATGTGTCACGTGTGGCCCACGTCTGAGCTATAAACCTATCAGCATTTCGAGAAAGGACAAAGGCATGTCCTGTGGTTATAGAATGACTAACGTAGTAAGAAATAAAGTTATAACTGATTGTTAGAAATGATTCACAAACTGCATGTAAATTTTTTCAACCTATATTGAAATCTAATGATTAATAATAAATAAATAAATGTTCCAGGACATTAATTTTACACAGCGCCATCTAGTGCCAAACTAAGCAAAGCTTGTAATACCTATAATTTGCGTATCACTCTAGGAATCTTTGCGTAGTTCTAACAAGGTATCATCTGTATAACTATTTGTATATGTAAGTGGGGTGGAGTTTTCATTATTCTTTGGTAAGATTATCAAAATGGCATATGTAGTCAAAAAATAAGTTAATCGTTGAAAAATCATTTTTCAAAGCAAGCTTTTATCTGGCTGCTACCTGATAAAAGCCTCAAGCTGCACGGAATAGCTTGAAGCTTTTATCAGTCGAGTACGAACGCTGCCTTTACGGTAAAATATTTTTTAAATCCTTTTCATAGAAAAGTTGTTGAACTCAAAAAGGTACCTAAAATATACGTAAAACTATATCACTCTCCTGATCATTTGATACTCGTATTGATTTGTTACTGAATATCTTTACAAAGAAATAAGATAAAAATAATAAAAATATCAGTACAAAGTGAATTCAACGATGGAACACCGCGGGCACAGCTAGTTCTATTATTCAACACTCTATGTAGGAACGAATTCACACTCGTCTGACTGTCTGCTGCGCCAAGCAGATTCAAATGAGCCCAAACACAGACATTATTGATAAGTTCCATTGAACAGCTCCTGACTCTGGTCAGCTTGCTATCACTATAGTATTACGTAGTCAGAGCTTGACAGGTACCTATAGTTACTTGTCGAGGTACTTGTTTTACAAATTTTAACTTATTTAACCTATTTTTTTTTATATATACATCTTGGAGACGGAACAAGCAAGCAGCCCACTTGCACCTTTATTTTGTATGACCAATAGTGTCTTAACGCGCCCACGTTATGATATGTCAATACGATGATTCCACGCAGATATCGTAACCCGGGCGCGTTAAGACACGATTGGTTATACAGAATAAGGGGGCTGATGTTAAGTGCATCTCTTGCCTACAAAGCCATACTGCGTAGTTCAAAGCCACAAAGAACATGACTTACGTATATAGGTACGCATAAAGGTTTTAAGCCTGGCGTGTCAGTAATTTCACCGGCAACCATACCCTTTAAACCAAAACCCAACGATTATACTTGGCGGCCGAAATTGGTATGGTGGCAGTAGGTGCTTCCCCGGACAAACCCATTCACAAAGAGCTTTACTAATCTTAAAAAAAAATTCTAACAAGTTATGTTATACAAAAAGCTTAAAAACATAAATAAAGCTAAATGCTTATAAATAAACAACAATGATTTATTATAAAGAGTACTGTACTGATAACTCAACTTGGTAACCATTTCAGACTGTAATATTTAGCATAGATAATCAATAAATGGAATTTCTCGCGCACGCGTACGTTTTATAGAGAAGCCTCTAGTACCAAGAGCGCCGGCGCCACTGCATTATCTACAACACAGGGCCGTCACCAGCTAACCATTTAACTATTTTGCATAACTAGGGCCTTTATTATCTCCTCGAGGTTTACCACGAAAACCTTACCTAAGAATTCCAATATCAAATATTTAAAAACGGACCAGAATATGCAAAATACGTATTTTAAGCAGATGCAGTTTCAATTCGATTTATTCCCCCTGCGTCGCGGTGCCGCTACGTCGCTAATGAAAAACTATTGTTATGCTGATTTAGTATTATGCAAATTATTCCCTCAGCCTTCCTTTCTCGCGAATAGCAAAAGTACAGTCAACTTGTTGTTACTAGAAAGTAAAGTTATAAATAAAATAGCCTTTCCACTTCTCTTGCTCAACAAGTGTATCATAATAGTGTAGCTTAGCGGACCTAAAACTCGAGTTTAATACCTAGGGCTAAAAAGTATTTTTTCTTTTTAATTTTTGTCTTAAATCATCAGCCCGTACAAAGCATTCGGTCTCTTACATAAAAACTCGACTTCTTGGTGCTCCGTCAATCTTTTTTTTTTTAAAATAGAACCTTCTTGTAGATATTTTATGAAGGTTGATTCTTCCCTTCACGGTAGAATGCGAACTGTTTCGTTGCGGGTTAGATAGAGATTTAAAAAAAAAGATGGAATTGGCGCTAAATCTCTAGAATTTTCTTCATTCCAAATCACAAACTTTTACGTATAACTTCCCGACTTTTACTTCCAAATTGTGAACGTGAAAAATGTCATCAAGTGATAGTGAAGATGCTAATATGCAAATGGAAGAAAGGGCAAAGAAATAATTATGAATCTGTTGCCGACAAAATCACGTGGAATATATTTAAAGAGTTACGAAAATAAACCTTAATATAGTTAAAGCCTATCAGGAGTTACGTCCCAATAATGTTTCAACGAGAAGATTTTTTCTAAATTATCAAAATGGTAAATGCAAGGCAAGTCATAGGCAAAAATAAATTTGGTAACATGCCTAAAGATATTGCCACTTATCTAAATTTACCAAATCCGGAACTCTACACGGGCCATTGTTTCCGCAGAACATCCGCGACTCTGTTGGCGGACTCTGGTGCGAATATAACGACATTAAAACGGCACAGTGGATGGAGGTCCGATCAAGTGGCTGAAGGTTATATAGAAGACTATACAAAACAAGTATCACGTCACGCAGCGGATTACGGAAGAAATCAATATTCTACCAAACATTACAGAACCCCAAGCATCTACATCGCGGGATTGGATGAATATATCAACTCAGCTGAAGCCGCACTCAGATCTTAATAATGCAGGAAACTCAAGCATGAGTCGAGTATCTCCAACTTTTACTCCACAACAATCAACTCAAAATATTAATACATCCCAATCACAGAGAACCGAAATAAAATTTCCCGAGAAAAACATATCACTAAACATTCAAAATTGCTCTAACTGCACATTAAATTTTTAATAAAATTACTGAAAATTGTTTAATTTTGAATTGTTTTATTTTCTCTCAATCGATGTGAAAAGTAGAGTGTTTTACTCGGGCCAAAACCACCCATTATAACTCGGTCTTGTCATCCTCCCTCGCTACGCTCGGGAGTATAACCTCGTATTTAATGGGATGGTTTAGTCCCTTGTAAAACAATCCTCTATTATAATAAATGTATTATAATATATATTATAAAAAAACAATTTGTATTTTTTTTTCCTACTTACAAGTAGGTACGCCGTTTATGCTTGTCCCTAGGACCATCCTCGCCACACCCTCACATACTGCCACAGAAAAAAATCTAAAGACATGTTCTAGTATACTTTAGTAATTGAGTCGCTCTGAAACTACTATACCGATACCCTCGAGGAGAACGAGCCAAGTTGCGACGCAGCGGAACAGCGACGCAGAGGGAATAAACCCTCAATTTGTACCCTATTTTAAGTATTTACACAAACAGACACGACATTTTCACACGTGAAAATATATGTTTATTAGTGGTATTAGAAACAGAAATAAATAATACAATCCGACCTTAGTCCTTTTAGCTGTGAAACATAACAGCTATGTATGTATCGTCGTTCGTCTTCATCCATATCAGCATATCAAGACGTCGCGCGTTTCTGTGTAATTGAGCTTTATTGAACTAGACATGAATAAATCAGGGCAGTGGGAACACAAACCCAACTAAGTACAGTCAACTACAGAGGAAAGGGTTCGCCTAGGAAATCTACCTAGTACCTATCATGTACTTATTTCTGCCATTGAATCGTATTTAACCCTGTGTTTTGAAAAACAACATGGTAGATGGTTAAATGGCGACATACGAGTTAGGAAGACTGAAATTGCTAATCATTATTTAGTTCCAATGTTCGCCAATCATAACAGGTCGATGGGGATTATGGGGATTTTCGGAATAGCCCAAAATGGCTTCTACTATCAAATCAAATTTTAAAAAAAAACATAAGATACTAAGTTAGTGTACCTATTTGCAAAGTAACCGGCGCTGAGTAAATCCAGTTCCATAGAAGTATAAAGAAGGTAGGTAATAAATGTGACAACTGTAGGTATAGTTTTTGACTCGATTACCATATAGGTACCATCGCTTACTATGTTTCATAATTTTGGCACTGTATTGATTTGACATGCCCCAAGTAAGCTCATACCTTTGTAAACAAAATCGGTTACGCCACCCACGATCAAAATAAACTGTTTTTTATTGTACTATTGTATGTGTATTGTATCAAAACAATCAGGCAAGTACATTAAAAAGCGCATCAAAGGACTGAAGTTGAAGTTCAATATTCTTGTCTATTACAAACATTTGCTGTAACCGAAATGGGCAGGACATCATCGCTTTAATTTCAACGTACCTACTGAACTGCCAATATTTACGAAACATGCCTACATATTTCTACTACCTACGGATTAAATATTCGAAAACATAATAATGGAATTTTGTGCATGATGTTTTAATGACACACGATTTACTTTTAATCAAATTATACAGGTGAGTTTTTTTTCCAGGGCCACTGAGGCCAAGTCTGAAACCGTGAGAGCTATCGAAAAGTCATTTTAGGAGTTACGTGCTCGATTTCGAAAAAAATAAGTTGAGCATTAAAAAAAGAAAAACTCATCAAGAACAGAAAATACAGCAAAATATGATTTAATAGCTTAGCTTACGCATAGTCTGAACGTACAACCTTTACTAAATGCATAAAGATGTTTTTTTTAATTTTCAATGTTGTAAGTGTTCCAACAACTTTGGGCGCATAGTCATCATACATTATTTTTTTTATTGTCAAACAAAGAAATCAAAAAGGAAAATTGTTTTTTTTTTCAGAAACACACTTTTCCAGAAAAACTATAAAAAAATGATTTTCTTAAATACAGAATTTTACTGACTTACTTTTTTTTTAATCGAGCACGTAACTCCTTACATGAATTTTCGATAACTCTCACGGTTTCAGACTTGGACTCAGTGGCCCTGATAAAAAACTCACCCTGTATCATTATTTCCAAATCACTAACAATGCCATTTTCGGATCATTAGTTAACTTTTATTTTTGTCGAAATTTTGTGGAAAACCCGGTAACCGCCAGGCATAGTCATTCATGACTATCCATCCATAAGTGTGCATAACTGTGTAAACAGTAATTATAAATAAAATGAAAAGTAGGCCAATCAGTCGCTTGTCAACCGTATTACAAATTGTTTATAGGCAAATACCCTGATAGAATTTAAGTTTTTTCACTAAATTTGTAGTAAACCTGCGTTTTCGTTTTCGTAGTAAAACAAATGACTAAGAACATTCCTATAGAGGTTTTCCATAATATAACTTAGCAGTGAGTAATGTAAAGTCCCTACACAATTTCGTTCAAATCGCATACGATTTGGGCCGTTCGCCGAAGAGGGCAGTCCGCGCATGTCAATGCGTTTACAAAGGAGATCCGATGCGATAGTGTCACAATACCCGGTCGGTCACCTGCATCCACCGCCCATAACATGTTATTGTATGTTACGCGACTTGACAGCCTTTATTGTGGCGGTCGCTAGTTTCGACACTTTCAAGAAAAGCTTCGAACATATTGATGGTAAAGGAGCTGTGAATATATATTCCCGCGGCGGGAATAGCGAGTTTTATTTAACTTTACAATACAATTAATTTTGAGTAGAAAATATTTAATACGATTACATATTTAAGCAAGGTTTGTTGTATTAAATGTTATGTATTACTGATTATAAACGACACGCTTTAAATTAAAGGTTTATTTTCGTTTTTATAAAAAAAAGAACTTCCGCACTTCATGTTCTTGCGTGATGAATTCGGCAGGTCAGTCACTAGATAGATAGATAGATAGATAGAAAATACTTTATTGCGCTAATAAATAAAAGTACATGGGCGAACTTAATGCTACGAAGCATTTTCTTCCAGATGACCCTTGTGTAGTATGGAGTGGGTCGTAGTGCTACTTAACGGGAGAAAATGATATAATAATTTATTACGATTACTCAATATACACTTAAGTTAGTAAGTACCTACAATAAAAAAATATGATAATAATCAATCAAATAAATTGTTTAAATACCTACTTATAATATAATACATACATATACTAATATATTACATAAATAATTAGATCAATTTTGTAAATTTTGTTTTTCTAAAAAAATATTGAAAACTTTAGATTTGAAGATGTCTAAAGAAGGAGCAGTGCGAATATCCACAGACAGTGAGTTCCAGAGGCGGATGGCTCTAACAGTGAGGAATCGGTGTAGAAGGATGATTTATGGAGAGAGACTTCGAGAAGATGTTGAGACGAGCGAGGGTCGATTTGTGCGGGCAAATGAGGAAAACTTTCTTTTAGATAATGTGGAGACAGAGGATTGTGAAGGAAGTTGCAAAGGAGAAAAAACAGAATTCTGATTTATAGCCACTTCAGCAGAGATACTATCCCTAGAGATATGGTTACTAGGGCCACAGGCTTTCTGCGGAAGTGGCAATCGCTTTGCAAAACTGTGGGCATGTGCCGATCATAATGTTTTGAAAAGCTTCTTGGGCTACGGCTAGTCAAACACCCATGTTCTGAGTGTTGAATTCAGGTATTCCGTGGTACATTTTAAGTTCTAAGAAAAGTTCGTGCTATTGGTACAAGCATAACGGATTGAGTGAAACTTCAGTTATTGCTGCTCTGCTGCTTAAAAAAATAAAGGTAATCGAGAAATCATTGCTCATATGATTCGGTATAAAATGAGAGTATGACCAACAGCGAGCCATCACTTCTTTCTTCGAGTACAGTTAGACCCTTGTTAACGTTCAAAGCATGATTCAATAAGTTCAATAACTCATGTTACGTACTTGATTTAAACAAAGCGTGAAAAAAAAAAGTGAAACGCACGCATGTTTTTTTTTACAAGTACTTATACCTACTTTTACTTTCAAAATTACATTAGGTAACCGCCCCCGCCCCATATTTGGGGGGGAAATCAGAAATTTTGGGTCAAAGCGTAAGCGGTTATCAAAATAATTCCCTTGAATACAAAACTAAAAGCAAAAGTAGCTGCAATATTACATGTTGATTTATCTGACTCTTAACACCTAGCTAAAATTGCCTAACTTTTACCGTTTGGCAGCGATATCAAATAAAAATAATTTGCCCCTAAAAAGCCAAGCCCCCAAACGTGAGGAGGTAAAACTGTTTTTACGAATACGAAAGGTATTCTCAAATTGCTAGAGAGTAACAGACCGGGGTCGGTCAGTTGGTGATCGATGATGATCTTATTGGAATTTCTCGTTGCTATTGAAAACCACTTTCGCCCACATCTCATTAGCACAGAACTGTGTCAGCAAAGCACTCTTTACCGGTTGTTGGCCTATGACTATGGTGCAAAGTGTACGAAAATAAATAAAGCTTGGCGACTACTAACAATCAGGACGGTAACTGTAAATGGTAGTACCTAATGTAGGTAGTTGTTTCGCGGAACACTGGCGACAGCTCATAATATGCAAGTGAATCATATGCACAACCCAATCCGTGAAGAGTGCAATTCTTATCTGATGGCTAGATTGTTTTATGGTTCGATGAATGTATGTAAGTAACTGAGTAAAATCTACTATATCGTTGAGTGCTGGTAAACACAGCGTACTTGTAAATAGAAAAACTTAGCTCAGCGAGTCAATGAACCTAGAATACCTAAAATACTATTAAAAATGTACTCACCGATAAAGTTTCCAAGCCGCGATCCCAAAAGCGTTCCAGCACTGGTAACAACTGCACAGGTATTGAAAACACGGCGCTCCTGCAATGGTGCTTCGGGTATTCTAAACCCCATTCTATTGAACGGTTCATCTTTCGCTGTCACCGTTTTCAACGGCACTTGCTTGAGGACACACATAAGCTCATCTCTCGACGCCTCTACCTTGTCACCGCTTTGGTACTTGACGTCGTAAATGTTCTGCGAATCCAATCCAGATTTGAACACTTTGCTTTCACCCATCAGAACTCTGTGGAACTCTTTGAGGAGCAGTTCCCTAAACTCGTTGTTCTTCTGCTCGCATTCTGACGTCATCAAATCGTCACAAACGTACTTTTCGCTGTCGAATTCCAGCAATGGTTTGTGCGTGTTGGGGAACCTCGGTCCGCCGTGATTGTGTCGCACTATGACGTTAGAGGACGGATTTTGGGAGCTGGAAGACTTACCAGAGCCGTTCCAAGCCCCCACGGCTGATCTTCGGTGTTTTTGAATGAAAAGCGTGGAGTTGTAAGGAGACTTGGAATACCTGTCCGAATCTTGTGGAGCCTTGTGAATGATCTCTGTTGGGTTGTTGTTGAACAGTCTTTGCTTTTCGATGTACATCCAATACTGTGACCAGATTAGATACAGATATCCACACATGCCAAAGCATATGAGATTGATGAAAACCCACACGGACATTGCGGCGGCTTTCATTTTGGAAGTACGTATCACTATTATATTAATACGAACACAGTTTTGATGGTATTGAAGTGGAGAAAAATCACAACCGGGACAAAATTAAGCGAGATAATATTGGGAACATGGGCGGAATACGATCAGCTGATTGCTGCCCGATTTTTCGCGCATGCGTGAAAGATGCTGCACGGATTGAACTTCTGTAGCATTAGCACTCGTATAGAGTAGGGTTGTAAACGAAGCACAGACGTAGGCTTTTTTTTATGACGTGGAAGTGCTTGACCTACATCTTACCAGATTTTCAAGTTATGATAACGCCGAAGGTATAAGCGCACTTAACGGAATACTCAACAAACTGAGGAACTGGCAACTTATAAATGCAGGGACACAACAATTTAAGAATTGTTGTTATGGCGACAGAATTAGGTAAGATGGTAGCTAGCGAGGCGGACTTAAACAAAGTCCTACCACCAACCAAACCAAGCACAATATATTGTACTCCCCATGGGGATCGAACCCGGGACCTCTGGATCTGATACCGGTAGGCGAACTACGAGACCACAGAGTCGGTATGTATTTGCTGTATTTTTTAAACCCAGAATAATTGAATAGGTAGGTATCTTGTCTACTGAATACGGAGACCGGTTTTAGGCCTGTACTCGTATTATACTTTATATTCATTTTTATGCTTTTCACACCACCTGCTCGACAATGAGCAATCACATATAATGCAATCTCAAAGTTAAGCGAAGCGTTATCTCTCAAAGGAGGTACCTATAGATGTATGAAACTTTCTAGGGAGTAAAGTGATTTGAATTTGGAACGTCAAAATCGAGCTGAAACTCGTGACTAAAAAAATTACCAGTGGCAATGTAAAAAGGGTTTGTTCGATTTTAGAAACTCAAAAAACAAAGATTAAGCCGCTATTGCAAAGAACGTGCAGAAACAACAAATGACGGTGTTTGGTGCTGAGATTTTACCAGAACTGAATTTAACTATATTCGTGCTAACAATAAATGTCGTCGAGCAATAGTGACTACTCAAGATTGTTAATAATTTTCTACCGGAAAAATCAAAACACAGATACGAAAAAGCTTGTTCAATGAAGAACAGCAAAAGGAGTCAAGGCTGTGTCGAAATCCGTCCTTTTAGTTTATTTCCAACATTTCAACATTAATATTAACCTTTGATGTATATTAGCTGTTACAAAATAAATATTTACCTTTTAATTTTATGGAACCTTGGCTTTTTTTTGTCTCACAGAAGGTGTGAAAAGTAGAGTATGCTCCTCTGGGATAAAGCCTGTCTTCGTTAACTCTACATTCCCTCGTTACACTCAGGGTTCGACATGCCGCCTTTGAATATGCACCAAGGGGATAAAGCAGTTCCTACCTTGCTTTATCCCATTGGTGCTACTATTAGGACATACCAATTATGCAAGGTTTTGTAATCGATTATAACCATTTATTGGTAATATAAATAACAGGTTTGTAGTAATATTTAATCTGGTAATATCACAACCAAAACATATAAGTAGGTTTGTATTATTACTATAATTACAACTAAGTAAAATCACGTTCTAAAATTATTTGGTTCATTTGCGTACCTTAACAAGCCTCATAGCTCAGTTGGTAGTAACTCTGCTTTCTGCGCTGTAGGCTGTGGGTTCGATTCCCACCCAGGACAAACATTTTTTTGATGAATATAGATGTTTGTTCTATGTTTGGGTGTTGTATTGTATGATAAGTATGTATTTACAAAAAAAAAGTATTTAAGTATTCTATCCGTAATCTAGTTCCCATATTACAAGCTATGCTTAGTTTGGGGCTAGATGGCGCTGTGTAAAATTTATGTCCTGTAATATTTATTATTATTATTAATATTACCTTAAAGTACAGGATCTGATATTATTAGTACCGACAGCCTACACTAGAATCAATAACATCAAATTCGTCAACGAGCTCTAGAAGTGACATTCAGCCAACTTGAAGAGAGTTGTCACGTTAATTCATAGGACCTCGTGCATGCATCCTTTTATTGCTGAATTATGTACTTATTAATAAAAAGTGTACTCGGCCTTTAAATAATAAATTCGCCCCTGCGTACGTTTCATGCGTATTTAACGCGAAGGAACACCTTAATAACATCTGCTAGTGCATTCTTTAGCTAACAAAAGAAACCAATCTACAAAAACAAAGCTAACCGATTGCCTCTTTCTAGACCGGCTCAACCTTAATACATGTACTGCTGAACATAGGCATCCCCAACCGACGCCACAAATAACAATCTAAGCCGCCTCCATCCATCGACTCCCCGAGACCGTCACAGTATCGTCAGTAGGTCTAATTCACATACACATATACACGTACATAGACTCGAAGGACAATAATATCGATATGTAAGTATTCGAGAACGGTCGAACGGTTGATAACAAAACTTACATCTCATATAACAAGTAGGTAAGTAGTTGTAACGCAGCTAGATCACATCCTAATAGAAATTAAATTCAATACGAGATTCTGTTCAAAAGCGTCTTGAAGGCGATCAAACAACATGCAACATTGCTTTGACTCGAATCCAAGAAGCGGTTCCCTGGGAAAACCGAAACAAAGATGGCGCCTTCTTCAACCTTTAAAATGTACAAACCAACGTGCTTAATCAAACCGTTTGACCGTTACAGAAGCTTCATTTTAGGATTATGTGCGCAATTATCAGTCAAACCTTTTTTTATTTTATTCTTCACAATTTACCAGTTTATACATTGGGATTATTTAGACATTAGGATTAGGATTATTTTTACATTTTCGAATAGCTTAACTGTTTTGATTAAACATTATTAAATTATACATATATTTTAACGACTAGAACTAGATTAAGTACATACTTATTTACTGTCTTATCATTTATATGTAAAAAAAAGTCGTGTATCTGACAGTCAGACTGAAAACTCCTACAGAATTACGGGACCGTCATTCTGTCCGGGCATTTTACTAGTGTAACGATCGGATTTTTTTTTAATAGACAGAGTGCGTAATGCGGAACTCGGCGTAGGGCGAAGGTAGTAGACGTAGGTGACCGTATTACTAAACTCAAGGAGCTGGGAAGGACATCTGGCGAGATTTAGTGATGGCAGATGGAGTAATGCCTTGACGGAGTGGATACCGAGGATACCGTAGAGACCGTGGCAGACCACCCGTTAGGTGGACTGACGACATTGCTACTGTAAAGGGTAAATCCTGGAGTAAAGAACTAATAACAGGCTAGTGTTTGGGTGAGGAGGTTTAAACCCAGCAGTGCCACCAGCACCTAATAGCAGTTGATGATGGTGATGATGATGATCGTTCTCTTCCGTCCGATACCAGATAAACCACCACAGACATTAGCGGGTCCATAGGCTAGGGCTCTCAAGGAACGGTCTAAAGGAAGTTTGAAAGTGGCACCAGTTGTAGAAAAGTTGAGGAGTACTAGGTTGGCATGGTATGGGCATGTAATGAGGAGGGATAATAGTCATTTGACCAAAAGGGTTATGAATTTGAGCGTGGATGGACATGTGAGCAAGGGAAGGCCGAAAAAGAGATGGATGGATTGTGTGAAAGAGGCATGGGTATGAAAGGTGTAGATGCAGAGTTGACGGTTGATAGGAGTGAGTGGAAAAAGAGAACATATTGTGCCGACCCCACCTAGCGTGGGATAAGGGCAGGAGAATGATGATGAGGCTAGGGCTCTCAAGACCAAAAGCATCTTATGTACACTGACTAATCCCATCCCATCCCTATATTGCAATGCATGTGTACCAATTTACGAGGGGACATAAGATAAATAGATAACATTCATTCACTTAAAATATCACACCACACAACATGACACAACGATAAAAACATACTTAGTGCAAACATATTTTATGATATCCCGATTTACCATTATATCGGGATGCTGAAAACTCCCGATATTGAGCAAAGCTCTGATCGACTCGTACTCATACGAGTAGCTAACAAAAGCCCCAAACCGAAATGCCGAATCCGCCACCGACAACAGTCAAACCTATTTCACTACCACCTATTTCTGTTTCTGAGACCAAGCGGTACCTCTCGTCAAGATGTTTTTTTTTATTATTCAAATAGGAGACGGAACAAGCAAGGAGCCCACTTACTGCGTAGATCACATCTTTAACATAGCATAAAAGATGGTAAGCCTCGCGTACCCGTAATTTCGTAAAAAACTTGCAGCTTTACAAAGTTTACTACTTAGTTGTACTGGTCGTAAGATAGGAAGGGATGGTCACCTCGAGGGTTGGAGGGTGCCGTATGTTTCGGTCCGGGTTCAGCGGTCGCGATCGTCCCATCTGGTGTAAGGCGGCGGCTCAGGCGATGGCTCACGGCGAGTGAGGAGTGTCGAGTAGTGCAGGACGGGCAGCATTCCGATACCAAGGACCAGCGCGCCATACGACGGCTTGTGGACCAACCTGGGTCACGTGACAATCTCAATCGCCGATATTCTCCTTTATGAGAATTCAACTGAACTGAACTCAACGCAACTTTACTCTAGTATCGAACTAAGATATAGTAATAATAAAGGTGACATTGCTGTGCGCTCAACCACGGCGCTTATGACCACCAGATGACAGAAATATGCGCGAATTTCTACGTTTTGTTTTTTTACGATAAAACAAATATTAATTTTGAAAATCTAAAACACAGACCGTCTGCTGTATACTGTGTTTATTTACTTTACAAAGTGTCAAGGCCTAGTTGAACGTATTTATTGAATGGCGAACATTTTTGGTACAAATTAGAGACAACTTTGTTTTTTTTTTCTATAGAGATTTTTTTATGCAATCGTGTTTTTTAGTAACACAAGTGTTCTAGCATCAATCCTGAACTATAACATATATTAATTTCAAAGTAAATGCTACAGTATTGTGCCATTTCACGTATCATAGACTCTTAATATTATGTTTGATGATAACATTTCAATTTTGTCGTGGCAGTCGCGGCTTAAGAATCGACCCTCCAACTCAGCTCATGGTTGTCGTAAAACCCGATGGGAGAAGGGTACCAGCTTCCTTCTGTGTATTACATATCTTTACTGCGATCACCGACCTGCCTGACAAGCGTGGTGATTATGGCAAAACCCTCCAGCTTTGGTGGAAGCTCTGTCCAGCAGTGGACACTTATGGGCAGCTGATGTTATGTGTATTTTAATTTCATCTAAGATATTGTGTACCCTAGGTATGTAATATTTGTATGCTTTTTTAACCGACTTCAAAAAAAGGAGTTTCTCAATTCGTTTGTTTTTTTATGTTTGTTTCCTCTGAACGTATTTTTTTGTTTAAAAGGATGTGATTCATAGGGTATTCATACAGTTTGAAGGTACATACAATAAACATGTTGTATTTGTTGTTGTACACACTAATATTCACACAAAAGTTGGTGCTGAGACCAACTTTTGTGTGAATATTAATGTGAACACTAAAAGAATAACATAAATGCCTGTGCAAGTAAGGTCAAGAACAAATAACGTGAAAAGAAATCGGTATCCATTATTTTTTTTTTAAATGCGTTTTGAAAGCACAGCCAGCTATTCTTACTGCTTTGAAAACTGTTATCTTACCAAGGAATGGATACCACTAGCAGTGTGTACGAGAAAGCAAGCATGAAGTTGATCCAAACTCTGGTGCATCTCCGTAAACTACTCGAGATCCACTGAACTTGCAAAACTGGAACAATAACAAGCGCATTATATCATTTATGAAGGTAATAAAGAAGTGTGTCACGCAGTTCAGGCAAAATATAATGCATTATGCCAATGGCAAAAAACGGTAAATTCATTTAACAACAAACGAGTATTGTCAGACATTTTTAAAGTTCAAAGACCCAGTAAAACAATAAATTCTTGTTGTTCTGAAACGCGAGGCATCAGTGCGTATTTCTTTATTGCTATTACTTTCTTTATGGCCATTGTAAAGTCTAATTGTGTGCTGTCGCTCCATCGTAGATCTCATACTAGCTCTGGCCTAAAGCTAAACAAACCTTAAGTACAAGAGCTAACCCATTATCTATTTTTGAAAAGTCGCGCAAGATAGCTTTGACCTTATCCCTCCTTTCCATTACAGGCTACTTTTAACCGCCTCTGTCGTCTGTGGTTCAACCCACCGATTTCAGATCCAGAGGTCCCGAGTTCGATCCCCTGGCGGAGCAAAATTGTGCTTGGTTTGGTTTGTTGGTTTTTGTTTAAGTCCGCCTTGCTAGCTACCACCATCTTACCTATTTCTGTCGCCAAAACACAATTCTTAAAATAATGTTGTGTTCCGGCATTTAGAGGTAAGATAGTAAAGACAATTAGTAATATGTAATGTATGATAGTAAGACAGTTCCTCAGTTTGTTGAGGATTCCGGGTGAAGTGCGCTACCACCTTCGGCTTTATCTCCACTTGTAACCAGGTGAGATGAAGGCCAAGCGCTTCCCCGGCGTACAATAAAAAACCTAGCAGACACACGATAGGTTAGCGCTCGTACCTAGCAGATGTTGCATTGTGCCAATATGATTCGCCTCTCCCTGTATTTTTAGTTTGCTTGTTAGGAATGGAACTCGTTGTGTTCGTCCGTTTTTCTGTATCTGTACTATTGTTTATTTTGAAGTCTTCAATTCAAGAATAGGTTCCTTTTAGACAAGCGTGCTCCATCACAGGGCACATCTATACTTGTTTTCCAAGTGAGTTGGTGGTCAAGCGCTTGGCTAACAAGCCTCATAGCTCAGTTGGTAGTAACTCTGCCTTCTGCGCTGTAGGCTGTGGGTTCGATTCCCACCCAGGACAAACTTGTGTGATGAATATAGATGTTTGTTCTGTGTTTGGGTGTTGTATTGTATAATAAGTATGTATTTAAAAAAAAAAAGTATACAAGTATATTATCCGTAATCTAGTACCCATATTAAAAGCTATGCTTAGTTTGGGGCTAGATGGCGCTGTGTAAAATTAATGTCCTGTAACATTTATATATTTTTTTAATCATATTTTTTTTTTATTGGTGTTCATGTTAGAATCAAAATGTCATCTATCATATCTAAATAAAGATGTACCAGCCTAAAAATCAACACCCCTCCACAGCGGTTACGCTCACATGCAAATAAGATGTATAGACGAAATATACATAAATATGCTTTGTCATTGGGTGTTCAGTCACCAGTGGACGGGCATTTATTTTTACGCTGTTACATATATACTTACGTAAAGTGACCCATTCCGGGTGCAAAGTCATGGCTGAAGCGAACACCTGTACAAAGCCCAGGAGTCTGTATTTCCATGTATGTATATTAGCATCTCTCTTCTCCAAGTCGTACAGTTGTTTGCGACTGTAAGATCCTTTGCGGAAGAGTGATATGGGGTCCGCTGTTGGAAAGTATTGAGGGCTGTATGGCTGTAGTACGCCAGATTCAATCACGCCGACTGCAGTGTACTGGAAAAACGATAAGGAAATTGGTGACCCCAATATGTACCTATGACAAGAATTTTTGACAAAATTGAACATAACTATGAGTATGAGAACTACCTAACTATAATAATATTTAACTTCATCTGTGGTCTAGTGGTTCGACTATCAAACCTATCTGATAGAAAATTTTTTTTTAGCCCTAGCCCAAACCAATAGATCTCTGGTATGAAATAGGCTTTATTATGGTGTGGGGTAGGTACACAGAAAAAGGGTACATAAAGTTTAGCCCATTATTTATCCAGTGTCGCTTAGATTATGTTTATTTTATCTGTAAATTGTATTTCTTTTGTAAGTGGTAAAACAATAAAAAGTTATCTATTAATTTCACAAAGCGCCCTCTAGTCCCAAACTAAGCAAATCCTATATAGTATGGAAACTAGATTATGGATAGAATACTCATAACGTTTTTTTTGTAAATTCATAGTGTTGAAGATGAATTATCATGCAATAGAATTGCCATTATTACTAGTGTACTGAATGGAATACTTACAATGTCATCTTCCCTGCCAGCATATGAAAAGTGAATTCTAAGATCACCAATCCTGTGTTCTAGAGCACTTTCTCCATGGTAATAAAAGCCTGAGTGAAGTTTTATGTCACTCCGTTCTGGCCTTGAGTCTGACCATAGTTCATAGTAGTCATTTACTTTACGCTTCACATCAAGACCTGGAAAATTTTAATTTAGTCTAGTTAGTAGAACAGGCGGTAGATATGACGTTTCAAAGTTACAATAAAAATAAAAAAAAATACCGAGTTTGACTCCATAGATATTTTTCACAAAAATAACTGAAAAAAAAATTGCATTATACCTAAATGCATCCATCCAATCTTAACACTCTCTGCAATATGTGTTTCACTGAACATAGGCATGGATGTGGGGTTGTGATGTCCTGGCCTGATGTAGAACAATGAGGAATCTACCACAAAATCTTTCCAGTCTTTATGGTACCAGTACGTTTTATGGGCCTCCTCTGCTGGTTCACTCAAGAAATTCTCTTGTTCTCTGTCAACATAAAATAATGTGAGTAAATTCCCCAATCCTCATCTCACACTAAAATTAAACACTTGTTGTCTTCCTTCATTGTTGTGTTCCGGCATTTAAAGGTAAGATAGCCAGTTCCGAGAATTCCAGGTGCATTTCGCTGCCACCTTCGGCTTTATCTTAACTTGTAACCAGGTGATAAGAGATAATCAGGCCAAGAGATTCCCCATCGTGCAAGAAGAAAAAAATATTCCCCTATCCAATTAGAGAAAATTAAAAGTGTCAAATCATTTTTAGCCAAGAGCCTTGACTAATTTATCTCAGAACAGGTGTGCTGTTAGTTGCCATACAATGTTAGAAAATAGGACCTGTCTTTTTGCAATTTATTTGCAGATACAAAAATAGTCAACCTTTATTTTGTCTTTGGCCCACAAAAGGCAAGGCAAACAAAGATAATACAAGCACTACTCCGGACAAAGAATAAAGAAACAAATAGATACATTAAATCAGCATATTTTTTTTTTATTGTATGACGGGACGGGGAAGTGCTTGGCCTTCATCTACCATGGTTTCAAGTGATGACAAGGCAGGAAGGTGGAAATGCCCGTCACCCAAAATCCTAAACAGACTGAGGAACTGGCTATCTAACCTTCAATTGCTAGAACATAACCATGTAGAATTAATTAGGATACACAGGATTGAACTTAGTGACCAACTTAGTGTACACCTTGTTAGTTCAACATATAAATAAATAAACTTACGTTGTTTCTTCAATCCACTGATACATCTGGACTCTTTTACGCAGCTTTACTGCTTGAACATGGATATTGTAATCAGGCTCCGAGATAGGTTCTAGTATACGCAGAGGTCCCACAAAATGCACCACTTGGCCCTCATATCTAGGTGCTTCATCACTGCTGTGTACATCTATACTGTCAGCAGCTGACATCAATTCTTCTAACAGCAGGTTGCTTTCAATTGTTTTCCCCTAAAATAAAACATTTGGCTGATATTTTGTATCATGTAGGTCTTAGTATTAGAAGCTTACATATAAAGTGTTTTAGTGCAGAAATAAATACTTTCAGAGATATGATTTTTTGAAAATTAAAAACTAGGGACCATCCAACTTGCTAACTGAGTAGGTAGGTACTTAGTATATTTTATATTTCTTTGTCACCTCACTTATGAACATGTGTGCAGGGGCTGGTGGAAGAGGTAGATGCTAGAAATAACAGCTTATATTTGCTCTCTCCTAAAACATTTTGTAGTTCAGTTCCAAATGATCTAATTTAAATTAATTTTTGCAGGTATAATTGGCTAAGGATAATCTGTCTGTGGATTGAGATAGAAGATTGTGTCATTTATTTAAAAAAATAATACAAATCAAAATATATGGAGGAACTATCTTTATATGGTATAGCGGTACTACTGGGCTTTCTTAACCTAAAATTTTCAATAGTTTCTGCATTTTCCCAACCCCTCCTTTTCAGGGGGATACTCCCAACATCCCTTGACTGCCCCTCTTCACTCCTTAATTTTGCTGATTAGAATTTTTAAGATAAGTACCTCAGCCCATAGAAGAAAATATGTTACACCAGAAAACAATAATAAACTTAGGAGTGTTGTAAGCCAGGTTTGTTTGAATTGATTTTTCACAGTTGACCAATCCATCTGAAATTTAATGAAGTAACCTTAGAATACTGAGCAACCAAGCATAATAACATTTATACATCAAGATCAGGAATTTATTGTTCATAGTAAAGCTGCTAACACCCATTGATTTAATTCATCAATTCAGGCTACATGTGTCCACTGCTGAGCGTAGGCCTCCGCAAACCGGGTTTGTTTCAAATAGCAAATAGTGACTGAGCCACCTTCATCGACCCAGTGAGAGGCGACTTCCAACTGCCCACACTCCGTTTCGCGTTTAATCGTGGTCGCCATGAGAAAACTTTTACTCGCAAGCGGTTATCAGTTCAGCAAGCTAGGTAGGTATGTGGTTTATCCACTGCCCTTTAGCTTCCTAATGCTAAGCTATGTCAGAAGGTAGGTAACTTTGGATTTTGTGGATTTAATAGCAAACAGGCGCATTTGCCAGCTCGGCAAAAGACCTATCTCCAGGCATATCTCTCTCCGCACCTAGCTCTTTTACTTTACAGACTTTATAGACTTATTCACGAGGACTAAAAGTCACTCACCACAGCTCGGATCACTAGATCATCACTATCGTTTTATGATTATTCTATTACTACGAATTCACAAATCACAAGATATCCGATACATAATAAAACCTGAGTTTTCGAGTGAAAAGAAACAAAACAAAAACAATCAATATACAATAATACAATATACAATACAAGAGTTTTGGTTTAGTCATAGAATACTATTACAGAGCCACCAACTTATCTTCAACTTCAACTTCTTTGTTTTATGGCAATTAGTGATGGAGGTCACTTTTCTGCCAGTGTCTATGTCATGATAGCTTCATATTCAGATTAAGGGAGTATGTCTAATAATATGGCCGGTACTATAAAATGGGATCACCAAATTGATTTTCTAAAACATGGACAACACAAATAATAAATATGTCAATGTTAGTAAGTACCTATATTGTATATATTGTATCAAGGGTGAGTATGAAATTTATACACATAAGTACTTTTTTTTACAGTTTTATTTTATTTACAGTAATAAATTTACAAAGTAGTGAAATTATGGAAGGGGAAAAGAATAGGGAAAGTAGACATTTCAATGAAGTAGGACGGGATACATCAGGGAGGCTACCGGGCATTTCGCCGAAGTTCATTGTCATCCATTGATTTCATCTCCATCTTCATCAATCGATAAGTCTGCAATGGTACCGCCGTTCTTTATGAAGTTCGTCAATGTTAAGATGGGACTCCTAGCATACAATGGATTAGGGATTTCAATAAGAAACAAATATTAAATAAACGAAACGCAACGTTTTAATAAAAATGCGATCTACCATAATTTTTTAATTAGAATGTCATTTATTGATACTCTGTAGTACTTATTATTTTTTATTTCAAGGTATAAAATAGTAATTTTACCTTAAAACGAATTATTTTAATCATAAAACCGAAAAATGGTGTGTTATGCAAACGCAACGAAACGCAGAGGCCAATCAAAGAAGAAGAAGAAGATATTCCCAATGTGATGAGAGTTTGTAATAGAGATGGTGTATTAGGGTCATATTTTCGTATTATTTAATTGGTGGGATTATGTTATGATACCTATTATAATATAATAGTCAAATAATAGGTAGTGTTTAGACTGATTCCGATTCCGTATTCAACGCTACTTACGGCGTTTAATAGATATTCTATCAGGTATTCTCTTTGGGTAGGTATCCATAATCGGATAAAAGTATATTATGATACGTACATAATGTAAATGTAACGGTTATTAAATTTTTCTTCATCTTTTATGAGGCTTAGGACTGTGAACGAAAATAAAGATAAGTTGGCGTATTTAAAAAGTTAATTACCTATGTAGGTACCTACATTGATTATTTATTGCTATTATTCACACAAATTGACTCCTTAGCAGATGAATATCAATCACAGAGACAATTATTTACTCAAATTCACTCACTTCTAGACGAATATCATTCGCACAAATGCACTCATTAGCAGACGAATATCAATCAGACTATTATTTGCTTAGATTCACTTACTACTAGACATATATCATTCGCACAAATTCACTCATTAGCAGACGAATATCAATCACAGAGACTATTATTTACTCAAATTCATTCACGCATATCAATCAAATCATAGAATAACTATTCATCTCACCCTCGCTCGCATGAACGCTAGTAAGAACAGCGCTTCAGTACCTACGTACGAGAACACATAACACTAACGGCAGAGCAGAGCGACAATACTAAGCGCCATCACAGCCACCGCGGCGAAGTTCACGAAACGAATCTTGGATCAGGCTAATATTTAACTATTATAAAATAATATTATACCGAAGATTCCAATACCTATTACGAATATGCATTGCTAATATTAGGTTATCTAACTATTATTAATTTATTAGTCACACCTCTAATGTGATGCGAGTTTGTATTTGTAAACACAAAACATAAACAAATATATGACAAAATGTAAATACGTAGGCTGCCCTCGTGAGAGGATTTTAAAAAAGATTATTTTTTCAAACTATATTTAATTAAAATAATTACAAAATATTGGTAGCGAGACTCGCTCGAAGTATGAGACAAGAATGCGGTTTTATTACATGGATAATAATTTCCACAAAGTGTGGATTGACGTCAGCCGATCGAATTCAGCTGACACTGCGACACGTGTGGCCTAGTGATGGTTTCGACGATTCCGTCGAGTTGCGGTTCACATAGAGAAGCCTTGCGTAACACCTCCCCCCGAAGAACAGCGAGTATGGAAGCTTGTCGTAAATTGAGCTGGAGGGTGATCTTGATCTATTCTCTTATCTGGAGTGGCGTAGATTGTTTGCAGTTCAATTTGCTTCTCATCAACTTGGTGCGAAATCTTCATTATCTTTGCTCGGTATTTTCTTAATAACAGGCCAATGGCGAGTGCACATGCACTGAATATAACCACGTACATTGGTATGGTAGTGTGGTACAGGCTGAAGTCGTCGTTTGTTTGGAAGTGAAGCTGCGGTTGCAGCGAGATCTTCTCATTAGTGGCGTGGAGATGATCTAGATTAATAGAGTTCAATTTGAATGTTGGAATTGAAGATGAAGTTTCAATGTATTCTTTAGGCAGGTTCATAATCTTTAAAGCTTGTCCTTTTAGACGATCGTTGTCATTTGATATCGTGAATTGCGGCGTTTCTAAGTAGCAATTCTGAGGAATTATAGCGAGATAACTGCCTTGAAGTATCTTGTAGAGGTTTTGACCACAGGAGAGATGAATCTTCGTGAGTACTGGGAAGCTGATGCTGTAGTGTCTCTCGTCGAGTTCTTCATATGCTGGTTTATCGAAGATGATGGTATTGGGTTTGCACATCTCGTTGCGTTGCTGCGTGGAGATCAGATGCTGGATACATTCATCTGAAGCTTGGGTCTGCAGGCTCTTTTTCTCTTCACAGAGGTACCATTTTCCGAACTTCGGGCATTCTGCCTCTATGTACTTGAAATCTTTCTTAAGGATGGATAGGTACGGTGAAGGAGGGGTAAGGATTTCTTGGTTTTTATTCGGGACAATAGATAATTTATAAAAATCATATGTATACGGGAGTATGATGGGGAATTTATATACGATAACTATCTCGTTCCCTACGTAGTAATAACCTGATCTTATTATGTCATAATACTCTCTTACGTTTAAATCGATAATCTTTTCGCTGCCATATAGTACAGTTAACTTGTGAATGATATCACGAATTAAGTACAAATTTAACGTTGTGTGATGCAAAGTGGAAACTCTAATAAATGCGATATTATTTTGCATTTTTATCAATTCTTGCGCGATAGAGTCTACGTTGTCTGTAAGTATCATTAATATTTGTGCTAGATGAGCGTACTTTACTAAGTCGTAATCTCGAGAAGCGTCAGCTACTTTTATTTTATTCACGACAATCTCAAGTTTATCCTGATTTTCCACAATAGAATCTAAGATTTTCGAGTACTGAAAAGTCCAATTTTTAGATAAGCTAATTTGGGTATTAAATTCGGTAGCTAATTTATTTTCGTTATTTTCTAAATGTTGAATGGCTTGATTATAGCGCAGTGCATCTGAATAATCAAGATTTCCGGTTATGCTTTTTATTACAGATCCGAGACCGTCTACGAGTCCTCTTTTAACACGATTAATTTCAAAAGATTCCAATTGATCAAGTACGTTTGCAAGTTTACTTTTAAGATACTCAATATGAGGATGGAACAAAGAATTCGTTTTATTATTTAATTGTGGGCTGAAATTATCTATCTGAAGGTTAACTGAATTGATTTTACTTTCCAAATTTTTAAGATCAATGTACTGTAAAAAAGAGTGGTAGTGCGAAACAATCTTGGATGAACCAAGCTTAAAAGGTAAGATTCCGGGTCCTTCATCAAGACTCTCAAGTTTTATCTCCTGCATTAGCACTGGTGCCAGGAGTAGGTAACATATCAGGAGGGTCCTGTAACAATCGTGCGCTTTTAGGAAGACGCTTTAACCTAGATTTGGCAATAGGGCCTCGCTTTTTCTTAGTATAAATATGAATAGGGAGGTCAGCCATTACAACGTCATGCGTGTATCGCGGAGCTAACTTTTGTCGAGAAGCGAACGGATTTTTTACGAAAATCTGTTGCTCAGGTGAATACTCAGCTTCCGGTTCCCGACCTTTATTACGGTTATCAGTAAGGTCCTTACGTGTCGAACTACACATGTCATGAATTGCATTGTAAGCCTGCGTCATTTTATCCTTATGGTTAGTCATGTATTGCTGCAGTAAATGCGCCGTTAAGTCAACGTCAAAAGGGTCACGCGGATCGTAATGTCCTGTTATTACTTCTAATGGCTTACACCTAGTGAAACTGTGTATACTACTGTTGTATGCTAAAAGGGCGTAAGGCATAAGATTTATTACGGACTCCGATTTTTGTCCTAATTTCAATATACGAAGGTGTTCTAAGATCGTAGAGTGAAATCTCTCAACGATACCGTTCTCGTTAGGTGTATGTGGAGCAATCCTATGATGCTGTATTTTATGCATCCTAACAAACTCAGCTACTAACTGATTTGTGAACTCCGTACCGTTATCAGTAACTAATGTCGTAGGTATACCGTGGTGTGTACAGAAATTCAATAAGGCTTGCACTACACTGACAGCTGTGCCGTCGCGCAAATGATATGCTTGCGCATACTTTGAGAATGCATCTACGATGGTAAGATATTTCTCGCTTTGGATGGTCAACAGGTCTAAATGTATGAGCTCAAATGGTTTACTAGCGGGCGGTACTACTTTGAATTGTTGTTTTATCGGACTGCGATCGTATTTCGCTTGGCCACAGATGGTACATTCATTTATGAATTTAGTTATTTGTTCACGCATTTTAGGCCAATAATACTTATGTGATAATGCTAGGTAGCATTCATTGATTCCGCGGTGATTGGTTTTACCGTCGTGGTACTTATTGATGATTTCCTGTTGCCTTAAATATTCTTTAACGTTTTCTAATTCCGTTTTAGTTAATTTTATATTCATAGCCGAATTTTTAAAAGTTTTTTGTATTATAGGTATAATAGTGTACATAGCCAAGTAAGGATTTATAAGTAGTCCGGTTCTGATCTTTGGGTGGACATACTCTTTTATCGCGTTGATAATATCTTCCTCCAGATTGGATTCCGATATTTGGACAGAAATTCGGGTATGTGTCTCAAAAGGTTTGGTAACGACAGGGCGACCTTTGATGTCACCGACGACATTAAAAATTAGTTGTTTACTGAATTTATTCAGGGGGTCATCAGTGATTGGTATTTCCAATATGGGTTCTTCGGTGGTCGTATGGACAGTAGCGGTTCTAGAACTATCGCCGGGTCCCGTAGCCGTAATCGTTCGCGATTCGTCTAACGCGGGATCAGTTTCAGATGGGTTAACTGCGATTGATAAGAGCTCTTCGTTGTTCAGTTCTATGCGCTCGTTATTATTTAATGCTATTCGCGATAGGGCATCGGCGTTTGTATTCAACTTGCCCGCTTTATAGCTAATTTGGTAATCATATTCACTTAATTTAAGACGCCATCTAGTTAGACGCGAACTAGGATCCTTTAGATTCATGACCCACTGCAAAGGTCTTTGATCTGTATGAATCATGAATTTTCGGCCGTATAGGTACGGTCGAAAGTACTTGGTTGCCCAGACGATGGCTAATAACTCTTTCTCGATTGTGCTGTAATTAAGTTCACTAGAGTTAAGAGTACGCGACGCGTACGCGATTGGTTTTTCGGAACCTTTCGGGCCTTGGGATAATACAGCGCCTATAGCTACGTTACTAGCATCGGTGGCTAAGATGAAGTCTTTCGTAAAATCCGGATATTGTAAAATAGGATCATTTGTTAAAAGAGTTTTACAGTGTTCGAAACAATTCACATACTTTTGGTCTTGTTTGATCTTAGCGCCTTTTTTTAAACAAGATGTTAAAGGTTTGGTTACGCGAGCAAAATCTGGAATGAATTTCCTATAATAGCCTAACAAACCGAGAAAACGTTTTATTTCGGTTGTGTTGGTTGGAATCGGATAATTTTGTATAGCATTAATTTTACTTGGGTTCGGTTTTACACCGTCCTTGCAAATGACATGGCCAAGAAATTCGGTTTCCAATTTTAAGAATTCAGATTTATCCATTTGGATCTTGAAATTTGATTCTCTCAGGCGATTAAATACTTTATCTAAGTTAACTATGTGTTCCTGAAGGGAAGTACTGAATACAATGATATCATCTAGGTAAACTAGACAGATTTCGTTCTGGATGCCCCGAAGGACATTATCCATTACACGTTGGAAGGTTGCTGGGGAATTTTTCATGCCCATTGGCATTCTTAAGTACTCATAGTGCCCGTTTTCTACGTTAAATCCAGTCTTATGAATATCAGAGGGGTCCATCTCTACCTGGTAGAATCCGCTGGCCAGATCTAAGGTGGTAAAGTATTGGCATTTTCCTAGTTTGTCTAGTACGTCAGTAATGTTCGGGATAGGGTACTTATCATCAATTGTTTTTTCATTAACTTTCCTAAAATCAACGACAAGACGCCATTTAACTTTGCCGGAGGCGTCCGCCTTTTTTGGTACAATCCAAATCGGAGAACTCCATGCAGAATCAGATGGTCTGATTATGTTTTGGTCAAGCATCTTATTAATTTGATCTCTAACTTCTTGTCGATGAACATAGGGGTACCTGTAGGTTTTGGTATGTACTGGGATTTCATCCGTGGTCTTAACCCTGTGCTTGATCTTGTTGGTGAATGTAAGTGGTTCGCCCTCAAGATAAAACACATCCGCGTAATTAGCACATAAACGTGTTAAGTTCGCGCGTTCTTCTTGATTAAGATGACTAGTCCTAAGACGAGATAGAACATCTTTAGCACGGTCAGATAAAATTTCAGTACTGTCACATTCAAAGTTAAAAAGTTCAGCTTCAACAGGGCGATCCATAGAAAATATCACATCATTGGATGTTGGGTTACTGATCTCTACCCAGCATCGGTTGTTATGTACCGAAGTCATGCAATCCGAGATGAGACAATTGCATATTATTTGATTTTCTACGAATACGTCTCCGTCGGGTGAATTTACAGGCAACCTAACTAGCTTAGAAGAATTAGCTGGTATAATTTCTTCGTAGAGGTTGACGTTTTTTGAGTCGTACATTTGGATGGGTATCTGAGTGTTACGTGTTATAAGTAATCTATTTTTGAGATCAATGTTAGAGTCCCATAATTCCAATAAGTCAAATCCTAAAAGTCCGTCGAAAAAGTTATGAAACTTATAAACGTACAATGTCATATCATGTTGGTCATTAAATTCCGAGAAGCAAGGCAAAGTGATGGAGTAATCATTTTTGCTAGTCGCATGCACGTTAGTTACTTCGAAAGGCTCATAATTCAAAGGTACATGCGCAAAATACCTATCGACAGCGTCGGGTGATATGAACGACTGATTAGCGCCTGTATCTATAAGTAATTTTAAAGGCGGGTTTTCGATTTGAATGTAGCCTAATTGCCTCTGGATATGAAAGTTGACCTCTATTTTAGTTTTTCGGACTTCGTGTCCTTCTGAAAATTTTCATTAGTCATGTCTGAAGCTACATCCCTGACTTCCTCTACTACAACGGGTAGTTCGGGGTTGTACTGTTCGTTATAGTACTCGGGGTACTCTTCATGCGAATAGTAATCATAGTACTCAGGGTAACTATAGTCATAGTCGTAACAGTAGTCATAGTCATAGCTATCAAACTCATTATGGTTTATTTCACGAGTTTTAAAATAGTTAGACGGGGGTGGATTCCCGTGTTTCCTCCAGTCATGTCCAGTTGGTGGTAGTCTTTTTTCTACAAAGTGGCTCACACCACTCATGGGAGTCGGACGCGGAGTATTACTATTATTGCCAAAATTATTGTTCGGCTGAGGCTGAGGCCTGAAGGGCATTCTAAACGCATTATTTTGGGGATTGTAATTTTGCGGGGTGGCACGGAACATTTGCTGCGTGCGAGTAGGACCGCGAGGTGGCATAAAGGATGCTGAATTCGGATTAGGACGCCAGCCTTGATTAAATTGATTGTAGATTGGCATCGGCCTTGGTGGCATAGACAAATTATTTGGTCTTAGTGGTCCTTGACTAAATCCTGTAAGCTTGGGGACAAAACTATTTAACGGCAAATTAAATTTAGGGTTATTAAAATAGGGTTGTTGCCAATCTTTCTTGCTAACGCAGTGGCGTTCTTGCATGTACAAGGTGTTGATTTCTTCTTGGATAAATTCTAGAGCTTTTTCCATGGACTCTGGACGCATACAGCGAACGCGAGCTCCAAGTGGATCCTTTAGACCTCTTAGGAAGGCCTGAAGAGTGAGCTTTTGGTAAAGTTCTCTTTTTGCATTTATTGTGGTTGTTATAGTTTCGTGAAGCGAAACGTAAGTCATTATGGTGCTGAATAAATTTTGACAACGTTCATAGTATTCTTGCGGAGTACTTGACCCTTGGGTCTCTAGAGTCAGATCACTATACAAAGCTGTTTCGTCGCGATGGTCTGCGAAATTATTGATCAGAGCATTTCTGATACCTTGCCAGGTTTCGGGTATTCCGTTCGCGTTAATTAACCTAGCCGCAGAGCCTGACACTTTATTCAAAATTCCGTTGATAAGTGCTAAATTCGTTAACTCTTTGCCCGGCTCGGTAGAGAAGTATTGTAACACGAGCTGGTCACAAAGATGTATAAATCTCGTTAGAATATGGGGATTGCCATCAAAATCAGGCACAAGTCTTAGGGACTTATAGATGGTATCAATAGCGTTATTTGTCGTCGTGGTACCTGGGTTGGCTTGTGCCATTGCTAGGTCTTCCAGGTTCCGGTTCTCGTCGATTCGAGATAATCTATCACTACTCCTATATCTATCTAACCTAATAGACCGAAATTCTCTAGGATGAAAAATCTTGGTAACTAAATTAACACACGAAAAATACACAAAATACTATAAAATATATAGAAATAGGGGTTTGAGCAGGGACTTGAAAGATTCAAGGTACTCACAGCATTTCCTCTGTAGAATCGATTTCTGGATTCACTCACGATAGCAACACTAGTAGGTTCTTGCTTTTTTTTTTATAGAGAAAAAGTATCCGTGAGGCTGCGCCAAATACGTAGGCTGCCCTCGTGAGAGGATTTTAAAAAAGATTATTTTTTCAAACTATATTTAATTAAAATAATTACAAAATATTGGTAGCGAGACTCGCTCGAAGTATGAGACAAGAATGCGGTTTTATTACATGGATAATAATTTCCACAAAGTGTGGATTGACGTCAGCCGATCGAATTCAGCTGACACTGCGACACGTGTGGCCTAGTGATGGTTTCGACGATTCCGTCGAGTTGCGGTTCACATAGAGAAGCCTTGCGTAACAATGTTCTAAATATTTATTTAGAGCGCTTTGTAGACACGAAAAGTAAGTAATTCTAATAAATTTATAAGTAAAATGTGCGTTAACTTAGTTTTCCACGTTTTACTTACGTCATGAGTGGTAATTTTTAGATATGCCGTCCCCTCGAATAGTTTCCCAAAGACGAGGAAATCTTGCTGCAAAATGACTGCGGCTCTTCGTTTCGATTGTAGCATCCCGACTTAACTCTATAGGGTCGCGGACCACGAAGACTTCGCCCGAAATGGAGGGATAGTACTTGCGTGAAGTGTTGGAATTCGTTTGTGGGTGTGTATTGCAGCAGCAATACAACAGCAGTAAGTGCACTGCTGTTTGTTCTAGATCAAGCAAACCACCGCCATACATACTTATTTGGCAAATACAAGAATGGCTTGATGAATTTTTGTCTCCAACTTGTTCTAATAAGGTCCTATTATTTTCAGAAAACCGATTACATATTGGAGCACCCGCCTTTTTATAGCACCAAAGGAGGACTTGTTATAGCCTCCACTCCCTTGAGGAGTGGAGTTGGTGGTGAAGAGCAAATGGAACTGAAGAGCAAATGTTGAGAATGGCGGACAAATCATAGTGGAAGATTAGAATAAAATAAGTAAAAAATACTTTTATGTTTACCACACTACCACAATTAGGAAATGCTTATCTAATAATTACCCTAATTTAACTTTTGTTTTAATCATAATATGTTATCTTACATTTATGTATATTTACAGTTAGGTTTCTGAGGTTGTCGCCTCAGCAGCCTTGATC
This sequence comes from Venusia cambrica, assembly GCA_951394065.1. Taxonomy (NCBI): domain Eukaryota; kingdom Metazoa; phylum Arthropoda; class Insecta; order Lepidoptera; family Geometridae; genus Venusia; species Venusia cambrica. The sequence continues at coordinate 8,948,955 of OX596054.1, forward strand.
AGAAGAATTTGGCAGAGTGGCAGATTAGTGTGTTAAATTGAGACAACCGCATATTCACTTAATTAGATTTTAGAATCAAATATGTAAATAAAACCTATATACCTTATACTTAATTGCTTATTATTTATATATAAAAAGGTGGGTGTTTCATGATGAAGTGCCATACTTTCTGAGAGAAGCATAAATAATACCTAATAAATATTACAGGACTATTTCATGCTGTGTGAAATAAATGTCCTGTAATATTCATCAGACCTGTCGCAATGCATGGATCAGAGGGTTGGGCTATGAAGAAGACGGATGAGAGGAAAGTGCATGTTACTGAGATGCGAATGTGAAGATGGATGTGTGGGGTGACAAGGTTAGATAAGATCAGAAATGAGTTTATAAGGGGAAGTTTGAAAGTGGCACCAGTTGTAGAAAAGTTGAGGAGTGCTAGGTTGGCATGTAATGAGGAGGGATAATAGTCATTTGACCAAAAGGGTTATGAATTTGAGCGTGGATGGACATGTGAGCAAGGAAGGCCGAGAAAGAGATGGATGGATTGTGTGAAAGAGGACATGGGTATGAAAGTAGATGCAGAGTTGACGGTTGATAGGAGTGAGTGGAAGAAGAGAACATGTTGTGCCGACCCCACCTAGCGTGGGATAAGGGCAGGAGAATAATGATTTATTTCCATCATGCCTAAACCAAGCAAAGCTTGTAATAAGACAACTAGATTTTGGAAATAATACTGTATTGTTTGATGTGTATGTATCATCATATAATACAACACAGAACCTACATCAATACCTATTCATCAGGAACTAGATTTTGGAAATAATACTGTATTGTATGTAGGTATCATCATACAATACAATACTACACAGAACAAACATCAATATTCATCACACAAATGTTATTGCTGGGTGGGAATCGAACCCACAATACAGCTCAGAAGCACATAGGCTGGCTGTTCTTTCGAAGGTTTCTCCCTGTCCATGCGCTCTAGGTTTCGAAGATCTTCAGCGGCCTACAACACAACTCCCTCCACGGCTCTCAACCATAAGGAAAAGACACATACAAATTACTCTGAACACGGCAATAGGTAGGTCACTTATAGAAGGTACAACACAACTCTCTCCATGGCTCAGAACCATACGAAAAAGACATAAAAATTACTCTGAACACGGCAATAGGTAACATAAAGTAGGTAGATACTACCCAAAATCGCCCACAACCCAACACTCTCCATGGCTCTCAAACAAACGAAAAAGACACACACAAATTACTCTGAACACTGCAATAACATATAGTGCCCAGAAAAACCCAAATATGTATCCTAAATTTGCCGAAAGCTGAATAATTCGGATGATGGTATTGATAACCGGTGCTCTACGGTAACCGGCTTCAAGTTATTCATCCAATAAAGATACGAACCATGGCAAAACAATTATTGAAGCCCATCTGCCTTACGCGGTACCGAATCTGTCATCTAAACGTCAAAATGTACTGAATGGACGGGTTTCATAACATGTGTTCACTTTTAAGATGGGAAACGCCATTTTGTATTTGACAATTGTGATACCCGGTAGGTAAAAATCGTTTCTAGTTCTCATGAAGCTAATTTTAAGCCAATGGAGATCGGCTACGCCGTTCCTATGGTTCCTATGTCCAAACCACATTCACAGATAGAACTATCCTTGATCCTAAGTTTAGCTAAAAATACCGGAGTGCATGAGTGTCCTAATCTGAGGCGACAGACGGTAGATGTTGAGGCTTTGTCAGCTAATCTGAACTTGAAAAACCAGGGGGTGTTAGGAATGGTGGGTTGTACGACTGCATAGTGTTTCCCTTTAACTTTTTTAGATATATCCCAAAAATTGGACCATGATTCTTGTAGATAAGTCTTATGCAGAAGGCACAAGTCATATGTGTAGGAGGAATTGTGTTCCAGGGAACCTATATTAATGGCTTCTTTAGCATGGGAATCGGCTGCTTCGTTACCTGGGATTCCAGAATGACTAGGGATCCAAGCCAAGACTATATTTTATTCACCAACTTATCTGTGAAGTGGCTGAAAATGGAACTACAGCCGCCATGATGAAAATGTCGTTTGATTGTCAGTTGCTCTCTGTTTGAGTGTTTTCTATTTACTTTTGGATAATAAATATTTTGCGCTTTCAATCATGCCGAAAGCTATAAAAAGTTATGCCCGGAATATTATTCTGAAGGTGAAAGCATTTTTTTGAAGAGGAAGCTCGCCAACAAGTTCCAATTATTCCATTTAATCAAATAACCAAACGAGTTTCTGTCGCTACAGGTGAGTGTGACCAGTCGTATCCCTTAAATGTTGCTCATGAAACTTGTACCTCGACTCTAGTAGACTCTGAAATGTTCGCTCGCATCGCTCGCCAGATAACTTCTGTACTTACATGCATTTAATACCATGACTCAGCTTTCATCGTCACTTCTAGTTTACCTAGTTCCTTAGTTTTTTATTTTGTCTTTCAGGTGTAAGTGAAGGTTTGGTTGAAAATAGTCAAAGAAGGAAAGGTTGCAGAACAAACCGGTACAAAAGTAAGAACGCCTGGAAAATCAAGAAAACGAAGTACTGGTTTTATTGAGTTGATATGGAGCACAATGAAGCGAAAAGTTGCTAATATCAATATTGATCATAAAAGTCAAGACATGCCTAGCTTGGTCTGTCAGGCATTTGAAGAAATCACGGTGGAAGAGTGGAAAAAGCATTGCAACCATGTCCGCAAATTTTACCATCGTTTGCTATATATGTTTTGTTCCGAATTTATTTGTTCCCAATAAAAAAATTATGTCCGCAAATTACAAAATGAGTTTCTTGATAAGGGTGGATATTAAGATGAACCATTTATTATAAATGTGCTGAGCGATAGTGAAACCGATAGTGATTCAGAGGATGATTACTTAACTGGCTTGTCCTCGATTACTGATCATGATTATGACGTCGGCCCTAGTACTTCAAGGTCTGTTGATCATACATATTGTAAAAATATTTAAATATACACATTATATTTAATGAAATGTTACAGTTTTATTATACTTACTTCAATGTCTCATATTATTAACTAGCAGTAGCCGCACGCGCTGTTTGACTCGCTTCATACAACCCGTTAGTACAGAGTTTTTATAAATATACATTTTTGATCCTCAATTTTGTAATAGATACCTAGGTATGAGTCAGTAAGTAAGTTGGTCTGTGAAGACAACATTGCAGACGTCCCAAATTGTGGTTAATTTTCGTAGAATGGCAACACCAGAGCGATTAGAGCGACTCTTCAATTCACAGATATGTTGGTGGGTCTGTACTTAGTTATCTCGGTCGGGTATTGGGTAGGATAGGATACATAATGGCTTGGGGCCCTCATAGTTATTTATTAATCTGTGGGGGCCAAGACCTAATGAATACATAGTAATAGATCTGTGATCTGTGCAGAGGCCCACTACCTAATAAATAACTACGTAAAAGTTACTACCTATAATTAATAAAACCGCTTTGCGCCTTGTCGGCCCAGGCCATTAATCGATTATAACTCAATCAATCTGGTCGTCTGTAGCTTTTCTTTGTTTAGCTGCGGGTAGGGCCTCTAGCTGGCGCTATCTACCCTAGCATCAACTCTCGCTATAACTACGAGTTCGTGGAGCTTTGTTTCGGTACCTTCCTGTGGAGGTGGTCCATCCGTAGCATTAAGAAGACTTCATTGAGGGGGATCCTTCCTGGTTGCATCCTATCCTATAGGCTCAGATGTGCCCAGTATTTCGCGAGGCAGGGGTCGCCAGGGTCCCCGAAAGTACGGAGTTCACGCGTGTAGTGGAGCGAGAGAATTGTGATGGGTGTGGCGGCAGTTGTCAGCGCGGTCATACATTCGACGCGCCAACAATACCACAAAGTCCTCAAGGCTTGGGATCTGCACATCGCGGGCGATGACATCGTTCCTGACATAACGCCCCGCACCTATCGCTGACGTAGTGAGATATTTTGCTGTGCTTGGAGCTTCTTCCGGTTCGTATACGAACACAACGCGTACCAGGAAGGCGCTGCGTATGTGAGTCGCGAGCGGATGTATGTCTTATAGACTCCAATCATTGATTTTAATGGCAGTCTCGAAGTTAAGACTGGCCGGAACATTGCACGGGCGGCCCGCGTCTGCGAAATTGCGTGCTCCACCGGAGAAGTCATGCTCAACAACCGGTCTATATGAAATCCAAGATAGCGGACGGAGGTCTCACACTTCACTTCCTGATTTTGAAGTTTGAGTGGTGGCAGTACAGTGCGTTTACGGGTACCTAACTAATAATGCAGCCGTTTTCCCGACGCTTACAGCCATGCGTCACTTGTTCAACCACGCTCAAGGAGATTCAGAAGATTGTGGCGTGCGGCTTCAACTGGATTATGAGCAGAAGAAAGATAGACGCTGTCATCCGTAAAAAGTGCTAACGCAATGTCTGATTCACCATGACTGAGTTAGCCCCCCAGTGTCAGTATATCGTCAGTGCGGGCAAGAGGAAACTTCCTTGAGGGACGCCAGCAGTTATAAAACGACGCTCGAACTCCGCTTGTTTCACCGAGACAAAAAAGCTTTTGCGTTTAAGGAAAGATGCGATTATTCTAAAGATCACGAGTGGCGTGCTTGATGCAGTGAGTTTTAGCAGTAAACCAGCGTGCCAAACGCGGTCAAATGCCTTTTCCATATCCAGAAATACTGCGACTTTATACTGGCGGCTATATAATTGACTGGTAAGAAGGTGCAGCACACGCGTGAGCTGGAATGCTGACTACGAAAACCATACTGCTCGAGTCTCGATTCAACGCAGGTGCTCAGTCTTCGCAGTAGCAACCGCTCAAACAGCTTTGCGATAGTTGGAAGGAGCAAGGAGCGTTATTATTATAATTGTGAATCTGCAGCTATAACTGGATAATACAAGTTACATTAAAAAATCACAACATTGCAAAGTGAATAAATATTATATTAGTAAAAACTCTCAGTACATCGTACACAATCAGAATTCTCTATCGTTGTGACAGTGAAAATAACATATATAAATACTTTATTATTTTTCTTAATATAATAAAGAAAAAGTATTTATGCATAACTAAATAGTTTTCTAACACTGCCCCTTACTCGTGCAACAACAGCAAATAATTAATAAACGCGGTTAAATTTGCTAAATGACAGAGTACAATAAAACAAGAAAAAAATATATAAGTTACAAAACTTTAAACTAACCCTAAAGATTTAACAAACAAAATATGTTTGGCTTTTGGCAGTGCTTTGGTAAAAAGATCTGCCTCTAATTCAGTCGAGGGTTTATAAAGTAAATTAATTAACTTATTTTCAACACATTCTTGTATAAAATGATGTTTAACGTCAATGTGTTTGGTTCGCCTGTAGCACTGATTTTCTACCATTTTAAGTGTGCTCTTGTTATCGTTATAAATAACAATTGGCTCATGTGGTAGGTTAAATAATTTCAATTCAGCAATAAAGTTATTTATACATTTTGCTTCTTTGACTGAAGTCCCAAGAGCGTAATACTCAGCCTCTGTACTAGAACAAGCTACATTGTTTTGTTTGTGACTATTCCAGTTTATTAGGTTAAAACCGAATCTACTCACAAAACCTGAATAAGATTTCCTATCATTAATATCCCCCGCCCAATCTGCGTCGGATGAAATTATATAAGTAAAAACTCTCAGTACATCGTACACAATCAGAATTCTCTATCGTTGTGACAGTGAAAATAACATATATAAATACTTTATCCTTTTCCTTATATAATAAAGAAAAAGTATTTATGCATAACTAAATAGTTTTCTAACAGTTATAGTTCGATAGCTTGATGGCAATCTACGATCTTTTCCAGGTTTTGGAAGGACTATTACTATTCCTACTTTCCACTTGTCAGGAAAGTAACCAGTTTTCAGGGTACCATTATATATGTATAGTTTGGCCAACGCTGTGATACTTCTGCGAGGAAGGTGCCGAAGTGCAGTGTTTGATATTCCATCATAGCCGGGTGCTTTCCGTTGAGGTAAGTACATTCCGTAGTTTAGCAGGGGATATGAAACATTCACCGTGAGTGGTTTTATCATTTAATATTTATTTATTCAATTACTCTGTTTACACGATGACAATCTTTTAGGCCAATCTTTAAAAAAAAACAATTTAAAAAAAACAGACATTTATACTTGCTTGCTATTTCCATAGTTATTTTCCTAACAGTTGGTCGATATCTCTCAACTCTGACATCTTCACTTACAATATTTTTTTCTATTTTCTATTTTTTTTTAGACTGTGAGGTTCCTTGCTTTCGTCTTATATCATTTTTCAAGTTATGATAAGGCCGAATGTGGAAGCGCACATCACCCGAAACCCTTAAATTTGTATAAAGAAGCTTATTGAAATAAGCTTATTGTGATATTATTATCACAACATAGATTATTCTTATTTAATGCGTTTTCCCGTTTCTCCCAAACCGGTAGACAAATAAACATTGGTTGTTTACCAATTGATTGTTGCCGGAATATGTAAATACATCAAATGTCTAGATTGGCCAAATGGACTGCATAATTTTAGTAAAGTGTAAGTATGTACATACGATCATTTAATTTTATGTATTAATGTAGGTAGGTACACAATAAAAAAATAATGAATGTTTATTTTCTTATTTGATCACCTGCGTACCTAAATTAATTACTATGACCTGATTAATACTGTGGCATAGTGAACGTGGTTTTAAGAAAACATATTACGTTGTATAAATAGTAAGGACACAAATAATGAAATACTAACGTATTTAGTATACTAATTTAAAATGGTATATGTATCACAGAAGTGACTAGTTCTGGCTAAAAAAATAGAACTTTGTAAAGTTTGCCACATTAGTGATACTATAAATTAAATCATCATCATCCCTGGACTTTATTACCTCTACCGTTTCAAAGAGGTGCGGGTAATCAGCGAGCCTTGGGCTCTTATTTCTGGCATTAACTTGAGCAGCGACAACCGCTGCATATAACATGCCTTACAGTAGCCCTTAAAGAAGGGCTTTCGTAATAATAGAAGTGTTAGATGTTATTGGGTTAAACGCTAAAACATGACTTAGGTTTGCTATATCCACTGTACAGGCTATAAATAATTAATAATATGCAAAGAAGAGTGACACAGACACAGGAAAGAGTAAGTTATTAGTTATCTTAACACTTTTTTAAAGTTAATCTGGACTCAAGTACTACGAGTATTCACAGCAGGCGCTCAAACAACATAGTTGTCGTGGAAAGCAGCGTAATAGGCCGGTAACTGGCAGGCAGACGTCGGTTTTGCCATGCTAAGGGAGCATTTTAAACATTTTTCAAGAAAAAAGCAAAGCAAAGAGCTTTTTTTCAAGCAAAGAAAGTACTCAGTTCTGAGAATGCCATTCAACAGCATGGCTAGAGTGGCTACGCTTTATTTCATTGTTTTTACCTCTAAATGTTTGTCGGAACACCACAATTTAAGAATTGGTGCTAGGGCGACAAAATTTGGTAAAATGGTGGTAGCTAGCGGACCTAAACAATGTCAAAGAAGCGAAGTCAAAAAAGCTAGATAGCCGAGCGGCAGTTATTATTTTACACTTCTGTCATGCAGAAATTGGTCGGTCTCAATCTCAACAGAGCGTTGTGATTAGTTCCGTTCTGCCTTTCAGAGGAAAACCAAACGACTCAGCAGTTGTCACCGCATCAGTTCTGACTTCAAGGAAATAAGAGCTTATGTTCGTGTCTTACCCGCGCCTTTAAGAAGGTGGGTGAGGTGATATTCATTAGTGATGATGATGATGAAATTAAATTAAATTCACTGAATTTATTTGTAGGTTATGTTTATGTTTACTTTTTTAACAGTACTTCATTTCAGCTTTAGTTACTAAATTGTGAACTGTTAGATTAGATGAAAACCTGAGTTTAAAATGAGAAGAATTTTAAAAACTGTTTTGTCATTTAATAAAAACTACATTTATTCACCAGTTGTTGCGACAAACCGAAACCTTACACAAAGATTGCCTGTTTACGATTTTTACCATCAAACTACAGGTATTTTCCATGATTCTTGATTATGTTTGTAAAAAAACAAAATACTGCAAAGCCCCAGATATGTAGACCCTATAGGTACTACTCAAGGAGTGAATGGATATGGTAGAGGCAGATAGAAAAAGAGATTGATGGATTGTATGTAAGATGTTAACATGGGCAAGAGTGTTGAGATAACGTCTGAATGAATGGACGTAGAATACATGTGCCTAACCTAGGGTATATTACCTAGTAGAATAGATGGCAGGAAGGAAATCACAAGGCTCTAAGGTACCAAGGCTATAGAATAGGTAAATTTTAAGTTGTCAACATCATCGCAACAGTTGTTATGTTGATGTCTTAAGAAGGTACCTAATAAATGACAGTGTAAATTAAATGTACTAAAAAGTACCTACTTAGCTACCTACCTACTTCTCTATTCCAGAACAAATAATTTTGACTTACTTATATTTCAGGTAAACTAATTTCTCAAGATGTAATACCATCTTTGAGAAAGAAACACCCTAACATTGAAAAAGTAGATCATGAGCGACTACAATGCTCACTGCAGATCCTGCAAAAGTTCGGAATTACACCTTTGGAAGCATGTCGCAATCTCCATGTATTAAGCATGCACCCTATCACACTGGATAACTACGGGGAAATACTGAAAGAATGTGGATTTATCAACATTTTGCCAAAGTATATAATAAAGTAGGTAAATTAAATTGACCCAAAACATTGACCCACACTGACCTAATGCAAATTCATGTCACATGTCTTTAAACATAGTTGGAATATGCCAGTATCCTCACAATGTTTTCCTTCACCATAATAGCATGTTAAAACAGACATTTCAAAATGCAGAAGTATATCATATATGGCATATGACCAGGATTTGAAGCCACAACCTGAGAATCAAAGTGTACTTCTTACCTAATTCTGTCGCCATAATAACAATTCTAAAATTGTTGTATTCCGGCATTTAGATGTAAGATAGCCAGTTTCTCAGTTTGTTGAGGATTCCGGGTGAAGTGCGCCTCCACCTTTGGCCTTATCTCAACTTGTGTAACCAGGTGAGATGTAGGCCAAGTGCTTACCCATCGTACAATAAAAAAAAAAAGTATTTGTTAATACACACATCACATCAACAGCCCATTAATGTCCACTTTTCAACAGAGTATCCTCCAAAACTGAAGGGGTTTAGCCATTATCACCACATGTGAGGAGCAGAAAAGGAAGTAATTGCAGTAAAGGAGTTGGGTACTTAACAGAATAATGCTGCTGTCCTTCTGGTCAAATCCTGTAGTCGACTTTAACAATTCTTTAATTTTCGTAATGGCAGGTCTAATGCAAATAAATGTTGCGGGTATAATTGGATATCTATCGGGTATCGGACATGATTGGAATAAACTATTTATCCACGTTTCGTAGCGCTTTACTTTTTCTAAAAACAATTGACTTTGATGTCGATTGTTTTTAGAATACAAAATATTTTTCCCCGTAAACACTCTTTTGCATACCTATGTTTTGAATGAAGGCATTTCAAATTGAACGACAAACTACGTTTTTATGAAAGAGTGGTACTACTGTGTTTTATGACAATGCATTTTTGACGTAACTACCTGTTACCAAATAATAAATCAACTACCTATAACCTCCCATCTCTGAAGGATCAAAACATTGATTGACCTTATGCACCAATAAAACTTATTGTTCGGTTCTTGAATGTCCTGGAAAAGTCTATGATGTTTCAAATAACATGAGTTTTTTTCAGGTACCATACCATAGCAAAGTCAAGCAGTATAGCCAGCTTGAAGAAGCAAGGGATTATCAGAGAAGATATGGATCTAGAACAATATTTGCTTGATCTGTTGCTTGAATGGCCAGCTGAGAGTAAAACTCTGATTGGCTTTGATGAGTCTATCTCTACAATCTGTAAGTATCATCTGGTGTACCATAAGAAACTAAAACCAGACAAGTTCATACATTCACACAGAAGTTTCCGAGGTTTCCAACCAACATGGTTGCAACCTGACATGAAACCTGGTTTTGCCTTGAAATGTTTTAAAATTTAATATAAATACAAACAGATATTTTCACTGTCTACCTTTTACGGTTCATTAGATACAGCCAGCTGATAGAAGGCTATCCTTACAGCAGAGTGTAATGGAGTGCCATCGGCAACCTTAGGGTACAAAACACTGAAATGAACTCAAAAAGATAAAGTGCCATACTTAATGTTGAATCTCTATGTTCCAGTAAAAATCCGTACCAGTGTTTTAGAGAGGTACCTAAAATGGCGATTATCAATCACAACAGAGGATTTCGAAAAGTTCTGTCGCAATTACCTACCATTGCGCCACAAACCCCTGGCTGATATCCAACAAGCTTTGGACTTGGCCGAGACAGACATTAAATTTGAGATGAGAACCATACAAAGGAATGGTTTCATTACATCAGCCGATCCTATCAATACCAAACTGATTCTGGATAATGTCAATTCTATTGCTGGATTGGATATTAGGGAAGCAATAAGACAAGAACCCGCCATTTTAAAGAATAATTACAAAGCTCTTCTAGAAACAAGAAGTTTATTAGAGGTAAGAACCGTTAAAACCGCGTTTAACCGCCTCTGTGGTCTAGTGGATCAACCCACCGATTTCAGATTCAGAGGTCCCGGGTTCGATCCCCAGGGGGAGCAATATTGTGCTTGGTTTGGTTGGTAGTAGGATTTTGTTTAAGTCCGCCTGGCTAGCTTACCACCATCTTACCAAATTCTGTCGCTATAATAACAATTCTAAAATTGTTGTGTTCCGGCATTTAGACATAAAGTAGCCGGATCCTCAGTTAGTTAAGGATTCCGGGTGAAGTGGGCCTCCGGCCTAAGGCCTGCGGCCTTATCAACTTGTAACTAGATGAGGTGAAGGCCATGTGCTTCCCCGTCGTACAATTAAAAAAATATTAGACGTAACTTACTCTTACGTAATGGTGTCGGTAATATTATTGGCTGACTGCGCCCGCTTCGCATTGACATTATGTTCAAAACCAAAAAGCCTCTGAACCCCTGTTTTATAAAACCTGATCAAAATACGTTAGGTCTTCGTGATAGCACAATTGTAAATCATACATAAAAACCATTGTTCATTACATACTGAACAGTAGGAAATGGGCTACGAGCCCAGCGATAGTATTTAATAGGATGGAAAAATAAAATAATTATATCATAATTCAGCTTGAGCGCTGACACAAAAAATTGGAATCTGCGCCAGGACACTCGTTTCTCAATTGGTTAGAGCGTTTCTTTCGACTTTAGGAAAATATGCGGGTTCAAGTCCCATCCCAGGTTGTGAATTTTTGTGTCATTATAACATATGTAAATGTTGTGACAATGAAATACAAAAATAATATAAAAAGATCGAAACCTTTTTACGACTAAACGCATTAACGAATCTTATTTTCTCTTATCTTATCTTAATTGGTTATGCAACAAAACAACAGGCTACTTTCATCTAGTGCTTGAAATAACCGTTGTAGATGATGCTTCTTTACTCTCAGATTCAAATTGATCATGCCTGTTTGTTTTTTAGGAATATCGGATACCAGAGGAGTTCCAATCTCGCTGCCTACGTGTGTTCTGCATACGGCCGGACACGGTGAAGGAGAGATTAGACGAACTCCGAAATATAAAAGAGTTCAACGTACTAGCATCGAATCCTAGAGTAAGTAGCATAATTTAAACACACGAAAGTCGTAAAACTCTGGGCAATCTCGCTCCGTCGTAGACCTCATACTTTCCCAGGCAAGCTTCGAGAGCCTTGAGGTCAACAGCTGACCTATCGTGAATTACATAGACTATATCGTAAATGTCACTTCGCTCTTCATGACTCCGTAAAGGACAGATGTAGCTGGCGGATGGTTGTCCGAACTAAACTAAGTCCACAGGGAATTTTGACCCTCAGTGAGAGTCATGATTGATACTGACTACGATTTGAAGAGGGGGGGATGGATTACGGAATATAAGTTGAGGACATGAATTCAAAAGTATTTTCAGGTCCGCTCAAAGCTGTCACCCTCTCTGTTCAAAACTAGGCCAGCATATTGTCCTTTAAAAAAAAAAAGTTCTTGTTGCGTTTTGGCATTAAATAGATAGATAAACTCTTTATTGAGAACAATAACAAAAATAAACAATCAAGCAAATTACAGCACTTATACTAGGTACAATGAACGGCCTTATCGTTAAAAGCGATCTCTTCCAGATAACCTTTGGATGGAAAGGATAGCTAAGAGCAGACGAAGCGATATGATAGAAGATAGAAAGAAGTTTAGTGGTAGGGTAGCCAGTTACTCGGATTGTTGAGGATTCCGGATGAAGTACGCTTCCACCTTCGGCCTTATCGTAGCTAACCACCAGGTGAGACTGTCGTATAGTAATAAAAAACTTCTGTAAAATCTGTAAATTCCAATTGCAGGTTCTAACGTTAGTTATTCATAAGAAGAAAATGATGAACCGAATCAACAAAATACAAACTGCGAAAAAGCAGGCGTACAGTCTGAATCATCTGATTTCCGCTCACAAAGTGTTCAACAAGTAAGTTTTATAAAGTGCTACTGTGTGACGGATGCAACGATTTAAATTACTCGCCACGACAATTTTATTTAATCTTCGGATACCTATACGGGTGCATGTTATTGACATTGTATCTACATCTAGAGCTCGTTTAATTTGGTTATACTTGTGGTTGGTGGTAGGACTTTGTTTAAGTCCGCCTGGCTAGCTACCACCATCTTACCTAATTCTGTCACCATAATAACAATTCTAAAATTGTTGTGTTCCGGCATTTAGAGGTAAGATAGCCAGTTCCTCAGTTTGTTGAGGATTCCGGGTCAAGTGCCTTCGGCCTCATCTCAACTTGTAACCATGTGAGATGAAATCCAAGTGCTTCCTAGTTGTTAACGCCACAGACTACCTACCTAATAACTACGCTATGTACGAATTACCTACAGCGAGTAGCTAGCGCCGAGCAATCAACAGCGGCACACACTTGCCCGACGACGCTAGCATTCATCATTCGAAAATCAAGGAAGACACGTTAACTTTGCAATTTATTTCATGTAATCAAGTTATTATACAAAGGTCGATTTATAACCTGTCTTTTCCATCCAAACCCATTGAAGGCACGTCACAATCATAAACAATTTGGTCCAATCGAGCCAAATACGTGAATCTGCGAGGATTTACAACCCAAGCAAGCCGCGTGGAAGCAAGTCAGCCATTGTTACGAACACAGCAAGCAGCGACAATTATTAATTGCACGTTGACTAATGGACATCAAATCAAGAAAAAGAGAAGTGAAAGTGATATCCTTGGAAGGGTAAAAGCATGTCGTGAGTTCGTTCCAATTTCCTGTGTACCTATCCTCCAGTGTAATAATATCCTTTTTCATCATTCGTAATAATCGAATAAAACGAAAATATTTCAACAAAATATTTCCTATCCAAATTTAATTTCAGCCAAAATTGCATACTTACAAGGTGTTCTATTTATCCCCAGTAGGTAAAAATCTACATTATTTGTTACTAATTATTGTGTTTCTCGCCTTTTCTAGCGACAAAGGATTCGTGCGCGGGCGCGCATGACCTTGTGCCGGCCATGCGCTAAAGGTCATTCAAAGCTCTCAGCTATGCATTAGTGTGCATTATTCACCGCTTTAATCATTTACATATCGTTCTTTCACACTTTTTTCAACTTAGTTTACAGATTTATTGAATCTATTTAAATTTAACTTCGTCTTTTCATATCTTTATCTTACTATTTTATTTTTTCTCAGCTTTGTGCATTTTACTACCTACCTATCGCTTTCTTACAGCGTATGTATTTATTTTAATTGTTTTTTCCTTTCACAAAATGGATTTAAAATCATTAATAAAACGAAGAGCGAGCTATAAAACGAAGCTTACTCAGTTCAAGTCATACTTAGACGCGTCACTAAGCTGTTGCACTTCGCTAAGTAGCATTCAAATAAATGAATTGAATATTCGTTTGTCCAAGCTAGATTCCCTTTATGCAGAATATGATGCCGTGCAAACTGACATAGAAAACGTTTCTGAATTTCCAGATAAACAGTATGAAGAGCGAGAAATATTTGAAACTCAGTACTATGGTGCCATTGCCGTTGCCCGAGATGCACTAGATAGGCATGCCGCCACTGCGTGCACCGCGGAAGCAAGCGCCAATTGCAGCGCATCGGTGACAGGTTCAGGTACAGCCGTAGCAGGTAGAACCACACTTAAATTACCAGTAATACACTTGCCAAGCTTTTCTGGTCGCTATCAGGAATGGTTAGGGTTTCATGACACGTACACCTCACTCATACACAATAATAGTTCGATACCTAATATTAACAAGTTTCATTACTTACGCGCAGCATTGAAGGATAGCGCAGCGTGTGTAATTCAGGCTCTTGATTTCTCGGCTGATAACTATGTGGTCGCATGGCAGCTACTTTGTGACCGTTATCATAATAGTAGGCTTTTGATCAATAATCACATTCAATCAATTTTTAACATAGAATTAATTAGTAAAGAGTCTGCAAAAGCTTTACGTGACGTCATTGATACAGTAAATAGAAATCTCAGAGCTTTAAAAACATTGAAATTGCCTACTGAGCATTGGGATGTACTTATCATTCACATTGTGTCCAACAAATTAGACTCTGTAACTTGTCGTGAATGGGAGGTTCATCGTAGTAAATCAGAGGGTACTATTCCTACTCTAAAGGAATTTAACGAATACTTAAAGGGTCGTGCTGATTTGTTGGAGACGGTCGATGAGCAGTCAAAAAATAAACGTAGACACAGTGATAGCTCACTCGTACGCAATAAGGCGTTCGTTACAAGTTCATCATCATCACCAGGCACACAAAAGGAAACAATAAAACCTGTATGTCCGATATGTAAACACAATCATATGATCTATAGATGTTACAAGTTTAAGGCTATGCCTGTTCAAAAACGACTTGAACAAGTAAAGTCATTGAGACTATGTCTAAATTGCTTGCGTAGTCACAGTGGTAGGGAATGCATATCAGGTCCATGCACTATTTGTTCAGGAACACACAATTCCTTACTACATCGAACAGGAACACATGACACAATCAATACTCAACCTAGCAGCGTTGTATTATCTTCTTCTCTTAAGGAGTCTAATGATGAATCAATTCAATTTCAATCAGATATCATAACAAAAAATATATCACTCTCATCAACAAACAATAATCTTGTGCTGTTATCAACAGCCGTCATCAATGCTTCTAATCTTGAAACTAATAGCACACAATCAGTGCGAGTCCTACTGGATAACGGTAGTACGTCTAGTTTCATAACGGAATCACTAGCTAAGCAACTTAACTTGAAACCCACATCAACTCGCACTTCTGTCGAGGGCTTAAATCATCAAACATCACAAATAACCAAACGTTGTGAAGTCAAAATTTCGTCGTGCTATGACGACGCATATAAAACAAACATCAGCTGTTTTGTTGTCCCACACATCACACAATCATTGCCGATCGCACAGATCGATTGCATTACGCTCAACATACCGAGTAACATTCAGTTAGCTGATCCCACGTTCAACAAACCATCACAGGTAGACATGTTATTGGGAGCTGACATTTTTTGGGACATACTAGGCAGCAACCGCATCTCACTTGGGAAGTCCAAGCCAACTTTAAGTGAAACACGATTAGGTTGGTTAGTTTCAGGTGTTATTCATTCACAATATTTATCAAGCAATAATTCTACAGTCCACTGCCATCACATTCGAGACGCCAGTCTTGATGATCAACTCACTAGATTTTTTGAGCTCGAATCGGTTACACCAATCAGTAACAATATGTCGAAGGAGCATCTTAAATGCGAACAATTATTCAAACAAACAACGACTCGTCAATCAGATGGTCGATTTGTGGTAAACATACCACTAAAACAATCCCCTAGTGACTTGGGTGATTCTTTAGAACAAGCTACTAGCCGGTTCTTATCACTTGAACGTAGATTCAAAAGGGAACCTAGGTTCAAGCAATCATACGATAATTTTATTCAGGAATACATTGATCTTGGACACATGTCTGAAAACAAAGATGTATATAATCATAAAAAATCATATAATCATAACACAACACAAAATTACTTACCACATCATGGGGTGATGCGTGAAACAAGTCTTACAACAAAATTACGTGTTGTTTTTGACGCGTCAGCTGTTACGACGTCCGGGCTCTCATTCAACGATATTCAACTTGTGGGTCCTATAGTACAAAATGATCTTCCTATAGTACAAAATGATCTTATCAGCATTCTAACTCGATTCCGTCAGCATAAATACGTCGTAACGGCTGATATTGAAAAAATGTTTAGAATGGTATACATAAATAAATCTCAACATAATTTACAACAAATATTGTGGAGATTTGATCCAGCACAAAAAATAAAATCTTACAAGCTCCACACCACACTGCTACTTACGGAACTGCTTCTGCGCCTTGGTTAACAACAAGATGTATAAATGAATTAGGTAAACAGAGCAATGACCCTGCAGTAAGTACAGCTCTCATCAACGATTTCTATGTCGACGATTTCATTTCGGGTCATGACAATGTTACAGATCTCGTACGAATATGCGAAGGTGTATCCAATCAATTAAGGCGAGCACAGTTTCACCTCCGTAAGTGGCATTCAAATGATATTCACATTCTAGAACAACTACACGGTAACAACAACACAAATTCATTACTTAACCTCAGCAAAGACGAACAATCTAGAACATTAGGTTTATTATGGACATGTAAGGCCGATTGTTTCATTTATTCAGTAAAAAATATCGACTTCCCAAAGATAAATAATAAAAGAACAGTATTATCTGTGATTTCTCAAATATTCGACCCACTAGGGCTTATAAATCCATCAGTATTGCTGGCAAAGCTTATACTTCAGAAGCTTTGGGCTTCAAAATTATCATGGGATGATCCACTCCCTGATGATATAACAAAACAATGGTTAGACTTCTTAACCTCATTACCTCATATAAATGACATTAAAATACCCAGACAAGTAGTCTGTGACAAACCTATCAGCATAGAGCTGCATGCCTTTTCAGACTCTTCTACTCATGCTTACAGTGCTTGTGTATATTTTCGTTCCATATCAGCTGATAGTAAAGTAACAGTACACTTGGTGACGGCCAAGAGCAGAGTTGCACCGATTAAACCGATGACTATACCTCGTTTAGAATTGTGTGGTGCACTGCTAGCTACTCGCCTAGCAAAGAAGGTCAGCGACTCCATCCGACTCACTATAACATCTAGTACTTACTGGTGTGATTCTACTATTGTTCTCGGGTGGATAAAAAGCCCTAATACACATTTATTAAAGATGTTTGTTCATAATAGAATAAATGAGATCACTGAATCCACCAAACCACAATCATGGCGATATGTGCCTACTGGTATGAACCCTGCTGACATCGGCTCAAGAGGGCTTGAGCCTTTCAAACTACAAGGTAATTCGCTTTGGTGGCACGGTCCTTCTTTCCTAGTGCAATCACAATGTCATTGGCCACAACATTCGTCACAAATTAATGAAACCGAATTACCCGAATTTAAGAATCAATGTCATTTAACTTCAAACCAAACTCACACACATAATGAAACACAATCAAATACATCATTCATACAAAATTATTCAGATATCAAGAAATTACAACGCATAACGGCGTATCTACTTAGGTTTATAGGCAACTGTCGTAATCCACAAAGTAAATCTATAGGCTATTTAAAAATCACAGAACTAAATTCAGCTATGCATGTATTATGTAAATTATCACAAATTGATTCATTTCCCGAAGAATACAGTATTTTATCAAAAAAGGGTCAATTAAAAATTAAAAATCAACTTGTAAAGCTCAATCCATTTTTTCACGAAGATAACGACCTCATTAGAGTTGGCGGTCGATTATCTAACTCTAATTACGATTATGACACTAAACATCCAATACTTCTACATGCGTCCCATCACATTACTCAGCTAATATTCAAGCACTATCATACCAGCTTGCTGCATGCTGGACCGCAGTTATTACTAGCGTCCATTCGGCACAAGTATTGGGCTATAGGTGGACGTAACCTTGCGAGAAAATCAGTTCATAACTGTATTACTTGCGTTCGATTCTCAGGCAGATCCATTCAGCCTATAATGGGAAATCTTCCCAAGGAACGTGTTCAAGGCGAGTTTCCCTTCGTCAACACAGCAGTTGATTACGCGGGACCCATTATGATAGCGAATAGAAAAGGTAGAGGATGCAACCATATCAAGGCATACATATGTGTATTTGTGTGTCTAACTGTGAAAGCTGTACACATAGAACTGGTCACTGATTTAACAAAGGAATGCTTTCTTGCAGCACTGAACCGATTTATCGCACGCAGGGGGCGCCCTGCTTATCTCTTTTCGGATAACGGAACAAACTTCGTAGGTGCATGTAATGATCTAGCTAGATTTTTAAAACAAAATAATCAAGAAGTTAGTTCGTACGCCGCTCAGAATTCTATAGTTTTCAAATTCTCACCGGCTTACAGCCCTCATTTTAATTCAATGGCTGAAAGTGCAGTGAAATCCATTAAACATCATTTAAAAAGAGTTATTTCAATGGCGTATTTAACTTACGAGGAAATGAATACCTTGTTGGTGCAAATTGAGGCTATTTTAAATTCAAGACCTATCACCCCATTATCCTCTGATCCGTCTGACTTAGTCCCGCTCACCCCTTCACATTTCCTAATTGGACGAACATTAACTCTGCTTCCCTCTCCACAGAATCAGGATCACTCACTGCATTTACTGCCACGATACCAGAGAGTACAGCAGCTGAAAGCTCACTTCTGGAACAGATTTTATCATGAATATATTTCAGAACTGCAAAAGAGAGTAAAGTGGCACAGGAGCAATGCGGAACTACGCGAGGGGGAGATGATGATCGTGAAGGACGACCGGCTGCCACCGAACCGATGGCTGATCGGACGCATCACCAACCTCCACAAGGGCAACGACGGAGTCGCTCGCATTGCAGACTTGAGGACGTCAACTGGGACCATACGAAGAGGCTTCAATCGCCTAGTACCACTGCCAATGTTGGAACAGGATGTTCCAACGCCGGGACCTTGTTAACGCCACAGACTACCTACCTAATAACTACGCTATGTACGAATTACCTACAGCGAGTAGCTAGCGCCGAGCAATCAACAGCGGCACACACTTGCCCGACGACGCTAGCATTCATCATTCGAAAATCAAGGAAGACACGTTAACTTTGCAATTTATTTCATGTAATCAAGTTATTATACAAAGGTCGATTTATAACCTGTCTTTTCCATCCAAACCCATTGAAGGCACGTCACAATCATAAACACTAGTCGTACAATAAAAAAAATAAAAAATACAGCCAGCCACATATCCTGGGCACGCTTCCGTCTGGTACTGGTCTTGAAAAGTTGAGTTTCCTATAGACCGTTAGTAATGCTAATCCTACTGTACACGCTGAAGTTATGTACAAGATACACACAAGTTCATCGGTGATTCAAGCCTGCAACGACTTGAAACTGAGCTACATCCAAAGATGTGGCCCACCCGGGATTTGAACCCAGGACCTCCAGATCGAAAGCCAAACACCCATCCACCAGATGGTTATGTTCTGGCACTGAATTTAATCATACTATTATATGCAGTCTCCAAAGAAATACTTGAAAAGAGCAACGGATAAAGATATATTCTGAGTCTACTTTAGGGCTCATGCTTTCAATGAACAGCTAATATTCTAAATTCAAATTTGACAGCTACATCAGCAGTTTCGGCAGCAAAGCCTGCGGTCGGGACATAGGGATACTGATAAACTCTTTGCTGAACATCAACCAGAATACCCCAGGCGAGGCCACGTATAAAACGATTCGAAGGCAACTGAAGAGACACAAGTACTGGCTGAATGTGTCTCTGAACGAGGTGGATGAAAGCGTGCGCTTCCTGAAGCAGTATTTCGACGATCAGGTCATCTATAACAACACTATGCTGCTGCTATACCCGTTGTAAGTGTTTTTAAATTTAAAACTAAAATGGCAGTAGGCTGGCTTCTACTGCCTTTTTTTTTTAAGTGAAAACTTCTTTATGCGCTTTGCACTTTTTGGGTGAGCAAAAATCATGGAACTCGCGTCATCGTCACTGAACGCTTGCGATGAGCTATATGTATACTGTGTATGTATGTGCACTTTTTGGTTGAACAAAAAGCGTGAAACTCGCGTCATCGACACCGCACGCTTAAATTATTCATTAACACTGTACAAACCAAAAATAATTCAAAATAATAATATATTAGCTCAACGATACAATTCACAAGTTACTTAGTTTTCACTTCTATCGGTAGTCCCCAAAGACTGCCCCGCATGTTTTTTTTGTTCTCTCACTCTAAGACAGAGCAAGGATGAGGTCTAATGGAGCAAGCTTTCCCAGAAGTAACTGGTTCTCCCACGCACGTACTACTGTAACTTCACGCGGCTTAAAGTCCCGGATTCAATACTCAATTATAGTACTCGATAGGTATTGCTAAGACTTTATGCCAATCTCTCCCAATTCTCTCCCTCCAGGTCAGAAATCGAGCACTACATAGACCTGTTCCTGAGAATCCGGGAAAACCCCGACTGTTCCTCGCAGTTAGACACGGTCTACCACAACATTTACCACGCCGGACTTACGGATGACCATATATTGAGTCTGGTGTTATACGAGATTGAGAAGAAGTACCATTTCAGCGGAGACGGCATTTGGTCGCGGATGGAAGGAAGGAGAGTTGACAGTCAGACTGCGTAAAGTGCCGTAAGTTGATTGATCTTTACGGTTTTTACTTCGATACATATTTATTTATTAATTAACATATTTAACATATTTATTCGATATATATTTGGAAGTATATGTGATATAGTAATAAAGAAAGAAAGTGTGGTGGTTAAGCCTACTCCGTCTGCCTGCCTAGTCACTCACTGTTATCTCACTCTTGCTAACTTAGGGACTCTAGGTAAAAAATGAAAGTCGCGATCTCAGTATATGATGTATTGCTGACAAATTGCTTGCTTATCAAGGAACACATATCAGTGCCGAGAGTTAGTCATCACAAAGCACAAGATTTGTCTCGAAAATATATTTATTTACCCTATCAAAAAATAATAAAACTTTACTTAGCTTAAACTAACATAAACTAAGCTACACTATGACGAACACAATCAATATCTAACAAAATTTTAATTTGGGTAAAAAAGTAACCTGACTCAGCTTTATTGCAGCATCGAGCAGACTTTTGTATGGTCATCTGTATATTATAATATATTGAAGTAGTGAAGTGGATTTACACTGTAAAAGTACGCATGTATATATTTTGTTAGGTTTTTAATTTTAAGTTTTCACGCGAAAAAGCGCCTTGATAAGTTTCTCTACCTAGTTAACAGTTAGAAAATGTTTTTTCTACGCCGCTTGGAGGTCATCTGATGTTTAGTGCAGCGCTTGTTTATAACAAAGCTTTGGCATTATGCTCACCAATTGTGCAATATAAAGTCGTTTAACGGATCTGTATGAAGTGCTGGTACCAAGTTTTTTTTCCAAGAACCTCTTAGACCTCCAAACTTGCACAAGGACTTGCACAGGCAAGAATGAGGTCTACGGTGGAGCGAGATTACCCAGAGGGCACTGTCGTTTCTGCTCACCAACGAAACGTCGCTAGTGAGCAGTGCCCTTTGGGTCACTGCCAAGCAGTTTGCTGAACACAGCAAACTGCTGAACACAGGATGAGGCGCTGGATGAAGCTGGAGGTCTCTATCTATCCCTATAGATAGAGACCTCCTGCCTGACTCTCTCTATCCAGGCTGGCCTTTACAGGTCCTTACAATAGTTGCGATGATTCGACGTAACCGCTAGCAAAAGCTACTAGCCATTAGATGGTAGATCACATATACCCGAAGTATAAAAGTCGAAACATCTCTCTTCACCAACACGTATTTACATTAACTACCATTCTAAATCTGTCGTACGTAAAACGGCTAATGTGGTTTGAAATCTTTGTTATCTGGTTATGTATTTTAACTTTTTCTGCGATCACAAACCCGTCTAGATTTAATTTATGACATAAGTTGTATGCTTAGTTTGGGGCTATATGGCGCTGTGCGAAATTAATGTCCTGTTAAGTTAATAATATTTATTTATTTGTTTTATTGGAATATAGTACAACAAAAATATGTCGAGTTTAGTCAAACATTATGTTTTTCACTCTCGAGCAATGTTATAAAAATACCTAATAATAAATAGATGTAAACATATGTAAAATAAGTTACCGAAACTGTTAGGTACTATAAGTATTTTGTAAAAACTGTAAAAAATAAAATGGTTGCTAATAATAAAATGAAGTATAAAATATAAAATGCAATATTTAAGCACATTGTTTAATTTCCTTTAATCTGTAATATACAATAGGTATCCAGCTTATTGCTTATAAAACTTAATGCGAAATACTAAAACACACATGCAATAGAAATAGTATAAAAGTATAATATTTACTTACATTTAATCGCACTCACAGTACATTGTCTGTCTTACGCTATATTTGGTTATATATACCTAATTTAGTCCATTATATCGGGTTGCGGACATCTCGTATCTTGGTAGGTATAGGTAAATAAAGATAGTTTTATTGGTATGTATGTCTCATGTTATGATAAAATCTAGTGGCGGATCAAACGAAATCGAATTCGTAAGATTTCATAGGATAATTTCGAATCTTCAACCTAGAGTTGAAGGCTCGCTACCAGCACACAAAGAGTATGGTCAGAATCAGCTAGTTCTCACTATAAAATTATTCAGTTTCATAGGAGAAAACTATTAGGAATATATCCTCTAATGGTAAAAAAACAATAAGGCAACTATGTGCAAAGCAATGTAAGTAATACTTACATAACAACACAAAAAATATGTTTTCATCTAACTAAATTACGTTTAAAATCGTTGTATATTTGATCGACTGATTTACCAGCACACCGCTAAAACCAGAAAAAAATATAAGACTGTAACTTCGGATTCCCATGGAATTAGGGAAATTCGGACACGTAGTCCATTAAGGTAGGAAACTGCCTACATGATAGTAAGTAGTTACCGTAGCCTATACCCCTAAACTCGCAACACCAGAGTACTCGCGCGTTGTCGACCTTTATTTTTTTTTAAAACTACTAAACCACATTCTGCTTTCTCTAGGGAAACCTCAGCTGGTATACCATTCCGCCTTATGGGGATTGTACCAATTCGATTTCTAACTACTACCTACTACTATCTATATGTCCGCTTTATAAAATCGATCATTCAAAAGCCCATTCATCCGTGATTCATGTGCACTTTACTGCACAGTCCTTGTGCAGTAAAATGCAGAGTAACAGTTAGGTGCTCTGAACAGTTAAATGGGATAATTTGTCAACCGCAGACTTATATCTAGGTTTCTTTGGCACATAGCTTCACTTTGTATATGTACATCTCTTAAAATATCCTATTTTACTAACATAAATACAATGCGAGAGTTTGTTTCGATGTTTATTGTTCCTTCACGCAAAAAATACTAAACGAAATGAGTTGAAATTTCGAGAGACCGGGAATAACATATAGGTAATTGTGTGTAAATTTACAAATGTTAGAATGACACAAAATCACAACCCGCGACGGGACTCGACATCATCATCATCATCATCATCATCATCATCATCATCTTTTACTCAAGCCGGAAACGCTCTAACCAATTGAGCAACGAGGGTTCTGACGCAGGTTCCAATTTATTGTGTCATATCCAAACTCAGCTTGAGCACTGATCATAAAATTTGTTAATGTTGTGACCAAGTGCAATCACTTGAAATAAATATATATGTATAATAAATAAATAATCGCGATATTTAACAAAAATGCTAACATATGTCTTTTCTATTCTACTTTTAATCGTGGTGCCACGCGACCAAAGCCGCAAGCCAGAAGTACCACACCTTTATTCTGTATTCGAACAATATATTTTTCCTTATTAGGTACTATGATTGTGAAAAATGATTTTCAAGCATGTTTTCAATTACATACCTTTTAAAAGTATGTAAAAGGTAATATATCTGTCAAGCAACAAAAATCTTACAGCTACGTTTTAATTTTAACTTAAATCTACTCGTTACTGAAAACGATATTGAATTCCATTAATATATTAATATAAGGCACAAGGAATGCACGAGAAGCAAGAGCTCTCTATCAACTAAACACAACGTATCAAAATACTTAAATTAATTAAAAGAGTATTAAAAGTACTGTATAATGTAACGTATTTAAATATTCCGAATAAGTAACATAATTACTGATCGTTATTTACATGTTATTGCATAACGTCTGAATAAAATTTCACGATTTAAATTAAATCTCTCTTACGCTACGTTATCGTACCTTATTGCTACAAAATTAATAAAAATATCAAAAATATTATGTAAGTCCGCAAAAATGCGAAACACAGCTAGATTATAACGCCCTTATAAAGCTAACCGTTCGTCAGCGCAATGGATTTTATAGGAAATAGTCCATTGTGCAGTCAAAATGCTAACTCAAGAAATTGGCGCGCCAAATCCGTTGTAAGAACTGCGCGCTACACAATGCTCATACTCCTTTTCGAAATTACCCCCTACTAGGATAATTTCGAAAAGGAGTATTTCAGTTCAAAAAAGGGGGCAGAGTCGTGTAAGCTTGTCCCGGGCTTGGTTCCATCTTGACGACGACCGGCTGGGATAATCCGTCCGGGTGTCGCTCCATCTCGTAGTGTTTCTCGTGGGGCACCATACCGCACTTCTCGTAGTCCTCCGGCGGGGCAGAGTACCGCGGCGGCTCCTCCTGGAGCGCACACGCTGAGTACTTCTCCTCATGCTCGTGCGCTCTGTACTCGATCTTGTCATCGTGTGGGTGCGCTTCCATCTGCGGCGAATGTGATGCCATCATCGGGTAGTCCCGCACTCCTAAAGGCGGGGGACTCCCCTCGCCGTATTCGTAGGAATGTCTGGGCGCGAACATTTGCCCGTCGTGGCCGTTCAGCACTGTTGTGTACGAGTAACCTGGCTGGGTGTTGAACGGCGGATATCCGCCGGGAGCGCTCGATGACAGCAAATGATGAGAGGATAGCTCGTACGAATGTTGGTACGACCAAGAGTCAGCCGGCGATGGTAGTCCGTTTTGAGGGAAAGCGGGGAGGTTCCCACCTATGCCGGAAAATCCTCCAGCCAGTGTCGTAGAGCTTGGGGAACTGGAACCGATGTAGCCGGTTTTCCGAGGAGGCTCGCGTTTCCGCCATTTTGCTCTCCTGTTTTGAAACCACACCTATGACAAAACATTTCAATGTAAGACATCAAATCTGAAGTAACCTATTTCATCAGAAACATATAAATCAATTGCACTCGTAAGTAATACGTACTTGTACTCGTGATTCTGTTAAATTGAGTTTGGCAGCCAGTTCTTCCCTCGCGAAGACATCCGGGTATGGCGCTCGTTCGAATGCTCTCTCCAGCTCTTCTAGTTGATATGCCGTAAATGTGGTCCTGGTAACAAAGAAAATGACACTGTTACTATTTCATATGTAAAGAAAAGAGTGAAAGGTGCAACAGAAATGCATCTTTTCGTGTCATATTACTATATACCGTTATCGAGAAACGGGCTAAGGTTCAGCACGTAGCTAGACGAGTCGGCCGGGGGAACAGAGAACTCTTCGCGTGGAAAGTACGTCGGAGTGTTGAGAGACCACTTGACCGATGGGTCAGTGACATAAAGCGGATCGCAGCAAAACTGGATGCGGTCCTCTTAGTGCAGGCATGTTTGGCACGTGGCATGTGTCTGCACAGCAGTGGATGATGAGGTATGCCTACTGCTGGTCTACAGATAGCCATACTTATAAAAAAATGACGAATTTTTAAAAAGAAAAGCCGCCATTTTGTGTGATACCAAAATGACAGACTTAGGATAGGCCAGCTGAACTTGTTAGAAACGTTATGCGTATAGAGATCCACGTTTAACAACCCCCTTTCATTCGCCTGACTCTTATTCGTAACTCATTTGATATTCCAAATTTAAATTCATAAGTCCTTATCAGATGCGCACGCGAGGCCCATCTGACGCGTGCAATATGGCTACGGGCACCACCACCGTGCAGAAATTGATTGAGCGTGAAACTATATTCACCCCTGGTGCGCGTCAACACTTTCGATTGACCATACGTTTTACGTATGGACTACTCTAGATCAATCTTCAAATATGTAAGTCAACTAACAAGGATTCAGCGATAAAGATTCGAAACGATTTTGCTTCAAAACTAAGTAAGCAGTCATGTCAACTTAAAACTTTGGAATAATTCCTATACCACGTATTCAAGTTTTTCTCATGTATGATCGAGTACCTACCTAAATAAATTAAATATATATATATATAAATATATAAATTTAGAATCGCTATTTTAAAAAAAAAAATCTGTTTTATCACGCCGCCAGTCTGACGCATTCCATCACAACATGTCGATGACGCTGTCTTAATAGCATGTGGTGACGCGATGCCATAAGTTTTACCCGTACCAAAAATCTCTCAACATGGCTAGAGAAGTTTACTTTAAACACTACATACAATTTAGCTTCAGCGACATCGTTTTGTGGCTGTCGAGACCTTCAAATATACCTTCGAAATAGAAACAAATAAATTTCACAGCTCTTTTTCATATGTTTTAAAATAAATATTACAGGACATTACCTTTACATAGCGCCATCTAGCCCCGAACTAAGCATTGCTTGTAATAAGGGAACTAGATTACGGACTTAAATACTTTTGTAAATACATACGTACGTGTTGTACGTAATACAACACCCAAACACAGAACAAACATCTATATTCATCACACAAATGTTTGTCCTGGGAATCGAACTCACAGTCTACAGCGCAGAAGGCAGAGTTACTACCAACTGAGCTATGAGGCTTTTCAAATAAAAAAGTTGATTATTAACTCATTTTCATTCTTATAATTAAGGCTGTTAGCACACAAATTACTTCTTCGCTACGTAAAAGGGCAAAGCGTACCTAGTAAAGAGCTATTAATTGAATCGATACAGTTTGTGCCATCTGACGCGTGCAATGTGACTGCGGGTTGCGCACGCGCTGAAATTGATTGAGCGTGAAACTAAATTCACCCCTGTTGCGCCACCGCCTTTAATTGCCTGCCAATCAACGGGTCAGAGTGCAGGCATTTTTATTGTTTCACCACAACCATTTATTAACATGTTAGTACCTATACCTACCTACGTTACATTATAAATTGGTACATTTTCGATGAACTGCTTTTATGATTGAGTTATAGACTGACGATCGATCACGGTCTAAACTAGATAGCATTTTAGTATATTTTATTTACTTGAGAATCAGGTGAGATGAAGGCCAAGCACTCCCAGTCGTACAGGAAAAAAAAATAACCGAAAAAGGCCTTCGCCCGGCAATGGATAAACCGCTCTTTTTTTTTTCTTGCCCAGGTGTTCCTATTTGGAAGGTTTTAGTTTTAAAAGGGGGGAGCAAGAGCTAACTGAACCGTTGTAGGCTATTTTATTTTTAAATGGGGGGATAAAAAATAAAGTTAAATGGTAGAAAAATGCGATTACTATATTATGCTTAAATAGATTTTAATATTTTTAAATCGTAAAAGTATGAAGATTGAAACTGTTGTGAACTAACTACTTCTTGCAAACTGTGAGTATGTACGTATCATAAGTTTGGACGTGCCTCTGACTACCCCATAGTAATTGATCCTCATAAGATCACGCTCTGAGTAGTAATCAGAGGTGTATCCTAGAAGGGGAGAAAGTCGTGAATCATTTATTTTTTGATCGTGGGTTTTAGTTTTTTCAACTTTGGAATTTACGACGAAGCTTAGACTTGTAATTTTTCTATGTTCATTTTAGCTATTCCTTACCTACCGACTTCCGTGATATTTTCTGTCAATAATCCACTAAACGACAACGTAAGATAAAAATCTACTTCTCCATGAGTGTAATTTTCAATTGCAACAGTTCCAGATACGAATCTGTGACTGCGATAACCAGCCTTACGCGTTTGTGATAAGTGTCAATCGTAAAGCAGATGGGGGTCTTCCAAGTAACAACACTTGATGCAGGCGCCTTCAGTTATTGTACATCATATTCGCTTAGATTAATTACCCGTATGGGTGCAGGGAGTCAATTGGTTTATCGTGCAGCCATCTTAGCGTGCATTGACCGGTCACAGATTATATTATAGCTGGTACTCTTGGTACCGAGGGGTAGTTTGGTAATAGCTACTTGTTGATCGTATCTTTATTGTTGTAGCGTGGATGTAATTGTTTGTGTAATGTTTCGGAAAGAGTATGGTTGAACACTTAATGTTGTTTCTCAGCTTTAGGTAGGCGTAATAATGGTATTTGGCAAATTGCAGCTTCAAAACGCATAGTGTATTCAAAAACGAGAAATTCGCCATGTTTGTTAATCGAATGCTATGTGCAGTTTCCTATTTTGGTTCCCTAGCTGACTAAATTATGCGCAAAGTTTGTTCAGTTGGGAATCAATATACAAAAACTTAACATTGAATGTAAAAAATACTATCTAAATCGTATGCCAAAAATCGTGCGTATTTAAGGTTAGCTCAGAAGGAGAACTCGAACTGCCTCAGGGTGGTTCTGAGGCAGTTCGAAGACAGTCATCTACCACCTGTCAAATGTTTCTCCCAATCTGAGAAATAGAATAAATCTTAACTGAAACATTTTAGCTAAATACTCGCAAACAATAATCAAGAATTCCATTATTTCATGTATACAGTTACTACTGACTATGAAGTCAGCTCAAATCCGCTTTCAAGCAGCAGTACTTTACTGTGAACAAGAGTTTTACCATTTTTGCAAATTTTCAATTTAAGTTTGCATACTAGCGAACTGTATAAGCATTTAAAATATAAGGCAGTGTTGACTATTAACCGTCTATTACTAACCGTCCAACCAGGCTGTCCACCTAGTTGTTCGGTTGGTATTTTTTTTTTTCTTAACCGACAACCTATCCAGTTTGTTCGTTCATTTAAGTTTTTTTTATTTTTATTACAAACCAAATTGTATTATTATTTAAGTACATTTTTATTACAAACCGACCACCTATATTTAATTAATGGTTTGTTGGTTGATAATATATAAATATTTTTAAATTGGGTATGTGTATGTTTGTTCGGCCACCGACTTTTCAAGAAACACTAAATAATAATTTAAGTTTTTTTTAATGCAAAACAATTTTTTTGTTAAATCAAGCACGTAGCTCCTAACATGACTTTTCGATAACTCTACCACCGCCCGTGAAGTTTCTCTGTCATCTGTGTGTTAGAGGTTTCTTTCTACTAAATTAAATTATAAACAAAGAGAGAGCCCGTTAAAGCTCTTATTCGAAACCAACAACTAGACTGCTACTGCTACGTCCAATATAATCGAAAAAGTATAAAAAATACTCACGGGGTCCTACAGAATATTTTTTTATATCTAAATAAATGTCAACAATAATCTTAATCTCGTTTATCGTTGTACTCCATAACCCATATGGTGCTATAGCATTACAGCGTCATCGTATTAGTTATGCAAACAAGCAGAGGGGTGCGGGCGCAGGATTCCTATACTTCGGGACCAGAGGGTGCGCGCCCCTATTCAACACCTGTGCTCTATTGTGCCATCAAGTACT
Source organism: Venusia cambrica (assembly GCA_951394065.1). Taxonomy (NCBI): domain Eukaryota; kingdom Metazoa; phylum Arthropoda; class Insecta; order Lepidoptera; family Geometridae; genus Venusia; species Venusia cambrica. The sequence continues at coordinate 8,978,874 of OX596054.1, forward strand.
GGCACGTGGCATTCTGTATTAATAATAGGTGTAGCTATCATAATCATAGAACTGATAATGCGTTAATAACATAATGTTTTTTCTAGTTATCGTTAACTAGCTTTAGAATCGATTTATTTCTTAAAAAGTTGTTTATATTTTTTACTGACTTTCCATAAAAGAGGATGTCTTGTGTCAAACCGAAGGTAGAAGCGCGCTTCAAAAAACTGAGGATAGGGATAATCTGTGTCTGTGGTGAGTTACTTTTTCTAAAAACTAATACAAACCAAAATATATGTAAAAGAGTTTTTCCATACATACACTCTTATCCATATATTTTCATTGTTATTGCGTTTAAGGAAAAAATATCTCTTTATCACAGATTATCTCTTTCTGATTATACTTGCAAAATATCATGTGAATCGGACTTACCACTGCGAAATGAAAAAGGAACTACGTTTGTACTGGAGAGCGCAAATCAGCGGTACTCCGGGGCCCTCTTAAGATTGAGATGTATTAAAGATCTTAAAACGTTGTTGAACTCAAAAAGGTATATAAGGAGGCCGCGACTACATACATCTTTATGGTAGGGTTAATACACAAAACTTAAATTTATATAATAACTCGATTCGTAGCATCTTCGTAGCAAGCTACGCTGTCATGCTACGTAGATGTTCTACGAAGAAATGACTTTGCTACGCTTTTTGTTGACGCGTGGCTAATGCGTAGCGGTTGCTACGCGTCAGTCGGTGGGTCCTATTGAATTCCATCTTGATTTTATATTATTTTATTAGCAGCATGATCTTTTGTGCGTCGACAGCTTATTACTGCAGTGCAAGGATCTTTCTCACCGATGGCATAATTGACAGATAGTCTTAATTCGATGAAATTGGTTTTATCGACCGTTGCGAGTACGGTTCTAACTTCACCGATCAGTATATATCCAAAACCTTAGCATAGAACTTTTGTTAGACGTTTTAGATCGTATAAGTATTTAGTCAATTTACACGATAATTTTCTCAACAACATGTCTGTAAAAGTTACCGACTAGAGTTCTATACTTGCAAGGAACGATAGATTCGGTTAATTTTACGATTTGCAAATGAGCAAACGATATGAACAATACTTGCACCACTGGATATATATATTGTGTACCTTAGAAAATATTGAAAACATGAGAACTGAATACTTTAAACGTACCTGGTTTTCTTCTTCTTGATGCCATTGTTATCGCCCTTCTTCTTCTCACTCTTCTTACTGGGTGGCGGCGGCGGCGGCGGCGGATGCGATTGGGAGGCCTCTACCGTCTGCAGTAGGAGAGTATCGTCTTTTCGCTTATCAGCCGTTGTGAAGACGGGCATGTCGTCGCGGAACTGAAGGTCTCCCACGGAGCCGACCACGACTTGGACGTGGCGGTCCTTGTAGTCGGCGAACATGTGGTCATCGTAAGGCGGGTGGTCCATCGCGGGTTCGAACGCGCACTCGTAGCGCGCGGCCGGGCCTAGGCCGGCGGCGGGGTTGCCCGCGCCCGCCGGCTCTCCACACACGTACATGAACCCGGCGGCCCCGGCGGGCTCCGCGCCCTCGCGAGCCTCCGTCGCGGCACAACAGCGCACCCGCGATGCCTCCACAATTTATCCACTTAGACAATTTGACTTCGTTTAGTCGGGATCGACGAACGCTGCCGTACGAATCCTCGTGTACGTCCCGGTTAAATGGCTTTAATCAGCTTTAACGAACTAACAGAATTTATCCGCGGTTGGTCAATTTATATTTCCATAATATGACACTCGGCTCGAGTCAGGAACCAATGAGCGGTGTGTGTGGAGCGCTTGAGAGTGGGATCGCGAGTGGCATTATCGCTCGTACGCGGCGGGTGCAGGGGAGAGAATAGATGTGGAGAGGCTGGCGCTTAGGACCTTGATGTGGAGAGTGAGCAGGCCAATGACGGACGGCGGAGGCCCCTCCCTTGGTAGCGAGGCACCGGGTCGCGCTGCGGGCCGCGGTCGCGCTCGGCGCTCGCGCGCTTTCCTTATGCGGGGTTCCCACAAACTCACCCGATATTTTGTTTGCCTCGATGTATTGTTGAGCCCCACCGCCCACATCATTATTCTAAAAGTCCATAACGCTTTATTGTAAATCCGTATCAACACCACTCATATGTCTGGTTCATGATTTATAGCCGTGGGAAATTATCCTGCCAAAAATTGCATGGTAACACTATCTGATGTCACCGAAATTATAACTACCGCGATAGACGCTGACGTGGTCTCAGGGTAGGTATCAAAGACTGAATGGAGACAGCTTAGCTCTTGTCTTATTATGGAAAACAAGTACTTCACAGAAGTTTTCATAGAACAGCTGGATGCATGGATGCGGCGGTAGCAAGTGACGGTCGGAGCGGCGCAGGCGCACTGCCGCCGCCGATCACTCAATTATTAATTAACAGTTATTGCCGAGATTAATAATAAAACATTCGCCCTGCCTATTGGCACTTAGATTAGCGTCGAGGGAGTAATGGCGCATTTCAACAATTTCGGTTGTTATTTAATTGAAGTCAATTTAGATGATCAGAGTCTATTTAGGTTGGTGCTGGCGCTCGCCAGCGGGAGCCTGCTTCATTGGGCTTATTGGAGACTTTCAGACAGCACGAATTGCACTCGTTTGATGCACTCCAAGCATTTGCACTTCGCGGGGCATATCGCGAGACGACACGGACGACTCCACCTATTACAGAATGTTCGAAATAATGTGCTTCAATGTGAAAGTGACGTGAAAATATCAACCAAGTGCAAGTTACCGCTGTGAATCTCTAAGTAAGGGTGAAGTGAAACGAGACCAGGATTCGGTAGATGTCGTGCGTGTGAATATTTGGTGAAGCTCGCGTGATCACAGTGAGCGGTATCGGACATGTATATAGCTATACCTATACCGCTAGACATGTAAGTCTGTAGGTATAGCAAGCAGCCATGATCCCGAAACGAGTTATTAGAATAAATTACCATTGTAAAATATCGTAAAGCTCTATTGAATGTGACGTTTATTGATATCAAGGTTAGGTATTGAAAACTAGTTGCCTAGCCGTGTCTGGGCGAGCTACGCTATGTGTATCTTAAGTAAGTAGTATGTTTTGAATTCTGTATTTGAGCTCGCAAGGCGGCAGTTGTCACGTGTTTTTTTTTCTCTATAATTCTCAAAAAATAATTATTTCGAATACTGTCAAGCATTATGTACTCGTATTAAACTAATCTTTTATAAATTGTGGTGTTAGTATGAAATCAAAATTTTGGACAGTTTGCACGGTAGCTCCTAACCGATTGAGCTGAAATTTGAAAAAAAATATTGTCATGCTTCTGTAACTTAGATGATGATCAAATTAAATGACCTTTTTTTATGACGCGGAAGCGCTTGGCCTTCATCTCAACTGGTTTCAGGTTATGATAAGGCCGAAGGTGGAAGCGCACTTCAGTCCAAATCCACAATAAATTGAGGATTTGGCTATCTTACCTCTAAATGCCTAAACACAACAATTTACAATTGTTATTATGGCGAAAGACGGTAAGATGGAAGCAGCTAGCCACGCGGACAAAGTCCTAGACTTTGTTTAAGTCCGCGTGGTCCACCAACCAAACCAAGAAAAATATTGTACTATAAGTACTGGGGATTAAGCCCGGGACCTCGGGATCTGACACCGTTATATAGGTCTTAAACAAAGTCCTAGCACCAACCAAACCAAGCACAATATTGCTATAGGGGACCCTTGGATTAAACCCGGGACCTTTGGATCTGATACCGGTAGGCGGACCATTAAACCACAGAGGCGGTTAAAAAATGAGATGGGTTAAAAATGAAAATGAAATACTGATCAAATAGGCCGATATCATTTTAACTTTGCGGTATTATCATGTTCCGACGACAATGTAATTCTACGGTGACAGCAAGCTCATTTAATGAGTTTTTCAATAGATCTTCTCAGTGATTAACAACTCAATGATACTCAATGGGACCCTAATAGAAGCTTGTTCTAAAATATGATTTTTCAACAAAAGTAGGTAGGTAATACTGATGTTTTTGATGACAACTCGATGTTTGAGTGTGGTATTTGATACTATTAAGGTGGTGGTATACAAGAGTGATCTCAGGGCCTTCGTTGTTTTTGTTTAGTGCACAGTTTAGTGTATCCTTTACGCCAATACTAGGTATTAAACATATAGAGCTGAAATTAGAGATATAGCACAGATATTGTTCAACAAAAGTAGGTAGGTAGGTACCTACTGCTGTTTTTATGACAACTCTTACTACTTACTCTTATGAGTGTTGTATTTGATACTGCTAACACTCTTGTAAACCACCACCTTGGTTTACAAGAATGATCTCAGGGCCTTCGTAGTTTTTGTTTAGTGTATCCCTTCCTTCACGCCAGGGACGCTACCGCCGACGGCGAAGCCGATCTCCATTGACTTAAAATTAGCTTCATGAGAACTAGAAACGATATTTACCGTCAAATGTACTGAACGGATAGGTTTCATAACATGTGTACACTTTTGAGATGGGAAACGCCATTTTGGATATGACACATACCCGGTAGTAAAAATCGTTTCTAGTTCTCATGAAGCTAATTTTAAGCCAATGGAGATCGGCTTCGCCGTCGGCGGTAGCGTCCCAGTAGTACTAAACGGATTGAGCTGAAATTTTGGTCAGATATTGTTCGACCAAAAATAAATCAGCATTTTTTTATCTCGGTATAGGTACGCAACTCAGGCGGGTCCCCAGCAGAAGCTAGCAAACTATATTCTTACCTACTATTTAGCCTTCAGAACCATCCAAGTCCATGCTGATATGCACACATCTTATAAAATCTTCTCTTTTAACTTGCTATTCGTTTCCTTTTACATGACATAGACATAGACACATATAAATACATGGAACTGGAATTGAAAGTCTTGTGAAACAGTAAAAAATAAGGATATTTTTACTGTACAACGAGGCTTTGCCTTCATGTCATCTGGTATCAAGTAAGGCTGCAGATGGAAGCGCACTCCACATGGAATCCTCAACAAACTAAGAGTAAACAGCCAGTTCCTGGCTGTCTTACCTCTAATTGCCGGAACATAACAGTTAGTAATTCTTATAGCGAAAGTCATAGGTGAGATGGTGGTTAGCCAGGCGGGCTTGAAACAAGTCCTACCACCAACCAAACCAAGCACAAATTTGTACTCTCCTTGGTATCGAACCCGGGACCTCTGGGTCTGATACCGGTGGGCGAACCACAAAACCACAGAAACGGTAAGATAAAAAAACTTGGTCGTTTTTCTCAGGACCTACTCAGTCCCTTGTTAAAGTAATGTTCAAAAACCAGTTTATTTAAGGATACCGCCTCTGTGGTCTGGTGGTTCGCCCCCTGGAGTCAGATCCAGAGGTCCCGGGTTCGATCTCCATGGGGAATACAATATTGTGCTTGATTTGGTTGGTGGTAGGACTTTTTTATGTCCACCTGGCTAGCTACCACCATCTTACCTAATTATGTTTCTATAAAAACGATTCTTAAATTGTTCTGTTCCGGCATTTTAGAGGTAAGATAGCCAGTTCCTTAGTTTATTGAGGAAACCGGGTGAAGTGCGATTTCACTTCACCCGGTCATCGTACAATAAAAAAAGGTAGTTGGCAGGCTTCAGGGTTAAGAACGTATAACACGGTGAGCTTCTAAACAGACTGAATAAATTATAAAGTTTTTTTAATTCAATGTTTAGATTTCCTATAATTGGTTGTTCTATTTGACTGCCTATTTGCCGAAACTAACGACAAACTTGTGTGGGAGAGCTGTACTACTGGACCTTAAGCACAGGAAACATATTTGTAACTATAGTCGCATCACACTGTCATAAGCTTTTACTGCTTGCATGTTTACTGCCATGTAACTTCCTGATCTACTTTTGTATAAGTGCTATGTAGTCGTAAACTGTACTGTACATGTTTGCCTATAGCGTGTATAGTGAGTCATGTGACGTCCCGCGTAGGCGCTTCACATAAAATCTCTCTGGCGACGGCACCGGCGACGCAGAATCTGCCGCTGGCTCAATTGGACTCAATTGCCTTTAATTGACTTCAATTGAAATGACCTCGCGCACCGGCTCGGCTGCCGTTCTAGCCTGACACTTACATCCATCTTTTTTGGAGCTGACATAAAAGCTTAGATAAAATTCATTACTCTTAATAAAACTACCCACTTCATATACATGAAATGTGGGTGTGAAGGAGGAAAATGTTCCTCCTTCAAAGTCAGTTGTTGAATGTTCAAAGGTACGAAAGGAACGAATAGTCTCCGTTAGATCATTTTACTTTACCTACGACTGTATTTTGAAGGTTATTTTGTTGTCAAAGAGAGAAACGCGAGAGTAATTATTGCCTAAGTAATTCTTATTTTTAACCAATTTCAAAAAAAGGAGGTTTTCAATTCGGTTGTATTTTTTTATGTTTGTTGTCTCAAAACTCCTTAATTTTTCAACAGATTTGAAAAAATCATTTTGTTTGAAATTATATGTTTCCAGATTGACCCTATATAAATGTTATCATAAACGCTTCAGTAGTTTGGCTTTTAAAAAAAAAATCAGGATGAAAGGAACGAAAAAATCGTTCCCATTATTCTGACATAACGCACCACTACACTGCATCATAGTAGGAACCGATTCTGAACATTTGTTTAGGTCATCTGTATTTATCTTCATTCCCATCATTGCGTAGATATTTCCCAGAATCCCGTATCGCACGACGCTTAAATAGGGTGTCGTAGGCGTCGTGGTGTCGTAGGTTTTACAACGAAAAAAGCTAAAAATAAGTTATGTTTGAAGAAAAATGGAACGGACTTCACCACCAAAAACGGACAAATAACTGAAGCAATTATCGTTACTTTGGTCATCATATTTTACTCTCTACCTATCAATCGCGTCGAACCTGAGTTTGAAGAAAAACTTCAAAATTACTTTAAAGGTAAGTTCATATAATTTGAAGGCGGTGCCGTACAATAAACATGTTGTTTTGTTTGGCAATTCGGCACCAACTTAGGTTCGACGCGATTGATAGGTAGAGAGTAAAATATGATGATCAAAGTAACGATAATTGCTGAAAGGTCAGCAGCCTGTGCATGTCAGGTTGCTGGTAGGACTTGGCTAGCTACCAACATCTTAAATCTGTCGCCATAACAAGAATTCTAAATTGTTGTGTGCCAACATCGAGAGGTAAGATAGCTAGTTCCTCAGACTGTTGATGATTTTGGATGTATCATAACTTGACACCAGGTAAGATAACGGCGAAACGCTTCCCGTCGTACAACTAGTAGTTCTGTAAAAACAGTAGATCTCGCGAGCCATTACTCGTGTTCCCTTGGTCTGAGGAGATTGAACTTGGTGTCTACGGATTTGTCTTGCAAAGGCGGAGAGGAATGCGTAGTCTGATTAGTAAACGTATACATTTATATGTATACATTTTCCGAACAAAAATTTGAAATCCTACAGCAAACTTCTACCCTTGTCCCCCTCCACTCCCTCTTAAATTTTTTTTTTCACAACATCTTGTGTATAATTAAATCTTTAGTGTGTCTGTCAAATTTAATATAAATCCGTTGATAAATAACGCTACTGCAAACTTCCCCCTTTCCCCCCCTATTTTCTCCCCGTTCAAAAATAATAAATAAATATAACAGGACATTAATTTCACACAGTGCTATCTAGGCCCCAAACTAAGCATAGCTTGTAATATGGGAACTAGATTACGGATATAATTCTTAAATATATTTTTTTTGTAAATACATACATATCATTATGATACAACACCCAAACACAGAACTAACGTCAATATTTATCACACAAATGTTTGTCCTGGGTGGGAATCGAACCAACAGCCTACAGCGCAGAAGGCAGAGTTACTACCAACTTAGCTATGAGGCTTGTTAAATATTTTTCAAAAATCGCGATCGACTACACAATTTTAATAAATCAAGAAACATGTGTGCCAATTTTGATCAAAATCGGTTGTAAAATGCGACCTGTAGGCGAGAACGAACCGATAGCGGACAAAAGCATTTTTGACCAATTCGAAACTGAGACGCTTCGTTCGCTCGGTCAGTAAAAAAAATGTACACGTGTTCAGCATCTGGCTAAAATACTGAACTGCTTCCCCGTCTTGTAATAAAAATAAACTATGGTTTATTTGCAATACGTGATCATTGTAAATAACAAAATTGCTGCTACTTAACAAATTTCAGACTCAAGACAATAAAAAGCATAATTCAAAAATATAGCAATTTATCCTGATTGAAAATGTACACAATGACGGAACGCTCGTTGAGACACGACACATTTTGGCACGTGGCCTATCCGGTGTACAATTGAACTTAATTAGGAAATGGCGGCGCGGCGCAGAGACCTGTCATGTGGCCATCTTCTCATTTAGATCATAATCACGAAAATATTTTTCATAATTGAATCGCTAATCGTTGTTGCTGCTCTACCGTAGAGTGTTAGTTTTCTTTTTTGTTTTCTTCCTTTTACCCTCCCAAAAGTATCTGTGTCGGCCAGTTTCGTCGTCTTCTTTTATTGTGCTCAAATGTTTACCTTTCCAGGATTGTCCTAGTGACAGCACCTGCCGTTGGGATCCAACGCTTCTTTCTTCAGTCTCATCATCGTCCTCTTCATCTGAAATCTCATGCGAGGGGATCGTTGTTGTATTATCATCAAATCGTAAACGTTTTCGCTGTGTTTTAGATACCTTAGACTTCACTTTTGTCTTAAAACCAGATGGTCCCGGCATTAGTGTCCCATCGTAAACAAGACTAGATAGTTCCATCTCTCCCCTCGCCACTGCTTCGGTATCTTTTATTTCCTTGTTGATCATAGATTCACTACAAGATCTAGAGTCTCTGAAAAACTTCAAAAGACTGAGTTCATCTTCAGGCAGAGGCTCGTCTAATGTTATAAGAGAATCATTCAATAGTATCGGAGGTCTTCGCTTTGTTTTAACAATGGTATCACTGACAAATGTTGGTTGTCTTGTCACTCCAATTTCTTCGTCTCCTTCAAAAACCGTCATGTCTAAGCTATCCCCCGTTTGCACAGACGTATCTACAGTTGGTTTTGACATTCTAGAAAGCTCCATTTGCGTAAAGGAAAATGTTTTTCTAACGCATGTATATATCTCTTGTTCGGTTTCATTGTCTTTCTGAATTTTCTCCTTATGAAAAAAAGTACAGCATTTCCGCCAAAACCTTAAACATAAGCCTCTCTTTGACTCATTGTGCATGAATTCAACATTCCCTTCGTCAAACATGCCTGCTTGATAAAACGGTTTTGTGTTATCGTCGGTTTCGCCTGGTGCTCTCATTATTGTATCTAGGTATAGGCTGGAATCAAACGACAACATATTGAAGATATATAATCTTGTTGACCAAAACCCTATATTCAACCATTGCTATTGACCCCTCTCTGTTTGAGCTGTCTATTTAATTTCTTTTTAATTTTCTTTCAAATCTAGTCTATTTGTTAATTTAAGAGTCCGTAACATGGAACTGCAACTAACCGCATCCCAAATTTTGTTTCTGTTACGATATTTTTTTTTACTACGACGGATCAAGCAATCCCACCTGATGTTAAGTGCATCTCTTGCCTATAACAATGCCTTACTGCGTAGGTCACATCCATAAAGAACATAGCCTTTGCGCCCGTCAACTCGAGGCTTAAAAGTGTTAAGCCTCGCGTGCCTGTAATTTCACCGGCAACCATACCCTTCAAAACCGAAACACTGCAATGCTGCTTGGCGGCAGAAATAGGTATGGTGGTAGTACTTCCCTGGACGAGCCCTTTCACAAGGGGCTCTAATACTCTTAAAATACGAGTAGGTGTTAAATACTTTTGCACAGAGGTTTAACCGCCTCTGTGGTCTTGTGGTTAACTGTTCTGTCGCCATAATAACAATTCTAAAAAAAATGGTGTTCCGGCATGTAGAGGTTAGATAGCCAGTTCCTCAGAGAATTTCGGATGAAGTGCGCCTTCAGTTAGATGAAGGCCAAGTGTTGACCCGACGTACAAAAAAAAATAAGTTAGGTATACTATACTTACATGTTTTCAACGCCATCTGTGTAGACGAAGAAAGCGTCAGCCACGTGAGGCACACACCTCTTGAGCCAATAGTGGACCGCATATAGAAACGTCAGCAACAGAGCCAGGAATGTAAATGCCGCTAGGTACACGTTGTGCTGTAGTCCTACCGCAGCCCCACACATTAAGCGATCTTCATCGTAAATATCTAGAATGATACCAACGGTAAAATCAAGTAATAGAAAGTGTGGCCTACGCTAACCCTGGATATATTTGTGGGTCATAATGTTTACCTACTTAGTATTAAACCCCGAATAAATTATAAAATAAAATAAACTGCAAAAGGGAACTATTCACTCTGATCTGGACTGACATACTCCAAAATTGTACTAGTGCGTAAATATAGATAAGGGCAACGAAACCATTGGATCCACAGTTGGGGACTCCGTCGCAGGCCGTCAAAGAGTCGACACAGACGCGTGCGCCAGAAATCTGGCATTCCAGCAGCGACTCGGGGCAAAGCGATTCTCCACTCATCAGGGTCCTGGCTGCAGTAAAGATCACTGACAAGCTTTCCAACTGAAATGTGATAAATGCTTTTGTTTTCAACCATTCAAAGTTTAGATTTAAACTGAACTTGACTTTCATTCGATGTCACTTCAAATCAAAGAATACTAAAAGCCTGATCCTAACCGCCACTATAACAAAAATAACAAGCAAGAGAACTTTATATTTAGACTGTAGAAGATTATTATGTATATTTATGCAAAATTATATCTCTCCCGTGACATTAGTATCCTCACAGAGATGACTGTGGGGATAATGATCATCCCCTCAATCATCTTACCTCATCCCACACAACTGAGTATTTCTAAGGACAGTTGACGTCAGGCAGACGGCATGTCTTAAAATATCTGCAAAAACTAATAACATAAAAAAAACAATAACAACTGAAGAAGCCATGTTTTCCTGTGTGATAACTAAATATATAGGCTACTGCGTTTCCTGGAAAATATTGTGTTCCTGTGGGATATAAATCCATTAATTAGTTATTCCTAAAATTTACGCCAAAACAGCTGCAGCTGCATACATTTGAACCTTTACTTATTTCTTTGAGCCCTTAGATTAGAGTATTAAAATGGTAGGTAGTGCGCTGGGCTGCAAGTGCTTTGCGAGTTTTTTCTATCATGCATCATCTCAATTATTTCCCGAAGTATTTCTTCAAGTGCTAATTGCGAGTGTCCGAACTTTTACGCTTTATCCATTCCGTGTTCTCAAAAAAAAAAAATCCCAAGTTTCAGTTCAAATATGTCTTACTTTTAACTGCAGGTAACACCGCGGGGTGTAGCTAGTTTTTAATAAACTCATACATAATCGTGATCCGATAGTTTCACACTATCGCCGCTTTGCTTTTTCTTTCGCGTTCCCAATCAATCTTGCTTGTCTGTTTGTGTAGTATATGGCAGTTGGTGTAAATCATAGTTGTAAGTAAAGAAAAAGTGCCGTTAGAGCATGTGCATTTGTCAAAGTAAAAATGCATTCGATACAAACCGTGAAGTTACTCAAAGACAGCACTATTCGCGAAGAGTTGATCAGAAACACTTGTTGGGAGAGCCCTATATGTTTCTCATCGCAGATGTTATAGAGTGGAGGCCCTAGGTAGCGCCTCAGGTAACGTAATGGTATTCGGCCGGGCATCTGTTGATAAAACCAACTTAGCTTAGGCTTAAATATCACACAAGATTGACTACATCATGGTTTTGTGTACACCAGTGTTGTGTCTAGTGCTTTATAAGGACGTATGCAGTTTTACAGTTTTTGGTAAATTGTAGCTTTTGTGGTATAAAAAATAGATTTTTGATTCCACACATAAATACTACTTCAGACTTATAACAACAATATTTCCCTAGAGTCCTTAAATAAACTAACTACGAAACTAACTATATAAGAACTGACTGAATCAGTTTGGGAACCCATATAATATGAAAACTTAATATTATTTTTATTGAAATATTGATGTGATTAGTTACAAGTAGCATGTATGTAGTGGCGAATTTTATTATTACCTATTATTTCCATCACCGGACTAGCAGACGTACGGCAGGCCACAACCCGTACCTTGTAAATGTTACATTGTGCCGAACACATCGTTTCGCCTCTACCTTAATCATTTATACTGGTAAGGAATGGAATTCCTTGCCTTAGTCTGTTTTTCCGCAAGAGTACAATCTTGGAGTCTTCAAGTCCAGAGGAAATATGTTTCTTTTAGGCAAGCGTGTTCCATCTTAGGCCACATCTTTACTTGTTTTACATGTAGGCTGGTGGTCAAACTCTTGACTATAACCAATAAATAAAAAAAACAACCTCTATTTATTATTTACCGCGCGGGTAAAAATTACTTAAAATAACTATATGTAATACGGTTCCCTAACATTAAATATTACCTATTACTATCTCTGTCTATCTTTTTTGGGCTACAGTACAGGGAACTTTCTTGATACTTGAAATTTTCTGATAAGTGTTACTAGTGGATTATATTAGCTATACAGTGAAAATGGTAATATTTACCTATGAGCTTTAAACCAGGTGCGATTATAGTGCCTAAAGGATAGCAAATACTAAAAACTAGCTAAATGTAAGTTAGACGAACGGTCTTACTAGATTTTTTTTTTTTTATTTATTGTAGGATGGGGAGGTGCTTGGCCTCTCACCGGTCATCTCACCTGATTTTCAAGTTATGATAAGTCCGAAATTGGAAACGCACTTCACCCGAAATCCTCAACTAACCGAGGAACTGGCTTTATCTTACCTCTAAATGCCGGAACACAACAATTTAAGAATTGTTGTATTCACTATATACCTACTATACACCATAAATGCAAAAAACCCGCAACTTTTGCATTTAAATGCGTCGGAACCCTTGGCGTACGTGACTCGCACTTGGCCGGTTTATTATAATCCAAGATGTGTTTTGAAGCTACAATTTGCCAAAAGCCATATGTGCGTACATTTGCTCCGTACCCGTTACAATTGCTTGTATTTCTATAAATATTGTCATGTGTTGTGTGAATAAACACCTTTTTATTTAATTTATTTATTTATAGCCCAGGCGTACTCCTGACTTCTGTTCTCTCTCTTTGTTAAATACTCGGCGATTACGATGCACCCGTATAAGTTTTTTTTTCTAATTACAAACTATAGACAGGGGGCTGGGGACATATTCGAAAACCTCCATAGATGAGATTACCCTTAGTCGGCGCATACAAAATAGTTGGTCTAAGATTGACCGTATTCTTCTGCCGAGGCCATCAGGATCAATCATCTTCTTCATCTGCAACAACCTCTACCAGTACACTGTTGGATATGACCCCTTTTCGCGACATTGGTACAAGCATTTTAAGGAAGGTTTTGACATAATGAAGGGACATTCCCCTACTGTCCGCCCAAATTTGGAATTGCAATGTAAAAACGATAGTACACAATCTGTATTTCTGATTTTGCTGCCAGTCTACCGTAGACTTTAAAGATTCTTCTAAGACGTAGGTCGATTTTTATAATGGCGTCGAAAAATAATGGTAACTAATTCCTTCCCCTTATACCTACATGCACCCGTAAGCGGTAGGGGTCGGTGCTATTTTAACGTTGGATACAAACAGCAACAGAGATTTTAATACATCATCATCTTGCAGTTCAACCAGCCTCTCAAACCTCTGCATGTCCGCTACATTGAGGGTTTTTTTCGTGGTGTAAAACGTTTTTGGTCGTGGTCTCGTGTTGTGCGGCCGGCCGCTTTCTACCTCGATCGCGTGAATTCCTCTCTTCTTTCGTGACAACCTGGAAATAATGCCACCATAGTAAGGCATAGTAAGCGTTATCCTAAATTTCCTGAACTGTCTAAACTCTCATTCAGCTGCAGTCACCTAACTAAACATTGCAGGAAATCTTGATAGGAGATCATAATGTTATAGGTAGATAAATGTAGTCTGGTTATTGTCGCGAATTTCACCTCGATGCACCTTTGAAGGTAGACCCACACGAAGGCTTTTTTTGTCTTGAAATGCGGGTTGTTGGAACCTTCGGTACATGTGCGTGCCCGAATCGCACTTAGTCGGTTAATTTCAAACCACGGTGTGTTTTGAAGCAATTAACAAAAAAACTATGACACGACCGCCTCACGCGTCTTACCGTGGATCATCCGCCTTGAATTACTAGGCTGTGGTAACTGATCTTCCTAATATCCCGTTGTAGGACCACTAGAAAGTCACCTTTATCTAGGATTGTCTAGGTCTCTAGAGCCTGGCATATCAAAGCAAGGATGAGGTCTACGTCAAAGCGAGCTTTCCCCGAAGACACTGGCTGGGCACACCAACGGAAGACGGCGTTGGCGCCGGACTTTGAGAGGACCGTGGAGTAAGGTGGATCTTTACGGGTCCACCAGTATTTACCTATAGCAAAAGCCAGCCATTCCGTTGCCCAGGGTACCTTCTAGGACACATACCTCACTTAGCTTGTGGTTACTGCATTTTTGACAAATGGTCATCATAACACTAGTATGACTCATCAATTTAATCAGATTACTCACAACTCTTTCCTGTATGTTTCGTTTAGCGATGACCAATCTTTATTTATTGTGTCGTCATCGTGAGGAACGCTTTGGTTCAGGAGTTCCGCCATACCAGGCGCCGCTTGTACTATGTTCTCCCATGATTCGTGGTCCACCAGTGAAACCGGCGGGACGGTACTGCTGTGGAACCATCATGATTAAGTAGGTCTCCGGAAATATAAAGCCACAAACAATATATATTTATTTATATATGAATAAAACACAAAAATATCTAGGCATATAAAGCCTTACTCAGAATCAGAATGTTGAACAGCATGTAGCTCCCTCGGCGTAGGAGATTCAGTTGTAAATGTTCTTTGTACACCCTCTCCCACCGTATCATGACTGTTGTTTTCTGAAATGTACACATCATCATCAACAGGCTATTGCCGCACATTCTGGTGTGATACAAAACAATAGGATCACCATCCATCAACGCCCTTCATCCCATGTCCTCTTTCACACAATCCATCCATCTCTTCATCGGCCTTCCTCTGCTCGCATGGCCAACTACGCTCACGTGACGAGTACACCTTAGAACTTTCTCTTTGATATTCGATATACCTAATAAATATAATAAATCTCAATAAGATCGTTTTGCAAGAAAAAGAGAAGCAAATCTAACCGGTAGACGAAGAGCTCGTGACAGTACCGGCAGTAGGTTGGTGGTACGCATGAATTTTACTTGTTTGCATAGAACTAAATTTAGTATTTACTGTTCCATGCAATGTCACCGTTACTTTTGCACTTAATTTTCTGTAATAAATATGAAACGATATTACTTTTTTCCAAAGTAAAAACAATGCTAATGAAATTTTAATTAAAATTGAAAATTCATTTATTCATTCAATGCGATATTTTGGACTTACTTACATACGGTGATATGTCAACACAACTGACAAAATTTTCAATTAAGTTAAATTAATTTAATTCATTTTTAATTTCTTATTTATCCTACCCATAAAACTAAAAAAACATACTTTGTAGTACCTAATACGGCGGCGTTCATAATGATAAGAAAAATATAATAACTTAAATAAAATGACAATAAAATTCAAATAAGGGAAAAAATCTAAGAGACACAAAAACGAAGCAATTTAAATAGGTAGGTACAAACTTTTTTTTTTCAAAAATATGAGAATTATATTTTAATGAAGAATTTAATTAAAATTGGCGTTGTAAATCACTGTCGTTATTAAAACTTGTAGAAGTAGTTACATACCCAGCATAACTTACTGGAGATCTTCGAGTTACAGGTACGAACCTCTGTTTTGTTGAAAATGTTAAAAGATCACTTGGTTTGACATCATTGTATAAGGATAAGTTTGGTGCTAGATAAACTGTAACAATTTGTGAAGGAACATAACTTTACTTTAAAAACATACCTTCTACAAAAAAAAAAGTCTAATTCTTTCGCTGGTGTCTGAAAAGTATAGAAGTACCCGGGACCGACAATCAGATGATTACTTACATGATACTTGCCGGCAATATGCTAACCAAACTATGATCAAACATCACAACACAAAAACGCTGCCCCACTCAGGATGCGAACCCAGGACCTCCGGAACGAAAGCCAAATGCCCTACCACTAGACCATGTAAATTATAAAACAAGTATCTATGCACGTAAGTAGGTAATCAATAAAATTACTAGGTAGGATGAGTATACTTACTCTTAAATATTTCGTTAATTACCACGTACCTACTATACATATTTAGGTTGCATACCTCAGATGCTATTGGTAAATGATGCCTATCATAAGAAATGCACTGAACACAAAATAAACATAAGGTACTACTTGAAATTATATAAATATTCTTTTTTATATCGGCGATGGGCTTACATCCTGTCATGTGTTGAATACTACTCGTAGCAGCTTGCAAACCGTGGCCATGTACGGAACGTCAGTTTGGACGTGCCTCTGACTACCCCCTTGTAGGTGATCCTCGTTAGATCTACGCTCTGAGTGATCAGATGTGAATCCTCGAAGGCGAAAAAATCGTGACTCATCGCCAAAGAACAATTGTATTTCATGTCACTTGGTCACAACATTTACAATTGTTATAATGACATAAAATTTCACAGCTCGCGCATTTATGGTTGTGAAATTTTGACATTATAACATTTGTAGGTAAGTGTGTAATAAATAGCTTATAACTACCTTTAGCTTATTTCGGTAAAAAAATAATGTAATAACAATACTTACTGCTCGAATTATGTTTCATATTCGAAATATTTTCAGCAATCCTTGACATGTTTGTTATTTGGTCCATTTTACCAATTTCGTTAACATTCTGGTCATTGTGCTTTTTATATGTTTCCATCAACCTGTCGATCAACTCCCAGGATCCACGGGTGTGATTCAATCTCTGTCTTATGTAAGTAGGTATTGTTGAAGGAAATATGTATTGAGATGATGCGTTTTTATTTATAGTGCGGGAACCAGAAGATGTTCTGAAAATGTTATAATATTACATAGAGTATATGTTTTACAATGTCCAAGTAAAGTGTTTATTAGTAACTTGATGAGTATTTTTACCCGACGACTAAATTTGTGTTTGTTGATGACACTATTGGTAGTTCACCAATAATGTATCGTAAAATATATCTGGCTATTTATTATGTAATATGTGATTGTGATATAGCGTTTAAATACACTATGTCACAATTTTTTTGTAATTTCTGTGTACAATAAAATGTTAATTCATGCATTCATTCACAAAGTTTATTTTTTATTGTACTACGAGGAAGCGCTTGGCCTTCTAAATGTTTAGATCAGTTACTATCATATTTATGTACCTACATTATAAGTAAGATAATATCCCACTAGCAATAATAGACCTGCAAGTAAAATAACGCAAAATTGTTCCTTTGTTACAACAACTTACTTGTAAAATGTTCTTTTCCTTGTTTTAGTATGCGCTTTGTCTTTAGCAAAAGTAAATCGCCTGTTTGTATTCGTTTTATGTTTCCGTTCCACTGGTGTTGACTTCATTCGTGGTAATGTCAACCTAAAATTATATGAATGTGGAACATATTGTACTGCCTGTATATCTCATGAAAATAAAATTAAATATTGATTAAACAATAACCTTGTTTTATTATAAAAACCTTTTAAATCACGTAGGCATAAAGCCTTCTCAATCAGACTAGCATTGATAGGGAGAATTCAAATAGAATTGAGTACCTGAGGAACTACTTTATTATATTAGGTATACTCTAATATTTTAGCTCTATCGTGAAATCGTTCATATAGAGTTCAAACTTCGTCTGATTATACCTTGAAGTATAACTATACATCAAGGTATAAGGTTGTAGCTACCTTATACCTTGGTATACCTAGGTATTAGCTAGCCTAGTATCTAGGATAGCTAATGTTTTTTTCAATTCTAGAGTCGAGTTCATACGTACCTATACAATACAATTATTTTGTGTATTTATAGTAATATATCAAGGTATAATCAGACGAAGTTTGAACTCTGTAGGAACGGTTTCACGGTAGAGCTAAAATATTTTTTGTCTGGTATACCAGAAAGACACGGATTCTCTGAATATTTCAACTGACTATCCACAGGTTTAAAGATACAGGTCTTTATAGGTACCGGAGAGACAGACGAACAGACAGCGAAGTATTAATAGTAGTGTAACTAGTGTCCCATTGGCCCCTTTGAGTACGGAATCCAAAAACTAAGAGAATTAACCTGGCATCAGGGGTGTATTGTTCATCGATATCCAGATCGTATCGAGGCTCTGCCCCGTCTCGTCGACCGCTCAGCTGTTTTCTCACCGACAGCTGCACTAGAGGCAGTATACTGGTGTCGTACTTTTCTCCAGGACTGAAGCAGATGGAATTATTTACTAGTGGTACTGTAAGAACATTAGACCTCGCGAGACCTTCTAACCATGCAATAACCGATGCTTTCCTCTTTCACTTTTCCTTTTAGACTTTTGAGCAAATAGAGGTATATAAGCTTTGGTGATTACTCGTGTT
This sequence comes from Venusia cambrica, assembly GCA_951394065.1. Classification (NCBI taxonomy): domain Eukaryota; kingdom Metazoa; phylum Arthropoda; class Insecta; order Lepidoptera; family Geometridae; genus Venusia; species Venusia cambrica. Next base: position 8,997,535 of record OX596054.1, read on the forward strand.
CCCCTGGTCCTAGGAGGTCAAATCTGATGTTTACGAGTTCGTCTCGCAGAGGTGGAGAGGACTAATAAGTGAATCTATAATTCTTTATTGTACACAGCTCAATAAGAAGAATAAAATACCCAGCATAGGCTCACTACGTACGTAGACTTTTGAGTCCAATAGGGGTATAAGTTTTAGCGATTACTCGCTTTTCCTTGGTCTAAGGAGATTGAACCTGGTGTCTACGGATTTGTCTTGTAAAGGCGGAGAGGACTGTGTAGTCGGATTAGTAAACGTACTTAGGTATAAATACTACAGCAAACTGTCCCCCTTTTTCCCATCCACTTCCCCTTTTTGTTTTTTTTTCCACATGTTATGGTTTTTATTTAGAATTAAATCCTTAGTGTGTCTTTAAAATTTAATTGAAATCTGTTGATAAATAACGCTACAGCAAACTTCCTCCTTTTTCCACCCTATCTTCCCTACGGTCAAAAATCGCGATCGACAAAAAAATAATAATAAATAAAGAAACATGTGTGCCAATTTTATCAAAATCAGTTGAAAAATGCTGTAGGCGAGAACAAACCGACCGACAGCCGACAGACAGCGTACATTCAAAAAAGCATTTTTGGCCAATCTCAAAACTGAGACGCTTCGCTCGCTCGGTCAATTACGGCTCAGTTAGAATCACAGGATGGTCGGATTTCGTGGTTGACATACAGAGAATTTAATGGTAAGACGTTTTATTTAATGGTAAGAAAGAGACTACAAAAAAGCCAGTTCTTCAGTCTGTTGAGGATTCCGAGTCCAGTGCGCTTCCATCTTCTGCCTTATAATAACTTGACATGTGAGACTGTGAGACTGTGGGAACTGTGAGATGAAGACCAGGCGCTTACAATTCGTTCAATAAAAAAAAAACGGTGGGTGAACCACCAGACCACAAAGGCGGTCACTTACAGAACTAAAGGAAGTACTGTACTAACATAGGTGTCACATCGTATTGATAATCAAACGCCTCATCGAAGTCGAAGGCCTTCGTGAACTGCCGCTCGCCTGGAACCATCTTTCCTGACACTTCTACGATCGGCACCTCCACTTGAATGAAATCTCCATCTTCCTTGCTGTCGTCGTCCGTAGTTGAAGTTGGTGTCGTAGTTTCCTCCTCTGCCTCTGTACTGTTTTTTTTTAATATGTAAAGAATTATCGTAGGTAGGTGAGCAGATAAATAATAAATAAATATTACAGGACATTAATTTTACACAGCGCCATCTAGCCCCAAACTAAGCATAGCTTGTAATATGGGAACTAGATTACGGATAAAATACTTAAATACTTTTTGTAAATACATACGTACTATATGATACAACACCCAAACACAGAACAAACATCTATATTCATCACACAAATGTTTGTCCTGGGTGGGAATCGAACCCACAGCCTACAGCGCCGAAGGCAGAGTTACTACCAACTGAGCTATGAGGCTTGTCAAGAGCATAAGTATAATAACCTGTTAAAAACTTAAATAAAACTGACTTCAATGAAACATAATAATGATATAATTTTATTTACCTGGATGACGTATTTTTTCCATATATTTGGATGACAGATGGACGGATAGACAGACAGACGCGTGAGTCTATAAGGGGTTCGCTTTTTCAATACTTTTGAGGTAAACACCCTAAAAATACCGAAATCGCTTTAAGTGTGCCTATAATATTTGAAGAGTTTCCTCGATTTCTTCAGGATCTCATTATCAGATGTGAAGTATAACCCTTTCAAACTAAAAAAATATTTTCCAAATCGGTCAAGGCGTCTTCGAGTAATCGGGAAACATACATAAAAAAAGTTTCCGACGAATTGAGAACCACCTCCGTTTTTTGAAGTCGTTTTAAAATACGAGGGAAGATCACGTAGGTAACTAAAAGAATGCTAGGTTAGGTAAGATGAAAATGGACGGATTTTGGAGTAGGGGTAGGCCGAGGAAGGGATGGACGGATTGTGTGAGTGACGATATGCGTGTGATGCTTGGGGTGGATGCTAAGTTGATGGGTAGGGGAAAAGAGGAGGAGGATAGGGAAGAGTTGAAGAGAACGTGTGGTGCCTACACCGCCTAAGTGTGGGATAAAGGCAGGAAGAATATGTAGGTATGTTCCAAATATTACAGGACATTAATTTCACACAGCGCCATCTAGTCCCAAACTAAGCAAAGTTTGAGAACTAGATTATGAAAATAATACTTCTTTTTTTTTGTAAATACGTAGGTACTTATCATACAATACAACACCCAAACACAGAACAAATATAAATATTCATCACATAAATGTTTGTCCTGGGTGGGAATCGAACCCACAACCTACAGCTCAGAAGGTAGAGCTACTACCAACTGAGCTATGAGGCTTGTTAATTAAGTAGTAACATAAGTTTCGGTTTCGTGGGATGGATAGATAGAAAATATTTTTTAACGAGGAAGCGGAACAAGCAAGGAGCCCACCTGATGTAAGAAGGTACTGCATCTTTTGCCTATAACAATGCCTTACTGCGTAGGTCACATCCACAAAGAACATAACCTACACGACACTGCATTGCGCCCGTCAACTTGAGACATAAAGGTGTTAAGCCTCGCGTACCCGTAATTTCACCGGCAACCATACCCTATAAGCCGGACCACAGCAATGCTGCTTGGCGGCTGAAATAGGTATGGTGGTAGTACTTCCCCGGACGAGCCCTTTCACAAGGGGCTCTCCTCTTAAAACTAAATCTACTAACTCATAAAAATCTATCACAGAACAATCCGCCTGGTAGCAATGGGGGGATAGATGTAATAGGCCGAATACGTTACTTCTACTAGGTAGGTACCTACCTAGGTAGGTATCTAACTACAATCAATCTTGATTACAACTTAAAAAATGTAGCTGTAGGTAGGTAAATTATCTGAGTTACACTTTGCCTACGGGTATTCTTGAAGCTGTTGCTATCCTCTTCCATCCGCTATCAATGCAATAAAGATCGGTGAATTTACAGGCACAAACACAATAGGTACCTATCTAACTAAAGGCTATTCTTATGCGTCGACAATCGCAAATTGGCACATCCCTTTTGATATAATGTCTGTGGTCACATCACAGACATTGATATGTAAAGCTGTTGAAAACGTAGGTACCTACATACATACCTACATCATATACATAAATGTCAAGGCAACGATAATGTACAGCCATTATAATGTACGATCCGAAATGTTACCTACCTGTTACCTATCTAATGAAAGACCTTTCAATATGTATTTCTCGCCTTGCTAAAACTTAGATTTTTCAATTTATATGCATTTTGGAAAATCAAGTGGGTAGGTACTTACCTACAAAAGATGCCTGGGTAGGAACATAATTAACCTTATTAAATTATTGGTTCGTTACTACTTAGTTCATACCTAAGTGGTGCTCTAGGAATCAAATACAAAACAATAATAACACCTACGTACTTATTCGTACGTACCTTGGTTCAGTAGTCTCAGTTGTACGTTGAGTGGTCTTCAGCGTGTAATACTTGGTTCCCTGAACCTTGTGCTGAAGCATTGATGGTGGTATAGCTCCCCAGTAGCCGCCGAAAGACTCTCCCATCTGGTACACCAGGAGCTGAGGCTGGCGACCGACATTCCCTGAGCAAGACTGTTCAAGTCTGGTTTTGGAGGGTGGGTTGATCACCATTATCATATTGCAGCCAGACTCCGCCCTTTAAAGTGTAATGCCATGGAGTGTGGAAATACCTACCTATTATCCAACTAATGTGACCGCGCGTGGAAATGAATCTTTCCACTCGAGCAGATTCATAAACTTTAATAACATTATCTCAGGCATATGAGAACACAACGTAATTGTACAGTCGCCAGATGAATCAAAAGCTAACACACGATTATTATTTTAATGGTGATGGTGTCAGCCTAAAACCTAATTCAATGGATGCGTCTCTAGAAGTAATCGTAGCTACACACGCGGTGTGTTCCTCTTCAACACACTTCACAATAAAAAAATAAAACGGTCGGAGTTGAGAATTGCGAACCCCCTATGTTGTAGGTGATCCTCATAAGACCATCCTGCAAGGGGGAAAAGTCGTGAGTCTTACTTTACATAGGTAATGAATTGAGAACTTCCTCCTTTTCGGTTAATAGGGCATTTTGACTCAACCTAACTCTACAGTAATTCGATGATTGTGAATGGGTCTCATACAGAGGCTGATGAAAAAGTGAACTAGAAAGAGAAACACTAATATCTACCTAGGTACTAATCGGCTCATCCTAAAAAAAATAGTGATGGACACATAATGGATCCCACCACCAGTAGCGTCTTCCTTTGTGCTAACTAACACCACTACCACGATCATCAACGTCCTCCATAAGACCCGAACTTTCCGAGATGCTACCTGAACGTATGTAGATGTAGCCTTACCTGACACTTATAAAGCAGCCATACGGCAGGTCTAACTTTGTGAAGTGCAGTAAAAAAGAGCTGGCCTCCACCACATGCCTTCCAATAAAGATGGAGGGGATCGCCCTACGCTTGCAATACTCTGATAGATCTTTCTCATAGAAAAGCTTGTTGACGCTTCCATATACGAAGTCTAACATAATAACCGTAAGAAACAAAGATAAATTCATTTTTCGCAACAGACGCGTATAATATCATTTATCGGTTTGAGTTGGTGACGATACCAATACACACAACGCCTAAAAGCCATAGCCTTCTAGATAATTTTCGTGGTAGCTATAACTACAAAGATTTATGGTAAGGATGGTAAGTTACATTATATAGGTCCCGTATTTTCACCATATCATATAAGCGGCTTAGTAGGTAAATCATTGATTAATCTTATCTAATTAATTAATTCATAATTTCAACATAATAATAAGAATCAAAACAAATTAATATACATGAGTACATATTACTTAAAATGTCACAGTGAATAAATAAAATTATACATATTGGTAGAATATAAAAATAATGATAATAAAAAAATTATAGAAGGAACATAAATTGTGTCAAGGAAACGGTAGAACACATAAAACCCAGTTTCGTTTAGTTTTTTTCTTGGGTTAGATTTCGATGTGAAAAAATGTTATAAATTATTTTATTTATTTAGCCCGCACAGTTAGCGACGTCTGGCTTGATGCAACGAGTACCTATACCCTTCTCGGTACCTACGTAATGAAGTATGGTATTCCAGAATAGGGTCGACAATGAGGGTCGCGTGACCCGCAGCCTCGCCGCCGCCGGTTTAGGTACCCCTGGGTTACATTTATCAGAGCTTTTTATTAAATTGAATTGGAACGGCAAGGGAAGCCAGTAGAGAGTAGCTACCTATTTTAAAAATGTCTTATTTAGAGGCGAATAGGAGGAAAGTAAGTAAATACGGTACCTTATCTACCTACATGCTTATGTAGGTACAGTAGGAAAGGTATGTGCTATTGTTTTTATCTATTCTACCTATGTAAATGTTCGAAACCGTGCGCTACAATCATTTCGGATTCAGACTGCCTTTTTTTTCAGGGGTAATCTATTTGAGAGTACCGACCCCGCCGGGGGCTAGGCTGATTCCTGTTGGGGTGAGGTTGTCGGGACTCCGACGATTCACTAACACAAACACTAGGTACAGTGTTAGTTGGCGAAAAAGGGGGAGCTTTTCAGCCTGCTACGACCCCCTGTCAAGAGACGTAGTCGCAACGCCTAGCAAAGATTTGGAATCCGGAACCCCGTGCACCGAATCGCTTATACTTTCTACTAATATGAGCCGATGCATGACCGTTGGAATCCGATCACACTCAGAGAAAGGCTCTGCTTCTTCGCGTAACCGCCTATCCACGGAAAGAGGCCACCTTACTCCACGACCTCTGTCGACAAGCGGGATAGCTTATACATGATCGGGGCGGCTGGCGATTAAGAATAACACCACCCACCGTCCCTCAGGTCCCAAGGTCCCTGAGGACCCCGTCCTCTGAAACCACAGACGAGATTAAGGCCAAACGAGAATTTACAAGCAGAAGTTTGGTGGCGCTTTGAGGAAGCTTATTATAGAATCGTACAGTTTCCCTATGAATGAACGATTTACTTTCCCTGAGCATATTAACACTGTGTACGTACATCACTTATTTTACTAAACTCATTAATGTTCTTGTGAACGTGCATTAATTTTTCATAAATGTATTGAGAGCCGACTGTACGTACACCTAATAAAACGTTCCCTAAACGTCACGAGTTCCGAAATCCTCGAAATGACAGAACACAACTATTTAGAATTGTTGTTATGGCGATAGATTCAGGTAAGATTGTGGTAGCTAGCCGAGCGGACCCAAACCAAGCACAATATTGTCTTCCATCGAACCCAGGACCTCCAGATCTGAAACCAGTGGGCGAACCACAGTTTGAGATCAAGCCACACGCCCTACCACAAGACCACGAGACCGACAACAGACGAAGGTGTCTGGAATGCTGATTATACCCCACGAAAGGATAACGTTACCCATCAATTTCATTTAGATAGGTACCTACCTACTATCTATCTTCATGGACGAATATTTCCTTCGTCCATGCTATCTTTAAATAGATTTCAGATTGAAACATTTCGAACATCATTCACGCGCACGGAGGAGTTTTGTACCTAGCTACGTGGGTATGGGCTTCGTAGGTACCTAAAACATCGTTGTTGACCTTGACAAGCTTCTTTTTGCTTCGACTTTCATCATAAAAGCTATCACTTGATTTGTAAAGTTGTAGGTAGGTACCTACACCCGACTACTACACGTCGCCCGAGTGATTATTTGTTCAAACGACCATTTTTGACGAAAATGACTTTTAAATGTAGGTTCAAATTTCACGTCTATTGATATATTGAAAATTCAGATAAACTACAGATTATCAAAATTATTAACTAATGGCTGTAACAGCCATTAGGTAATTATCAAACGATAAAAGTGTGCTTTCATTACACTTAAGAGCGCGTCATAAAATAACTAAACTAGTGTTTTAGTCGAATGATCGGCTAGTTTTTTAATTTCACGTACATTTTGAATAATTAAATAAAACTCTAACAAAAATTATACCCTAAACCTAAAAGCCATTTCATTATTAACTAAACCATGCAATTTTGGATTTTATGTTTTGCCGTTTGGATACAAAATAGATCATGGCTTCTTGGTCAGTTGTCGGGCAGCGCGTTAGGATATTAGTGTTCTGTGGGCAGCGCTCGACGTGGAAGGTTGTTCCTATGCATAATACCTAATACCTATGCATAATAAAATTATTTGAAGACGGATTTCTAATATAATATTTTCAAATCAACGCAAAGAGTTGAAATGGTAGCACACTATACTCATACAAATCGAGTCTAAATTTCATGGGCTAGCGTTCAAACCCGGCCGGGCCGCGCGTTTGCCGCTGCACTGATCATTTCTACGTAATCTTGACAGTATAGGCAAAATTTTCAGACAAATCATTGTATCCTCAGGGCTAGATGGCGCTGTGTGAAATTAATGTCCTGTAATATTTATTTGTAATATTATATAATATTTATATTTGTATACTTGGCATACTTGTACAACCTACATAAATAAATGTTGATTATTACAATTAGTAATTATTTAGTCAAATCCAGTACTTATGTAGAAAACTTCTTCAGACGGTTTGAGCACGAACCAAAATCATGGAACCAACAATCTCAGCTGTTTTCTTAGGCAATGATAAACGAACTTCAAGTTTTCACTTCTGTTGGCACTCCCAGAGTGCCACTGTTTTTGTTATTAGCCACTGTTTTTTGTTATAACAAAATTACAGTTACCTCAAAAAATTCGTTGTCCTGGCGAAAAAGTGTCGAATTTCATGATTTGACTTTCTAGAATAAGTAGATTATGATACCGTGTAGATGTGTTACTTTTAAATGAGATTTTTCACGTATCGAAAAAAAAAAATACCCACAAAAAAAGTGCCGGCAAAAAAACACATGTATCTTGCGGCAAACCACGTCTAGTACATTTTTTACTATGGTGGCAAATTTGTACGATCAAATTTTGGTGTGCCCCAGCAAAATGTTGTGCTCTGAGATAGCGATATATAGGTGTTATAATTTGTACTTATGTGCCAAAAATAGAATTTGTGCGTTTTATACTTTTGGAGATATTTTACGATAAACAGATTTTGCTGGTTATGGGGTGTGGGGTATGTCTGAAAGATTACTCCAGCAAAATATTGTGGCCGATACGGGAACCAAATATATTAATAGAAAGCTAGGTCGCGGGTCAATCGTGCCCGTAATTTTGAAATTTGTTTGCCAGAATCTTTCAGAGAAATTCAAGATTTTGTTGTGGTAACGTTTTGCAGATTTCCATACCTCGAAAACCGCTGGATGCTCCAATTTGAAAATAATACCACTAATAGACTTTGATTTGTGTGTTGTTTAGTATTTCAAACTAATTGGCGGATACATAGTAATTAATTAGACGGATTTACAAGGATCGTAGCAATGTGATTAAAGCAAATGTGTCAAAAGTGGTGTTGGTAAGGTGTCGCTAGTTCAACGTTTTTTTTTCCCATCTCAAAAGATTTTTATTTGAGATTTTTTTTTACTGGTCGTCTCTTTAATTTTTTGGTACGATTAGAATAATCTGCTATGTGTAGATAGCCGTTTTAAGTTTTTAGATATTTGGAATAACCGTTTCCGACAGAAGAACGTCCTACCAGCGAATTTTCTTAAATGAACTTGTAAGAAAAAAATAAACACTATAACAATAATTTGAGTATGACGCCGTGTAAATGTTTGGGATAAAATTAAATTCGTGTCGAATTCGTGGTTCTGGAGATATTGCAATTGTTAACAAAATATAACTACCTACTACCTACCGACTACTAACTTTGTTGGGTTATGTAGGTATAGGTAGTAGGTACAAAATTCAAGTACCTACTCTGACTATATCCACTAACGGCTGTCGTATGAATCTTCATTCCAAATTACATTAAATTCCGTTCGCAGTAACATTTTTCTAATAAACAATCGTGAACCCAATCGTAAAGTAATACTCGTAGTACCTATATAATTTATCTGAGTGTAATGCATTTACTGTGTTCAACGTCACAACCTAGGGCGATCGTGGCGCGCTGTTGTAGCTCTATGCACTAGAGCGGGCGGTGCAAGACGCGCGGGTGAAATATGTTTTTTCCTGGCATTGGGCACGCTCTTAACTTATGCCCTTTTTTCTCGAACTCTCTTTATTCCTGAGTGCACTCTCTGTATTCGAGGCTCTCTCTTGTTGCTAACTTATTGTAATATCCTTACGAACATGAAACAAAGGTTAGTGACGTTTTTATTACAGTTGATATGCGCAGTCAAAATACTTGCATGACACCCCAAAAGTAATTGTTGGGTTGTTTTATCGACACTTTCTTTTAATTTGCTGAAACCACCTCTGTATTAACATTAAGGGTTGCCAAAGTAAAATTGAAGTCTTGAAAATGTGTTAAAACATGAAATTTCATATGAAATAGGGGTTGACTGCAGATTTCAAATAAGTTTATTTTTGGCCTTATTAGGGGTGGTTTTAAAGATGAAGGGGGGCAAAGGATGTAGGTACATCAGGTCTTATAAGATAAGAGACCTATTCTAAATCTCATTAAAACTGGTCTACTTATTTATTTATTAATTGTTATTCACTCGATAGGGAAGGGTGTCGATAAAATCCAAGAATTACTTTTGGGGTGTCATACAAGGATTTTCACGGCGTATATTCCATATCGACAGTACCTACATTATTATCCACCACTATGTACAAAGAACTTCCTCTATAACTGTAAGTACGGCCCTAATCACTACGCTTAGCAGACAGATTGGCGCTCACGGTGAATGTTTTGTTTTCACAAAGAAAAAATCGGGTAGAATGTAGCGGGTTCGATTCCCGTCCCGGTTCAGACAGGCGATAATAAGATTTGCTATACTTTTATATATATTTTTTTGTTTCGGATTTATCTTTCGGCATTGTTCGACCGACCAACCAAATCAAAGAGTTCAGAGTAAGAGAATATATGGTACAATTATTTTTTGTATAGGTAATTACTATATCAATACACAATAGAACGAGAACGAACAAACTAACCCAACCAAGCAACGTCAACAGTCAATGAACGAATTATATATTAGATAAAAAATAATGAATCGAATGAATAAGATGTCAGGTTAGTTCACTCACACAGATGAGCGAGAGAAGTTCGTTTCGTTCGTACCACTGACAGCATTTAAGGTAGTTCGTACTTATATGTTTATCGTAGTCGTATCGTGCTTTCCATTTTATTGTGCACAGGGTACTTTTTACTTTGGATTATTGCCCCTAAAAATAACCCCAAAACATTTCTGCCCCTAAAGATCCCCCTTCGAACACTTTTACCCCCTAAATTTAGGGGTAAAACCCCTAAGTTGTCACCACTGCCTGCGGGCTGCACTTTGATACCCGACGCGAATGCGCCAAAGCGATGCGAGCTAGGATCCGTTCCCAGCGCTGATTCGGTTACTAGTGGTTGAAAATTTATTAATTTTATTCAAGTTTATTCATTCGATTTTATGATGTGACACTAGCTTTCATTCAATTTAAATTTATTTTTGTTTGACATCTCTATTGCTCAGAAGCAAAAGCTCCAAGAAGCAAAGAGAAACCAGGCACACCAGTAGTACCGTAAAGTTTTGCGTAAGTTTGTTGTGTACGCGTAGACTGGGTTTTATGAAGACACTAGCTTTTGCTCGCGGCTTCGCTCGCGTTAAGAATTATTATTATTAATTAGGTATAGTTTTTGCGGCTTTACTTTTGATTAGCGTGTGTAAAAAATGAGGGCCTACAAAACTTAAAAACGACAGTAACAGTACATTCTTCAACTTCTCCATTAACGTTCAGATTTTCTTTAGCCATTTTAAAAAAGTCTAACCGACAAAACCTATACATAAACCAAACGAAAACAAATACAAAGCAGAGTCTATAACCAAAACTACTAAACCGAAACAAAACAAATGCAAAATCTCAAAATTCTTTCTCAGGGGATGCCTACGTCATAGTAGCTTTATGCATGCAAAGTCTCAGCCCGATCGGTTTAAAATTGAAAAAGTTTCATACAAACTTTCATCCCCTATTTTATCCCCTTGGGGGTAGAATTAATCGAAATCCTTTCTTAGCGGATGCCTACGTCATAACATCTACCTGTATGCCAAATTTCAGCCCGATCCGTCCAGTGGTTTGGGCTGTGCGTTGATAGATCACTATGTCAGTCAGTTAGTCACCATTAAACTAGTTTTAAAAATGAAAAACATTGCATAGGCTGTACGTTTTTTGAAATAACTGTTAAAGTGCAAACCCATACCTACCACGCTATTTGCTGTTGGTAAATTGCTACATTTGCTACCGCTCACACAGCGCTTTAGGTGCCGTGGCACCTAAACCGCCGCGCCGGCCAGTCATTGCGCGGGGGGTTGCGGAGTGGCTAAGTGGATAAGGTCAAATGAATTATTGAATAATTTAACAAAGGAATGAATGAAATCATGATGTTGATCTGTGATGTTGAATGAAAATGTCGCTATGCTGTGTTCTTCAGAGCAGTCTGAAGCATTCAATGACATTTATACAGATAAAATACTATAACCGACGATAGTGTATTCTATGCCTAGAATACTAATTCTATGTTGATTCAATGCCTTTAGTGCAGGGCAGGCCAATGAGCATAGGCACAGATTTCTATGCTCGGTGACACAGACTACTATAATGTTCCCGGAGAGGAGCTTAGGCAGGTTAGGATATTAGTGTTCTGTGATAGGCAGTGGGTGGATGGATTGGATTGTGGTTCTTAGTAAATTTGAATAAATAAGTAACTATATTGTGCGCTCTTTGCAGTTAAAAATATAACAATGCCAATCACTGAGTACATGTCGTCGTTAGCAGAAAATCCGTACTTCGGTGCTGGGTTCGGTCTATTCGGCATAGGCGCTGGGGCTGCTGTTCTACGAAGAGGATTTCAAACTTCTGTGTTACTTTTTAGACGACACTGTATGATTACGCTGGAGGTTCCATGCCGAGATAAGTCGTATCAGTGGCTGCTGCAATGGATAACACAAAAAGGAGCAAGGCACACTCAGCACCTTAGTGTAGAAACATCTTTTCTTCAGAAAGATACGGGTCAAATTAAAACTAAATATGATTTTATTCCAAGTGTCGGTCAGCATTTTTTTAGGTAAGCTTCTCTTCAAGTAAACAATAAAGGTTATCTAATACAAGGCAGGCGACGCAATAGACCCCAGACCTGGGTGTTAAGGCCTTAAATCGGCCCATTGATGAAATAAAAAATAATGTATGACTATCATATTCACTTTACATGTCACCATGAGTACATCATTTCAGATATATCATTATATCTGTAAGGCTGCTAATCATATGCCTTCAGATCCTGCGTCAGATTTGATTTATTGGCCACATTATAACAAAGATTGCTATACAAAGCAAGTCTCTCAATATTGTATGATATATGTTGATCTTATATAATATGATACACCTACCTAGTGGAACAAATTGTCCCAGCGGTGGTGAAAGCAATATTTTCTGCAGTACCTTATTATATTTATAACCTTACTGAACTCATTGCTTCTGATCGATTCACAAAGGTGACCCCATGTAATGCTAGTATATGAATTGATCTCAGACTGTGGACAATGTACAGTACATATCAGTGCGCTCACGCACAATAGACCACTTAAAGAGTGAGAGCGGAACCAGGAGTTTATTATGTTGACATGTCAGTGGCTTATAGTCTACTAGGTTTGTAAGTAGCTGATTGACTGACTGACAATTAATATATACCTGAACTCAATGATGTTGAAGGTAGATGTTATTTTCAGAGACCTGTATCTCTACTTACGCTTTTGGCTGGCATAAATAGAAATGCACAGTACACCCCACTGCGGAACATTTGTCACCCCACTCTTCAAATTAGAATTTGGGTGATCAGAAATAATTTAGAAAATTGCATGAGATGATCAAAGTATCTGGCTATCAACATTACCTACTATAATTTCAATTTTAGTTATGCTGGATCATGGATAAAGGTGGATAGAATTAGAGAGCAACACACCTTGGATTTGCATATGGGTGTCCCATGGGAGACTGTCACCCTCACAGCATTTGGTAGAAATAAGCAACTCTATTATGATATACTTGAAGATGGTAATTAGAAATCTGCAGATGCAGCACAGTTGTACCTTGTAAGAATAACAAGACATTCACAAGTCTCATATCTCTTATTTTTAATGAATTAAATTGCTAATGCTTATGCAACTCTTGCTTACCTATATTGCATGTTAATACTGCAATCCTACATACCTGCCTGTCCTTAGATGGTGAAAATTTGTGATGAGATATTTTCTATAATCGAAAATATACAAAACTTATTATAAATAACAATACTTATTGTTTATAAAGTTTGTACTAGACAGTACAAAAAACAGAGTGGGCCACAAAACAAAGTTGCATTTTAGAGGCCGAGACTTGTAACAAGATTTAAGTTTGATGATGGTTCTTTGATACCTAAACTAAGTGAGGCTTGTGTGACAAGCTATAAGCTTGTTGCAAGGATAAGAAATTCTCTGCTATCTCTCTAGCTTGACAAAAATGTAAGTTTTTATAATACTCAGATAAAATGTGCACACACCATTTCAGCTAGAACAATGGCCTTAAAGCAACATGAAGGAATGACACTCATGTACACCGCAATGGGATCTGATTGGCGGCAATTCGGCCACCCTCGGAAACGCCGGCCTCTAGACAGTGTGGTCCTTAGATCTGGCCTGACAAACAAAATAAGAGCAGATTGCCTGGACTTTATAAATAATCCACAGTGGTATACTGACCGTGGTATCCCCTACAGAAGAGGTAATTAACCAATCTATTAATCCCAATATATTCATAATAGGGGTTTAGGCAAATATTGCTATGATTTCTACTGACACATGAGGGTTTTTTTTGCATGGACATGCTATCTATCCCACTTATCTATTTCATGCTACTATGCAGTGCGGTATTTTCATCTGGTCTACTTTTTTTAAACTACTTTTTAAATAATAGGTCAATGAAGGATAGTTTCATATTGTTATCCCCATGTGGACATGATGTTGGTGCTTAAGTTTGTAGGTTTCTAATTTATTAAGTCTGATCTTATAGTAAAAGTAAAGAAAAATGTAAAAACCAACAAGCAAACCTACAACTATCAAGATACAAACTTATGCTTATGCTTACAAGAGGTAGGTCATAGTAGGATTTTACTACTATTTGAGCAAAGTGAGTCTGGGAAAAAAACCACCACCTTACAGGATATTATAGCTAAATAGCAATAGTCACATAGTCTCCTCTTACGACATCTATGGGAGTATGTGGAGAATAATGGAGGCTCATATTTCTGGTGGGTTTGCCGTGTGCAAAATTATGTTTAAAAGCAAGTAAAATATATTTCAGGATATCTGTTACATGGGCCTCCCGGCTGTGGCAAGTCTTCCTTCATCATGGCACTGGCAGGTGAACTAGAGTACAACATCTGTGTTCTCAATCTGTCAGAAAGAGGACTTACGGATGATAGGCTCAATCATTTGCTTAGGTAAGTCAATGAGCCACCTTTTAAGATGAGAACAGAATTCAAATCTGCTATGCAAAACCACTAACAAGAAAGACACAAATAGGAGAAATTAACCATTTTCATGCAGATTGCGTCTGCATCAAAGTGTATGTACTGATGAATTATTTATTTATTAGTAATGTACGAGACTGGGCGCACCCCGCGCTTAACTATGTAACGCCTACGCTAGGTGAAGTGCGGTCGTGGTTTTAGTACATCGAGAACTGCACGCTATCATTATAGATACATAACTAGTGAAATGATCGAGTTTTCGTTCCCGGGAATTATCTAAAAATGTAGGCTGTGCGTTGATTGTTAGTCAGTCTGCTATATTTTGGCAACTAGCTTTTACGTAGGCGTAAGGAGAGATAGACTGATAGATCCCATCCACAATGACTAAAATAAATAATTTTACAGGTTATTAATATATATTTTTTTCTAAATTCAGTACCTATCTTACTTACTATGCTGTTAAAAACAGCTTCTTTTGCAAAAAATGCCTTTTTTTTTGAAGTCTTAGCGCGGTTCCGACTCACGCTTGTCCAGATTTTTATTATTATTTATTTATTAAATAAACTCAAATTAAGCACTACATTCACACCAAGTTTGATATAGGTAGGAAATAATAATTTACCAAAAGTTTCTTGTATGGAAACCCTCTTTTATTTTGAATTTTTGTTTATTATTTAACAGATCAGGTCTAAAAATTTCAACCTGCTACCTGTCACAGTTAAAAAAAAGATATAGTTACGCAGCTCTTTAAATTGATTTCCTTATGTTATATGGGCAATTTATAGACTAATTTTCAAACGGAATTTTCACGTACGTTTTCAGAGATAATGTAACATTTCACTCCACACCAAGACAAACATACCCTCAAAATTCACGCTTGTAAAAATGACTTCGTAACTTTCCAGTGTTGCACCTCAACAATCAATCATACTGCTAGAAGATATAGACGCGGCTTTTCTGTCGCGAGAAGATACGCCTACTCAGAAGGCGGCTTACGAAGGCCTCAATAGGGTCACGTTTAGTGGATTGTTGAATTGCCTCGATGGAGTTGCTTCTACGGAAGCGAGGATTGTGTTTATGACAACCAACTATTTAGAAAGGTATGTTTTCTAGTATCTGTTTTCTAGTGTATGAAATAAATC
Organism: Venusia cambrica; assembly: GCA_951394065.1. Lineage (NCBI taxonomy): Eukaryota > Metazoa > Arthropoda > Insecta > Lepidoptera > Geometridae > Venusia > Venusia cambrica. The sequence goes on from OX596054.1 coordinate 9,013,337, forward strand.
TCACGATTACGAAGTGCTTTTTGCAGTAAGTAGGTACTTACCTAGTGTATGCACATACAATTGCTTTATGAACTGAGACCTTGTGATGTTTGGTTTGTGTTAGGTATATTATATCCACGGAGATTATTTCGCAAGAAAGTTGTTAACAAACAATAAATCTCTCTTTCTTTTGGCTCTGCGGCTTATTTCTCTGCAAGTAATAAATACCTATTACCAAAGTAACTGCCTTCGTTCAAACTTATTCTAATAGGTAGGTAATGATGTAACGATATATTATGGGAATTACCTGTGTAGATATAACGTTTTTGTAATTTTCGTTAACAAGGTAACTATACTAATACCATTAAATACCTACGTATCTTTCTTGAAGTACCTTTATTTTTATTAGGAAATGGTCGTCATGAAGCCCTGAATTCAGACTTTTCTTTTGCACGTTGTACAGCCATGTGTGTGAATATAGATAACAATAGTGTGTGAGTGAGAGGTAATGATTGCCGGCGCCATTTATTAAGTCGACTTATTATTTACCTATCTGTTATTTGAAAAGTGCTCTCAAGTGTTGTCATGGTTTCAAAATATATCCCTCCAGCTAGCGGATGTCGTTAAAGTCAATCAAGTAGCGTCACCAGTAAGGCAGCAGCTTCCTTCTGTATCCCCCTACACCAATATGTCTGCCAAGCGTGGTGATTATGATCGAACTTTAGTGTTGAAGTTCTCAAAAGTAATTCTTTAATCTTATCGACACCTTAGCTTGACAACCCTATTGAGTGACAAACAAAATATAAAAATAACAGTTTAATTGAATTATGAAGCCATATACCTTCACATAACTATCTTGCGAGGCCTGATGTTTATCTTTTTCAACCTTTTATCTAAAAACCACCCCCCAATTCCGGGCAAAAATGAACTAATTGTGAAATTTGTCACATTGTCTGTCATGAGTTACGGGCTCATGAATGTAAAAATAAGTTCTGCACTTTGACAAAGCACTGTGGTTAGAATTAGAAGGTCTTAAGTTCTACACAAAAAAAAACATTTTGTTTTTATTTTTTCAGGAAGTTTTTTTAAATGCATACCTCTCAATGATCATGAATGAGGATTTTAACAGATTGTGATTGTTGATTTCAGGTTGGATCCAGCTTTGATAAGGCCAGGTCGAGTAGACATGAAAGAGTATGTTGGACATTGCGATCAAGGACAAGTTGAGCTAATGTTCCTCAGATTTTACAAAGGCGAACAGGCTGCTGAACACGCTAAAGTTTTTGCTAAAACGTAGGTATTTTAATATTTTTAGGTGCCTTAACCTCCAACAAACAGAACTAAACGGGAGGTGTTATAAATCTGTCCTAGTAATCAATAAAAAAAAATGTTTCGGCTCAAGAATCGACCACCCCAACTCAGCCCATGGATGTTGTAAAAGCCGACTTAAGGATCTGACCAGAAGGGCAGTAGCTACCATCTGTGTATTATCTACAACTCTACTGCAATCACCAATCTGCCTACCACGCGTGGTGATTCTGGCAAAACTCGCTAGGTTTGGAAGACTCTGTCCAATAGTGGGCTGGGCACTAATGGGCTGATGATGATGAACTCCAGATATAGGTATGTACCTGCGCCCTCAGCACGGGGCGGGGATATAATTTTGTCCTTTGTTTTTATCCACCTTCGAGAGCATTTTGTCTCCCAAAAAATATCTTCATACATATTAACTAATATAAATGAGGAAAATACTTACTGAACGATTGAAAATAAATTTGCTAGTGATAGGTACTCCTACCGCGATTTCAATGTTGACACAAGCAGTTAATTTTCCGGTCTTTCTTTTCATTTTTTGTATGTATTTTTTGCGCAGGATAATAAAATCATTATTCTTTTTTCAGCCATTCTATAGCCACTTTTCTTCAAAAGTAAAATATACTGAATAGTGTTGGTTTTAGTGGTATTTTCAGATTCATACACATCGGTGCCATGCCTCGATTGCGTTTATGGTAAAAAGTATCTTTTGACTAGGTACAAATACTGTAAAAAAAAATATTTCTAGGATAGAGCTTATATTACAGCTATTTCATAATCACATTTAGGTATACACCGCGCAATAGACGTTCCTATATACGTGTTCAGACATTTGTTAGGAAGAAACACAAGAGTGTGTTTACTTGGTAAAATGGTTTCGGTGTAATTCTTAAAGTCCCCGTGTCCATAGTTGGTAGGTACACATCATTTCTCATAACAAACTCTGTGATGCTTGAAGTTCATAATTTTACCTATCGTTATACCCGTCATCGTTCATAAAGAAATTATCAACATGACCTATAATAGGTAATTAATATTTTAACTGGATATTTGTTGCTGAATGATTTATCCGTGGAGCTGTGTCAAAATATCGGATAACCCATTTAATAACAAAGCATGGTTAATGTTATTTATCGTAAATATTTGTTATACCTAGGTAGTGTTTCAAAAGTACTCGTAATATGATCTAGTAACTTAACGTGTGCAGGTGGTTTGAAGGAACTGCTTTTACTGCGGGCTATTAAAAAGGGGCTATACCTATATAGTTATCCTTTTTACTAGTTAGGTTCGGTATTTCAGGTTCTGCTTCCATCCTTGGAGTGAGAATATTTCGTAGTGCATTGAAAAGTTTATTTCAAAACATTTTTAGACATATTGAAAATTAGAACACAGGTACCTACCTCAACTTTACACTTCGCCCCTCGGTTTCCCACATAGTCATATTCACAGATTATCATGGCAATGTTCTTTCAAGACTTTTTTTGGAAATAATTAGAAGTCTAGGTACCTACTACTGGTATTTTGTGAATCTGGTGTTTTGCTAGTCTGGTATTATGCTCCGGAGCCCCTACAATTGGTTTTGGAGTTCCAAATCTTTGTCATCATTGCAGGTGCTTTCCTCACGAGCAAATAACCCCAATCAAGGCATCGTAAATCAATCTAATCAATAATAATTAATCAGTAATCAATTTTTTCCTTACCTAGTAAAAAGGTAGGTCTCACCATCTCTATTTTTTATTTCAGGGTAATCGACAAGAAGAGAACCGTGAGCCCCGCGCAGATTCAAGGATATTTCATGTTTCATAAGCATTCAGCTACAGAAGAAGTTTTATTAGATATTGACACAATATGGACACTTGGATAAACTTTATTATTTTAAAATAATATTTATATCAATAAATGAATATAGGCACAAAGTTTTTGTCCCATTACATAAACAACAGTTTAATACCCTGAATCTAAGAATATTCAATATTTACAAATAACAATAGTGTATTTACATGCAATGTTATTATTTACATTTATTTATTGACTTTATTCTACCAACGAATAGCACAGTATCATTGTAAACTAGCAACCTTATGATACGGCACCTAATATATGTTGAAATCATAAAAAGTTTCAAAAATGTGCATACCTACTCTTGTTAATGAATAATATCTAACAAAAACAAATATGACTATGCATAACTTTGACGTATACAAGAAACTGATTCAACCCATGATTGTGGGGTATACTATACACCAAATACCTGAGTTATTGAAATATGTATCCTGAAAATTTCAGCTTTAAATCTCTTGTGTTTAGGTAGATATTAACATAACAATTGTTGTAACAATGAAACCGGTAAAATAAAGACTTATCCGACCTAAATTGAATGACTTTGAGCTTACAATTGTGTATAAATGTGTGGAAAATCTGTTGAAGATTCTCGTTTCTCGGAAATCTTGTGCAAAGCATGTGCGATCGTAATCTAAACATACCTAAATACATGAGTAGCTCTTTATATGTTACAGAATGTTGGATAGAGAACAGTAAACCTTTTCCGAGGCTAAATAATTATAATAGAGCGTATACTAGAAATTGTTTAAACCAGAATGGAGGAATAGTCGTGTATTCAAGCAGAAAACAGATACATAACAATCGAAGAACACCATTTTTCACAAGCAAATTGCCTAACTTTAAAAATAGGAACGCACATAGCAATTATAACACTACAGATCCCCGTAATTCACGAAAATAGACCCCTTTTTAAACTCTCTAGACTCAGTCCTGACATATAATTAACAATTCCAAACTATTACTGTTCTAGGTGATATAAATATTGACATCAAGGAAGGTAACACAAATAGAATGTCAGACGAGTATTTGGAATTACTAGCTAGTCATGGACTTTTGCCTAGCCATACCTTTCTGACCCGCGACAAAAATGTATTGATCATGATCTTATAAAAAGTAAAAACTGTAATAATGCAGTGGTGCTGGATACTCATGTTACTGATCACCGCCCCATAACAATAAATTTAATAAGCAAGTCGTCTAGTCCAGTAACCCTAACAAGATTATGACAAAACTAGACCTACAAAACATAGACAAAAAAAATAAAATTGTTCGATGTTTTCAAAGTTCTCCAGTCTCAAGATACTAACACCGCGTCTGAACTATTAATGAACCATTTAATGGGCGTGATTAAATCCTGCACTCGCATATTTAAGATATCACACAACCAGCGCATAATCAAACCCTGGATCACATCTGGAATACTCCGCTGTATTCGTAATCGTGATAGAATGCTTACCAAATTGAAAGACAACTCACAAAATAAAATCCTTAAGACTACATATTCTAGATACAGAAATTTCTACACCAATGTACTGAAAAAACTTAAAATCGACTATTAAAAAACAGAACTAGAAAAAAAACATGAATATATACGGATTACACGCATAATGACACATTTAGGTGGTCATACGCACAATGACACATGGTGAACGATTACGCGAAATGACATAGGTACATGGTCGTGAACGATTACGTGAAATGACATACAAATATGGACTTATCCTTTAGGATCAGAAAATTGAATTCTCATAAAGTTGAATTCCCAAAATGTATAATTTCCCAGAATGTTGATTAATTTTTGATTCGCAAAATATTGCATTCTTAGAATGTAGAGTTCTTTTTTGTAATAACGTAAAACTGGTGCAACTTTAGAAGAATACAAATCATTATGTTATGATACTTATGAGTTGGGCAGACACACATAATATAATGTACAGATGTGAATTTTTGGACGGATTTAGACGATTTTGTTTTAAATTTTGTAGCTGTAAAACCGCTGCAACATTTATTATAAAAATCATCAGAAATCAAAAACTGCAGTTGAAGTCGCTCGGCGGAAAACTAGTGTTCAATACCTCGTGTGTATGCGTGTATGTTAATAATGCGTGTAGGTACGTCAATATGCGTAAACAATATCTGACATTATGCGTGTAATCCATATATACCAATACTCCACATTCGGTATCTTCTAAAATAACACGCGTAACATTTTTGGACAAGCAATTTTAATGGTTGCAAATTTTTACAAAAAATAAGTAATTATCGAATATGTAGATAAAATTTAACTATTTCCCTGCATTCATTCATAGGTATGACCCAAACCACCACACTATGACAACCATGCAATGGAAAAACAATTTAATAAGCTATGGTTACTTTTTACGAAAATTAAGTCATAATTGACAATGCAGATTAAATTAAACTATTTCCCCTGTATTGATAGGTATCGAATATATATTGATAGGACACCAAACAACCACGCGATGACAACCAAGAAATTAAGAAATAATTTAATGTTTGTTACTTTTTACAAAAATAAGTAATAATCTAAATAAATTGATTTATAATAGATTCAACATGTTGAGAAAATGTAAGTGTTAGTAAACGAACACCTGATTGATATTTATTTAAGTCATAATTTAGAACACTCGGTTGCTCATCGTTTTGCAGGTGCTCACTAAGACTAAAATTTTATACTTACAAAAATTATGCATTTTTTTACTACCAATATAGCTGATTCTTTATATTATGTTTAGTATATTCAATTGTTAACCATAAAATTTCGAAAATTACATAATATTACGATTTTCCCTTTAAACATAACTATGTTTAAGGGGAAAATCGTAATTTAAATTTTATTTTATTTGTTTTAATCCAATCCGATTGCCTATTTTTGTTATGTTATATAATCTATGTGTTAATAATTATCAATCTGATTATTTAAACAAGCTAAAACTGACCCTCTTAATCATATTCATGTATAAGAAAACCCCAACTGATAAAAAAAATCAAATATTTGAATAACTAGTAGTTCGGCCCAAACTGAGATCTCATGATGTCTGGTTTGTGACGGAGATTATTTCTTTAATTAAACGTAATTAAAAAACGATAAAAGTATACTTTCACATACACCTTACTTACCGTAAGTGTTCGAGGCTCTCTCTTGGTGCTAACTTATTATAATATCCTTACTAACATAAAACAAAGGTTGATGACGTTTTGAAAAGTGCTCTCAAAACTGTTATCTTAGTAGTCGTGGTTTAAAAATATATTCCTCCAGCCTACGGATGTCGTAAAGTCAACCGAAAAGCTTCTTTCTGTGTATTAACAAAACATTAACTGTGAGCACCAATCTGTCTGCCAAGCGTGATGATTATGGCAAAACCTTACAGTTATAGAGGAAGCTCTTTCCACATTGTGGTGGACAATAATTTACTGTTGATATGGAATATGCGCAGTCAAAACACTTGCATGACACCCCAAAAGTATTTGGGTAATGGATTTTACCGACACCCTTCCCTATTGAGTGAATAACAAAAAAAAATATACCGAATACCCTTTCTTATCTAAGAAGACCTGATGATCCTTTGCCCCCTTCATCTTAAAAAGCACCCCTAATAAGGGAAAAAATAAACTAATTTTGAAATCTGCAGTCTCAACCCCTATTATGATAAAATATCATAATTTCACACGTTTTTAAGACTTTAATCTTATTTACCCCTTTTGCAACCCTTAATTTAAATACTGGGATGGTTTCAGCAAATTAATAGAAAGTTAATTGTGAAGCTTTAACCCTTCAACTTTAGATAGATAGATAGATATAACGTTTATTCACACAAACACAAAAAACACGTACAGTAAAAAAGAAACAACAGTTATGACATTATACATCAACAGAGAGGTATTTAAAAAAAATATATAATTTGCATAAGTGACGTGATTGGGAGCTGACGACAAGAAAATAGAACACTGCAGTGTGCCATGCTGCGTGAAAAGCCCCGAGCTCAGCGTGTGCTGCGAACGAGTCCACAGCGCTGATTTTCAGCACGGGGCTGTGGTGACATTATAAAACCAGGGGTAAGATACCAAGATACTACTAAAAATTAAATTAAAGTATGAAAGTACCTACATATTTTTTTCATAAATAAATACAAAAAATACTACACAGCAAAGATAATATAAGACTTAGGTATTTGTGACATACTAGAAGCAAATAAAATAAATCAAAAAGTATTTTAAACATTATTACTGCATAGAAAAGTAAAAAAGGTCAATACCAAAAATGCCAAGAAAGTGCATGTAATGTATATACATAATAAATACAATGAAAAATATAGTATGTTATATGAAGGTGAATTAGCTATTGGGAAAACTTAATAAATAAAAATAATCATAATTCAAATAATAGAATAATAGATATATTACCAAAAACTTACTGAGCGGACCTTTGCAAGTCCAACAATATATTTTTATACTTAATTCTAAAATTAAACTTTTTTTGCACCGTGCGTATTGGGGGGGGGCAGTGAGTTACAACACTTAGTGGCACAGAAACGAAAACTACCACGAAAAGCTGCAGAGCCATGCCTTGGTGTACACAAGAGTAGAGAAGAAGAGCGAGCGGAATACTTGAGCCCATACAAATTTAGAAAATAAATACAGTGGCTTGTGATACTTTATTACTCCAAACATCGTAGTGGACAGATGTAAGAGCCTTGTTTTCCATTTTTAAATCTTGTTCTCATTAAAGAAGGGTGTAACATGGTTGCGTGGAGGAACATCAAAACAGAAGCGAGCACATGCATTTTGTACTCTTTGTATAAGATTAGAAGTTTTTTTGAAGAGACAGGGTCCATACACACAATCAACATAATTAAATTTCGAGAGTACCAGTGAGTCAACAAGCATATCACGGAGTTCTGTTTTAAGATGGTTTCTTATTTTATATAAAACACTCAAACGATAGAAGCTATTGCGAACAGTCTCGGACACGTGCTTTACAAACTTAGCTGTTCATCTAGGATAAGCCCAAGACTTTTTGCTTCAAATACACGTTCTATAGGTTCTCCACCAACTGCCAACTGCGGATATAAGTTTAAGTTTGTAATTTTAGCAACTTGTTCCTAAAACCATAAATTTGGTTTTTTTACAGGTCTGAATTATGTCTAGATCCTGAATGATTTTCGTTTCAGCGGACCTAATTTCATCTGGTTTAAATGAATAGTACAATTGGATGTTATCAGCATAAATATGACACTTGCAATTTTGGGTGCATTTTGTAATATCCGCACTGTACAAAATAAACAAGATTGGGACCAGAATACAGCCTTGCGGCACACCTCTCGATACATCGCGCACTTCAGGGAGCTTAGCAGACCCATTATCCCTCCTAATCTCAACGCACTGTGATCGATTGCTTGAATAGGAATCAAAACATCGTATCGCATGATCATCAAACCCATAGTATTGAAGTTTAGAAAGAAGAAGAGATATATTCAAAGAATCGAAAGCGCGCGAATAATCGAGGAGAACCAAAATTGTACCCATGCCCACATCCTGCGCTGCTAGGATATTGTCTGTAATGTCAAGTAAAGCAGTCCCCCTGTTCTTTCTAAAATTCAGATTGGAGGTCAGGCAAGATATCATTTTTTTCCAGATATTCAGTCATCTGTGAACACACCACCTTCTCCAGTACCTTAGAAAGGCAGGGGAGTATACTAATTGGACACAAATCTTTGAGCTCAAGCGGATTAGTGACTTTGGGTAAAGGCTGCTTGTTTCCATAATGAGGGAAAAGTAGCCGAAACAAGTGACTCATTGACGATGGTTGTAATGGTGTCCAAGCTCTGTGGTAACTTTAAACTTTTTCCTACGAGACATACCAAGCGTTTTAACTCCTTAAAACCTACCCTATTTAAAAGTAAAATATGTATTTTATGAATGTGCAGCCGATCTCTTCTGCCAAAAATCTTCTTGTCTCACTTAACACCCCTATTTCTAAAAAACTACCCTAGTGTCAAAAAATCCTCGTAACGATTGATCGTTTTTTTTGTGTGCGAGTATTAATATAATCTATGCATGTTCAAAGTTTTTAATTGATCGTATCAGCCATTAAAAAGATATGGGTAAAAAATTGTATTTCTTTTCACCCCAATATCTCAAAAACTAACCCACCTATCATCCCAAACGACAATCAATTTCTATTTACCGTATCTCTTTAGTGTAGTACCTATGAATGCAGGGGAAATAGTTAAATTTAATCTACATTGTCGATTTTGACTTAATTTTCGTAAAAAGTAACTATTATTAAATTATTTTTCCATTTAATGGTTGTCATGTTGTGGTTGTTGGGGTCATACCTATGACTGAATGCAGGGAAATAGTTTAATTTTATCTACATATTCGATTTTTACTTAATTTTCGTAAAAGTAATAATCATTAATGTGGTTTTTTTTTTCATTTCATGGTTGTTATGGTCTGGTTGTTGGTGTAATACCTATGAATGCAGGGAAATCTCTTAATTTTATAGACATATTCGATGATTACTTACTTTTAAAAAAAAGTAACAAATATTAAATTGATAGTCCATTTCACGGTTAAAAATCTTACTTATATTTGAGAAAAAATAAAGTTTACTCGTTTTATTTTAGAATGTGGAGTGATAATTTAAAATAAACCTATCGGTACCTATTATTTTTATTGACATACACGATACCGACCAGGATTGTTGTTAGTAGGCAAAAAGCCAAATCTTTTTTGAAAATTGTCATAATGTAAAAAAAAAGTATTTTCATAATCCCCACTAAGCCCCTGTGTAAGGGAGCAAATGGCAAAATACTTCATAAGGACCCTATTACAGAGACTTCGTTTTCCGTCTGTCTGACCTACAGATCAAGGGCTGTCCCGTCTCTTGATCCGTAACAGGTTGATATTACGGTGAATTACCTGTCGAATCAAAATAATTTGAAATAAGGGTCTTCCCAAGTACAAGAAATAAAGGTATTTGTTACATATGGGATGAGACCCTTATTTTACATATATAATGATTCCTTTGTACATAGTTAGTTTAATTGTACATTTTATAATGTATAAACATTACCTATAAAGTTCAAACATGGTGTGGTGTGATTAATAGTGCTTACCCTTATGGAGTAGGTACCTAACCAATTAATGAAAATTAAAAAAATATCCGTTACATCACGTGCCACTATCAGTCTCACTTACTCATGTCGCTAGGATTGTATCTATCTCGCTCTATCACATCTCTCTCGATCGCCTAAGCATTTTATTGGCGGCCACAGCACGTTTGTTCACTGTTCAATTTCTCCGAATCTTTCGAGCGCAAACAAGTACTGTGCCCTTATTCATTTCTAAAATAAGGATGTTTTATAAAATCCAATTGGCAATTTTTGCTAAAATATGGTATATAGCGTGCGTTTTTTAGCAACGTTCGATTCCTAGCTAGAGATTTTTTTTTTAATAATGCATAATATAATTTATACATAATCTGCCCGAGACTCTTTTCGATATTCCCAATAGTTTAGAATTTGGCCATCATGGATGAAGCGCGTCATGCCGCTTCGATATAAATGGCTCCCACCGATAAAACAAATGTAAAATATATCTATCGCGTATGATAATGTAGTATGTATACATTAAATAGGCACGAAACAAGACTTGGGATTATGATACCTTTGCCCAGCATTTGAAACGAGATAGGTTTCTTTTTTAACTGCCATGGTTGTGATCACCATGTACATAAACAATATTTACATATGGAACATTTACGCTGATTTGAAGGTATTCCAGTTCTTTAATATTTTACTTAAATTTATCTGCAAACGAATTGTATTTATGCTATACAAAACATAATTACAAATTTCTTCCGATTTATTTTGGTACATAGTTAATAGATTTCAACAAACACAAAAATCTTTTTGTATTGTCAAACACTTCTGAGCTTATTTTTTCAGCATTACATACCAGTTTGGAGACTACATCGCCTCTGTAAATCTTGAGTATTTCCCATTGCCAGTTTGCAGATATCTTCGTCATGTTAATATTAATCTCGTTGCGATCTTTTATTTTCAAACAAAATACATTATTTATGCAGAACAACGACAAACAAAGTATAACAGGTTGATCTTTAGTTTCTTGTTTATAAAGAACTTTAAATCTTATTAGCGTGTGGAAATCCTTCGTTAAAGTCACATCAGTATCTAGTAAGACAATATTGTGCATTTGCAGTAGAGTTTTGAAATATTTGAATGGAGAATTGGATTTAGTATTAGGCAATTCCACTGTGTCTAGTATAACATAATCATCGCTTGAATGTGTATCGTCAGATTGTGCGCTAATGCTTCTAACGTCGTTGATCGTTAGCTGCGCTGCGTCATGTATACCGGAGCCATTTGGAGTCGCCGTGTGACCTTGACTTACAAGCGCCGAAGTCTGCTTCATTCTATTGAGAGTCTCTTGAGACATAAGCTCTGCTACAGATTTCACTTTTATTCTTGGAGCAGCTGATATTTGATTGTTGGCGTTATTACTATCTGGGGTAACTAAGTCACTGTTGAGATTTTTACTCAAAGGCTCATCAGGCATGCCGAAAATTTCACCTTCAGGAATAGCCAATGATCTTGTCATTGTTATTATTGGCATTTGATTTCCAAAATCTGAGGTCACCTCAGCAGAGAGTTCATCCGGATTTATTTCTAAAGTGGGCATACAAATAACATTTTTGGCATTATCTTTTTTCGTTTCGCCAACAAACTTTTTCGGAAGTTGTCTCGGATTAGCAACAGGATTAGCATTTAATAGTTTCCTCGTGTCAGCAGCGGTATTGTTGTACAAAACAGCATCTGATGAAACGATCGCCTCAGATTTTTCTTCTTCATTATCCTTGGCGTGAACAGGGTACTGTTTTCCCGAACTTTCCACAGGTACGGATTCTACACTTGATGTTTTGGGAATAATTGCCGTGTTGGAAACTATATTGTTTACTTCAGTTGCGCCATTAGTTTTGACCGTGTTTGCAGCATCTTGTTTGCACATGTTTTTTGTTGCACTAGATTCTCCATCAAAACTAAATTTTGATGTGATAATTTTACAAGATACGTTCGCATTAACAACAACAGACGCAATACTGTCTGATGCATAAATGTTGCTTGGATAATCAACTGCGTCTGAAGGTGGCTCTGAATTATCTTTAAAAACTGGCTTTGCATTTGTATAACCGATTATGTGCTCTTCAAAATCATTCATCATTATTTCATTTGGATTTCTCTGTCTGGGTATTATTTTAATATAATTTGTGTTATGTGTAACATTGCCCGGAGATCTTGTAATCCATATAACATATAGATTCATATGCTCCATATATTTTATTAGACGAGTACAAATAAAACCTGGTTTATTTATTATTTGTCGTCCAATGCTCCTTAATTTTCGATTCAATTGATCTAAAGGTTTTCCAAGCTTTTCTTGTTTCGTCATACATGTTTTATAAGTTTTATCAATTAGCTTAGTAATAGAATCTGCTTTAGCGGTTTTTTTATTTTTTGTTTTTGTTTGAACTTGCTTGTTTTTTTCGCTATCACTGTCTGAATCGTCAAGATTAATACACTCGTTTTGAGATTTATTATCCTGTGCATAATCAATGTCTGTAATTTTGTTGCTACCCAGCACAACAGTGTCAGTTGAACTGTTGGAACAAATCCGTCTGTAACGTTTTTTGCATTTACTAACTTGGCAGATGGTTGATGTATCTGAACATTCATCTAAATTTTGATTACGCATAGAATCATCATCATCTGAATGTTGGTAATTTGCTGTTTCTGTACGTTTGTATGAAACCATATAATATAGTGAACCAACATTAGAAATTATTTTGTTTTTGCTGTACACAACTTTCTTCATAGATCCTGTCACGTTAGGTATGGTATCTATTTTAGGCAACTCAACAATAAAATGTTTTTTGAAAACATCTGGATATTTAGTCTTCAAATGTTTATGTTCATTTACATGTTGCTTTATAGCTGTGTATTTGGGCCAATATTTATGGCACAATCTGCACGAGAAAGTTTTTTGGTATTCAGTTTTCCAGCTTTGTTCTGTTTTCAATATTAATGATGATTTCTTGATACTACGATTATTTTTACATGTCCTACCTTCTTTTCTTTCCAATACCAGAGGTGATTTCAGGGTATCTAGATTATTTTCATTTCTCCGGTCTTCTTTTCTATCCGATACTGGTGACGATTCCGTAATAACTACTTTATTTTTAGGCTTACACACCTTTCCTTGTTTTATGTTGTGACTTGAAGGTGTATCTGAGTTTTTGCGTTTATGAGCTGATCGGGAGTAATCTAACGTGTTTTCAACTGCTGATATCTGTAAATGCAACATAATATAATATTTAACTATCATAGTAATTAAACTAGATTGTGGTCAAGAGCAGACCCATTCTGAGTAAGGATATCTGGAGCATGAATACAACATTCTGATATCTGTGACCGGAGTAAAAATAACTGATATTTATTTGATATATTTAGGGATTTGTAGGCATTGTTATAAAGGTGGACCAAACTAATGCCTGCTAGAGGGCAAGTACCCTAAAAATTGCCTTAACATCCTGTATCTTTACGTATTTTTATGATAATTTATCATAAGGAACATAACTTTCAATGGTTTGAGTAGCTGCCCTTTATCCCCCATTTAAATTTACTTACTACCCTGTATGAATGTATTTTTCATGGGCATAATATATAACTTACCATTACAGTCACGTTATTTCCATGTGCCCTGTTCTTCAGGTCATTCTGCTTTCCAATGAAAGATTCCTTCGTTTTATGGTAGTCACTGAGAATGGATTGACATTTCTTACAGATAAGCTGTGGCAAACCATCAAATGGCTCAACCTGAAAAAGAAACCAAATTTAAATGATATTTACATATACATACATACTTAGAGTTTCCCAGAAGGGTAGACAGAGACAACAAATTACCACTTACTACGCTCCTTGCTCACCTCTTTTGCATGATTCACTCGTAATTCTATTTCTACCTATCAAATATGCACAATATTTCTTATCCGAATTGAATAGTTAGGGGGACGTGGTAGGCAAACCACGCTAATAGTAAACTTCACAAGTTCCTCGGACTATTGAGGATTCCAAGTGCGCTTCCACCTTTGGCCTTATCATAACTTAAAACCAGGTGAGATGAAAGCCAAACGCTACCACGTCGTACAATAAAAAAAGCTAGGTAGTCTAGGTATAACTTTTTTATATTAATACGTATTGGTTATATATATATATATATATATATATATATATATATATATTGTATATTTAGACGTAAACGTAGGAGAGTGGATCAAATCTTTCTCCTAAAGCAACTGATAGAGAAAAAATTGGAGTAGGTAAGTACACACATAATACTCATTATTTCGCTTTTTGCTGACTTTTCCAAGGCATATGATAGATAGTATTGAAAGAGGTACGCTGTATTCGCTATAGGTAGGTATTAAGTCATTTTTAAATGCTGCTGAAGTTCTAGTCATACCTATACGCAAGCCGGGCAATGGTAGATACATGTTGGCATGGTGTTAACGGAAGAATTTGTGATTGCGAGTAAGCTCAAACATGGGGATGTCTTGTCCACAGTGTTGTTCGATATAATCTTAGAACATTTATAAGTTATACGAGCCCCAATGCAAAAGAGTTCGTCTGGTACCAAATATTACAAGTGCCTAATAGTAAAAGTAAAATTTAGATTATTACATTTAACTTTATTAGTTAAAAAAAATATACACTGGTTTTGAACACTTAATGCAGTTTATTTATAATTAAAAAAAGTGACAAAATATTTTTCTATTTAAATAAAATATAATTAATTCTTCGGGAACCATCTACGCATTAAACTTCGTCCATCACATTCAACGGCGCAAAATAGTTCGTCTACCACTTCGTGTGAACCAGTACCAGTGGTGTCACCTTTAGCATCGATCACGGCACAACTTTTGCAATTATATGAATAGACGAACTCTTTTGCATTGGGGCTCGTATATTGATAAGTAAGTAATTAATCAGCTGATGGATATCATCACAGCATGGAAACTGCTGCACCGAATTTCATGAAACCTGGCTAAGGACATCCCAGAACAGGACACTAATTTCACACAACGCCATCTAGTCCTAAAGTAAGCATAGCTTGTAATATGGGAACTAGATTAGATAGAGATAGGGGGGGCTTGTGTGTATGTTATTAGTAGTTGCAATGCCTATCTTGCTGTTCTGCTTTCTAGCTTCTCTAGTTATGTCGCTTGCTTTAGCATAAACACAGGCCTGCCTCACTCTCTCCTCAAGAGGGTGAGGTGAGCAAATAGCCTTACAGGAATGTACAATCGAATCCTGTAACGCAAGTCTAGTGGTTATCCTTCACGCGGTGCCCCCCGTTCTTGATCTAGTTCCATCAGAAATAGAAATAACTGAAACCACAGTACGACTTCTCTCGGGATGGAGATGTCCCGACGGGTTCATCATCGACTGATGACGTATCGGTGGTAGACAGCAATGACCTCCTGCGTGTTTGTGCCGTGCGCAGGAACCCGTGCAAGGGAATGAGGGAATCCTGGGGACTGAGATGGCAGTTGCCTAGTGATTTAAACGTCTTAGAAATCTGTCTGCCTTCAAAACG
Source organism: Venusia cambrica (assembly GCA_951394065.1). Lineage (NCBI taxonomy): Eukaryota > Metazoa > Arthropoda > Insecta > Lepidoptera > Geometridae > Venusia > Venusia cambrica. The sequence goes on from OX596054.1 coordinate 9,029,171, forward strand.
TCTCTTTGGTTCCAACTTCTCTACACACGGGCGGTCATAGACTAGCCATCTATGATCAATCGGCTGTTGCGCCCTATCAGGGGGGCGCATGGCGAGGTTCCCTAACTAGCGGATGGCAGGCAGCGCAGCGCGAGACCCGGGGACACATTTGCTAGACGGTTTGGTTCACCGTGGCAACCCTGGAACCCTGAATACCAAGGCCTGTGCCCTTGCCTTGTAAGACCCAGGCAGCTACTCCAAGCACCAAACTAAACACAGTCTCGAAGGAAACGCCTACCCTGGGCCTGGCATCCTCCGAGACAAGTATAGAACTATCGGACCTGAGGAATCCCTGGCTCCGAACAACCCAGCTCCCAAAAGTGGACCCTAGTTTCCCCACGCAAGAAAAAGGGGAAACAGCCAAAACTGCCTAAAGCCGTCTACCAGCAGGCACTAACGGAGGCAAGGCACAAGGCGTCAGCTTCACCATGGAGCCCATGGTCCAACTAGGTGGGACTCGTCCCGCCGCACGGACCCAGACACCAGCGCAGCCCACGGCAGCGCCAACGTCAAGCGTTGGTGGCCAAGCCCCCCGCCGTCCAAAGCCAAGGGGTAAACGAGCCGGTAAGCAGATGGCGGCTAGGAATGCCCTTAAAGCATCCAACCATCCCCCCAGTGGGAGCACTAAACGTCCCCGACCCGACAACACTACTACGCCCACCGGCGACAGTAAGCGCCCAAAGCCGGGGACGAGTACCACCAGGAACACCGTGACCTACGCAGATGCCTTCAGAGCAAACGAGCTCTGCGTAGCTGTTATGATGGAACCCTACCAGGACCTTACGGCGGAGCAAGGCACGGAATTGCGCGAAAGTATGGAGATGAAGTTCATGGACGAGCTCTGCAATCCATCAACCCAATCCCAAGTCCTGCCCACTGGTGATACCCAAGGCAGGCCCCAGGCGCCACTGGTAGGGACCCGAACTTTTGAAACTACGTCACAAAGTAAGGAAACTGTTCAACAGAGCACGACAGTGACTGGGAAAACTACCACACATTCAAAAACACCTACAAGAAGCGTTTACGACTACAGAAATCGGAACGCTGGAAACGCTTCTGCACAAACATCGAAGACAACAACCAAGCTGCACGCATCAAGGGCATACTATCGAGTGAACCAGAACGCTCACTCGGCTGCCTCAAAAAAGCAGACAACACCTACACATAAACAGACACGGAAACCAGCAAACTACTGCTGGAAACACACTTCCCTGGGTGTCATATGACAGAGTCGCACAACTGGGAAGTCATTTCGGAAAGAGCACCGACTGACCAAGACTGGACCGTAGCCATAAACTTAATCAACAGAGAAAAAGTATTATGGGCAATCAACAGCTTCCTTCCCTTTAAGTCAGCGGGACTTGATGGAATCTTCCCTGGCTTACTGAAGTGGAGCAGCGAACTACTAGCAGACTACCTAGTGAATATTTACAGGGCTTGTATTGCCCACCGATACATCCCCCTAAAATGGAGGGACGTTAAAGTTGTATTCATACCCAAACCAGGGAGAAGCTATTACACACTGCCAAAATCCTTCCGGCCGATCAGCCTAACATCGTTTCTCCTCAAAACCATAGAGCGGTTGTGTGACCATGACATACGAAATAACACACTACTCCATAACCCGCTCCATCCGAACCAGCACGCATACAGCAAGGGCAAATCCACAGAATCCGCACTGCACAGCGTAGTATCGCGCATCGGATGAGGACTAACCATAAAACAATCAACACTTGGCGCCTTTATAGATATAGAGGGAGCCTTTGACAAAACTACATTCTCCAGCATAAACAAATCTCTAATAGAAAATGGAGTGGCGCCAACACTGGCTGAATGGATCAACAACATGCTGAAACATAGAGCAATACAACTAACAATCAACTCAGCCACCAATGGCATTGTGGCCAGAGGCTTCCCCCAAGGGGGCGTACTCTCGCCACTCCTATGGAATATAGTCGTGGATGAACTCATTCGAAAGCTAAACGGCCGTGGACTCATTACGGTAGGATATGCAGATGACCTTGCTATTCTCGCTACAGGATGTTTCGAGAGCACGCTATGTGACATAATGAAAACCGCCTTCAGAACAATATAATCCTGGTGCACAAACCACGGCCTAACTGTTAACCCTACGAAAACAGAACTGATAATGTTCACAAACAAAAGAAACTTCGGACGTATCAACCTACCGAAGTTATTCGAAACCGAAATCAAACTCACAAACGAAGTCAAATCTAGGGGTCATACTTGATAGTAAACTACTATGGAACAGGCACATTGACTACAAACTACAACGAGCTTGCGCTACTTATTTCCAATGCAGCAGAATGCTCGGTAAAACCTGGAGCATCTCACCACAAATAACCATGTGGCTATATACTGCCGTCATAAGGCCGACACTAGCATACGGAGCAATCGTATGGTGGCCGAGAACCGAACTAAGTACTGCCATAGCCAAACTACAGCGCTTCCAAAGACTGGCATGCTCCGCCATAACTGGCTGCATGAGGTCAACACCCAGTGCCGCTCTCGAGATTATTTTGGGTCTAGCGCCACTCGACCTACACATACAGCAAGAAGCGACAATGTCTGCAATCAGATTGAAACACTTAGGACTCTGGGGAAACACTAGCACGCAAAAATTCTAGACCAGGTGACAGCTTACCAGCCGCTTATAGCTGCGCCATGCGATAGAATAAATACCTTACAAATATCAAAGAATCACTACCGAATACAGCTGTGGGAGGACCAGAAAGATGAATCGGGAATTCACGAAGTCCGTATCTACACGGATGGTTCTAAGACCAACCAAAGCACAGGCGCTGGAATCCACTCTATGGACCTCAACATTAGCATATCCATGTCACTAGGCATAAACAGTTCCATTTTTCAATGCGAATGTGCAGCCATCACCGAGGCCGCAAGAGCAATATGCAGACGAGGAATCAATGACTACAGAATACGAATCCTCTCTGACAGCACGGCCACACTCAGAGCCAAGGCTCTGAGTGTTTTGCTTTCCAAGGAAAGCAAAAACTGTAATTCAAAGCTCATTCACGAATGCCACCTAGCATTGGAAAGGGCCGCCACTAAGAACAGGGTGACACCTTCAATGGATTAAGGGACACAGCGGGTCACTGGGCAACGACGCCGCCGATGAACTGGCTAGGAGAGGGTCGGAAACTACCACAGAAGGCCCGTCTCCGTCCCTCCCCTTGCCATTCTCACAGATTCGCACATGCATAAGGCTTCACACCCGGGACCTACACACCGAACGCTGGACCAACTCTACTACCAAATGTCGACAGGCCAGAGCAGCCTTACCGAATAATTCACTAAAACTAACACGACGACTCCTAAACCTTAAGAGACAAGATCTCAGAATCACAGTGGTGTCCCCACTAATGGGCCACTGCCCACTAAATAAACACTTGTTCACCATTGGAGCAACAGACAGCAACCTATGCAGAGGGTGTCTAACCGAAGAGGAATCAGCTGCCCACATAGTCCTGGAATGTGTGGGAGTAACAGCACAACGCAAGGAAATCCTCAACAACCCGAGGTCACTCCGTGAAGCCTGTGAAGACCCCAGGAGTATTCTGCGCTTCTGGTCAGAGTTAGGCTGGCTATACTAGACGGACATTCCTCACGCACAATGGACCACTTAGGAGTCTAAGTGCGGAAACGGGAGACTTTTTACATTTACATACATTTACATGGGAACTAGATCACTGATAGAGCAATAGGCACAGACACACATATAGACAGACAGATAGGTATTTAGGCCTCAAACTTATATCACCCATGTTATTATTAGTACCCATAATACCCATACCATTACTAGTCCAGGGTTAATTTGAATAATAAAATAATATAAATATTACATATTACAATATTCAATTCACACAGCGCCATCTAACTTGCCTCTGATTCAAAACACAAATAGCTTCCTATTTTTATAGACATTATGGTAATGCTTCTCCTAAATTAGCTTTGAAAAATTAATATGATAGAGATACTTACATTGATATCAAAACAATAACTAATTTGTTCCCGAATTACTGGAACTATCTGATATGTTCCAGAGTCCTCCAGACATAGCCGACATTTTATGAAGAGTTTTGGATCAACTTCTATCATGCTCATTTTGCTGGTATAACCTGAAATAAAACTTAAAGTAACTTATATGCTGCTAGTCAAACACAATGTCAGGACCATTTAATATAGGCTGGGATATACTAGTATAATAAGCCTGAGAAGGTAAACGAATTTCTCCTAGTAGTAATAATTTCATTTAAAAATAAAATAATATGTTAGAAACGAAAAAAAGCGAACAAAAAAGGTGTGGCTTTAAAGGTATTTTTAACAATACCTACAATTGGTGTTTTAGGTACTTATTTTTGCAAGGTGTAATTAGGTGGTACTTAAAATGACAGAGCACTATGGTAACAAAGTGCCATCTAGACTGGCATAATGGTGCAGCTACACCAAAAAGAACCCACCATATTAATGGGCCCCACCATAGCCTCCAGTAAATGTCATAAAAAGTAACTTAGTGACTACAATAGGTAATGGGAAGCACCACAGTATTGTTTTAAATGTAATTTCTAGTTTCTTTCTAAAGTCATATGGACTGAGAAATTACATTTAAAACAATACTGCAATCATCAACCCACCTGCCAAAAGAGTGGTGATTATGGCAAATTCTCCACATTACCATCATTACCATTTGGTAGGTACCTATTTCCTTTTTTATTTATATTTCTTTATTATTCCAAATGGTAATAATGTGTGTGTGGACTTTTTCATACTGTATGGTATGATTATGCTAGTTATCGCTGAAATTAACTTACTATAATTTTTTTAATTAACTATAACTATTTGGCCTAGGACTTAGTTTGTCCTGATTTACTTCTACTTGGACTAGGGCAAACCCACTTATCCTGACATGATTAAACATAGCCCAGTTTGCCCTAGACGAAATTAGGTTATCCTATTGGGATTAGGAGAAACTAGTTTGTCTTAACAGGTCCAGGAGAAACTGTTTCATAGGTAAAAAAGTATATACATATTAGATCTACCATTTAACCAAATCATAAATTTTAATGATTACTAGCAAATGGTACCATGTACTAACTAACTATTAACCTACATCTACCTAGATGTGTTGATATCATTGAAGTTGAACCTACCTACCTATTTATGAACTAAGGAATTGAGTATGCACAATAGTAATGAGCATACCTAGGGAGGATCACTAAAGCAAAGTGCCTAATAGGAAGAGATGGGGATATTAAGTTTTGACATATCAATACATATCAGTAGGTACCTGCTTATCTATTTCAACTCCTCAAATATAAGATTAAAAGTTTTTATAAAAATACTGGTAGTTAGGAACCTAATGTTAGAATTTGTACTTCCCGCCATTATATGACTGACGAAGTGAAGTTACAGTGACTAATCGTTTCAAAACCAGCATTTCGTGCAGAGTGCAAACGTCGACACATCTATTATAGATTTATTAGGTAAGTGAAATAGTGTTGACGGCTGATAGAAGCGTATGACAAAGAGATTAGGTACTTACTTACCTACTATATAAATCGTAAATAAATGAGCAAAAAAACTTACAATGCTATCCAGCTGTCAGTTTCGGTTTCACAGCTCCATACAAATTGTAGAATCCTCTAAAAACAATGATAAATATTGGCCAAGATCTATCAACTGTAGGAATTTACCTATTGTGGTATTTTCCTTACCAAGATTCCTGGACTATCCGCTGATAAATAACCAAAGCTAGACGATAAACTATTAAGAAAAGTAAAGGTTAATCTTCTTTTTCTTGTCCTGCCTAGATCATAGTATCGTGAAGAAAACCATGATGGCAAACGTAAGAACAAGACTTTTTATTATTGCAACAGCCTACCCATGGCATGCACTGCATGGCCCAGGGCCCAGCTCAATGCTCATCCAATCAATTCCAATCCAATTCCAATCCATCTCCATCCATTGGCTCATTTGGATTCCACAGATAACTATTTGGCTGTTATGTTCTACTATCTCTTTCCCTCTCCTCGTTTTAACCAGTTTTTCTCTCGCTGTCTCAGCTTGTCTTCAAATCGATATGGAGGGGTTAACATGTGTAGTGCTGCACTCTCTTGTAGAGTAGGAGAAACACTTAGTAAATTTCTCATCTACAGAGTTAGATGGCGCTTACTCAGAAAAATTTTGCATACACGTGCTAATAAAATATATTTGTTTATTTCTATTATATTGCGTTAATATATTCAATACTATTATGAAAACATATAAATTTATTTTAACCGCCTCTGTGTTCTAGTGGTTCAACCCACCGATTTCAGATCCAGAGGCCCCGGGTTCGATCCCCAGGGGTAGTACAATATTGTGCTTGGTTTGGTTGGTGGTAGGACTTTGTTTGTTGAAGTCCGCCTGGCTAGCTACCACCATCTTACCTAATTATGTTTCCATAATAACAATTCTAAAATGTATGTGTTCCGGCATTCAGAGGTAGGATAGGTAGGAGCCAGTTTCCTAAATGCATGTTGAACAAAGATGCATTTAGGAAAGGTCGATCTGTTTCTACAAATTTACTAACAGTTACATAGATAATCCTATGCAAATGTTAGTGAAGTAAGTTGGGGGAGGCCTTTGCCGAAATAAGGCACACAGATAGAGCGGCAGCTGCCGATGTCACTCACGTAATCTGCAACTAAATAAGTTGAATTACGTGTAATAGTTTTAAGTATCTGAATAAAGGCTTTAATAATAATAATAAACATACGTAATACACCAGACTACTTATGTAACCAAACGGATTCAAATACTCAAATAGACGTATTATAATATAAGACGTCTATTTGAGTATTTGAATCTTGATTTTCAAATGGCCTTTGACAATGTGGATAATGGTGTACTATTGAATAAGCTTTGTAAGTTTGGTTATTCCCCTAACTTGCTTATTTTTTTCGCTGACTACTTTCGCTATCGAAATCAATTTGTCAGAATGGGATGCTTCAATTCTCCGATATACATCACCAAGTCTGGCGTTAGTCAAGGATACTATTAGGCCCACTACTTTTCACCCTTGTGGTTGATGATCTATGGAAGTCGCTTTCGCACTTAAAATTTTTACTTTATGCACATGACCTTCAACTTCACAGTAGCATATAATAAAAAGAATACGCCCAGGATCTCCATCGAGATCTAGACCTCTTACATAATTGAAGTAGAGACAACAAATTAAGCCTTAATTATTTCTAAGTGCCAAGTTATGACTTTCTCCAGGTCAACTTGCCCCATCATAATGCCATACATATTAGAAGGGGAGCTTTTGGGAAGGCCGTAGTCCGTCAAGGATTTATATATGATGTGTGCTTTCATTACACCTTACTCAGAGCACCCTTTTTCAGAATATATTTTATTTAACGAAGTGTTTGAGGTTAGCAAGAGGGACTTACTAACTCTCATTCAATGCAAAGCCAGAAAGAGAGTAAAGCACTTAAGCACCGACCGTACGTTGGTACGTCATGGGCAGAATACAAAAAATACCCCACACCTTACTAACATAAAAAGCTTGATGTCAATTTCTCAACAGTGCTCTCAAAGCCGTTGCTTTAGTAATCTTGGTTTAAAAATCAAGGCCTCCAGCCCATGGCTGTCTTAAAATTCAATTTTACACCAAGGAGCTTCACCAAAAAGGCAGTCTTTTTTTTCTTCTCTTTCTCGTTTGTTTCTGTGTTTAAACTAAACTGTAACGCCAATCTGGCAGACTAAGCGTGGTGATTTTGGCCAAACCTGTTGATGTGGGATGTGCGCAGTCAAACCCCTTGCATGACAACACATAAAGAATTCTTAGATCTTACCGACACCCTTGATTTAACAACCCTATTGAGTGAAAAACAAAGAATAAATAGACCAGTTTTAATAATAAGCGTTAGGGTTTATTTAATTAGTTATTTAAAATCCTTAAAAACTCTCACGTCACTGTCTTGCAAGATCTGATGATCTTCCTTTGCAACTCTATGTTTTAAAAACCATCCCTATTATGAACAAATATAAACTTTTTTGGAAATCCACTATATATATTATTATTCAATTATTTTTAACAGTTCTTCCGTATCATTATAATTTTATTAAGAGTTTTAACTATTTCATAACGGCATTCTTACATTCAAATTTTATAAATTTATCTTAATTAGGGATCAATTTATTAGCTTTATTATAAAGGCAGGGTCTGTAAAAATATTGCTAGTGTTGCGCAAAGGATGTTCTACAACTAGGGGTAGCACACATTTTTGCTTTGTTTCGTCTTCCTGTGGCTAAATTATCATTAGGGTCTACTAGTTTATGCTGCAATTGTATAATATTAAATATATAGTAGTCGTTAATATATAGAGTTGTCTCACTGTAAGCACTCCACACTCGCTGCAAAGGCTTGTGGTGGAAAATCTGTAAGGATTATTGTAGCCACCCTTAGCAAAGCGGCGGCTCGGCAGGGAGGGTCAACTCGGACCCTGTCGGGCATTGATGGTTTAGATGGGGGCCTGGAGGCCGGGAACGTAGGGGCGTTCAACCGGCCTCCATTGCACAGGCCCTCATCGCCGTCGAACGGCGGGAACGGCCTGGTGACCCAGCTGTTCCCACCATCCCCCCCAGTCACACTGGGGGGCCTGTTGGGCCCCTGTAAAGGGGCAATCGCTGGTGGTGTTGTGGCGGTAAAGGCTTTAGCCGGATTCCCACGACACCACCACTCGGCGAAAGCGGGTCACTGCGGAGTTTAGTGGGTATTGCCTGTCGCTAGGACGGGTTGAGTCCCACACACAAAAAAAGGCGACGAATCAACAGGGTACTGGGTCGGATAACCTCCTCGTAGTGTACCGGGGTACTGGGTCGGACAACCTTCTCGTGGTGTACCCTGGGTGCCGTCGATCGCTTCCCACTTGTGGGGACTTATCGAAGGCAGCGAATAATCCGACGCGAGGGTGTCCTCCGCGTGTCCCTATGAAGTTAGCATAGGGCACAGTGGATGGATAGGCGGTCTTCCGCGGTGCGGGGAGTCCCAGTGAGGGACTCAGCGGACCTTCGGGTCGTGGGATGGCCGGCCTACAAGGCTGGCGGCGCGGCAGGGAGGGTCAACTCGGCCAGCCTGTCGGGCAGTGATGGATCAGATGGGGGCCTGGGGGCCGGAAACGTAGGGGCGTTATACCGGCATTGCATTGCACAGACCCTCATCCCCGTCGAACGGCGGGAACGGCCTGGCGACCCAGCTGTTCCCGCCATCCCCCCCAGCCACACTGGGGGGGCCTGTGGGGCCTCTGTAAAGGGTCTATCGCTGGTGGTGTTGTGGCGGTAAAGGCTGTAGCCGGATTCCCACGACACCACCACATGGCGAAAGCGGGTCACTGCGGAGTTTAGTGGGTATTGCCTGTCGCTAGGACGGGTTGAGTCCCACACACGGCCTCATCCCAACGAGGCTATGGTGCATAAACGCATTCTCCGCATAAAAAAAAAGGCGACGAGTCAACGGGGAACTTTATACGTATCGGCAAATTATGAACGGAAGGCTAAAGTCAAAATTTGTATGCCGCCTTCAATTATGGATGTTTTTTTTTATAAACGTAGGGATGGCAATGCAAATATTTTTGTTCTGCCATTGTGATACCGATTTTTTTTTACTTGCAGGGAGACTATGGATAGCAAACTTCGACAAACTTTTTCTATTAATTTTATGTAGATGGCGGTGACGTGACACACGAGCACTTCGACCCGAGCGGAGCGAGGGACAATCGAGCTTCGTGTATAGTGTACATATATTTTCCATTTATTGTTTTTTCCATATATTTTTCATATACGGATTTTTTTCATATACAATTTTTTTAATGTATTTTTTATATCAAATACATTTTTTGATACATAATTCATTTATTCAATAAAAAGTACTATTAAACTAACTATGTACAAAGAAATCAGTCAGATTACCTAAGGACCGTTACAAACGGCAATTTTTTTTTCTCATATTTTTTTTTTCTCATATGTATACATTTTTCCGTATATTTTTTTAAAATATATTTTTTTTATTTTTTATATATATTTTTTTATATATACATATTTTTTTCCATGTATATATTTTTTTCATTTTTTTTTTTTTTTTCAAAAATTACTCAAGACTAAAAAAAATGATTAAATTATTTGAAAAAAAAAACAAAGCCTCACAACAAATAAAAAATGAAAGTCCACCTCCGCGGGCTGACTGTTTCTGTTGAAACTAGTTCCGTTTATATAGTTGTCGACTTTCCTTTAAAATAAAATAAATAAATAAGCTAACTAATGTTCAAGTTAAATTGCGGTTAAAGTCGCGCTGTAGATATGGTTCGACTAAAGTGAAACTCTAGGCTCTATCGATATCTTCAAATGAATCACATAACCACCTAACTTTAGTGAAAAAAATGTGGCTCTGTCCTACAAAACAAGTTTACAATCTGTGCAAAAAGTTGTTATGCCGGCACCAAACCTTGCTATAAATACTGGACGAACGAGTTCGGGACATTCAGGTCCGCGCAAAGCTGTCGCCCTCCAGATTCAGAAAACCACGCCAGCGTATTTGTCCTTTCATAAATAAAAAAAAAGCTCGGGACATTCTTGCTCGAGCTTTTGGACTGTAAAGACCTACAATACTAATGTTGAAACTCTGTTCTTCTGGAAAATAAATGAGCTCGCAATCTATTTGGTGTTTTACTGTTTTGCTACCCGACCGAAGGATGGATTGTACTGGGAGTCGGCTTGTGGACCACAACCACCAGGTTCTTCAAGACAAAAACAATATACGTGACGTCAGCGGCGAGGGCGTCACACCAAATCTCCTTAAATCTCCGTCATCAGAAGCCAGGATTGAGAACTGGAGATATAACAGCTCCAAACCACCGCCTCATCAGCTCGTTTATCACCTGATTCAGCAGAATATGCGAAGCCACGTAGCGCACCCACATTGATGTGCGTTAATCTACACCACAAACCAACTGCGCAGCTTCAATAAACTGTGCTAGTGCCATAATCAGCTCCACAACAGGATACGCTGAACATCCAAAAAGGTTTAGTAAAAAACCCTTTAGGGGGATAATGCACACTACACAATATAGCGGGACGTCAGTGCTGCCTTGGTCACCCCTACTCGGAATAAGAATAAGAATGACACCCAGTATGGATTTCAACCCAGGCTTTCTACTGAGTTCGTAACGTCAGAATTATACTTTTCGTAAGTCGATTTACTGTTTTCTTTAGCTCTCAAATGCTCTTAAAGCATTTGACCTAGTGTCATTATGATGTTCTCTGGAGAAAGTTGAGAGACAGGGGTGCTCCAGCATAAGTGCAAAATGTTAATGTAAAAAAAGTTAGTGATATGCCAACCAAACTAATTTTAGTAAGTGGGCTAGCTCAATATTTGGGTATGTGTTGAAGGGTGGGATCAGACAGGGGCGGTTATCATCGGCCATACTCTTTATTATATATGATAACGATTTCATCGTCGCTCAGCATGACAGCATGCACATCGGATGTCGAATAAATAGCGTAAGTATCAACATTATTAGTTACTCGGATGATATGGTGCTGCTCTGCCCAACGGCGGGCGCAAGAGATTTTGAATGTCTGTGAACGTTAAGCTGTAGACCTTGGAGTTGTTTATAATGTAAAGAATACGGAATACATGGTCTTAAAGGCCCTCGGTAAACGTCCCGATAGCAACACCTATAATGTCACCGTTAGTGGCATGAACGTTAAAAGACTGAAACACAGATTAAGTATCTGGGACATATTTCATCGCCGACGACCTTAAGGACGCTGCTAATATTGAAAGGCAGCGTAAGTCGCTAACCGACACGGGCAATATGGCTGGCCCGCAGGTATGCCCGTTGTATTGAACAAGTAAAAATAACTCCTTTAAAAGCCTACTGTTAGAATATGTACACAGGAAGCTTGTGGTTCAAGCATACCAAAAACTTGCTGGCCACCATACGCATTCAGTTTAATTATATTTTCATCGTGATGTTCGGGTTACCTCGCTTCTGCGGTGCTTCGGGGATGTTTGCGGAATACCAAACTGACGGCTTTGAAGCTCTTATTCGCAAGAAATCTGCATCCCTGGTCCGTAGAATTCGAGACATTCACAACAACATCCTGAAAACTATAGCGGCTAGGTAATTGTCGCCGACGTGGGCAAGCCAACCTAAGTAAGCAACACGGAGTGATCCCAGAAAAATGCTCGATACTCTGGTGATGAAACAGTTTATTATTTCTCCTTTTATTTTAATTGTGTCTTACTAACGCCCTTTTGTTATTTTATTTATATGTGGTACCATCAACCAATAAATACTATATATTATTTCATGATGCTTCTATCATAATTATATGGATCTAAGTGGACCGAAATAAAAAGCTTTGAATTTGAATGTAAAAAGATTGGTTTTGCGAGGCACACTCGCTAATAGTGAAAAACAATATGTATATTTGTATTTTTGTGTGCTGCATTGCATGGTTTTAAAACCACGAAATGAGCTACATACTTGTTATTTGAATAAAAAAAATAGTTAATAATTTTATTTCTTACCTACCAAGAACTTGGTTGTTGAATTACTTATATACCTACTTAAATTATTAAATATGGTTGTTAATAATCAATTCTAGTTTAATCCCTTCAGCTTTAGAGTTTTAATCGTATTTACGCGGCTTTTACAGCATTACTGTAAAAACCGCAGGACAATGTTCAAGCGGCCGATGTCTAGGGCTACAGTTTTGCATCTGACAGTTTTGCATTGTTCTTGCTGCCCAGCGAGTTCGTCTATAGGTGTCTGTTCAACCCTCTTTGCAAATCCGTTTACAGACACGACAATCGGAACTAAAATCGTTGTGTCCTCATTCCCACGTGGCGTTAATCTCATTGGCCAAGTCAAGGTACTTGGTAAGTTTTTCCATCTCGGTCTTCACGAGTTTAGCGTCTTGGGGATGTAACGTCAATGAGTACCGCCCGATTAATCGCGAGTCGTGACACCGGAAGCGGATACTTACTACTTACTTGTTTTCTGGAGTGTTCTATGAAATATTTAGCATAAATGGCATCTAGCGACGAGTAGCAAAACTAAGCTGGTTCTAATAGTGTCACCCGTGATACAAAGAGGGCGTTGTTTGTGACGTAACATGTACATAACTAGGTACTTTGGAATGGTAGCACCAAGGCAGACAGATGTCGCTGTAAAACTAACTGGATGGATTGTAGCATATCTTTCTGGGATTTTTATATCGATATCAAACCCAAATCAACTAAGTAAGGTATCGTTTATCAATGTGTAAGATCTTTACAAACCATTTGCTATCTTTGAGTAGCTATCAAATGGAAGGACTTGGAAAGTAGAAAACGATACCTAGGTAGGTACCTAGGATTACCTACATTAGTAAGTGACTCCTCCTTGCATCGGAAAAACTCATATCTGAGGGTAGTGATGTCCAATCTAACTGAGGTGGGAATGGGTGACCTCCACATAATGATATTTTCTTATTTAATAGCTTTTATGATTTAAATTATAGTAAGTGACATCTATGGGATTAATGTGTACTAACTACGAACAGCGTGGAATTTTGTACTAGGTACGTTGTAAGTGTAGGTGAGTAATTCCATGGACTCAATTAATATGGCCACCGGTCCAAGTTGGCGGGCTACATTTACTTTTCAACTCCCATATTATTATGGGTACCTACCAACCTATCAAATGAATGGGCTTGAAGCGTAGAAAATTATAGTTAGTTAGGTCTAAGTAGTGACATTGACACGGCACTTAATTGAATATGGCTGGAGCTCCAAGATGGTGAATTATTTTCTTGATTTACGAATGGCGGTACAGCCATATACTCAGGGTTGGCTGCCAGCAACGGCATACCTACCAAGATAGACATGAAATTAATGAAAGCAGGATTTGATGTGTTAACACTCAGACAGTGCACTGGTTCACATGCACATTGGCTCATTCGACACCATGACTTGCGTAATTTTGCGAGATTGATGTCATCGAAATGACCGAAGTAGTTAGAAACATGTCCAGAGATAACCTAAAAAACAATAAATAAATTACTCTGGTAGGTAGGTACCTACTTAGGCCTAGTAAAACCTTCGGTTGCGAGAAAATTAAAAAAATACAACGAATATTTTAAATTGCATTAGGTATTCAAAATTAAATGCATAGTTGGAACAATTATTTTCAAAGTTTTTCATTACAATTTTCTTTAAAAATATGTTTGAACCAATATATTTTTCGGGCAACTGATAAATAACATGCTAATTATGAAAACAAACAACAGTGGCACTCCGGGAGTGCCGACAGAATTGAAAACTTGAAGTTTGTCGTCTATAAATAGAGACAGTCTTCGAACGGTCCTTACCCCTACTTCTTAGGATTGTAAAGGTAAAGTGACAATGTGTTAAATTAAAGTCAAATGTGGCAAAAACGGTGTCGGTAAGGTGTATGGTGTCGCGAGTTCAATGGTTTTTTCCCCATCTTAAAAACTGCCCAACGCGCCTAAAGAAGTTTTCACTATAAAAACCTTGGGGATTCTTCGTCAAATGGGTAAAATTTTTAATGGAGATATCTTTATATTTGATCCGATCGAGTTGAAATTTTGTTTACATGTGATTTTTTTTTTAACTATTGATTAGCACCCATTCTAAAATTATATAGCATCCTTACAAGTCAAAATAAAAAAAAACCCCGATACTTATTTCAATTTTGCTATTCTTCTTCTACGAATTAAATAAAATCGATTTACTACTGACGTTATACGAAGGTATAAAAAGGTATATTATATCAAGATACACTTCTTTTTCTTTTTTTTTATTACGAGGAAGCGCTTGGCCTTGATCTCAACTGGTAACAAGTTGAGATAAGGCCGAAGATGGAGGCGCGCTTCACCCGGAATCCTCAATAAACTTAGGAACTGGATATCTTACGTCTGAATGCCGGAACACAACATTTTTTTTAAGAATTGTTATTATGGCGACAGACTTAGGTAAGATGGTGGTAGCTAGCCAGGCGGACTTAAACAAACAAAATCCTACCACCAACCAAACCAAGCACTATATATTGTACTCCTCATGGGGATCGAACCCGGGACCTCTGGATCCGAAATCGGTGGGTTGGACCACTAGACCAGAGAGGCGGCTACACCTACTCACTAAAAACGGGATATTCCTCCCCTGAAAATGAAATTTAAACTGAATAGAGATAACGTAAATAGATTTTGATTGTGGCGGGGGATTTTTGAAAAGTGGGGTAGTTTTTGAGATATTAAATAAAAAGAAATGCAAATTTTCCCTTTTCAAAACGACATCAACCTTTGTTTTATCTTACAAAGGATATTTATTCTATGCTAACATTACGTTAGCAACAAGAGAACCTCGAACACTCAGGTGAATAAAGAGAGTTCGAGAAAAAGTGCTGAGAAAGGTATATTGAAAGCACACTTTTATCGTTTGTTAAGTACGTTCTATTTGAAAATTAATCACCGTTACAAACCAGGCATCGCGAGATCTCAGTTCGGGGCGAACTACTAGAATATATATTTTTTATTTATTTAGGTAACTATTCATGACAAGTAATTCGAAGAACTACCTACTGAACGAAATTTTGGTCACTCGCGCAGTAGGTACACGCAGTACAAAACTATCTCACTGAATTTCCACCAAAAAGTCGGTTCGATTAATTAAATTATTTCAATATTTTTAACGATTATTTGGAAACTCAATAATTTCAAACTGTCGCAGCACTACTGTAAACAACTTAATGGCAAAAACATTGTATAAACGTGAACCTCATTTACAATTTTACTTATTGTTTATGTTTTAAACTAGTTTTACGAGATTCAAATATAGATTAATATACAGGAATGTTTAATAAATATAATTATTTATCTGAGTAAGTAAATATTTTTTCGACATTATAAGAAAAATAATGTACTTACTTAGGTATTTCTTTTTACCCCAATATCTCAAAAATCCCCCGCGCTAATCAAATTCTATTTTCATCCCACCATCTCGGAAAGAGTATTTTTACTATTCGATATCTGAGTGCAAAACCCGTTTTTATCCGCTAGAGGTTCAAGTAAAATTGAATTTAGAACATCGTGTGCACTAAGTTTGTGAATTCAAAACATCAATAAACCTGTAAATAGGTTTATTGATTCTACCTCCATGGTGCCGAATTCATGATTCAACCTTTTCTAATTTGTTAAAAACTCGAAATCGGAACCTTCTTGGTGTATTACTTGTAAAGGTATCGTAGGAGCCATTACACTGAAAGAGCCTCAGTCAGATCCTTGGACTGGCCCTTCTACATCAAAAATGAGCCATTACTAAACACCTAACCATCGCCCTCTCATGCCGACATTTACGCCAAGGGAATCCGATGAATCGGTACAACTATTAAGTATGACAGATAGTTTACCGAAAATCAGTACACAAGTGACTAACACCAATGTTACAGTACCAAACAAAAATATTACACTCAATTTAAATAACTGTAGCAACGTTACTTTCAAATTTTCTTAATTATACCTTAGTATTATTTTGTTATAATTTAAAGATTATTCTGTAATACTTACCTGTCATAATGTAGTAGTTAATACCTAAACTGAAATAAAAGTACCTATCTTGTGATTGTAAACGTTTTTTTTTTGCATTTAGTCATTTCCTCGCTGAGGTGGAATGAAAAGTTACGTGTTGCACTCGAGTGCAAAGATTTTTCACCTCGTGCTCTTTTGATTCCCTCGCTAACGCTCACTTCGCTTGCTCGGTCATCAAAATTGAACACGCGGTTAAAAAGCAACTTTGCACTCTTGTATAACAAATAACTATTACGTCATCGCTATTTAGTTATGAAAATCGGATAATCCGTTCGAGAGTTATGCCGTCACAAACATTGCCACATACATACATAAGTAGGTACCTACAGTGCCGGATTTCCCAACTTAACTCAGAGATCTCGTTCGCTGCGCTCACTCGATCAATTATTTTTAGATCTTAGACAAAGACAAGCTTAGGTGAGAACTGGCTTTTTTATCGAGACTACCTACAGTATAATTTTCTGCTGAATATTCCATCAGCAAGGATTTGTCTTTACGAGCGTCGAATCGGGTATCCTAGAGACGGCCAAAGGAATCGAGGAAGGCAACCGAAGCGCTGGG
This sequence comes from Venusia cambrica, assembly GCA_951394065.1. Classification (NCBI taxonomy): domain Eukaryota; kingdom Metazoa; phylum Arthropoda; class Insecta; order Lepidoptera; family Geometridae; genus Venusia; species Venusia cambrica. Next base: position 9,046,448 of record OX596054.1, read on the forward strand.
AAGATGACCTGAAAAAGGGCAGCCGGCCCGAAAGGAGAAAGGTAACCCGTGACAGAAGGCAATGGACAACGTTGGAGGAGGCCTATGCCTCTTTAAGTGGTCTAGTGGTTCAACCCACCGATTTCAGATCCAGAGGTCCCGGGTTCGATCCCCACGGGGAGTACAATTGAATTCACACAGCGCCATCTATCCCGATACTAAGCATAGCCTGTGATATGGGAACTAGATTACGACTAGAATACTTTTCTTTTTTATAAATACATACTTATCATACAATACAACACCCAAACTGAGAAAACAAAGATCTACATTCATCACACAAATGTTTGTCCTGGGTGGGAATCAAACCCACAACCTACAGCGCAGAAGGCAGAGTTGCTAGCAACTGAGCTATGAGGCTAGTTTGACAATATATTGTGCTTGGTTTGGTTGGTGGTGGGACTTTGTTTTGATCCGCCTGGCTAGCTACCACCATCTTACTTAATTATGTCGCCATAACAACAATTCTAAAATTGTTGTGTTCCGGCATTTAGAGGTAAGATAGCCAGTTCCTTAGCTTGTTGAGGATTCCGGGTGAAGTGCGCATCCACCTTCGGCCTTATCTCAACTTGTAAACAGGTGAGATGAAGGCCAAGGGCTTCCCCGTCGTACATTTAAAAAAAGAAATGCCAAACGGCACACCGAGACCAGAAATATTTCATTAGTAGGTACCTACCTACCTACTTAACATTTTTTATTTGTTGTAATTTTGAAAATATTTGCCTCAAATACTTATGTAGGTAGGTACCTAAGTGTTTGAGTCGTAGTACGATCTCGGAATAAGCGGCTTTTTATTTTTATGTAACATGTCCAATTAATTATTTATGTTGAAATCGTGATGTCATTATTACTTTTTACTGTTTGACAAACGTATTTCTTTTTATAGGTACCTACCTAATACTTAAAGACGGAACAAGCAAGCAACTCACCTGATGTAATAGGTGCATTGCTTGCATGATACTGCGTAGGTCACATCAACCAGCACTGCAGTACGCCCGTCAACTTGAGGCACAAAGGTGTTAAGCCTCACGTACCCGTAATAATTTCACCGGCAACCATACCTTCAAACCGGAACACAACAATGCTGCTTGGCGGCCAAAATAGGAAGGTCCTATGGTCCTCGTACCTATTTCCATGACCCCTTTTTTTATACAACTAGGAGACGGAACAAGTAGCCCACCTGATGTCAAGCGCGTCTCTTGCCTATAACAATGCCTTACTGTGTAGGTCAAATCCATAAGGCACTGCATTGCGCTACTCTTACCTGAGTATTTTACATCAATACTGCGATAAGCAATCCATTTTAAGCGTGATTGAGGTTTTTCGTGGGGGTTGTGTACCTACTTAACAACCCGGTGTCAGAATTGGCCGTGGCCGGGACCGACGACGGCCGTCATCATCGGGTAATTTCAAGAACTTTCTTTGCAAAGACAATTTTGAACACACTGACTGCTCATATAAATATAAAACATTGAGTACATAGTAAATTGTTTTCATATTTTTCAGATCATTTTGACTACTTTAGACTTTTAGCTTATGTCAATTTGACGATGGCTGTACGGCTCTTTAGTCGACTGACTCCGGATAAAATTGGACCTACGGGGCCAGTTGACCTAATGCATTTCCTTTAGTCGACTGGCCCCATAACTAATTTGAACAGAAAATCTACTTCTAAATTCAAATTCGTGTACAGATGTGTACAAAACGTACTCAAGATAAACAGAAATGAAACATTATGGTTATAAATATGATACTTATGTTTATTGGGTTATTTTGCTTTACTTAGAACTAGTCAAACTCAACAATAAACTTTAATGAAATAGAAATAGCTGCCTAATCAACTTTTTTTGAATAAAAATGGAATCGACTTCACCACTAAAAACTTTAAAATAACTCTAAGGGTAAGTTCATATAATTTGAAGTTGGTGCCGAATTGCCTTGATGTGCACAACAACATGTTTATCGTATGAACAACAAACATGAAAAACGAGAATCATCAAAATCTTCGAATAATATATATCTTCGAAAATATTTCGAATTGGCGAATTGGATTAATCGAGTAAAAAACAAATAAAAAACATACATCTGAATTGAGAACCTCCTCCTTTTCTTGAAGTCGGTTAAAAATCCTAACTGTGCTAGTAATTCTAGCACAGTCAGGATTTTACACGACAATATTCACTTTATTGATCGAGTGAACGAAGCGAACGAGATCTCTCAGTTAAGTTGGGAAATCCGGCACTGTATGTATGTATGTATGTGGCAATGTTTGTGATGGCATAACTCTCGAACGGGTTATCCGATTTTCATGAAATTTAAACTGTAAAGGGATAACGTAAATAGAATTTGATTGTCGCGGGGGATTTTTGATAAGTGGGGTAGTTTTTTAGATATTGGGGTGAAAAGAAAAACAAATTTTCACCCATATCTGTAAATGGCTAAACCGATCAATTCAAATGATTGAACATGGAAAGATTATACTAATACTCATCAACAGTTAAGAGGATTTTTTTGAGAAATAGGGGTGTTAAGTGAGACAAGAAAATTCTTGGCTTGTGGGTGTCATTTGAAAGAGTATCGGCTGAATATTCATAAAACATTTATTTTACTATTAAATAGGGGTAGTTTTCGTAACATAGGGGTGCATTAAGGGGTTAAAAAGCTTGGTGTGTCCTATAGGATAGACTATTAAAGGGGGTTGACTTCACATTTAACTTACTTTTGATATGCTGAAACCACCCCTGTATTTAAATTAAGGGTTGCAAAAGGGGTAAATAAGATTAAAAAAGACTAAAGAAAGCGTGAAGAACGATGGCTTCAATAACTAGACTACTGAGACCAGATAAATTTAACACCGATCCAGGGTCTCCAGTTGCAGAACTCAAATACCGGTATTGGAAAGAAACGTTCGAAAATTATCTTGCTGTGGAAACGGAGTCAAGTAAGGATTTATCAGAATCTACTAAATTGGAGATACTTTTAAACAATGTCTCACCAAACGTTTACTCATATATACGGAAATCGACGGATTATGCGAATGCTGTAGCAGATTATTTACGCAAACTTCAACAGCTTGCATTTGAATGCAATTTCAAAATGAATATGTTCGTGATGCTTTTATTGCGGGCTTACACTCAATAAAAAATCAGCAAAGATTGCTGGAAAACCTCAGCATAACTCTAGAACAGGCAAGTAATCAGACTATAACCCTTGAAATGGCAGAACGTAATTCAAAAGATTATATCGCTCATAATACGCATTCAATGGTACTAAATCAAATAGAAGGTAATGAGAATGACAACTTAGCTGCTGCATCGACAACCCAAAGACGCTGTTTTTTCTGTGGAGGAAACATACACCAACGGATAAAATGCCCTGCATTTAACTACACCTGCACAAAATGTGAAAAAAGGGTCATTTTGCTAAAGTATGCAGGAGTGGAAGAATAACCGCAAGAGCTGAAAGGGAGACAAGACAAACATATCAGCAATATCAGCAGCAGCACCATCCAGCTTACACAAAACTACCTACTGTTGGTATCACGGTGAATAACTATAAAGCTGATGCTCTAATCATTAGTGGTAGTTCCACTACCTTCATAGACAAAAGTTTTGCTCGATTACTAAAATTAAGATGCTATCCATAGAAGGAAATGATTTCTTTGGCCTTCAAGAACACAAAGACTTCTATTCTAGGAGTATGTTATGCAACCATAACACTAAAAGAACATACATACAAACGAAAAGCTCTATACATCTTACCTATGTGCTGATGTGATTATTTTCCATGACACTTTAAGTGATCATTCATCTGTTGAAATCAAATTCGGAGGTTCTGGTAAGCCTCTTAAGATCTGTAACGTCATGGAAGCTGTGGTGCCCCCAGTCTCACTGTTTGGCAATCTGTCAAATAATGTAAAACCTATTGCTATTAAATCGAGAAAATATACCGAAACTGACAGTCAGTTTATTAAAGGCGAAATTGAGAAACTTGTAAAGGATAATGTTATAGAACTTAGCAGGTCACCATGGCGAGCGCAAGTGCTAGTCACTGGAGGCACAACACACCGCAAACGTCTCGTCGTTGATTACTCGCTAACGATCAATAGATTTACTGAATTGGACGCTTACCCTTTGCCTACTATAGAGTCAATTGTATCAAAAATGGCAGAAAACAACTCCTTTAGTCAAATCGATCTGAGAAGTGCTTAGCACCAAGTACCAATATTGAAGTCAGAGAAGAAATATACAGCGTTTAAAGCCTGTGGTAATTTATATCAGTTTACTCGCATTCCCTTCGATGTAACTAATGGAGTAGCTGCTTTCCAAAGAACCTTGAACTACATCAGTTCAAAAGAAAAACTCGTGGGCACTTATGCTTATCTCGACGATGTTACGGTTTGTGGCAAAACAAAAGAAGAGCATGACCTGAATTTAAAAAGATTTATGAAGGCTGTAGAGAAATATATGCTTACACTAAACGAAGAGAAGTGTGTATTCGGGGAAAAAACTATCAAGTTGTTGGGATAGAAAATAGAAAACAACTCGATCAGTCCAGATGAGGCACGTCTTAGCCCTTTAATAAACCTACCTGTACCAACTGATATGCCGACTCTAAAAAGAGTTCTTGGCATGTTCGCTCATTATTCGAAATGGATAAGAAATTTATCTGAAAAGATTAATCCACTAACTAAAGTCTCTCAATTCCCCATTAATGAAAATGCAATTAACGCGTTTCAAAAACTGAAAATGAATATTAAAGAATCAGTACTAACAAATATCAAACAAAACGCTACTTTTACTGTCGAAACTGATGCTTCTGAGCACTCCATTGCGGCTTCACTTTCCCAAAACGATCGCCCAGTGGCTTTCTTCTCCAGAACATTAAATGAATCAGAACGCCGTCATTCTTCTATTGAAAAAGAAGCAAATGCTGCAGTAGAAGCTTTGCGGAAATGGCGACATTATCTAATAGGAAGGCATTTTCTACTTATTACTGATCAACGTTCTGTCTCCTTTTATGTTCAATCAATCTCACACAAGCAAAGTAAAAAACGAGAAAATCGAAATATGGCGCCTAGAACTTTCGAACTACAAGTATGATATAATTTACCGTCCAGGTAAGGAAAATATTACAGCTGACACGCTTTCCCGAGTATGTTCGAGTATAACAAATACGAACAAACTATACGAATTACATAGTTTGCTAGGACATCCTGGTATAACATGAATGACACACTGGATACGATCTAAAAATCTAGCTTATTCTATAGAAATTTCTTATCAATTTCGAATAATGAGCGAACATGCCAAGAAATTTACAAATGTTTACAGGATCTATTTTATACATACGGTACTCCACAATACATACATTCTGACCGTGGAGCTGCCTTCATGTCCAATGAACTACGAAGCTATTTACTAGGACAAGGAATTGCTTGTAGTAGAACGACTCCATATAATCCGCAAGGTAACGGCCAAGTGGAGCGACTTAATGGAACACTATGGAAAACTATTAAGCTGTGTCTAAGGACAAAGGAACTAGACACGGTGTATTGGGAGAAAGTTTTATCAACGGCACTGCATTCGATTAGATCATTATTATGTACATCAACTAATAATACACCACATAAAAGGTTTTTTAACCATCTTCGTCGAACTGCGAATGGTGAATCCGAATTCGATTACCGACATGGCTTTCCGAACCTGGCCCTATATTAATGAGAAACAACCTAAGACAATCAAAGTACGATTCCGAATCTGAGGAAGTGGAACTGATAGAAGCTAATCCGACCTATTCACATGTTAGATTGACGGATGGCCGAGAAACCAAATATTCATTGGTGAAATGTATTATTACTTGAAAATGTGTGAAAAGCTTTAGAAACACTTTTCTTCTTGTCTATTATAATAACAAATCCTGTAAGCGGGCCCGATTCAAAACATGCATTATGTCAATTGAACTCGAGGGGCCTGTCGACTTAAGGTCTCCGATACAGTAGTTCAACTAGTTGTACAACATTTTTGGAATTGATAAATTTTACGAATCCATAATTATAAGAATTCAAGATTCTAGGAAGGACTACCCAGGGGATTTGCTTGTATTTTTTGTAGTTGGAATAATGATACAGTGGTGTATTATTTGTACAACTAGTTGAACTACTCAGTTGAACTACTGTATCGGAGGGGACTTAAGAGCCGGCTGTACCTACATAATATTCCTAAGCACTCCTCGCCAAGACCGATACATCCAGGTAACGGGAATCAACGCTGAAGGCAGAGTAACTACCAACTGAGCTGAGGCTTGAATTGAATGCCGATGGTCTTGCTGTTTGTTACCAACTTCACACGTGTGCCCTACGTGCACGCGGCGTCCAATCAGATGCCCACAAGATCCGTGACGGAACTCGAGCCTACCTAACCTACTATGGCCGCAACGATGTCACAAAATTCTGTTCTGCGATTTATCTCGATTCGGTTACAAGCCTGATACAAGAAGAGTGAATGGTTCCATCATTCCGGTCTATCGTTCGCTCAGGAAATGTTGAATGTTTGAGATGCTGGATGGGAAATGTATGTGCAGGCTGTACTGTTGTGCGAAAACCCTTTCCCAAAAGTACCGGGGGAAATGCTTTACGATTTCCAGGTTCCTAAGTCAGCCAAAAATACGGGAATTCCCGGGTACACTGATCCTTTGGTGTTCGAGGCCGACTCGTACTTGACCGGTTTATTTGATACATGTGAAAAATAAAAAAAATAGTATATTTAGCATAGCTATTCAGCGTGGCAATGCAGCCAGTGTCTTGGGCATGCTTCCGTCTGGTACTGGTCTGGAACAGTTGAGTTACCTATAGGCCGTTTGTAACAGTCCTCAGGTAATCTGACCGATTCCTTTGTACATAGTTAGTTAAATTTTACATATTATTGAACAAAAAGTTCAAATAAAAATAGACAAGTCAATAAGAAAATAAGATTTACATTTCAAAGATTTAATAGTATATTCAACCTGTCATCAAAGATTATAGTAATCTTTATTATTTTCATTAAATCTACAACAGAATCAACTATAAATTATAGTAAACTTATAGATTGTTTAGTCAAATTATTGGCATCATAGCAGTAAGTATAACGCATTAGATATATATAAGAATGCACAACATAAAACTTAACCAAATTCGTTACCTACATTATTTTTGTATTCTAATTACCACTAAGCACATAATGGTTTGTCATTGTTGGTATAACTTGTATGCAAGCATACAATATGCGTAATGCAAAGCGTTATCACAGCACTTCATAATAAAACTGCATGTCAAAAGATGAAAGATTCACTTGTATGTTAAAACAATTTACAAGAATTGATGATACACCGCTGCTACATGGCCTTAGTTTATACTCATACAGATACATACACAGCATTCTCCGACGATCTACTAAAATTACAATTATTTTTTTTGTGTGAGAATACAACCTTGAAGAATTCTCTAATCACCGCCAACGTTATATGAAATGTTGGCGGTGATTATAGAAGTCTGCACAGATCCATTAATTATGTCTATCATGATTATTTACGTTGGCGGCTTTTGTTTTTATTGCGTCCTGTGTTTCCGTTGGAGGTGGTCGGCGGCGGCACCGGCGGTTCCGTCAGCACAGCATAGCCAACGAACCCGCGGAACGGGCTCGGCGGCCTCGCCTCGTTATTGTTAGCTTGGTCGCCCTGGCTGCTTAGACTTTCGTGTGCAGCCTCGTGCCCTTGGTTATTTCTGACGTTCTGGACTCTGTTATTGTTCGCTACCGGTATCTGAGCAACAGGTTCGTCAGCGGTCTGAGTTTCTCGGAAGGCCTGGCGCAAGCGTTGCCTCATTCGCCTACGAGCGTTGCGCGAGAGAGGAGCGGGCTCCTGAACCGCGGGCTGCGCTCTGCGGGGTTCCTGCGGGGGGTCCGCGGGGGCCTCGGGGGCGGGGACGGGTACGGTAGCGGGTTGCCGGTGATCGAGGCGCGAGCGCATCTCCGCCTCGGAGCGGGCGAGCGCGTTGGCCTCGCGACCCAGGCTGGCGAACGCGCGCGAGAGTCGAGCGACGTCGTTCTGCAAGTCCTGCAGGAACGGCTCCAGGTCCTGCGAGACCGAGTCGGCGGCGTCGTCGCGGCGGCTGCGGTTGGCGACGCGCATCACGGCGCGCGGCTGCGTCTGCGCGTCGAGCGGGGTGCGGCGCAGCGACAGCCGCGCGCTCATCGCCGTCGGGGACAGCAGCGCGCGCGCGTCCGCGCCTCTGATGGACAGGCAGCGCTCGCGCTTCTTCAGGAACCCCTCGCAAGTGCGCACCGACCACACCTAACGACAAACAACAATCATCAACACTAGTTACGTACCATTTACTTTAGATTTTTCATTACCGACTTTCAAAAATTGGAGAAGGTTCGATCCTGGAGAAATCGAGGGAACTCTTCTATAGGCACACTTGAAGTGATCTTGGGATAAGGCTCATATTAATGGAATGTCAACCAGATACTGCTGATAATTTGCAGTGTGTCTGACTGAGTTACAATTAAATAATTGTGTCCTTTTGGTGTCCAGTGTCTCAGACTTCGAGCTGGCTGATGTCCAAAAGTAGACAAGTGATGTAATTTACAATAAATAACAATCAGAACATAAATCCCTAAAAGTATTTAATATTTAGTTAGAAAACAGATACATATTTATTTACACTATCCACTAAGTTACTTTGAAAAAATCTAATCAATTCGATGGAATGAGTAACCTACTAATACACCGAGGTAACCTTCAAATAAGGGTTAATAACCAATATTTTGTTTTTTTTTTATTGTAAGACTGGAAAGCGCTTGGCCTTCATCTCACCCTACATCTCAATAAGATATGCAGGCATTTTAATTGAAACCCATTGAAACCCAAATGAAACAGAGTTAGGTAATAGGCCTGCAGGTTACAAGCTGAGATAAGGCCACTTCACCCGGAATATATATTATAGATAGTTATCCCATATTGTTAGGAATTTAACTTTATTACTCTTCCTGATACAATATTGTGCCAGTTGAGTTATTTATTCAAATAGTAATAGTAAATAGTAATAAATAATACACAATCAAAAATAGATAGATACTTACACAGTCAGAGAATATAGCTTCACGATCATTTCCAGAGAGAGTGAATGTGTAAGAGAATTCTTCTGAAACCCTTGGTGATGAAGCCATTACAAGCCATGAGTACACGCAATCGCCTGCAAAAATATATACCAGTAAAACAAATGTCTGACCTCTGAGAGCAGTATCGCTATTTTCAAACATTCGGAAAACCTTATCGGATCGAATTCGGAAGATTCCGATGGAGAACGATATTCTTAGCGAAATCTAAATATATTGGTTTGATGCATCTCACAGAAGATTGTCAGAAATTGTGTGAGAATAGCGTTGAATCTATCTATCGGATTCTATGTCGGAGCCGACAAAAAGTGACGGTTAAAAAAAGTTTCAGATAACTTTACTAATAAAGAAATGAATGCTGTAATTTGTAAATAGAAATGCATCTTACGTGCGATTTCAATAACTAAGAAGAACAAGCCCATTTCTACGACGCGGACTGCAGTCACGATGCGGCCCACGTCGGTGGAAAACTGCCACGCTTGGAGGTATTCCCCATTTTCAGATCGACCCTGAAAATAACGTTCTTTCTTATGTAGAGCGATAAATAAATAATAAATATAACAGGATATAGGATACAGGAATATTAATATTAATTTTACACAGCGCCATCAAGTAAATAATAAATACATTTTCAGATCGACCCTGAAAACAACGTTCAATCTTTTGTAGAGCAATAAATAATAGTGTGAGGAAGCTGTCTCTCTCAGGGGGTGTTTTATTGGTAAAATAAGTTCGACGCACGATTATAAGTAAAAGGTATATTGAGACCCGGTAAAGATAGGAACATAATAACAAAATGAGGAATAAACAAGAAAATGAAATTGAACTTCACTTCGGCGCGTAAGCAGCCGTTGACACTACTGTCGGGTTAGAGCGAGATAGCTGCTACCAATCTTTGGCGGAAGAACGATGCGTTCGTAGTTTCGTATCACAAATATGTACGAGCAATACTCTATGGTATAGTCGCTATGGTCAGTAGACCCCGCGCTACAACCTCCCCCTCTGACCTAGACTACGCGCCTTCGCGTCTTGGTCAGTCAAGATAGCGTTTTGGTCTACCGCGTTTACGTTTCTCGTTGACTGGTGGCTGTACATCACCAACGAACGGGGTCAACTGAGATACGTGGTACCTTCCCAATACTTCCCCATTACTCATTCTCTCCAGGATGTAAGTAGTTGCGCTCGCCGCTTCATTGATACGGTAAGGTCCGTCCCGACGAGGTATAAATTTTGGAGTCTGCCCGCAGGCAGTATCGTTGCTTCCCTGTGTTTTTAAAAGGACAAGGTCCCCGGCAGAGTAATCTGGAGCGGGACGACGACCTTCGTCATTAGTACGTTTCTGAGTTGCCTGAGCTTTCTCGTGGACCTCCCTGGCTTCACATAACACCGTCGAAATCCGATGAAGGTAGGGGGTTAGACTCGTAACGACGTTGTCGCTTGCTATAATGGCGCGCATATCCGTGATGACGTCGGCTGGTGCACGCATTTCTCGCCCGAAAGTGAGGTATGATGGTGAATATCCCGTGCTGCTGGTCACTGCGGAGTTCATCGCGAAACGGATCGCAGGTAAGTGTACGTCCCAGGTGTTGTGATCTTTCCCAACCAGGATGGCTAGCTGCGGTTTCAGGTCACGGTTTTTCCGTTCGACGGGGTTCGCTTGCGGATGGTATACAGGTGAGAGGGACTGGCTAATGCCGAAAGTATGACACACCTGTTGCATTACTTCGCTGATAAACTGCACCCCGTTGTCACTGATCACTCGCCTTGGTACTCCATATCTCAGAAACACCTCTGAGATCAGGATCTTTGCGCAGTCTGAGCTGGTGGCGTTCTGCAGAGCGAATAACTCTACCCATCGGGAACAAGTGTCTTCCAGGATCAGGATCCACTTGTTTTTGCCCTCAGCGGTCTCTGGTAGAGGGCCGAAAAGGTCTACGGCAACAACTTCGAATCGGCGGTTGGTGGCTGGAGTCTGTAATAATCCGGCTGGTTTTCGGTTATCAGCTTTGTACCTTTGGCAGTCTACGCACCTTTTCAGATACGCTGTTACGGATTGCCTCATTCCAGACCAGTAGTACTTAGACCTCACTCGATCTAGTGTGCGCTCCACTCCAAAATGTCCTGCCGTCGGAGCGTTGTGGTATTCTTCTAGAACCTTTTTGCGCTCATGTTCAGGTACGACTAAGCATGCAGTCTCTTCATCCCACTCTTCTGGTCCGTACCTGTAAAGTATGCCATCTGACATCAAGAATCCTCTGTCGGACCAACTTCTCCCCCTGAACGGATCGTCGACTGACTCGAGATCTTCAATGATCTTGCGCGCTTCGGGATCTTTAAGTTGGTTCTCGCGAACATCCTTAGGACTTCTGGATGGTAAGTCAACTTCGGTATAACAAATTTCGCTGTCTACTTCATCTGAGCAGGGTGGACGCGACAGGGTATCGGCGACAGCATTCGACTTTCCGGGTATGTATTCGATCTTGGGAAGGAATTCTTGTAGAGTGAGAGCCCATCTTGCTAAACGGCCGCTGGGTGACTTGACGTTCATCAGCCATCTCAGAGGTTGGTGGTCGCTCCTCACCACAACTTCCGATCCCTCAATGTATCCGCGAAACTTTGTCACGGCCCATACTACCGCCAACGCTTCTCTCTCGGTCGTATTGTAGTTCTTCTCTGCGCTGTTCAACAAACGGCTCGCGTATTCTACTGGTCGTTCCTCGGGACCCTCCCCCTGCATCAATACTGCTCCGAGACAGTAGGCACTGCTGTCAGTCCTCAATGTGAAGGGTTTCGATCCGTCGGCCTGACATAATATCGGTGATGAGATGAGCAGTTTTTTGATGTGGTCATAGGTCTCTTGTTGCTTGGAGGTCCAAGTCCATACTCTGTCCTTTTTAAGGAGGTCTGTCAAAGGTCTGGCAACATCGGCGTATTTAGGTATAAATCGCCGGAACCAGCTAGACGTCTGTAAAAATGTCTTTAAGTGCTTGACGTTCCTCGGAGGAGGCATGTTGGCAATAGCCGCCGTTTTATCGGGATCTGTCTTTATTCCACCAGGTACGATAACGTGGCCTAAAAATTTCACTGATTCGCGGGCGAAACAGCTCTTCTCGCGGTTGATGCGCAGGTTATACATCTCCAATCTATTAAATACAGCTTCCAGGTCTTCTAGATGCTTCGGGAAGGACTCCGAAAGAATGATGACATCATCCAGGTAGGTAAGTAAGGACACGTTAGTCAGTTCCTTACCATTTAAACCGGTCCATCAACCTCTGGAAGGTAGCGCCAGAATTTCGAAGGCCCATCGGCATCCTCTTGAAGCGGAAGCAGCCGAGCGGACTCACGAAAGCGGTCTTGTCTCGATCGTCAGGTTCCACACCTATCTGGAAGTAGCCAGAACGAAGATCACATGTTGTCATGAAGCTGGTGTTCTTAGCAGCATGGAGGACATCTTCGATTCGTGGGAGGGGGTACCGGTCAGGCTCGGTCACGGCATTCAACTTCCTGTAGTCTATACAAAGTCGAACGCCTCCGTCCTTCTTGGTAACGAGGACCACGTTAGCTGCCCACGGCGAATTACACTCCTCGATCACATCCGCATCCAGAAGCTTCTGCAACTCCTGTTCCAGTACCGTCTTCTTCCCAGTAGACAATCGGTAAGGGGGCGACGCGATGGGCTCTTGGCTCGCGTCGATCTTCAAGCGATGCGTGGCATATTCCGTAGGAGGGCCCTGTAACGCGAAGCGGTCAGCTTTCCTTATAAGCAACGAGTTCAGCTGAGCTCTCTGGTCTGCCGTCAGCTTGGTACCCTCTTCATCTCTCAGCCTAAGGTTTGAAGCTTCTACTTTCATTAGCTCCGTAACATCAGTGGTGGGTATTTCGAAGTTGGTGATAAACGGATACCAACGACGCGGCTCGTCGTTAAATCGCCAACTACTCTGTGGTAGATCCAACAGGATGCGTGCGTTCATAATAAAATCCCTACCTAACAGTGTTCGTGTAGGAGCATTAGGTAGCACCAAGAATGTGGTAGGTATCACGTGACCTTCCAGGGTAACGTCGGTGTCATATTCAAGTGCGGTATATATTTGTTGCGAACCATCGGCGAGTCCTATTGTTCGTGACGTTTCTTTAAACTCTACGCCTGCATCTACAAGTAACCTATACAGCATTGGACCAGCTATAGAGTGTGTGGCCCCTGTGTCCAATATGGCTACACCCTTTCGCTTGACTACTCCAATCTCTAATAGCGGGAGTGAGTCGTCATTATCGGCTACGTGAGCGCTGCGAAAATCCGCTTTACTCGAGCTGGGCGCGATCTTACAAATCTCGCATTTTGACCGAACTACCCCCAGTTGACCACATCCGTAGCAACGTAATTGGTAACTACCGCTAGGTTTATAACAAACATTGTTATTTTCTACTTTCTTTAAATCTTTATTTTCTCGGTTACGACACTCTTCTATCGAGTGGCCGAAAATTTTGCAATATGCACATTTTGGTCGGACGCGTTTTATTTGCCCCTCACTATTACTATGTTTTGCGTTTGACGTCCGCGTTTCCGCCATAAACCTAGCCATAGATTTGGTTGAGTTTGGGGAATCGCCTGTTGTAGTTACAGGGTTAACGCATAGAGTTGAGCTCGAACGATCACGTGTGGTCTCTAATGTGCTACTGTAGGAGCTGGTATTAGAAAGGGTGGATGTACTCACCTCCGCCAAAGATTCCTCGACTAACCTGACCTTTGTGATCAGCTGCTCTAACCCGTCGACAGTGTCGCGAGTGACTCGCTTTCTTATTCTACGATCTAGTAAACCGTATACTATATCTAACTTCATCACTTCTGGAACGACATACGGCAATTTAGCTAACAAAGCGCGCACTTTACATATAAACCCATCGGCCCGTTCGCTACCTTGTTCGGTTGCGAAAATGTCTCGAAAGAGCTTGTACGCGGGTCGCGGCACTCCGTACATTCCGCGAAGTCGGAACAAAGCGTCGTTCCACGACGACACTGACGATTTGACGCCTTGCCACCAGACGGCGGCCTCGCCAGTCATCAGCATCGGCAGCCCTCGTAGAGCGTGCTCTTCGCTAACGTTGGTGCAGTCGCGGTATATCTCCACCGCGTCGATGAATGCCTCGAGCTCATCCGCGTTCTTTGACACTCCGTCATAGCGAGCTGTGCACTTTGCAAGGTTACCCGATCGGTGTAAATGACCTGGTGTCTCGGTTCTCGGGGATGGTGTGCACTGTTCTCTGTTGCTAGCCAGCATGTTTTCTATCAGAATTCGGTTTGCTTCCGCTTGGCTCGTGGTGATGTTGGAAACCAAGGTCTGGAACATGTCTTCCGACATGATTATGTTCGGCGAAGCTACCACGGTTCTGTTTCCTTCGTCTGTGTCAGATTCGGATTCTTCGTCCTTGTTGGTACGTTTTTTCGGCGGCATAGTAGGTATGTACGCACTAAGGTAGGTAGGTAAGGTTCGCTCGTTTGCCTCGCCTCGTCGATGATAAGCAGGTAAGATAGACTTCTCGGCCGGTAGTAGGTAGGTGAAGTAGCACTCCGTGAATACGCGTTTAGAAGCCGCGTGTACCCACAGAGGATTTGCCTGCACGGTCGGTTGGAAAGTCTACTTATTCCGGTGGCGTGTTGTGGCAAAATGGACTCGCCCAAGTGCTGAGAATTTCTTGTTTTACTTTGTTTACCTAAAGTTCCCGTGTAGTGCGCTATCGGAAAGAGTTCACGATGGGTTTGCACGATAGTAGCTGCACTTTTGTAGTTCTCGAGTGGGATTTACACACAATTTCACTTATTTTCGTGCCCGCTAGTTGGGCGTCACTGTGAGGAAGCTGTCTCTCTCAGGGGGTGTTTTATTGGTAAAATAAGTTCGACGCACGATTATAAGTAAAAGGTATATTGAGACCCGGTAAAGATAGGAACATAATAACAAAATGAGGAATAAACAAGAAAATGAAATTGAACTTCACTTCGGCGCGTAAGCAGCCGTTGACACTACTGTCGGGTTAGAGCGAGATAGCTGCTACCAATCTTTGGCGGAAGAACGATGCGTTCGTAGTTTCGTATCACAAATATGTTCGAGCAATACTCTATGGTATAGTCGCTATGGTCAGTAGACCCCGCGCTACAATAGTACATTATGGTAATAGTGTGTAACATTGGTTATTACCGCCGAGGCGCCATTGAGAGAGCCGAGGACGGTAATCATCAATACACACGTGTATCATACGACGTTTTTAACACACTTGTGAATAAAATAACAATAAAAACTATAATTTCAACAGTAAAAACGATTTGTGACAAATTTTTCGCTATGGCGGGAAAAAATAATCAGTTTTCTTATGCGCGCATTGCGATCGGCAACAGACTAAAGGGATGAGGTTTTTTTTATTTACCGCGTATAGGGTTTGCGCCTACAAAATGGGGAATTTAACGTTTCCTTTTATTATAGAAAAAACAAAAATATTTATTAAACACGTACGAGCAAAAATTATCTATTCAAATAAGAAGTTGCTTGAAATGAGCAAGCAATAGGAACATTAATTTATTTGTTCTATTGAACACGATCTTTTTTTGAAAAAGTCACAGTTTGATTATGGGTGTCATTCTGTGCCTATTTGCAGTGACCATAGAGCCACTTTATGAGCAAGTGTGTTGAAATAGTTATTTGTTATACAAGAGTGCAAAGTTGCTTTTTAACCGCGTGTTCAATTTTGATGACCGAGCAAGCGAAGGATTCTAAAATTGAATCACGAGCGCAGCGAGTGATTCAAAATTAGAATCCTGAGCGTTAGCGAGGGAATCAAAAGAGCACGAGGTGAAAAATCTTTGCACTCGAGTGCAACACGTAACTTTTCATTCCACCTCAGCGAGGAAATGACTAAATGCAAAAAAAAAAACGTTTACAATCACAAGATAGGTACTTTTATTTCAGTTTAGGTATTAACTACTACATTATGACAGGTAAGTATTACAGAATAATCTTTAAATTATAACAAAATAATACTAAGGTATAATTAAGAAAATTTGAAAGTAACGTTGCTACAGTTATTTAAATTGAGTGTAATATTTTTGTTTGGTACTGTAACATTGGTGTTAGTCACTTGTGTACTGTTTTTCGGTAAACTATCTGTCATACTTAATAGTTGTACCGATTCATCGGATTCCCTTGGCGTAAATGTTGGCATGAGAGGGCGATGGTTAGGTGTTTAGTAATGGCTCATTTTAGATGAAGAAGGGCCAGTCCAAGGATCTGACTGAGGCTCTTTCAGTGTAATGGCTCCTACGATGCCTTTACAAGTAATACACCAAGAAGGTTCCGATTTCGAGTTTTTAACAAATTAGAAAAGGTTGTATGATGAATTCGGCACCATGGAGGTAGAAGTAAATAGATTTATTGATGTTTTGAATTCACAAACTTATAGTGCACACGATGTTCTAAATTCAATTTTACTTTAACCTCTAGCGGATAAAAACGGCTTTTGCACTCAGATATCTAATAGTAAAAATACTCTTTCCGAGATGGTGGGATGAAAATCATATTACAGGATATAGGAAACAGGAATATTCATTTAAATTTTACACAGCGCCATCTAGTAAATAATAAACAAACAAAAAAACATAGTTAGAGCTAGCGAATCGTCAACTCATTGATCTTTTTATTTTATTTTTTTATTGTACGACGGAAAAGCGCTTGGCCTATAAAAATATTGATGTAGATTTATTAAACACATCTGCCAGTAAACTTAAACGCTTACTAAGAGATGATTTATTTATAAATTAACTACTACTTTCATTTAATGTCGCTTTATGTTTTGTATTTCTTATCGTCCACATTCACTGTGTTTTTGTTATTATATTTATGTACATATCTGCGGAAACTGTGAAACTAATTGGGCCTCAGCACACACGCACTGGTACATACCGGCCTGTATTATTTAAGTAACTATTTTTAAGAACTAGCTGCAAATTTTCCAAATTTTTTTTTAAATAAAATATAATAGTAAATTGTTACTTTTATAAACACCATGTAAATTGTATTGGGAAGGCCACAAACAAAAAAATGTTAGTAGTTACACTAAATTCAACTTTTGTAATTTCATTGTTGAACAAGGATGTCTTCTTTAACTACCATAATTTCTATGTCACAAGTCATGCAACCAGTGATCTGCATAAAAAAAACCCTTAAATGTATTGGCTGAATAAATTTAAAAACAAAATGTTTTCTTGTAAAATGGCTGTACGGTTTTATTAGGAAAAGATTCTATTGTTTATATCTTACCTCAATGAGCTCGGGAGAGTGGAAGTACCGTAAGTGGTTGAGCAGTCGGGCGGCTGGCAGTCTTTCAGGATTAGTTTTGCAGCACAGGCAACGAAACAACCCACTGCTTGGTCTAGGAGGCTCCACTGAGGTTCGCTATAAAGAAATATTACAGTAAACTTGCGCAAGAAGTTGCCCCTCTACGGGAGGGGCGTTGAAGCCTCGCTGTAAAGGCGGGCGGTCGTCGGCGGGGGACTGGATGTAAAGGCTCTGCCGGTGTCCCAGTCTTCCCTACACACAGACGATGCAGGAGTGCCGCTGGGTTGTTTAGTGGGTATACCGGGCAACCGGGGAGTCCCACATAACCGCCAATGGAAGGGTATTCGTAATGGATTTTTCCAAGTGAAACAAAATGAAACGATTGGCCTGCAACTACACATCTATCATTCAAAGAGCACAAAAAAGACATATGTACACTGTCTGGGAATAATTCCTGGGTAAATTATTTCAAATATTTAAATTTTGATAGGTATTCGAATATTCGATCGAATTTAAATATTAGAATTATCGATTGCAAGCAAAACTAATATTCACATGAATCGGACCATAAAAGGAACTAGACAAAATATAGTAGTTATTGGCAAATCGGAGAATTAGGGCCAGTGCATCAAAATGTTCCGGTATTTTAGAGGTAAGATAGCCAGTTCCTCAATTGGTTGAGGATTCCGGGTAAAATGCGCTTCCACCTTCGGCCTTATGATAACTTAAAAAATCAGGTGAGATGAAGGTCAAGCACATCCCGGTCGTACTATAAAAAAAATATATATGAAAATCGCACTACATTTGCTCTATGCAGAGGATACTGCCCAAACCGTTACGGCGGAAGCGGCATGTGATGTGAGACGACTTTGTTCGTGTGTACGTAGCTTTAATATGGAAACCTGCTGTATTACAAAGTTTATTTCATAATGACTTGTACAGGCATAAAATAAAAATAATTGTGTAACACAAAAGTAAGTAATCATTCGTCCCATACAAAATATGACATGATATAATGTAGCAACGATTATTTATAATATCGATATTGATACGTGTCGAAATTAAATTATGGTGTTTTCAAAGTAGGTACATCATTTGCAATTAACACTGCCATTGCCGGTTCAAAGTCCGGATAAGAAAAGAGGAGAGTTGACGGTGAACATCCTATTTAGATTCGACAAAACGAGTATTTCCCGCGACCCCCTAATGAGAGACTAAATCCCCTTTTAAATACCACTGTAGAAGGACGCGGGAACCCACCACATGTAATATCCGGCATTCAGAGGTAAGATAGCCAGTTCCTCAGTTTGTTGAGAATTCCGGATGAAGTGCGCCTCCACCTTCGGCTTAACTTGTTGCCATGTGAGATGAAGGTCAAGCAACAATAAAAAACAAAAAAAAACTTCATGGTAAATGACCTCTGAGAATGCAATCATGTTGAACGACCCGATTAACAACCAGCGCCACGCGACACCCGGGCCGAGTGGTGTGAAATATGCTACCGATGCTTCTGACAAGGTTAAGTCAGGCCTTGGAAATGCTACTGATGGTAACAGGCAAAGTAGAAGGAAAACGTTCGCGGCGACGGAAACCAAATAGTGGAGCGACCAAATTCGGTCAACGCTGGAAACTAGCGTGAACGATGCCATTCACGCCGCTGAAGACAGATCCCGATGGAGACAAGGTGCATAAAGGTCTCGACCCTCAGCAGTGAGGATACCGATATAGGTTTTTTACAAGCAAATGATGTCCTCCTCTTGTATTATTTCTACTGTAGCATGAATGGAATCAATATCAACAGATTTTATTTCTGAAGGAACTGGTATTCTTAATTCTATAATACAATATAAAATTGTTGTTATAGCGACGGCTTCAACTTGATGTTTTTTATTGTTTTAATTTCCTTCTCACTTCTCAAGTTAATTCAAAAGATTGCTTGACATTGATTGAAGCGCCTCCCCTCGAACAATGAAATATAAAAGAGGTGATTTTTGGAATGCTTATGGTTGTCTTGATCTAATTGTAAAACTTACACTTGAAACATCATCATCCTCCTCATTGTTGATTGACACATTATCCTCGGAGGTAGACTCCTTTGCATCAACACTCTGTTGTTCTGGTGTTGTGTTTCCAGTTGTGACTTTTCCACCTAATTTCTGCAATGGTATATTGACATTTCTTAATTTTATAATAACATAGTAGTGAAGTATGTAGTAGGACACAGAATCATAATTTTCTGTGTATAGTTAAATTATTTAGGATGGTGCCTCAGAAAGAACTCACGAGATGGCTTTGTCAATTGCAGCTTCAAAACACATTATAGATTAAAAACAGTGAAATTCGGCTTTGATTTTGATTTCCAATATTAGTTCCCTAACTCGATTTTTACGAGCAAAATTCGCTCAGTTAGGAAATCAATATGTAAAATATGAACATTGAATTTAAAAAATATTGCTGTTAGTATTTACAAGTAAATGTTGTCAACATAAAATGTAAACAACATTTAAATCTACTTGTAAATACTAACAATATGAAGATAAAACCATCTCATGTATACTTAATCATGAGGTTCTGCCATAGGTTAATAAATAAAAATCATTTGCAGTCCCAATCCATCCTTGACCACCGCTGGTGCAACCCTGCAGAAACGTTGGGTAAAAATGGGTAAGATACAATATAAACACGCTTTTTTGTATCAATATTATTTCAATCACAATAATCATTATAATATGATATTTATGAATAACCAAACAATATTCTTTTACAAACTTAATTTTGTTGATTACTATGCAATAATAAAAAAAATAGCTGAAATAGTGTTGTAAATTCTGATATAGCTAAAATTACCTGTGCAACAAACACTGTCATGCTGGCACTTACACAAAACATGTAAGCACTTACCATTTGAATGCAATTTAAAACTTATGCAAGTGTTAGCTCAATGGGGACAGGAAATAAATAAATAAATATTACAGGACATTAATTTCACAGTGCCATCTAGCCCCAAACTAAGCATAGCTTGTAATTTCACAGTGTTTTCACAGAAAGTGAGAAGCTCAGCACCTAAATTTTAAAACTGTGTTTAACTGGTCTAACTTACGAAAGCAGGTAGTTTTCGAACACTAGCAATAAGTTCTTCCATTGCATAGTTCCTTGTCCCAAAGAAGAATGCTCGGCATACTGGGCACACATCCAGTCGTAACTTGCAACGACCACACACATGATGTCCTTCATTGCATTGGAAGATCTGGCCTGATGGTATCTCATAGCAAACCGGACACTGCAGTAAGTCACCTAAATCTGGCAAGGTCTCTTCCTACATATAAATAAAATGTTATTAATTTTTCCTTCTTCTTGCTGCTTTAGGTTAATTTCATGTAGGTATCTATATTATTGCAATATGATAATATAAAAAGCTATTATACTGAATAATTGGTAGGCTAACCAACTTAATAATGGTACCTAGGTGCTTATCAAAAATAGTAATATTGATAGTATTAAAATAGACAGTAATCAGACTACCTACACAAATTGTTGTACCATACAAGACAACAATGACATACTACAATGATATAGTTTATTACATTTCCTACCAAAATGTACCTGCCAGTCAATTGAAATTTAGCTGGAAATTGATGCATAATCTGGTTTTATAATTTAGTGGTAAATGTCCAAAAACCTATCCTTATTCCTGCCTTGGAAATTACTCTTTTGGGTCAATGACCATAGTTTTAGGGATTTGAGGGCCTAATGGTATGAATCAGTAACAACTAAAGAATGTATTTCGAAATTAAGAAAAGAACAAATCCATTGTACAATTAGCACGTGTTTTTATTTAAGCTTGTACCTACTCTAGGGCAGAGGAAGTCTACCAGAAGTTTGGGTGTGATATGAAGTAGGGATTAGTGATTCTATTTTTTGAATGCAATGGCGAAGTAGGAATGTGTTGAATTGAGCGTGTTATTTTCTTTCACAATGATAGGGATTTTTCTTATAACGATTCATAATTACAAAACCGTTGCGTTGGTTTTTAAAATTATACTACCTTCATTGAAGCTACAATAGTTGCGAAATAGGTACGTAGTGTAAAATGGATGGAATGTAAGTCGGAGTGGTAGGTAGTTCAAGTTTTACGAAACTAAAACGTCAACTACATGGTTGCCATTCACATATTATGAAATGAAAACTGAATAGCC
Organism: Venusia cambrica; assembly: GCA_951394065.1. NCBI lineage: Eukaryota > Metazoa > Arthropoda > Insecta > Lepidoptera > Geometridae > Venusia > Venusia cambrica. The sequence goes on from OX596054.1 coordinate 9,068,162, forward strand.
TCGAGATTATATCGACGAGAATGCTAAATAGTTTGTTGGACTATTGATTTGAGAGAGCGAATGCAAGTAGAACAATGGAAGAACATTTTGTATTCATGTGTTATTGTTTTAGTAATAAAACACATACCTTGGTTTCAACTGCTTTTTCCGTCATCAGGAAAACTAATTAAAATCAACTGTATCAAAATTTTCCGAACACAAGGTATTATTGTACGCTGTTATTTTCGATAGAATACAACAGCTGGCGTAGACACAAATGGCGTCTCTCTTCTCTTCTATTCTATATCCCCTCCCCTCCAAACCTCCAATCCAAGTCCAGCAGTCTCTCCCGCAAAGAGTAAAGAGTAAACACTATCATAGATTTCAGAAAACATAATGTCAGTCGGCCTACTAAAAACCATGAACGTATACTAAAACTGGACAGTGCACTCAAATATAAAATACATGAAAATTACACTCCACGCGCTGAAAATAAGTTTCAAAATTGTTTGTCTTATGTCAAAGTAGAAAAACATTATTATTTTTGCTCAGTTATAGAAATGCTTCCTAGCATGTTGCCATTACATATTTAATTCCTCTTTGGTAAGCCTTGGGAGCTTTCTTTGATTTTACTTTTTATTTTTTTATGATATTACTTTGATAGACATTGCATTAACAAATACTTAATATATTTTTATTTTACAACCATGAAATCCTCTACCACAAAGTGACTTACGAAATACAGAAATTTGGCGTGTAAAAGTGATAATGGTATTATTATTATTATTATATATTTTTTCTCTTCCCATAACCCCATAAAACGGATAACCTTCAATAGCATATTATAACGCTATACAATTATTTAAATATAGAGGAAATTGTGTATTATTGCTGGGTGTATAGATGTAAAAAGGAATGGTATCCCGGCTGTGGCCTTACTTTCCACAGCTGGGTGAGCTAATTATCAACATTTCAAAATATGATACAGTAGGGTATCCACAAACAAAGTGGATCTCATGGATTTTCATTACCTACGTAGATACCCATGATATGGGGTGTTGTCAGATAGAGTATCTCAAAGGCATACTTTACTTACGAAGCTTACATAGGCAAGGATGAGGTCAACGATGTAGTAAGCTAACCCAGAAGGTGCTTATTAAGTCTTTTTATGAAGAGATAAGGGTTTCCGTTCTTAGTTCAAATCAAAGCTGTGAAAGAGACCTACATTTTCATTCGCAGCTGTCAAACTTCAAACGGCCATATATCTGAAACTAATTGTCCTAATAGCTTTAATTTGAACTACAAATGTAGAGTTTTGGACGTTTAGTTTCAGAGATATGGCCATTTGAAGTTTGACAGCTGTCATTGAAAATATAGATATCGTTCATAGCTTTCATTTAAACTAAGAACAAATAGTCTAGGACTAGTAATTTCAGAAATATGGCCGTTTGATGTTTGACTTGGTCATAATTTTCATTTGAATTAAGAACGGAGAGTCTAGGACGAGTAGTTTCAGAGTTATGGTTGTTTGAAGTTTGACAGCTGTCATTGAAAATGTAGATATTGGTCAAAGCTTTCATTTGCTTTTAATGGAAACATTAAATATCATCAAACATTATGTACTTTAATCTTCGGTTTTTCAAGGATATATATTTTTATTTTATATGTTAAGATATGTAATCATTTCACTAGAGGATAATCCCATGCTCGTGGGAATATCGGGATATTGTATGCTATGTCTACATTCCAAATTTGGTGACCGAACAAATATACACATATTTTACACAATTTGACAATATTTCATTTCAATAAAATTAAAAATTCAATTCCAAAAATATTGTTAAGCTAAATAGGGGAGCCAAAAACACTTTTAAAATTACGGAAAATGTGTGGTATTTTATCTCCCCCGTTCGGGGGAGTCATGGCCATATGAGAATCACCTTGGCTCCCCTAAGGGAGCCACCGGGGGAGCCAAGTCCCGTAGCCAAAAATCTTACTGAATAAAATTATTTGACTTTGACTTATAGAGGCACACAATGCCGATTTTGTCGTATTAAAAACCCTGTTAATCCTGTTACTAGTTATTTAGCCTATTTCTCTTATTTTGTACCTATAAGTTAATATAAATTATCTTGTGTTTTATATCCTTCCATGATATCGGAGACAAGAAACTCTTCTAGGTAAACGATAGACTCAGGTACTAACTTAACGCATTCACAATTCTTATTTTATCAAATACCTTAGTGGTTCCGGCTTGAGAAAAGGCGCAAGTGTTTAGAAAAACCAAATTTAATAAAAACACTATAAACCTATTACTGTTACAATAATAAGAAAATAAATGTATTTACTAATTCATATGTTTATTCATTAAAGTGGGCGGTGTGGACACCCTATTAGAACGAGACGAATTAATATTCTCAAACCTCCAGTCTTAGTATAAGGTTCATGCTAAAAACACATTGTCACGTTATTTTTTCAATCCGGAGAGGTACGGGTAAGGAACGTTCAAAGACTGCCTCTACCTAAAGTTGACAAACTTCAAGTTTTCACTTTTAATCTTTTGTTTTATTTACTCACAAATTTACTTACTGCTTTTAGAATGTTGTTTGTTTAGTTTAGATCACGGAAGTAATAACTGTAGTACATACTACCTTACTAATTCCTTGGTTTAAATTTATATAGTGTCTAACACTACTGGACCGATTTAACAATGTTTTCACCGATAGAATGCTATCTATAAAATTATAGATATTACTGTAACATATGCTATATTTTAATCAGGTTTAATTAAGGATAGTTACAAAAACTCTAATAATGTAACCCAAGGTTACAAGCTATCAATAACCTATGTTTTATTAAAGTAAGTACAAACATATTTTTGTCTAGTACTAACCTAATAAATGATTTGTTATTAAAAAAATGTGAAGGAAAATTACCCGTGAAATTCACTAATAAACATCGCGTGCGCTGCAAAAACTATTGATGATAGAACAAAATAATGTTCAATAGTTTTAGAAAACACATAATTTAAAAAGTTAGCTACTTGAAGCATTACGACCAACTATTTTGGACATAATGCTTTAAGTAATATAATATAAAAAAATAAATAAATATAATAACTAGGTACTTTTTTACGATCGAAATGTTAAAAGAGGTCGAAACCACGAGCGTGACGGCGCGCACTGCAGCGATAGACGTGTCGAGTCGATTACAAGTATGGCTCCCGTACTGTCCGGCAAGCACCGATAAAAAATTACCTTAATGTTCAGGCTCGATAAAAATAATTTTAACCGCCTCTGTGGTCTAGATGTTCACCTACCGATGTCAGAATCAGAGGTCCCGGGTTGACCCCCAGGGGAATTACAATATTGTGCTTGGTTTGGTTGGTGGTACGACTTACTTTGTTAGGAGCAGGCAGTTACTTTCAGGCCTTTGTGCCTATGCCGACTTCAAGAATGCAAACTCAATTGAACAATGTATAATGAAACCTGACCGCTAAGAGCCTCCTTGGGTCAGTGATAGACGGCGCTAAAACATATCCCATCATCATTATCATCATTGCTATCCTCATCGTTATCATCACTGAACTACTAAGGTACAAATAGCTTTTTTATTTTTTTAATAATGTGGGAAACTGTATTCTATGCAAACATTTTCTGAGATCCTTAAAAGAAAAATCGGTTATAATTGGGTACATAAAGTAGGCATAGGCCTGAAAGTACCTGCCTACTTACCCCGTAAGTGTCTACTTTTGTCTCGTTTTTTCTACGCATAAAATATTAAATAAATAAATACTACAGGACATTAATTGTACACAGCGCCATCTAGCCCCAAACTAAGCATAGCTTGTAATATGGGAACTAGATTACGGATAGAATACTTAAACACTTTTTGTAAATACATACGTACTATATGATACAACACCCAAACACAGAACAAACATCTAAATTCATCACACAAATGTTTGTCCTGGGTGGGAATCGAATCCACAACCTACAGCGCAGGAGGCAAAGCTACTTCCAACTGAGCTATAAGGCTTGTTATACAGTTAGACTTGAAGGTATTTGGATTGAAAGGTAGCACCTAACGTGCTTAATTACAAAGACTTGTAAGATTGTATTTCAAAAACTTATAACATAATCATATACAGCAACTCGGGTGGTCAGAGGATGCTGTACAGTTGTACCGGTCAGCTGATGGGCCAGGATCAAATAGGTTACATAGTATTTTAAGAGTAGTAGAAGTGAGTAGTGAAAGGGCTCATCCAGAGAATTACTACCACCGAACTTATTTCAGCCGCCAAGTAGCATTGCTATGTTTCGGTTTTAAGGGTATGGTTGCCGGTGAAATTACGGGTACGTGAGGCTTAACACCTTTATGCCTCAAGTTGACGGGCGCAATGCAGTGCCGTTTAGGCTATGTTCTTAGTGGATGTGACCTATGCAGTAAGGCTTTGTCGTAGGCAAGAGTAACTTAACACCAGGTGCGCTACTTGCTTGTCCCGTCTCCTAGTAGTATCAAAAAATATAAAAAAACATAGACGTCAGGAAGTAAAAACAAAAAAGTTGTGTAAGGAACCTACCTACTCAGGAAGATGCTGGCGCCTATCTCTTGCTAGGTACATACCCCATCTTACAACATCCACTGAATTTTAAATATTTAGACATAGTAATTATTTCCATAACAGCCTTCCTCCTCCATGACATTTATCCAAGGATTTAGCCATATTCTATGAAAAATTGCTCTTTTTAATGATTACATTAAAATTATTGCGAAATATATGCAATATCATAAAAACAAGAAATATTTTTAATTTTATGGACTTTTGTCAATCAGTTTGAATGAATGAATGAATGAACTTAAATATATATATGGGCGGTCTAATCGCTAAGAAGCGATTTCTTCCGGACAACCATTGGATGGATATTAACAAGTTGTGAGTGCCGTTTGGCACATTTAAAACAATAAAGTTGCATGAAAACGGGTTACTACCATTTATAGTTTAGCAAATGTTTGAGACCAAATAGTTTTATGCAATTTGAACGTTGTCTGCGTTTTGGGCCCCGTTCAAATTCGTAACGGATAATTATTTTGCTTAGACTTGACGGCCTGACCTACCTACCTATGTAGTCTCTTTGGTTCACTCTCTCACTGCGCCATAGAAAAAAAAATTCTGACTCTGCCTGCACGGATATTAGTGTTCTGTGCACTGCACTCAACTCACTTGACTCATTGTTTACATTACATTACAATACAATTTACAATTACAACATTCAGTTGAATTGAATTACAATAGTAATATAAACTCGATTCTGAATATCCCCAATTTATATAAAAACTTAGGGATATGTTACTGATTGTATTGTAGGTATACGTACATGTACTCTTCCTTATCCATACTTATTTATTGTAATCATCAAAGATTTTAATAGGTTCAACAATCGGGCTCTATGAGAAAGAATGATTAAGAGCCTTCCTGTGAAGATTTCCAGTATCTTAGAATGATTTTTTTAATATTTGGATCACTGATTCTCAGCGGGCTAGCACGTAAGCATTTGATTCCAACAATAATGTCAACTCTACTTTCTATTAGTATTCCCTATAATCGCAAAGATCTTACAATGTTTTAGCCACGAGTTGTGAAAGAATTCGAGAACAGATATACTCATCGATCAGTGCAAGTAATTCCTGCTTCAGACGTTTGAATGGAACGCATCAAGCTGGATGTTCATGTAAGTTTTGAAAGAATAATGCAGTAACTTATAATAAAAACAAGTCTGGGAAGTGAACAGAAGTGATTGTAAAGTGCATTTGTAAAAAAATAAGTTTATCTTAATTTAAAAATCTTTCAACAGCTCCCAGAAATGGTGGTGTTGGAGCTGTTCACATGATAAAGAATTTAGACGATGCTAAATGGCTGCTTAGCGATTATGCAGTGGCTGGGCCTTACATGGCTGTTATTAGCACATCACTGTTCAACGATGTGATAGAACTGTTCATGGAGAATCCTGATAATATAGCTGGAGTACTAGTATATGATAAAAACGATAGTATGTACAAGTAAGTACCTAGCAATTATATATTGAAATAAGAGAGGAAGGGCATAGTAGGATTTCCTACTCACTATTTGTACACAGAATGTCTTGGAAAGTACCTCCAACTTCCAGATGCATGTAGCATTATAATTATCTGTATAGGGCTCTGTTTCTGCGTGGAGTAAGGTTGCTAGAGATCATTTTCATCGAGAGGCAGTGCATGGTATGATATACTACTCACTATTTGAGCAACCTAGTTAGCGAAAGTACCTCCCCTTTATAGAACATAGCAGCCTAATAGCACTTTATAGTGTTATTGTATTTGAGACTTTGTATTGTGAGAGGTAGGGCATAGTATTATTTCCTACTCACTATATGAGCAACCCGGTTGGGGGAAGTGCCTTTGCTTTACAGAATATTGCAGCTTAATAACACTATATAGTCCTGTGGTGAGTTAGGTCACCATTGCTTCTTTAAAATGGTTGGCAAAATGCAAGTACATTGCAATAGGCATTGATAGTGTGTAAATTAATATTAGATATTAGATTAGATAGATTAATATTTTCAGAGCAAAGTCGTTTTCCCAAGAATCCAATTGCCCCAACGAATATGCCTCAGATCCTGAAAGCCAGTGCTCAAAGGCTGGTGCTCCTGCATGGAATACAAAGGGGTCTGGTCTAATGAGGAGAGATGTCCCATTCTCCATTGTTTTTTCTCCAGCCAAGAATAGTGAGGATATTGATAAGATTGAAGAGTGTTTTGAAAGGTAAATACAAACCTTTTCTAGATTTAATCTGTTTTTGATTTAAATGAACCATTTGAAGAGATATATTGGTCATCCTTTGCACATAAGGTATAGGCAAGGTACCTGGCTTTTGAATTTTTGTTGGTGATGAGATGAAGTCCAACTTGCACTTGCATAATTATGTTACGTGCGTCAAACTCCGCCAAGATGTCGAGTAGCGGCAATCGCGCCAGTAGACTTATAAATCTAACCTATGCCAAATCTCAAATTCATCCGTGCGCGCAACATGCTTAACTTATTGGGTGCTAAGAAACACTCACGAAGTACAGCAGGGCGTTAATAATGATCAACCAAACCAGTTTTCTCATATGCTATGCAATACCATAATGCGTGAAAATATTGCCAAAAGATTTAGCGTTAAATGCCAATTAAATATTCGTTAAAATTACTCTTTCTCACGATTTTGATTTGTTAAAGAAATACTGTCAATTTTCTTCACAATGGTGGATATGGATGCCATCGTAAAATTAACGTGCTAAGTTGTAGCTAAACCTACGCAATGTCCCTCTAATCGTAATATTTATTGCAATATGCCGCGTGTGGCCCCGAGTTTCGGGGCTTTAATTTAAAATTAAAGATTACGTATTTTTACAGGTACAACAAGGACAAGGAAAATCAAAGAAAGCGCCCTCTATGTTCTTTGGAAATTAATGCATTCATGTTTGCTGCAGTAAACAGTGAAGTTTGTATGAGAAGGTACATACTTTTGCTAAACATTACTATACTAATAAAAAAAATCATTGAATCTTATAATGAAATCAAATAAATAAACAATTAAGTTTATTTATTTGATTTCATTATAAGATGATGATTTTTCTCATCATTTCAATGATTCATCATGAATCATTGAAAATCATGAATCATCATTTTCATGATCATTTCAATGATGAAACCAGGAACAACAAATCGAAATTTGAGAGCTAGCTTGAGTATTCACTATTTATCAATTCTATAGGCAATGATGAACAGAGCTTACCCAGAGGGCTTTCAGTTCCATAAAATTGTGTGTTAGAGATGTTCGATTCTCGGGTAGGACAACTATCCAAATCTCTCCATACAAAGTTTGTTTCCAGTTTGGTTAGGACATTTCAGGCTCGATGCCCAATGAATAATATCATTATGTACTTTGGAGGGCATGCTGAACCGTTGGTCCAGTCCAGGCCACTGTCACTAGTTGTATAGCTAACCGCATCTGTGGTCTAGTGGTTCAAACCCACCGATTTCAGATCCAGAGGTGCCGGGTTCTATCCCCAGGGAGAGTACAATATTGTGCTTGATTTGATCGGTGGTAGGAGTCTGTCTGGCTAGCTACCACCATCTTACATAATTATTTCGCCAGCAACAATTCTAAATATTGTTGTGTTCCGGCATTTAGAGGTAAGATAGCCAGTTCCTCAGTAACTTGAGGATCCCGGGTGAAGTGCGCCTCCAGGTAAGATGAAGTCTAAGCGCTTCCCGGTCATACAATATAAAAAAAAGTATTTCCAAACTCACTTTCACATGATTATTTTACAGAAATAAATTATTTCCAGGTCACAGGCCCATTCTTTGGTGACAGTATTTAGAGTGTGTGATCCCATCGGCGACTTCAATGTTTACTACCCTCTATTTCCACGTATTGAGGTATGTTATGATGGGTGAGAATTCTCTTGTATTGTGTATTTTTTGAAGTGAAACTTTTTAAGGGAGTGTTTTGAAATTCTGATCCACAACTTTTTTGTGTGACAAAAAGTTCTAGGGCACTGTGTCGGATAGAGTAGATGGGAGGGTTTTGAAATTCTGATCCACAACCGTTTTGTGTGACAAAAAGTGGTGGGGCACTGTGTCGGGTAGAGTGGATGGGAGGGTTTTTATAAATTCTGATCTGCAACTGTAATGTGTGACAAAGAGTGGTGGGGCACTGTGTCGGGTAGAGTGGATGGGAGGGTTCTTATAAATTCTGATCTGCAACTGTAATGTGTGACAAAAAGTTGTGGAGCACTGTGTCGGGTAGAGTGGATGGGAGGGTTTTTATAAATTCTGATCTGCAACTGTAATGTGTGACAAAAAGTGGTGGGGCACTGTGTCGGGTAGAGTCGATGGGAGGGTTTCGTAATTCTGATCCGCAACTTTTTTGTGTAATTAAAAGTGGTGGGGTATTGGTCGGTCAGAGTGGGAGATAATAAAATGTTTCCCTGTAATACTAAAGTTTCACTTCTATGTGTCTTTACGACACACTATGTTACACAAAATCTCTGTAATTTCAATCGGCTACCTATCATGGTTCAAAAAATACATTCTTAGGTGTGACAAAAAGACAGACAGACGGGCGGACAACGAGGTCTAAGCAAGAAGGTCCTGTTGTCCCCTTTTCGTACGGAACGCTAACAAAGTACTGGAACCCCAGGGACTTCGTTCCTGTCATCCCGAAATCCTATCTAAGTGTTTGTACCACACAAAAAGGTACTTCTACAAAAACGTATTGTGCCTTAACTTTCCTGACCTGTAACTATTTCTTAATTTATTACACAAGTTGAGATAAGGCCGAAGGTGGAAACTGCTATCTTATAAAATATCAATAAGTAACATGAACTGGCTATCTTAGTGATCATTTATGAATAACTATAAGTTATTAATAAATAACTATAAGTTATTAATAAATATATATTATGATTTATTAATAACTATAAGTTATTAATAAATTATCTGAGGTAAGATAGCCAGTTCCTCAGTTTGTTGATGATTCCGGGTGAAGTGCGCCTCCACATTCGGCCTTATCTCAACTTGTAACCAGGTTCTCTCCTGGTTACAAGTTGAAGGTCAAGCGCTTCCCAGTCGTACAATATTAAAAAAAACTGTATCTGTACTGCCCTGAAATGTTCAAGTGTTTAATCTAGGACCTCTAGTTTGGGCTGTGCGTTGATTTCCAGTCAGTCATTCAGCTTAAGGCGACTTTAGATAAATAGTTTACTATAGAATTTCTTATATTTAATTTCAGAAAGAAGAAAAGTCAAGTGAGGATATCACATTGGTTACTGCCAGAATTGATGCTGCATCATTATTTGACAGTAAGTTTTTTCAATTCCCTATGTTAAAAACAATCTATGGGTAGTATTGTCAATTTGGTTATGTGTTGTTAAAATATTATACTGAAGAAGCCATTTTTTACTGGCGAGGTCCCTTAGTCGACTTTTACGACATGTATTGTATGTAGAATTAAATCCGCGAAAGCATTATGTTAGTCCTCGGTGGATTATAAAGTAATATTCAATTGACAATAATCATTATGAGACCTTGTAGGTCTCGTGAATAACTCGTAGCTGATACATGAAAATGTGAAACGGAAATTAACGAATCTCAATATGGGTTCCAGAAGGCTCGCCATATCGGTATGGGATCCAAATCTACTATACCAATAGCTTCACTATAAATAATAAATATTACAGGAATTACTTTTACACAGCGCCATCTAGTCCCAAATTAAGCATAGCTTGTAATATAATACTAAATTTTTTTTACATACTTGTCATACAATACAACACCCAAATACAGAACAAACCTCAATATTCATCACACAATGTTTGTCCTGGGTGGAAATCGAACCCACAACCTACAGAGCCGGGGAACACAACAATTTTAGAATTGTTATTATGGCGACAGAATTAGGCAAGATGGTGGTAGCTAGCCAGGTGGACTTAAACAAAGTTCTACCAGCAACCAAACCAAGCACAATATATTGTATTCCCCATGGGGATCGAACCCGGGATCTCTGGATCTGAAATCGGTGGGTTAAACCACTAAATCACAGAGGCGGAGGTATAGTAGAATCGGGGGACAGGTATTCAAGCGAGCTCAAGTCCCGATGGGAGTCGTAAGTAATTTTTATATCATTATGTATTGTAATGTCATATTGTTTTCAGGCGTGTCCCCGGGAGCGAGCAGCTCAGTGCTGGGCATCGTCACATTGCTTACCACGGCTACTTTCCTGTCCAAAATCATCCCAGAATCGGACACTAATAAAGGTAAACAATTCACTTGCCTGATCGATAAGCTATATAAATACGCTATGGGTAAACTTCGGATCACAGAGGACTGCCGAAAGCTATTTAAAAAAGGACCTATTTTTTAATTTCGACCCCTAAATGGCTTCTAGTGATAAATTTATCGCCTCTGTTGTTTATTGGTTCGCCCACCGGTGTCAGATTTTTTTCTCAATTGATGTGTTCCGGCATTTAGAGGTAAGATAGCCAGTTCCTCAGACAGTTGAATCAGAGTGAAGTGCGCTTCCACCTTCGGCCTTATCATATCTTGAAACCATTTGATGAGGGCCAAGCGCTTAACCATCATAAAATTGCAAGTATCAACAGGTATTTTTTAAAGTGTTTTAACCACATTTATACTATTTAAGCAAGCAACCCACCTCATGTTCCCTTATGCTTTAATGCTAAACGGTACATTTTTTTTTTATTAATTTATTTTGTGTGTGCTAAAGTTTTTACTAAAATAATAGAACACACCTAATAAACCTTTACAGGTTTGATGATGTAGGTACAATTCCTTGATACTTAATATTGTATGTCTTATAATGAGTGCCTTAAATAAACTTAAATAATGAAGGTATCTTACATAAGTAGGTACACTTTGTTACTCCCCGGTAACAACATTATAATAAACACGACAATAGATAAGTAGATTTTATAAGTTATGAAGGTATCTAAATGAGTACGAGCCCAAGCGATCATAATATTTATATAATGTGTATAAAGCAGGTATCTGTTAACATTTTTTTTTTTCAGGTAGCAACATTATGTTCACATTTTTCAACGGTGAAGCGTTCGACTATATCGGCTCCCAGCGCGTGGCGTACGACCTGAGCCGCGGGGTATGGCCCGAGAACTCCCCTCTCTCCCCTAGCGACATCAAGTTACATGTAGAGGTGGGGCAGATCGGGGGCGCGCTGCAGAATAACCAAATACCCACTGCCACGTGGCCGATGCATGCGTTCGCGCCTAGCAACCATACAGAGGTCAGTGTTCATGAAATACTAGCATTGTCAAAGAGGACATAGAGACAAGGTGAGGCTTCCTTGAACAAATTAATAAAATATATTCTGCCCACGTCACTGATTTTACAAATGTCTATGAATGAGGGAAATAAAAATGTCAGACCAGTGTACGTAAGTAGTCACTGTAATTTCATGTATAACTAGTAACAACTCATATGGAATGAGCGATGTTAAACTAAGTTTTTGTTTCATAAACCAGACAAGTGTATGTCGGACACAAAGTCGACCTCTAAACTCACTCAAGCCTCATAGCTCAGTTGGTGGTAGCTCTGCCTTCTGCGCTGTAGGTTGTGGTTTCGATTCCCACCCAGGACAAACATTTGTGTGATGAATATAGTGATGTTTTTTCTCCAATGGGGTCGTATCGTATAGTACACATGTATTAAAAAAAAAAGGAATCAAGTATTCTATCCGTCATCTAGTTCCCATATTACAAGCTGTGCTTGGGGCTGGATGGCACTGTGTGTAATTAATATCCTGTAATATTTTAAACCCACCTACACTAGGATTCCTAGAATTAATGTGACGACAAGAACGATGTGTCATATCTTTAAAAAAAAAACAACTAGGAGACTGGTAGTACATCCAGGGACGAGCCCTTTCGCAAGGGCTCTACTATTACAAATATCTATGTTTAGCGTAACAATTTTATGTATTATCCAGATACAAGACTTTCTAGACGAATTGACGCGAAACTACGGCCCTTCGAGCATAATTCCTCAAGTGAGTTTGAACATGCCGCCGTCGTCAATTCACTCGTTCCGGAGGATCCTGAAGAGCCTGTCGCCGCCGGCTCTGGTGCTCGTCGACCACGGCGACCAGTTCACCAACATGTACTACAACTCCGCGCTGGACGAGTTTTACCAGCTGGGGTACGAGTACCGGAACATTACCATTGGCGTTGATGGCACTTGTAAGTCTATATGGGACATTGTCTTTTTTAAACTTTCGCGATTACAACACAGTATTACGAAACGAAAAAATATGGGACATTTTATGTTCAAAAGTCATTTATTCTCTTTAAGAAGGCCCAGTAGTCTCACTTTCCCATACAAACGTAGCGACCAGTTCACCAATATGTACTACAACTCCGCGCTGGACGAGTTTTAATAACTGGGGTACGAGTGCCGGAACATTACCATTGGCGTTGATGGCTCTTGTAAGTCTATATGGGACATTGTCTTTTTTAAACTTTCGCGATTACAACACAGTATTACGAAACGAAAAAATATGGGACATTTTATGTTCAAAAGTCATTTATTCTCTTTAAAAAGGCCCAGTAGTCTCACTTTCCCATACAAACGTAGCGACCAGTACTCCAATATGTACTACAACTCCGCGCTGGACGAGTTTTACCAGCTGGGGTACGAGTACCGGAACATTACCATTGGCGTTGATGGCACTTGTAAGTCTATATGGGACATTGTCTTTTTTAAACTTTCGCGATTAGAACACATTATTACGCAACGAAAAAATATGGGACATTTTATGTTCAAAAGTCATTTATTCTCTTTAAGAAGGCCCAGTAGTCTCACTTTCCCATACAAACGTAGCGACCAGTTCACCAATATGTACTATAACTCCGCGCTGGACGAGTGTTAATAACTTGGGTACGAGTGCCGGAACATTACCATAGTCTATGAGACATTGTCTTGTTTCAATTTTCGCGATCAGAACACATTATTTCGAAACGACGAAATAATATGGACGATAACGACCTACTTTTTAATTTGTTATAAGATAAAGTTGTTCTCATATATGACTTGTATGTCTTTTTGAGAACAAATGAGTTTAAACCGATATGGGACATTTTCGGTTCAAAAGACATTTATTCTCTTTAAGATGGCTCAGTAGTTTCACTTTCCCATACAAACGTAGCGACCAGTTCATCAATATGTACTGCAACTCCGCGCTGGACGAGTTTTAATAACTGGGGTACGAGTGCCGGAACATTACTATTGGCGTTGATGCCGCTTGTAAGTCTATGAGACATTGTCTTCTTTAAATTTTCGCGATCAGAACACATTATTTCGAAACGACGAAATAGCCTTTGCAAGACAAATCCGTAGATACCAGGTTCGATCTCCTCAGACCAAAGGAACGCTATGAATCGCTAAAGCTTATACCTCTATTTGCTTAAAAGTCTAAAGCAAAAGGAAAAGAGGAAAGCATTGGTTGTGTGTTTTTACAAAAAAAAAAAAGTATTTATGTATTCTATCCGTAATCTAGTTCCCATATTACAAGTTATCTTAGTTTGGGACTAGATGGCTTTGTGTGAAAGAAAAATAAAATATTACAGTGTCCTGTAATATTTTATTTATTTATTGGTTATTGGGCTCGTTAGTCAACTGATCCCGCTCTAAACTTATCCCGCGGGATGAGTTGATTTTGATAATTTTGCTTTGTCAAGATCCCACTTACAAAAAAGTTGCATAGTTAGGTAATAAGGGCTCGCGAGGTCTACTTTTTTACAGAACCACTAGTATTTACTTCTAACGCTTCTACGCCTCTGTGGTCTAGTGGTTCGCCTACCGGTGTCAGATCCGTAGGTCCCGAATTCGAACCCCCGCGGCCCCGCGGGTGGTAGGACTTTGTGTAAGTTCACCTGGCTAGCTACCACCATCTTACCTAAGTCTGTCGCCATAACAGCAACTCTAAATTATTGCGATTTGGTGGATTTGGACAGTTGAGGATTCCGGGTGAAGTGCGCTTCCTATTGCCTTATCATAACTGGATACCAGGTGAGATGAAGGCCAAGCGCTTCCCCGTCGTACAATAAAATAAAAATATGTTTTTTTTTCAGTTAAATCAACGGAGGAGCTTATTGCGACTGGGGTGATGGAAGATACGGATGTGCAAGTGAAGATATCTCGCCTCGCGACTGCCTTGGCCTTCACATTGTACAAAAGGGTAGTCAAAGCAAATTACATCGGGCCACTAACTGTTTCTGCTCATTTGGTAAGTTCTGTACCAATCACCTCATTTATTCTTTTTTCTTTATTCTTTATTTCACTGCACACACACAAAATAAAGCGTATACCTACGTATACTACAAAAAATTATGAGCATGGCAAAGGCGAGCTTAACCCTGAAAAGAGTTATCTTCCAGCAAACCTTGTCCAAATAACAAAAAGTACAAAAAAAAACTTTTTTGCCAATATAAATCTATGTATCTATTAAAGAAGTAAACCTTACAGGGTAATTGGATTTATAATAGATCTACACATATTATGTAGCTTGTATGTTTGGATTCTGGAGCTACAACGAAACTATTCGTCCGATTTCAAAAAATATTATTTATCTCTTTTATCCAATATGATAGGCAATATAATACCCGTTAAAATAAAGTGTCCTGTGCGGAAAAACAGACAAAGCCAAGGAACCATTCTTTACCAGTATTAATGATAAAATGATAAAGGCAGAGGCGAAACGATGTGTTCGGCACAATGGAACATTTACAAGGTACGGGTTGTAGCCAGCCGTACGTCTGCTAGACCGGTGGTAAAAGGGTATGGAAGGATTAGGTCAAAGATATCGTGCGGACACTCGCCGAAGTGGAATTTATAGAACACAGACAGCCTGGCAACCCGCCGTCTATCTTACTTTTTAATGCCGAAACACAACGATTTTCCAGGTCGACGAAATGCTGTACTGCTACACGCAAAGCCAAGCGTGTCCGTTGATGCAGGCGGTGGACTACGGGGGCAGCGACCCTGAGAACCTGTCCCCTAACGCGCCGTCTATGTACGCTAGCGTGGCACACTTCCCGTCCAACCCGGCCGTGTTCACCGCGCACCTGGCCGTACTGCTGGCCGGGACCGACGTCAGCGCTGATAGCACAGACTGCCAGGCTATGAACGCCCCGGTAAGTACACATTCGCATACCGCCCCTCAGGTTTTTGTTGTTTTTTGTTTTTTTTTATTTTGCCCCACAAACATACTTTCGAGAAATATAAACCTCCTTCTGAGGCGGGGTTAAAAGTCCAATTTAGTTTTTAGTTTGGCGACATTCATGAAATTGTTTGGTGTCTACTTTTTCGTACTAGACCTACTTTCATAAACTGTCAAAACTAAGAAAACTCCGACGAAGCGACACGTAACATAGTGAGTTTAGATAGCGTAATCAAACAGAACAAACATCACTAACAAAAACGGACACATAGGCGCGTCAGCCCCCACAGCACGGGGCAGCGATATAATTTTTGTTCTCTGTTTTTATCCACCTTTGAGAGCATTTTGTCTCCCGATGGCGGATAAAAACAGACGACAACATTTTTATCCCCTCCCCGTGCTGAGGGGGCAGATCTAAAGTCTAGGTAGGCTGCATTCGACTCGCGGGCCGTCGATTGCCCATGCATGTATTAGATCAATCATTATTACTAATTCCTTTTAGAATCATAGAAGGATGCCTTCATAGGAATACGTTAAGAGGCGATTGAAACTAGGAAATATCCGAAATGTTAGCAAGCCCACTGACCAAAAATCTCATATTTTTCACCTTTCAGGGATATTCATTTTACTGGCTGAAGGGATGGAATCACACAGGAGTATGTATAAAGACTTCCGTGAACATGGGTGAAGCATTCAGTCCTGCGTTTTCCATTGAAGGTTTGTATATTCTATATATATATATATATATGTATAACAGTTGTAATATATAGCAAATTTTATCTTAAACCATAACCATTTCGGGCTCACTGTCTACTCAGTTTTCCTTATGTACAATATTATGCATCAAGTCCGAAAAAAAAATACAAAATAATATATTTCGTAAAAGAAAGTAAACCTGACAAAACGAAGTATCTATGCGACGATTGTTTTACCTAGACATCGCACGATCTATGGCAAAACCTTTACATTTGAAGTCCCTAAGCTCTGTTGTAAAGTTTTCTACCCTCAGAAATAAAAAGTGTCAAATTCATGGCATATAAATTAAAACTTGCTATACACATTATACAAGACCACTCTCTACTAAACAAATGAAATGCGTGCGATTTGTTTTAGTCAACGACATACTTACCTACTTACCGACTTTATATTTAAGACTATCATTGTCTGGAAGAAATCTCTTCTAAGCGATAAGACCGCCCATTGTATATAATTTTTTTTTTTTAAGTAATCCTGTTTTATTTTTAAGGTGCGTAATAAAGTATTTTCATTTATTTTTTAATTTATTCATTCGTTCATTGTTCTCATGCAAGTGAAATTTATTAAACCTTAAATTAATAATGCAGGTTACAATATGTCATCGGGCCAGTACTCGACATGGACGGAGTCGGTATGGCGAGGCGTGTCGGTCCGTCTGTTCGTGAGCGCGGGCGGCGCCGGCGCGGCCGTGGCGGGCGCTAGCGGGGTGATCGCTACTTTAGTGGCCGCGTTCCTCACGTCCTGGATAATGCGGCACAAGGACCGCGTGTTTGTCAACTCGGCGACTCCCACTGCCACAGATGACGCCACCTCTGGGTAAGTCAGTAACAAGGCTTATAGCTCAGTTGGTAGTAACTCTGCCTTCTGCGCTGTAGGCTGTGGGTTCGATTCCCACCCAGGACAAACATTTGTGATGGATATAGATGTTTGTTTCGTGTTTGGGTGTGATGTATCATGTACGTATATTTACAAAAAGTATTTAAGTATTCTATCCGTAATCTAGTTCTCATATTACAAGCTATGCTTCGATTGGGGCTAGATGGCGCTGTTCAGGTTACGATAAGGGCGAAGGTGGGAGCGCACTTCACCCGGAATCCTCCCTTTAGTCCACATTCGTAGCTGATATTTGATAACCAGCTACGAACATGGAATTTTTTTCTTGCTTGATATCCAGTTACGAGAACGGAATGTTCTTGCCGTTTTCGTAGCCAGCTACGAATATGTTTTTTTTATCGCTGTTCATAACTGGTTATTAATTAATAATATTTTATCCACTTTCGTAGCCGAGTTTCATAACCTGGAAATATAAACATTTCAAAACTTTTCATACTTGCTCT
Organism: Venusia cambrica; assembly: GCA_951394065.1. NCBI lineage: Eukaryota > Metazoa > Arthropoda > Insecta > Lepidoptera > Geometridae > Venusia > Venusia cambrica. The sequence goes on from OX596054.1 coordinate 9,086,009, forward strand.
CACAATACCTACTAACCATCGACATTGAATAAATACTATATGATAAATACTTACAATGCAACTGGCTGATAAGAATTTCCATCTATTTCAATGTGTCATTGAAATGTCATTTGCTAAAGTCTTTTCTTTTTCTGTATTTCTTCGTGTGGTTCAAAGAAATGTTTTTATGATAGAGCCAAAATGGATGCAATTGAAGGAAAATCAATTGAATTTGTGGCAACGAAACGAGATGGCATTAAGCTGCTTTATGATGGTCGGCAGTATCATCAAAGGAAAACATATAGCAACAAAAATAAATTTTATAAGTGTTACAATTTAAGAGGCTGTGGAGGTAACGTAACTCTTGACAGTAAAAATAATTTCGTAAAAGAAAAATCACATGATAATAATTGCTTACCTAATTTTGTGAACAATTCAATAATTAAAAAAGTTCAAAATTTAAAAGCGAAGATTAGCTCAAACTTGGAACCTATTCAGAAACAATATGAAGAAATGATTTGCGAGCTGCAGGATGATGGTACGGATTTAGTCAGTAAACTACCGGACTTCAGTAGTTTAAAAAGTGGTCTGTATAATGCCAGAAACAGAAGTTTGGGTGTGTTAAAACTACATTATTTAAATTCTCCGGCCGAAGTAACCGTACCAAAAAAAATCGAAAATTTTTTACTAGCGGATTTTCAGGATACTAATGATGCGGCTAGAATTCTTGTTTTTTGCTGTCCTGATATTCACAATATTCTTGATAATTGTAACCATTTTTTTATGGATGGTACTTTTTGGTCATGTCCGGCACCATTTCAGCAAATTTACTCTATACACGGATACAACAAAGTTACGAAACAAATAATTCCTTAATTGTTCTCATTTCATCATGATAAAAAAGAGAGGACATATGAGATCTTACTAGAACTAATAAAAAATCGATTACCTAACTGGAAGCCGAAGAAAATCACGCTCGACTATGAAAAGAGTGCCATGAAAGCAATAGAAAAAGTGTTACCAAAAACCACAGTAAAAGGCTGCTTTTTCCATTACTGTAAGAGTCTTTTTAGAAAAGCTAAGTCATTAGAACTGAAATCAAGTGTACAAAGACGACACGTTGCAAGATGTGCAAGTTTGGCACGATTACCACTAAAGAAAATCTTGTCCGGATACAAATATATCATGCAAAGATCACCTAAATGCGTGGCAGTCGAACAATTTAACTCCTATTATAATAATTATTGGTTAAACGATATTCAATTTATGAAGAAATGGTGCTGTTATAAAGAAGACATAAGAACCACCAACCACCTTGAAGGGTGGCATGCAAGACTTAACAAGTATATGGGGCGGAAAAACCCATCCTTAGCTCAAGTGTTACAATTTTTAGTCAAGGAAACAAAGATCCGATTACGCAGTAAATCTATCAAATCCAATTATAAAGAAATTGATACAGAAATAAATTCCGCAATTGAGGACCTAGAAAAAAATATTATTACTGTTGGGCACTGCCTAGAAATAATTTCTCCGTTTAAAATTTAGTATGTACAAGTTTGAATCTCTAAGAATTTTGTTTTTGGGTAGGCATTGTGTTGTCCTTGTTATTTTATTAAAAATAAATATATTTTCTGAGCTTACGAATGTGTTTGTGGTCAAAGGAGGCAGGATATTTCCTCGTTTACTCTTGTAAACGACAATTCCCAACATTGTATTATGAGGGTAAGTATTTCACTACAAAAATCTTTTGTCAAGACAAACACGTGATTTTTTCTCATATTGACCATACACCATAACTTTTTATGTAGTTTTGAAAAGTTGATATTTCCTATGTTAGGTAGGTTATGAAACTCGGCTACGAAAGTGGATAAAATATTATTAATTAATAACCAGTTATGAACAGAGATAAAAAAAAACACATTCGTAGCTGGCTACGAAAACGGCAAGAACATTCCGTTCTCGTAACTGGATATCAAGCAAGAAAAAAAATCCATGTTCGTAGCTGGTTATCAAAGATGCGAACGTGGACTAAAGGGAATCCTCAACTGTCTGAGGAACTGGCTATCTTACCATTAAATGCCAAAACACAACAATTTATAGTTGAGATGAAGGCCAAGCACTTCTCCGTCGTACAAAGTAATAAATATTGAATTTGCTGTAATGGCGGCATCGAAAATCGAAAAATAAAAATGTGACCAACCTACCTGGCAACAAATCAGTAAGAGCACTTCATCCAGAACTAAAACGGCATTGTTTGTCTCGATACGTTGTTTTGAAGTCTCGGAGTGCGTGTATGAGTTACTTTAGTACTACACTAGGTGATCTCTCATATTGAATCGATCAATCAGTATATGTCTAAGAAAATAAATAATAAATGACAAGTATCTAATTAAATTATATATTTTAAATATTTGGTCATCAAGAAAAATCTGCTAAGAAAATATTTTGACAGTATTCGAACTTAGGGCGGAGTACGTTTGGTTGTTTTTTCATTCACTTTGTTTATTGACAAAATACATTTTGAAGGTGACCGAAATTAGCTCTAGCTCTTAATTAGCTAACCGTTTAAATGTTTTTTTTTATTGTACGACGGGTAAGCGCTTGGCCTTCATCTCACCTGGTTCCACAAGTTGAGATAAGGCCGAAGGTGGAGGCGCACCTCACCCGGAATCCTCAACAAACTGAGGAACTGGCTATCTTACCTCTTAAATGCCGGAACACAACAATTTTAGAATTGTTATTATGGCGACAGAATTAGGTAAGACGGTGGTAGCTAGCCAGGCGGACTTAAACAAAGTCCTACCACCAACCAAACCAAGCACAATATATTGTACTCCCCATGGGTGTCGAACCCGGGACCTCTGGATCTGAAGTCGGTGGATTGAACCACTAGACCAAATTACTACAATTGGGCGCGGCAATCATGGTTTTTACTGGCTCTTTGTTAGTTGTGGGATTGTAGCCAACTCGTGCCCTTAAGTAATTGTTACTAAGAGAAACCGAGTTGTTTGCTATTTATTTTATTTATTTATTTATCGACCTATCAGTATAATATGTCCAAGAAAGTTTAAGGCAAACTTGGACTTGCCTAAATCATCAGCAATGCAAAATGAATACCGAAAATAGTTCCTGTATCTGATTCGCTTTATTTTTTATTTCAGCATTCTGAGGACAGTAAATTGCTGAATGGGTGTGGCTGAAGAAACATTAAGTCTGGTTCCCGTGTGTGATCTTCATATTGAATCATTCCATGTTTCATTCTTGGTTTATTTACAAGAAAATAAGATATTTGAAATGAAAAATAACTAAAAACAATTCACAAGGACTAATTATTAACATTCGCGTGGCAGCGGTATATTCTAATCTAAGATAAATAATACAGTCACATTTTTTCTTGACAATTTAAGCTGTCTTTATTTATTAATCAGTAAATTGTGATCATTTAGATTTAATAAAACTATTATGAATTTATGAATTTTATTTTATGATCAGGGTTATAAAGTTAAAGGAATCAAGAGTGTGTTCGCTAAATAACATCCGAAATCTTTTAAAAACGTTTTACACAACGTTTTGGAATCAAACAGAGTCCAATATTGTGTGCAGCTACTCATCTGCTCGTTCATTGAGTCCGTCACTCTGTCGAAAACGCTTTCATTCATCAAGGAATTTAAATACGGTACTACGATTTCTGTTTTAAACTTGGTAGATGCTTTACAAAATGTTCCAATCCATATTGTACTACGTCGTATTCTAGACTCGTCCAGGCTGTTTCGCTCTTGATTCGCAAATTTCATGTCCCCGCAGTCTTGCCTGTCAATGTCACAGTGGCTGAGCGATTCGTCGATAGACAAAGTCACTGTCTTCACACTGTTCCTCAACGTTAGGTTCAGACTGCTTTCTGTGGATTTTAAATCAAAACCAAATTCTGAAAAGGAGCTCCTAATATATTCGGATAGTTCGTATTCCGTGGTGGATTCGTATTTTAAAGTTGACGTGGAATCTGATGAGCTGGCGTTGTCCAGTAAAATATCCGAATTAGTTTTCGGAGTTTGTGAATTTACATTATCAGACGGAATGCTGTATGTCAATGCTAGAAGCGCATTTGGAGTGTACGTTATATTAGAACAGCTCTCTAAAACGTTCCGATGCTTATCGTTCCAGTGGATTATGTCGAACGGTTTCGTTTCGAGTGATGGGTTGTCGTATACCATAAATATTCCATGTGCCAGCTTCAAGTTTATCTCTATAGTGAGGTTTGGGGTGACGCTCGTAATTATCACAAAGTACAGTTTTCTCATCACATTCAACGACATCACATTGTTATTTTTCAATAATGCCGACAGCACGTAACCTTGTGATACATTCCTGAAATGCCAATCTCGAATGAACACTGATGGTACAGGATTCCTCTTTATTGTACAATGTGTCTTATTGAACGAGTTATAGAATGTAGCTAGTCTTTGGAAGAAGTCGCTGGAGCAGGAATTGAATTTGCACACTGATAAGTTAAAACTTAAGCGTCGCGGTTGTATTAGAATGTTAAAAGATTGACATTTTATATTCGGTGGTTCCAAATATCGTTGTTTTTGTCTGTTTTCAAGATACTGTCCATTGAAATATTTGGTGAACCTTTTTAAATCAATCTGTATCATATATTTCGGCTCGTAAACTGGTTGCACGGCTTGCACTGTAGTCTGCGATGGTTTTAGGGTTGGTCGCTTCTGTATAACATTTTGTAACATGTGCTGTATCGAGTTGTACATAGCTTGTACTAAATCCAGTACAACATTAATTTCGGTTTCAGACGCAGCAAGCGCGTTCATCGTGAGTCTCGCCAATAGTGCAGAGTTATCTGGTTCAACTGTATTATATGTATTTTGATTTATATTTTTGTATGGCAGTAAAGTCATAATTTCTGTATTGCTAAGTTTATGCTCGGCCGCTTCTGGTATATTTTTGCAAGCGTGATTAGGTGTTAAATCCTTAGGACAGTAAGTATTCAGTCTGATATTGTTTTCGGTTATTCGAAAATGAAAGTTAACTTTGCGTTTTATAGTTAAATTCCTTCTGACATAAGCATTATTTTGCGTGGGCATTCGATCTTTGGGAATTGTAGTTTTCATAACATTGTGTCTTCTAAGTTTGTTGGGCTTATAATACTTAAAAGAATTCGAGTTATACGGTTTGTGCTCATTACAATATGACTTCATCTCGGCGCTTTGTATAATTTTGATGGAAGTACCAAGTTTTTATATCGCGTATATGATCAGATATGGGTACTTATTCAACAGTAGGTAGTATACGCGTGCAACCTGTAAAATTTGAATTATAAAAACTCTTAACCACATCAATGTTGTAGCGATGTAATTTTACGAGCTCGCTCTGCTCATAGATTTGTACAAACATACATTGTTCTGAATGTGTCCACTGTCCATAGTCGTGATTGAAGTGTCTAAGTGAGGATAGGAGGATCGTTAAACAGGATATAAAAATATACTGCAGGAGGAGAGGTTCTAATCCAATGTATTCTATGAAATTTGCGACCATGCTATGCATTATTAGGTAGGTAGCATTGATTTATTGTAGAGGTTGATTTTTGAATTTTGGTCATCATCATAATCATCATTTAAGACTGGACACCCTTCTCCAATGATCTCCTTTTTCTACCCTGCCTCAAAAAGCTACTTGAGCCCCCTCCAATAATTAGATTACCATGCAAACGTACCTATAGGACGTACATACCCTACACTTATTTGCTCGATTTGAGCTTAGCACTATAGCCCGTTCTGTGCGACATAAGTATAATATAGGTACCTAAAACCATAAATCCCTAACCCTATTGGAAGTACCTGGTACCTTACCTAATCACTTTCAATGATATTGGTAAGTACCCTACTCATTCAATTATGCATACAAACCTACTGATGATGCTGGTTACATTGTTGTATAACATATCTGTGCATATAATATCCGAGATGGAAATTAAATATAAATTTTCAGTGTAAATCTGTTTACATTTTATCAGTTTTGTTGAATTTAATATGACACGACTTGCCCCGACTTTGATTGACTGACATCTAGTTGATCTTTTATTTTACCAAAGAAGAAATCATTTCCTAAGACAGTTTTGTATCGTACTATTACTGTTATATACTCTTTGGTATTGTACCTTTATAAAAAGGAGCTAGAACACGAATTTACCCACTGTAAGTTGCTGCAGATGGGATTGCAAAAAGTTTGTAAGCCAAAATGTTATAGGTCTTGTCTATCTCATTATCAACAACGAAATCTAGATTTTAGTCCAGTAGGTCGCCTCCTTTACCCCTCTATCAGCCTTTTCCAGCAGATCCTCCAGCGTGCAGGAGGTTGGACACAGTGGTCAGCTCCACAGGCAGTTAATCGCTTTTTGAGTTGAAACCGAGGGGTGCAAACTAAAGGCCCCGCAGTAGCGCTATACCCGCAGCTCAAAGGAGAGACTAGTGGATTGGTATTGGTGAGGATGTGTCATGTCGTTTCAGATGTATTGTCAGAACTGTCACGTGTATGTCACTGTCACTTTGTGATTATATTGGATATCTGTTCATTTTTGATTACCAACACTACCAGGCCTGAAGCTTTCCTCATAAATTGGGAAAAAAATATATTTTCCATAATTATGTAATGCAGGTTTCCACGAACTTACCACAAAATTTAGTCGGCGACACTACATAAGTGTTAGTCGGCGACACTACATAAGTGGGTATTAGGTAGTGTCGCAGACTAAATTTTGTGGGAAATTGGTGGAAACTGGTGGCCACGTTAAAGGTACTTGAATTGGTTATGTTTGAATGGCTTAGTATTATTTGTAGTATTATATAGTGCTTTTATTTATGCCCAGATAAAGGTAAATAAATTTGGAGTTGGCAAGGCAAATCAAACCTGCATGATGATGATAAATCGTTCGATGCCCTTGATAGCCGGTGCTATTCGCTTTTGTGTAAATTGTAATTCAACAAGATCGGTAGTTGCAGCGGCAGTGTCTGTAACAAATTACAACCTCTACCAACCATTACACCGGAGGTATTTAGTAACTCCAGTATCAGCACCTATAAAAATGGTAGCACTATCTGAAGTTTTCAAGTATGTGGATCAGAATACTAAAGCCTACAAGGAATTATTGAAAGAAGCTGTAGCCATTCCTTCAGTATCTTGCGATGTAAAGTACCGCCCCGATTGTGTGCGAATGGTTCACTGGACCCAGGAAAAATTGAAGGAAGTTGGAGCTACAACAGAACTCAGGGAAGTTGGCTTTCAAACTATTGATGGTGTTGAAGTTAAACTCCCCCCTGTGCTTGTTGGTGTCTTAGGAAATGTAAGTAGTGCTTACTATGTATCTTTGCGCCATGTTTTTGATGATAATCAAATATTTTTAATGTTGTAAGCTTTTATAGGGTACACTCCCTGCTCTAATAATATAAAATAAAACACATTGACAAATAAAAAAAAAATATATATACTAAAACCTTATTAGGATCCCAGCAAGAAAACAATCTGTATCTATGGACACTTGGATGTCCAGCCAGCTTTATTATCAGATGGATGGGCATCTGAGCCTTTTGAACTTGTTGAACGAGATGAAAAGCTGTTTGGGCGTGGCTCAACTGATGACAAGGGGCCAGTGCTTGGCTGGCTGAATGCAATTAATGCCTTCAAGGGGGTTGGTGCTGAGGTGAGTTACATTTATTGTTACCTACTTAAAATAAAATTCTTACAACTAACTGACTGACAACACAAGTTTAAGATTTGGTTAATTAAGTGTAATTAATAATTAAGGTGTATGGATATAAATTGTGCAGATGAACACTAAGAAAGCATCAATGGGTTTATCCATCAGCTTTATGATGGATAAACCCATTGGGCATGTGGCTATTAGGTAAAGAAGAAAAATTTGCTCTGTTCATCTTCACTGCACATCATCTTCTAATCATAAAAGCACAAAGTAACTATTGTGCAATGAAATTGCCAATAAAGTTTATCTGCAGTTCTATTGACAGACTTAAATTGACCATTGTCTTGCACCTAAGTACCTACTAGCCTGGGTATAAATGCTTACTTATACTTATTAAACATAGTTTTACAAATACAATCAACAAAACAATGACAACTTCCTAGAGATTTCTAATTAGATTTTGTCATTACAGCTGCCAGTAAACCTCAAGTTTGTATTTGAATGCATGGAAGAATCTGGTTCTGAGGGTCTAGATGCCCTACTCTTAGAGCATCTGCGGCCTGAAGGGTTCTTCAAGAATGTGGACTATGTGTGCATTTCGGATAACTACTGGCTGGGTACCACAAAACCCTGTCTGACCTATGGCCTGAGAGGGATCAGCTATTACTTTGTGGAAGTGGAATGTGCCACTATGGACCTGCACAGCGGTGTCTATGGAGGCACGGTTCATGAAGGTAAGGATATAACTGCCATGCTTTAATATTGATTGTTGCTAGGGTGCAATGATTTACATTTGTTGGAATGTCAATAAAAATGTATGATAGGTGATGACAAGGTAAAAGTTAATGTGGATGGAGAGTTGTCACCTTCAAATGCCTTATGTTTTGCACTACTTTTGTATTGTTAATGGTAAAACTGTAATGGAACAATGGTATAAGTATGTACCCACTTGTATGAAAAAAAAACATCATGTAATCCAAACTGTATTTTTTTTTCATACAACAGAATACTGAAAATGCATCAATAAGGTTCTGGAGAACCTTCTGTTCCCCCTATTCACTCACCCATACAAACATAGTCGGTGTTGGTAGTAGCTCTGCCTGCTGTGCTGGTTGTGGGTTCGATTCCCACCCAGGATAAACATTTGTGTGATGAATATTGGTGTTTGTTCTGTGTTTGGCTGTTGTATTTATAGTAAGTATGTATTTACGAAAAAAAAGTATTTAAGCATTTTATCTGTAATCTAATTCCCATATTACAAGCTATGCTTAGTTTGGGGCTGGTTGGTGCTGTGTGAAATTAATGTCCTGTAATGTCCTATAATACTTATTTTGAAAAGGCATTTCCAATTTTTTATATTTTTTACAGGTATATTTGGATTTCATAGGTTAGTGCTTTACTTTTGGTAAAAACACAAAGTAATACCTACATGCAAAAGAGTTTGTATGGGAAAATTATTTTGCAGATTAAATATTATTTCAAATAATTTAGAAAAAAATAAAAGTAGAACTATGTTTGCATGGGAAAGTGTATTGGGCATGCTTAAGTTTTGTTATTTATGTGGAATTGACATAAAACTATTTACATTTTTAACTTTAATCTATTATACTTGTCATCAAACTATGTTTGTTACAAGAATGTTATCCAGTATGTAGGTATGAGTTATAAGAATATTTTAAATAATATCCATATTTAAATAATAACCTTAACTTTTCTTTTATAGCTGTATAATGTATGTTGCAAGTAAAACATTTGGTTTGGTCTATCAACTATTATATCAACTATTTTGTGATGTTCTGTAACTTAATCCATGCATAAATTTATCTAATAAATAATTCATAAATCCAACCCAAATTACCTGTGTGCCATAAATTTGGAGATTAGAATTACAATTATTACATAACATTCATGTCAATATCTTACTTATAGCTATCTGAATACATAATACTATCTACATTACAGTATTATGATAGGGCACGAAACTGATTGCTTTGTGTGCAATGACTGTTACCAACTGATAGCAACTTATAAATACTATTTAATAAATGTTCCTTAATGTGATAGTTCTTCTTGCTGTTATTATGACTATTGATTTTGTTAGTTCATTTCATCAGCATAATCATTTGAGCCCGTAAAAGTTTACCCTTTTTCTTATTACACGACGGGGATTTGCTTGGTCTTCATTTCACCTGATCTATCACCTGGTTACAAGTTGAGACAAGGCCGAAGATGGAGACGCACTTACCCGGATACCCCAAATGCCGGAACACAATTTAAGAATTGTTGTTATGGTGAAAGACTTAGGTGGTACATAAAGCCATGCGGACTTTGTACTCCCCTTGGGGATCAAACCCGGGACCTCAGGATCTGACACCGGTGGGTGAACCACTAGACGATAAAAACACATAGACATAGTTTCCGCAATGAGTGCAACATGCTTGGCAAGTGGGTTGGCAATCGCAGTATTAGTGTTAATAAATTAGAAACGACTGCCTATCTCCTGGTGTGATACTTTAGTCGCCTTTTACGAAATACAAGAAAGGATGAGGTTATCTTTTTTCGGGACCGCTGGGCAAATAAATGTTATTAAATAAAATATGTATTTGATGATTGTACCACCAATCGATGTTATGAAACAGACCTGTCTTCTAAAAAAAATATGTAATCTAATGAGAAAAACAAAGAGTTAGTGTTACTTTTGTCAGTCATCACCACACATTACAATGAGTGCAACATGCTTGGCAAGTGGGTTGGCAATCGCAGTATTAGTGTTAATAAATTAGAAACGACTGCCTATCTCCTGGTGTGATACTTTAGTCGCCTTTTACGAAATACAAGAAAGGATGAGGTTATCTTTTTTCGGGACCGCTGGGAAAATAAATGTTATTAAATAAAATATGTATTTGATGATTGTACCACCAATCAAAGTTATGGACCTGTATTCTAAAAAAAAACATGTAAACTAAAGAGAAAAACAAAGAATTAATGTTACTTTTGTCAGTCATCACCACACATTACAATGAGTGCAACATGCTTGGCAAGTGGGTTGGCAATCGCAGTATTAGTGTTAATAAATTAGAAACGACTGCCTATCTCCTGGTGTGATACTTTAGTCGCCTTTTACGAAATACAAGAAAGGATGAGGTTATCTTTTTTCGGGACCGCTGGGAAAATAAATGTTATTAAATAAAATATGTATTTGGTGATTGTACCACCAATCAAAGTTATGGACCTGTATTCTAAAAAAAAACATGTAAACTAAAGAGAAAAACAAAGAATTAATGTTACTTTTGTCAGTCATCACCACACATTACTCAGGGCTTTTGCTCTCAATCAATAGACCTAAAATTTATTCATTTATTTATTCATAATATAGAACAGAACACTATTATTACAGGGACACCTAATATGATATGGCCATGACAAATACTGGTTAAGTAGATACAATCACATTATCTTTGATGATTCAACAGAATTGACCTTTCATAGAGAAAAACACTGAAACAATAATTATTGTCTTTAAACTTTATAAGCTCTATTAACAAACTCTTGTTTTCGCACAAGTGGTTCTTTTTCAAGGCGTACCCATGTTAAGTTTCCATGCCAAGAATGTTTAGTCGTGAAAAAATAACATATGCAAATAGAATAAGAATAATAAACAGAAACCCTTTTCAGTTCATAAAATTAAGTAGAATTGATTGATTCCAGAAATACATAACATCTCATTTCGCAAACAAAAAACATTCATGAAAAAAGCATGCATTTTAAATTAAAAAAAAAAACAAATTAAATAAGTAAATAATTTTAAAATGGTAGCAATGTTTGTAGTGTATTAAATTTGCCTGTGCATATTGGGACGAGATCAGCTATTTGCTTCTATTAAATTTTATCTGTATAATGTCCTCTATATATGGATAAATAAATAAAGTATACCAATGAGTAGCCACATCCATTTACTAAAGACTAATACTGTGATCAACAATCCGCCCGAAAATATATAGATTCGGCGATTAAGTGCATTTAAAGAAGCACCACCCAGCCTCTGCTCTAAAGATTATACCCCTACCATTTCCTAGTTTAGTTGTCACCAAGTACTTTTAGCATGTGTTATGTTATTTTACCTATATACACCATTTTTATACCATAAAGTTACCTATAAAAAAAAATATTGTTTGTTTTTTTTGTCTCCATGTATTTTCTTTATATATAAAGGTTACAAGTTTTAATTTAAATAAAAAATATATATATACTGGTTAAGTATCTTTATTTTGCTTCTTTTTAATCATGTTTTATAGTTACCTATATATCTATCTAGTTAATTGTTAGTAATATGTTGTGTTATTTGTTTGTATAATTTTAATGTAAGTAAGTGTGTTCTCGTTCGCGATGCACTCAACTGGTTTCGACGGAAGACCAGCATTGTGTTATAATTTAAATTACAACACAGCATATTGCTGAGTCGAAAGCCAATTTGATGCATTTCTTATTCATCAATTAAAACTTGATTAGTTTGTATGTAGGAATTTGATAACTGTGCTTTCATACTTTTTTATAGACTGTTACGGGCCGGTTATGTATTCCTCTGTATGTTGCAGCCATGTCGGATCTGATCTACCTGATGGACCAGCTGGTGGACAAGAACGGCCGCATTCTCATCCCTGACATCTACAAGTCTGTGCCGGATGTCACCGAGAAGGAGAAGCATTTGTACACCTCCATCGACTTTGATACTGTCGCTTACAAGTATGATACTATTAGAAAAAATAACTTTATTATTTAGTTATTCATCTAAAGCTTGAGGCTATTGCCCTTTCCATGTGTGCTGGTCGCGATTCCGAACAGGAGGTATATGTATCGATACGAAATGGACAAAACAAAACAGATAAAATGTTTCTAACCTAAAAGGTTAAAAATGCAGCCGTATTCACCAAGTTACTAACATTGACACTGCAAACGTCTGCTCAGCTTGGTGATTATAGCAAATCTCCAGTAGGGATGCTTTGCTTAAGTCCTCCAGTGGTCTTATTGTAATGATGAAGAATCCAAGATGCTTTGTGTCTTTCTGTTGCCAATTTACATATAAATTAACACAAAGTGCTTTGCAGAAGCAAAGAACCGATGTCATAGTACCCATATTTCTTGGCAAAGGTCTTAAAGGGGGAATATGGTTATAATTTTGATTTTAGTCCATTTTCTATAATTAACCAATTGGAAAATATACAATGAATTGCTAATCACCTACTGTATCTATATCTAATCTCACACTAATCAAGGTAGTCTTAAAATTTTTAGCTATTAACATGATCAAAGACAGAACTTTACCAGTCTTTATCGTGTAGTTTGGTAAAAAAATATGAGTACCTACAACTCTTCTGAAACGAAATTTTTCTATATGATAAAATTTTATATATGCAAAAAAACTATTATTCCTTTTTTTTACGACGGGAAAGCGCTTGGCCTTCATCTTACCTGCCAAAGGTGGAAGGGCAATTCATCCGGAATCCTCAACAGCCTGAGGAATCTTTCTTACCTCGAAATGCCGGAACACAACAATTTAGAATTGTTGTTATGGCGACAGACTTGGGTAAGATGGTGGGTAGCCAGTTTGACACAAAGTCCTTCCACCAATCACACGGCACAAAAATGTACTTCCCTTTGGATGGAACCGGGATCTCTGGATCTGACACCGGTGGTCGAACCAGTACACCACAGGTGTTAATTCCTTGCTAATGTATTACCTTTTTATACAGAAATACCATCGGCGCTTCCCAACTAGCCCACAATGGTGACAAGGAACAAATACTTATGCACAGATGGAGGTTCCCCAGCCTTTCCCTACATGGAATCGAAGGTACTTTCAACACAACAATACATTTTTATTCAATGCTCATACTATACATGCCGTGTCGGTATGCGGTTACGGGTGAAGTATAAACACCTTAGTATTAGAAAATAAGGGTGAAATGGTGAAGTTTTGCGACTTACATGTCTTCATGGAGATAATAAGACACTTTTATATTTCAATGTCCATAGCCTGGCCTTAGATTTGTAGTTGGTTGCGGGTACAGAAGGTTAGTATAATTTGTACTATCAGTTGAACATAGTAATCAGTATCAAAATCTGAGTGAATTTGCTAAATGGTAATTTCTCAATGTTAACAAACTGCCCATTAGGTAGTTAGGTAATAAATGTATGAACATAGTATTTAGGTTTACGATGTATATACATATAATGTTATTTAATTATTTAAAACTCTCGACTAAATATAATTGAAAGGATGATAAAAAAATTAAATAGCCCGAGGTTCTTGCCTTCCCCTTTGCGTGCTGGTCACGACTCCGAACAGGCGGTAGATTTGACGTTTTAAAATTATCCTAAAAATCTTAATGAATAAACGAATTTTGACTTTGACTTTGATCAGTATAAACAAATAACGATATTGTTGGTTCCAGGCGCCGCATTCCAACCGGGGGCGAAAACCGTGATCCCCGGTAAAGTAATCGGAAAGTTCTCCATTCGGATAGTTCCCAACCAAACGCCAGAGGAGGTCGAGAAACTTACCATTGACTTTTTGAACAAGAAGGTCAGTATCAGTATCAGTTTGTTTATTATGTACCTACCTACCTTCATTTTTTGTATTTTATCTATTGCGTGCGCATGCGCTGCGAGCACTTATTAAAAGATATATTTACAGTTATACTAGCTTTTGTTCGCGGCTTCTTGATTATTCGCATCCATGCAAAGGTTGTCTAGAAATAATAATAATAAATAAATATTACAGGACATTAATTTTACACAGCGCCATCTAGCCCCAAACTAAGCATAGCTTGTAATATGGGAACTAGATTACGGATAGAATAATTTTTGAAAATACATACGTACTATATGATACAACACCCAAACACAGAACAAACATCTATATTCATCACACAAATGTTTGTCGTGGGTGGGAATCGAACCTACAGCCCACAGCGCAGAAGGCAGAGCTACTACCAACTGAGCTATGAGGCTTGTTGAGAAGAGATCGCTCTTACAATAAAGTGTCTATATAACTTACTATACTAACTTAAGTCTCAGAGTCAATTTAGAACAAGACTTGTGCATATAAATTATATGTCTGTGTTGATTTTAGCATTCGACTCGTAGTTCAAATTCACCAACCTTTTAATAATTATTCAGAATTTTGAGACTTATTTTCATCAACTTTACATAATTTTACTTAATCTTTGATCTCTCAAATGACCGGCTAAAATATTAATAAAAAACAAGAAAGATGGTGATACCATAATCACAATATTTAATGGAAAATGTATTTCTTTTCGGAAGACTTCTGTTTATCTCGATTTCAGATAGGTACTTTGAAGCAAATAAGCGAATATCCATTACCTAGAAAAGTACCATCTAAATCTGAGTTATGTAAAGTAAAATTATGGTGAAAAAGCGCTCGAATTGCATGTGACTTATTACGTGTGTATGGGCGGTGCAACCTCCGGGTAAAATAGTCAGTAGAAAACCAGTTTTATGCATTCTCAAAGCGGCGGCGGCGGCGGCGGCGGCGGCTTCGACAAAGCTGATAATAATTGTGTGCAAATAGCCGCCCGGTCATTGAAACGTCCTCGCCGCGGAATTACTGACCTTTAAATTAATTTATTTACTAGCTCCTGTTCGCGGTTTCGTCCGCGTGGTACCCGTAGTTTTACGAGTAGTAGCCCCTCGTGTAAGTTCTCGTCCGGGGAAGTACTACCACCATATCTATTTCGACCACGTTGCAGCATTGCTTTGGTCCGGTTTGAAGGGTATGGTTGCCGGTGACAACCGGGCACGCGAGGCTTAACACCTTTATGCCTCCCTCAAGTTGATGGGCGCAATGCAGTGGCACGTAGATCATGTTATTTGTGGATGTGACCTACGCAGTATGGCTTTGTTATGCAAGCGATGCAGTTAACATCTGGTGGGCTTCTTGCTTGTTCCGTCTCCAAGTTGTATAAAGAAAATCCAGGTAGAAAGTAGCCTATATGTTTTGCCTAGTCTAGAACAATATATGTCAATTTCAGCTCAATCCGAGTAGTTTCTTATTTTTTTTTATTGTAGATGGGGATGTGCTTTGCCTTCATCTCACCTGATTTCCAGGTTAATAAGGCCGAAGGTGAAAGCGCACTTCACCCGGAATCCTCAACAAACTGAGGGACTGGCTATCTTACCTCTTAATGCCGGAACACAACAATTTAATAATTGTTGTTATGGCGACATAATTAGGTAAGAGTGCGGATTTAGTCAAAGTCATACCACCAATCACGTTTTTGGCGTGAAAGAGCAACAAAGAACGTTTCAGTTATGTATGTGGATTATTGACTTCCCATTCCCATCCCACGGGAAATAACTTATGCAATGAGAAGACGTCTCATTCCTGGTCTCGAGAAACATTTCAATCGAAATTATTCATGTGCAAAGTTTCAGCTCAATCCGTAGTTTTGGCGTGAAGCTGGAAGAATCATCCAAACAAACTTTCGCTTTTTATAGTATTTGTGTGACATAGCATCTGCTGATTTGTAATAAAAATACCTACTTCCTGCAATCGTATGCTGTCTCATCAGGCTGTGATTTCCGATGACTAAACTTCGTGTTATTTATTTTGTTTCGCACATGATATTAGTATAGCTAATTGCATAAACTCTTGTATATAATGCTCTTCCTAAACCGCGCCAGTTGTACTAGAATTACACTGGCAGACGAGGATGAGGTCCCTGGAAGTTTTAACAATCACCCCAGAGCCCTCTGGCGGCTGAATCCGGTCATCGGGTTTTATGCTCTTTCGAATACCGCGTCAGTTGTACTGGACTTTACGTTGGCAGACGAGGATGAGGTCCCTGGTAGATTTTACAATCATCCCAGAGCCCTCTGCCGGGTTTTATGCTTTTCCTAATACCGCGTCAGTTGTACTAGACTTTACGTTGGCAGACGAGGATGAGGTCCCTGGTAGATTTAACAATCATCCCAGAGCCCTCTGGCGGGTTTTATGCTCTTCCTAATACCGCGTCAGTTGTACTAGACTTTACGTTGACAGACGAGGATGAGGTCCCTGGTAGATTTAACAATCATCCCAGAGCCCTCTGCCGGGTTTTATGCTCTTCCTAATACCGCGTCAGTTGTACTAGACTTTACGTTGGCAGACGAGGATGAGGTCCCTGGTAGATTTAACAATCATCCCAGAGCCCTCTGCCGGGTTTTATGCTCTTCCTAATACCGCGTCAGTTGTACTAGACTTTACGTTGGCAGACGAGGATGAGGTCCCTGGTAGATTTAACAATCATCCCAGAGCCCTCTGCCGGGTTTTATGCTCTTCCTAATACCGCGTCAGTTGTACTAGACTTTACGTTGGCAGACGAGGATGAGGTCCCTGGTAGATTTAACAATCATCCCAGAGCCCTCTGCCGGGTTTTATGCTCTTCCTAATACCGCGTCAGTTGTACTAGACTTTACGTTGGCAGACGAGGATGAGGTCCCTGGTAGATTTAACAATCATCCCAGAGCCCTCTGCCGGGTTTTATGCTCTTCCTAATACCGCGCCAGTTGTACTGGACTTTACATTGGCAGACGAGGATAAGGTCCCTGGCAGATTTAACAATCATCCCAGAGCCCTCTGGCGGCTGAATCCGGGTTTTAGTGAGTCGTCGGAAGCACGCTCTATGCGGTATCTTGTACATTTCTGACAATGACAGTTTTAGTATGTGATTGTTTCAGTGGGCTGAGCGCGGCTCGCCGAACAAGCTGAAGGTGAGCGCTCAAAGCGGCCGCAGCTGGACCGAGAACCCCGACCATCCGCACTACCAGGCCGCGGCCCGAGCCATCAAACTGGTCTACCAGGTACTTGACTACAGACTCTTTTTATTTAAAAGGAGGTTTTCAATTCGTCGGAATCTTTTTTTTTATTTTTTTTTCATGTATGTTCTCCAATTACTCGAAGACGCCTGGACCGATTTGGAAAATTATTTTTTTGTTTGAAAGGATATACTTCACAGATGGTTCCATTGTAATCAGGTCAGGAAAACGGATCCGTGTCATCAGGTTAAGATCTGATGTTGAAATCTTGGAGAAATCGAGGAAACTCCTCAAATATTATAGGCACACTTGAAGCGATTTGGGTATTTTTAGGATGTTTTACCTAAATAGTAAAGAAAACACGGACCCCTTATAGGATCACGCGTCTGTCTGTCTGTCTGCTTGTCCATCTGTCACCAAAACATTTGGAAAAAATACGCCATCCAGTTAAACGAAATTGTATCATACTCTTCATTAAAATCGGTTTCCTTTTTAATTTTTAAAACGTTATTATGTAAATAGGTCATCTCTTGACATCGACTTGACATTGCTCAGGCAAGGATGAGGTCTACAAAAGAACGAGACCATTCAGGTCTTAACCCTCTTTGCATTGGGATCTTAGTCGTAACCGTGAAAACGAAGACTCAAAACTGATTTCATGTTTGCGCAGTGCAATAAGCTCATTGGTGACGAATGCTATTAGCACAGCCCGCTGGTTTGCAAACAGACATATGCATACAAACAATATAGGCTTGTTTGCTCACACTTCAGAAATAAACATGTCAGGGCAGGCTCCGAATGACGTAGAGTCATTCACTGGAAATGTACATGTGACTTACATGACGGTATACAGAAACGGAAATATGTGGAATTCTCGGAATAAGATTTTCCTTATTATTGATCAGGGCACTCTAGGCTCGAGCTTGGTACTAGTACTAGTAAGCTGTGAGCTAGCTTTACCTACTTTTAGTACATACAATTGCATTATATTCGAAGCCACATTATGTTTTTCAAGTTTCTATTGGAATGAGCTATTTTTCAGTTCCAAGATATAAAAAATAAATTACCGCATACACACGGATACTTAAATGAAAGCTTGTAAAAACATCACATACATTACACCATCACTTGTACAGTGCGTAATATAATTGAACAAAAGATTGTGACGATGGAATATATCGTGTGATTTAAGACGGACCCGGACATGACGCGCGAGGGCGGCTCCATCCCTGTGACCATCACGCTGCAGGAGGCCTCGCAGAAGAACGTGTTGCTGCTGCCCATGGGCGCCGGCGACGACATGGCGCACTCGCAGAACGAGAAACTCAACGTGCGGAACTACATCGACGGGGTGAGTACACTAAACCGACGGTACAGGCGACGACATGGCGCACTCGCAGAACGAGAAACTCAACGTACGGAACTACATCGACGGGGTGAGTACACTAAACCGACGGTACAGGCGACGACATGGCGCACTCGCAGAACGAGAAACTCAACGTGCGGAACTACATCGACGGGGTGAGTACACTAAACCGACGGTACAGGCGACGACATGGCGCACTCGCAGAACGAGAAACTCAACGTGCGGAACTACATCGACGGGGTGAGTACACTAAACCGACGGTACAGGCGACGACATGGCGCACTCGCAGAACGAGAAACTCAACGTGCGGAACTACATCGACGGGGTGAGTACACTAAACCGACGGTACAGGCGACGACATGGCGCACTCGCAGAACGAGAAACTCAACGTGCGGAACTACATCGACGGGGTGAGTACACTAAACCGACGGTACAGGCGACGACATGGCGCACTCGCAGAACGAGAAACTCAACGTGCGGAACTACATCGACGGGGTGAGTACACTAAACCGACGGTACAGGCGACGACATGGCGTACTCGCAGAACGAGAAACTCAACGTGCGGAACTACATCGACGGGGTGAGTACACTAAACCGACGGTACAGGCGACGACATGGCGCACTCGCAGAACGAGAAACTCAACGTGCGGAACTACATCGACGGGGTGAGTACACTAAACCGACGGTACAGGCGACGACATGGCGCACTCGCAGAACGAGAAACTCAACGTGCGGAACTACATCGACGGGGTGAGTACACTAAACCGACGGTACAGGCGACGACATGGCGCACTCGCAGAACGAGAAACTCAACGTGCGGAACTACATCGACGGGGTGAGTACACTAAACCGACGGTACAGGCGACGACATGGCGTACTCGCAGAACGAGAAACTCAACGTGCGGAACTACATCGACGGGGTGAGTACACTAAACCGACGGTACAGGCGACGACATGGCGCACTCGCAGAACGAGAAACTCAACGTGCGGAACTACATCGACGGGGTGAGTACACTAAACCGACGGTACAGGCGACGACATGGCGTACTCGCAGAACGAGAAACTCAACGTGCGGAACTACATCGACGGGGTGAGTACACTAAACCGACGGTACAGGCGACGACATGGCGCACTCGCAGAACGAGAAACTCAACGTGCGGAACTACATCGACGGAGTGAGTACACTAAACCGACGGTACAGGCGACGACATGGCGCACTCGCAGAACGAGAAACTCAACGTGCGGAACTACATCGACGGGGTGAGTACACTAAACCGACGGTACAGGCGACGACATGGCGCACTCGCAGAACGAGAAACTCAACGTGCGGAACTACATCGACGGGGTGAGTACACTAAACCGACGGTACAGGCGACGTCATGGCGCACTCGCAGAACGAGAAACTCAACGTGCGGAACTACATCGACGGAGTGAGTACACTAAACCGACGGTACAGGCGACTCGCAGAACCACTCATTAGGCTTTATCATAACTTAAAAACCAGGTGAGATGAAGGCTTGGCCACCACCCCCAATTATACAATAGAAAAAAATACCTCAATACTTGCGGAGGCAACGATTCATCCTCTATCTCAATCTCATAGAGCGAGGTTGCTAATTTCTAGATTGTAAAATTTTGTATCTCCTTTTTCAGATCAAACTATTTGCCGCTTACATGTTGGAAGTGTCCAAGCTTTCCTAGATGATGCCAGTATCACAGTCGGCAGCCAATGTATAGCAGTTGCTCAACTACATGACCTTATAGGAACAACTACATGTTTCGAAGGACTATTTCTATATTATTTTACCAACTTAAAAGTACAATGTTCTGAGCATAATAATCATGTCATAATATTATACGGTGCCTTACCAAGAAAAGGGTCGCAAAAGATCACATGAAACCTTTTTGTAAGAACTTCGCAAATAATATGTCCTTGCATTTTTCGTAGAACTTATTCGTAAGGTAGACTAGGTATGTTATATTTTGATTTGACTGATTCGAGCTTAAATTCATTGTTTTGAAACAGTGAGTAGGTACATTATACTCTGTTAGGTATACTTACTGAGTCTGCCCTCGATGAAACGTTTGTACTATATATCATTTAGCTCTGTATCGAGATTATTAATACTGTTTAACGTTTTACTTTAACGTAATAAATATTGGTTTAAAAACATACCTGATTTCATTGTGTGTATCCATTACTAGCAAATGCTCGGGACGGCTTTCTCTTCATCCCGTTGCAATTTCCATAATAATTTCCTAGTGCACTTAAAAGCATAGTCAAAATCATTCGGAAACGTCAAATGTACCGCCTGTTCGGGATCGCGACCAGCACACAAGGAGAAAGGCAAGTACCTCGGGCTAGTTGTTTTTTGATCCATTCGATTACAGTTATATTGTAAGATATAGATGAATTTTATGCGCTTATTGTTTTCTGACCACCCACTATGTTCGGTGCTTTTCTTTCATTCTGCCTTTGCAAGGAATGAGAGTAAGCAACGAAAGAGAGCCTCGAACACTCAGTTGAATAAAGAAATCGAGAAAAAAAGAGTAAGGTGTTATGAAACACGTTTATACTCGTATATTGTGTTGATATCTTATTTTTGTGATTTAATTTCCGTAGATAAATACCTAACACAAATCAGATCTCAGTACGGGGCGTGCATACAACTACATGCGAGCTACTAGTACCATGGACGAAATATACTATATTTCGTCCATGCTAGTACCTACTCCGATCGATCAATCAAACGTTAGGTAAATCGGAAGGTTAGGAGAAGAGTAGGTACTTCTACTTACCTTCCGTATTAGCTAAACTCGGCGCCGAATAAACGACAAAAATTTTAAAGATGCAGATTTTGAATTTTTTCTTAGATAAGGTATATTTAAGGCTGCTGTGTTTAGAGTAGTAGAGCTCCTTGTGAAAGGCTCGTCCGGAGAAGTACTAGGTACTACTTTACCTATTTCGGTTGCCAAGCAGCATAGCTGTGTTCCGGTTTGAAGAGATGTACTTAAAATCAGGTGGTTGGCTGTTTGCTTGTTGCGTCTCCATGTTGTATAAAAATAAATATAATGTAAGAATGTATAGATGAAATAGGTGGAATACCTATTATGTCTACCTACCTTTACATTTGACAAAAAGTTATAAAGTCATTAAAAAATATTTTAAACACAACCAAATAGATCGTTGTGATTGAGCATGAGCACCTACCCTATTTTTCCTGAATATAAAATAACACAAGGGTGGAACCATAACCTTTAAATCTAAAAGCATTCTTGTTTTTATGTTAGGTACTTACTTACCTATATGTATTTTTGTTTATTCCAGAGTAGAAAAATCGACAAAAAATAAAAATTGGCTTAATATACTTTCTACAAAAATAACTTATGCTTGGTAAATAAAATAACTTGGGTCCGTGGGGAGCCGGCGCCCTCCGGGTTTTCAAAAATATTGCGGGGCTTTTGATTGAGGCGACACGTGACCCAAGGGCTGGCTCTTATTTAGGCCAGCGAATTAGCATAGCTATTCAGCGTGGCAATGCAGCCAGTGTCTTGGGCACGCTTCCGTCTGGTACTGGTCTGGAACAGTTGAGTTACCTATAGGCCGTTTGTAACGGTCCTTAGGTAATCTGACTGATTCCTTTGTACATAGTTAGTTTAATTGTACTTTTTATTGAATAAAAAACTTATGCTTCATTTACTTAAGTAGGTACCTATGTACCTGCTACCGAATATATAATGTTGGATGCTATTAGAGGTTGTGATTCCACCCCTAGTCATGAAATAATCTAGTACCTTCGTAACAACATAATATACAGAGGTATAAAACGCTTTAAATTGTTATAATACCAATCAATGGTGGTACTGCAAACGTTTTATCACTGACCTGTGTCTAAAAAATAAGTATTTGAATGTTTATTATACTTTTTATCTTTGCTAGTTACGTAGTAGTAGTACCTACCGCGCTGTCAAAAGTTAGTGTTCTTATACTCAAGGTAGGTATTCATAACCAGATACTACTATTTTGAATGTATTTTTTTAGAGCCTTTCGAAATATTATCAAGTTTATGTACCTACCTACGTACTTAATTTTAATCGAATGACCATTGATAAATGTTTGCATTGTATAGGTAGGTAATATTAACATGAGAATACATGATGATAAAGATGATGATGGTGGTGATAATGACGATGGGGATGGGGATGGCGATAATAATTATGATGATGATATAATATTAGCGCCGTCTATCGTGGACCCACAAGAGGCTTCCGAGTTTCTATTCGTTGGCTTTGACAGTATTTTTGTTTATGACCTAGATACGAGTGTGTACCTAGGTTTATCCTTTGTTGCCAAGTAGATAGCGCCCGTCACCGACCCGCGCTGCCAGCCGAGTGTCCAAAAATATAAAATATTAATTTCATGATTTAGTGTTGCCTGCTAAGCCATTCACAGCGATAATGAGCCACTTTACAGAAACCGAACATTATTCTTTATTGCACTCATAAATATGATAAACATGTCATAGGAAAATATATGCACAGAGGCGAGCTTAATAAAAAAAAAATATATAAATAATTTAATTAAATTAACCCTTAAAGAGTTTTCTACCAGCAAACCTTTGAGAGAGAGTAGTTTTTGAAGTATTTGGTGTGCTACGCGGGTTCGGCGTAGCAACGTAGTACGCTCTACGAAGCCCTACGACAAAATATATTTATTATATGGGGGAGAAAGGGCCTTCCCCTTGGTGAGATATAGTGAAAGAAAGAAGAAATTTTCACCTACACAATGGTAAAATTCGCATCTCTGTACGACCTATATTTCCAGAGATATCAAGAAATTCATTATTTTTCAAGCAAATGTTTCTTCGCGCAAGCGTGTCTTCGCGCAAATGTCTCTTTGCGCAAGTGTCCTTCGCGCAAATGTTTTTCACGCAACGCACGTTACACAAATTAAAATCGTGATCCCCGTCATTTTTCTAATTTTATAAATTCGAACGTGTCTGTGTATGATACGTTTTCACGGCTTAACGGCAGAACAGATCTAGCAGAAGAGACCAGTTAATGCGAAGTAACAATTTAAGTTAAACTCGATAAGCCTGTTGAACTTATTGCTTTGGTAGTTTTAGCCAGATCAGTACTGCTGGCAGCACTTTTCCCCGTGTACCAAGTGGCGGCAGCGACGGCGCAGCATCGAACTGCATAGATAGCGCATACCTATTTATCTAGTCTTTTGGGAGTATTCGTAAAAACCAGATTCTTGTGCTCTATTGCGTGCTACTAAATTGATCACCTGCTTATTGGTATGTCATTTAACTTGAATCTGTTTTTGTTTTTACTATAGACCACCGTTATCTATTGTATCACTATAATGGAATTAGAATAAAATTAATCTTGCATCCTGATTTTTTCCATAAGGGCCATGCCATGTTTTACCAGTGTAACCATAATAAATTCCCACATTAAAATTTGACAAATGTAGGGTACATACCAAGGACAAATAGTGATTTAAAGTAGGGTGAAAAATAAATTTCTAAAAACATAATTGTTTTGACACCCTGTAATTCAACTGAGGATTTCAAACATTGCGCGAATGACAAGGGGTTTATTGGTATTTAATTAAGCAATGTCTTGAATTACATTTATTAAATCACCTTCCGGGTTGAATCGCGCCATCATTGATCGTACACGATCTAGGTCAAGACCTAGATACTTGCATAGGGAAGAATGAGGTCAGCTCTTGACCTGACCTATTTAAAATAAAATAAAAACGATTTGGTCGCACTGTGCCTACTGTCGCACTTAGCAGTTATGGCTGTAATAGTACTAACCCGAAGAACCGGCTGTAATAGTAACTAACTGCTGCTCGCTGCTTCGCCCGCCCGCGTTTTACCCGCCCTTATGTTTTTCAGGACCCAGACAAAATTTATGAAAATTTTCAGCTCAATCCGTTAAGAAGTTTTTTTGCGCAAAGGAGCATCCAAGGATGAATCTGTTGTATGTTTGTCATCTCATTCTGCCGCCGAACCACCTGAACCATTAGGTAGTAGGTACCATTGATGGTACAATTGGCACCGAATTGCCTCAATTGTACCATGATAAATAGAAGAAGGATGCCGCCCGGGTTCGCTTGCATTTTGGATAAATTAAAATAGGAATTCATATCCAAAATCCCACCCAATGGGAATTGAAATAACTTATGAGAATAAAAGTAGGACAGTTCGTCTTAGCCTGTATTGAAGTAGCTTTCCTATATACGTGCCAAGAATATACGACATTAACGCTTATCGTGAGGAAATTGTTTTTATTTTAATTTTCCTGACGGGCTTATTTTACACACAACTCTAGTGTTTGCGACAGCACCGGCGCCTACCATAATAATGGAAGCAACCCCAGAAGATGAAAGCTATCAACTGACATACCATTCTAATTGATTTCACGACACCTTTCGGGCTCGCCATCTTTGTAAAACTTTTAAATTGAAATGAATTTAATAAAATCACTAGAGCATTTTAGTTCATCAGAAAACCACTTTAAATTAACCAACAAAGACATAGTGCTCTAGTATCGTAATAGTTACAGGGTTTTTTTTGTACGACACGGAGGTGATTGGCCTTCATCTCATCTGATTTTCAAGTTATGATAAGGCCGAAGGTGATTATAACATATTTTTTTTTTTAGAAATGGAGCTTG
The DNA here is from genome assembly GCA_951394065.1 of Venusia cambrica. NCBI lineage: Eukaryota > Metazoa > Arthropoda > Insecta > Lepidoptera > Geometridae > Venusia > Venusia cambrica. The sequence continues at coordinate 9,111,571 of OX596054.1, forward strand.
ACAAACTTGCTTTGCATGACCTGTCTGACGGGGGTCCTCAAATTGTAACGAAGGACAAAATCGAAGGGCTAATACAACAGGCTCCGGCGACAGCGCTCATGGTGCAGTTGCCATCTAATCAGGTAGGTCATCTGAGCCATTCATCCCACTATATAATTTTGCTCTTTTCTTTCGTTCTTCCGGTTGCATGGAACAGATCGCTTTTAGCGGCAAGGGCGTCCAGTAAGTAACCCAAGGTAGCACCTCAGGTTACTTACACCTGTGTTTTGACGTGGTGAACAATATAAAAGAGGTGACCTACGAGCAGCTGCTGGAGGCACTGGAGAAATGATACGCTGACCTGGGCACGAGTTTTGATCTCAATTGTAGGATCGAGTGCAGCGTATTGGAGAACACTTGCAACAACCAACTTGGAAGTTGAAAAATGGGTTCGGAAAGCATACCAGTTAGTACTCATCAATGGATATTTGGTGCAAGCAAGTATTCATCGACGGCTTTTTTACATTGAAGTAAGGTCTTGATGCTTGGGCACCACGACGCACTAAAAGATGCTTTAACTCAAACTTTGTAGGCAAGATCATTGTTCTTAGCGCATCAGGGAGCTTGTAGAACCACCAGCACAAAGTTCGTTCAGTGCAAGACCGTTAAAAGGGTGCCCAAGATGCTACGCCTGTAGAGAAAGGATACACCTTCGGTTCAGTTGAGAGAAAACCCAGTTTCAGGTAAACGAGTAAAAGCTAAGGCCGCGGAGTGTAGGGCTTATGATTAAGAAACCCCAAGGCTTTGATTCTCAGAATCCCGAAATGGGAAAAACTTGACCATCAAGGTGGAAGTGACCGGATTAACATAAACAGCAGGCAGTTTTTTTTTATTGTGCGATGGGGATTTGTTTGACCTTTACCTCACCTGAGGAAAACCGCGGGAAACTTCTTTGCGATTAAGTCGAGCGAGATATATTGTAAATGCACACATAAACCAGTCGCAAGAAACCGTTTCCGTTTATACATGTGTGCTTATCAATTGTTTATTTGATTAGCACATGCTGCTGGGCCCTGAGAACACGGTGACCACTTGCATGTTCTGCCAAGCGTCCATCAAGACCGCTGTGAAGTACACCAACAACACTCAAACCCACATCGCTGCTGCACTGTGGTGCTTGAGTTGGTAAGCATCTTTTTATCAGATATTTGAATCAATAGAAACCAAATGCTATATTTAAAAAAATAGATTGTTATTTTGAGTTATCTTATTCTTAATCTTTTATTACTTTTACCTTTTTACCTACCTACTTTTATTTTACTAATGCAAATGTAAAGTAGTTTTCATAAATAAAGAGCTGTGTGACCAATTGCCAGCCTTCAGATCCGGAGGTTGTTAATGCAAATGTAAAGTAGTTTTCATAAATAAAGAGCTGTGTGACCAATTGCCAGCCTTCAGATCCGGAGGTTGTTAGTTAAAATCTAGTCGTGCACCTATCGACTTTTCGGTTTATCGGAAATTAATGTGCGCATTTAACATGTTTGTATACTAATTATATGAAATGTCATAATAATCTCGAAGTACTCTCCAAAAAGATACAAAAACGGAGTTTATTTTTTTTATTTTTATTTAATTTTATTTCGGGCAACAATAGAAAAATTACAGATCTTATTCTAACTTAGTCTACGGCCCATAGTAACCTTAAAAACACACATACATAAGTAACTATAACTATTTAATGGTAAAAAATGGTATTTGATGGTAAATATATAATATTCACATGTTACAGCTGCATGTGCTTCGTGCCTTACTCTTCCGAGTCTGCGAAGAACTCAGACCACTACTGTCCGAACTGCGAGCGCTACCTCGGCACTTACCACAAGTAAACAACACGTTTACGAAACCGATAATATATATATATATAAAATAATATGTATATAAATATTTATTTATATTAATATATTTATCTTACATTTTACTTACCTTATACTTGTACTAGAACTTTAACACAAAAGTATTACTGGCATTTTGGTAATTCTCTCAAGTCGGGCTGCGAATGCGAATGATTATGATGGTTTTATAAATGAATATTACAAGACATTTTAAGCAACGCCGCTGCAAACTAGGTAAACCTTGTATTCATTGAACTAGATTATGGGGAATATGGGAACTTACATATTTTTATTTGTATACTCATGACACAATGTAACACCGAAACAAGAACAGACAACTGTCACACAAATGTTAAAAAAAACCATAACTTACAGCGCAGAAGGCATACGTATAGATTAAGTGGAATGGAAACGTATACAAAATGCATCACATTAAAACATACATCACACATCAACAGCCTATTAGTGTCCACTACTGGACAGAGCCTCCTCAAAAGCTGGAGAAGTCCGAATAAGGATTTCAAGAAAAAAAAAAGAAATATGTTCCGGTTATAGGAAAAAATCGGGAAAAACCACCGTGATTTATTTGAATTGATTGAAATTTGGACAGTACAATGTCAGTTGGGTCATTTAGTAATACTACATTTAAAAATGTGCCATATCTAACGTACTGCCATTAAACTATTAAGAACTACACTGCCAAACTATTCGTTTTATAATTACCTTTACTTAGTTTACTTACGTTGTACCTTTACTTAAATGTATAGAGGTTTTAAGATATATTTGAAATATATGTGCATTGTCTACGTACCATCGCTATATTGATTTTAGAAAAAATATTTCATGTAGTAAATTATTATATGTTCCTCATGTCTTGAAAAAACGATTATGTATTAAATATATATCAAACTATTCTATTATTTTACATACGTAATCACACCTTGTTATCTACTAAAATTTATTAAATATATTTTTTTACATATTATAATTTTATAATAAGCGCTTCCCCGTCGTACAATAAAAAAAACCTGTAGGTAACGAGTCAAAATCTGTACATTACTTTAATATTTTGAAAATTTCAATTGGAGGAAACGCTTCTATGATGCGTAACAGTAAGAACTAGGTATACCTATAATTATGAGAGCCAGACACCCAACAATAGAATCACAGAATTCGCCATAGCCACTATGCTTCGCAGGTGAGTTGGTGATTACAGTTTTAAGTAGGTACTAAGATTTAATGTTAGCTCCTGGCCATCTCCTGGTGAAATCCCTTAGTCGGATATAATGTCATCCATGGGAGGTTACCTAGAAAGTTAATATTGATGTCAGTGGTGTAAAATCACACTAGGTACGTTTCTTTCTGAGGGGCAGGCAAGAAATTTATTTCTTGGCGTCCTATATTATATACATGCACCGTATCACCCAAACAATAAATCTAAAAAAAAATACGTTTGCTTGTTTTGGTCACTAAGTATGCGAGAACGATTTTAGGAATTATTAATAAATTTGCGAAATAGGAAACGAACTCTTTCAAAGTAGAACCTAGATGGAAGGGATACCAGTCAAATCAAGTGTGTCTAAATACTAATAATATAATTTATGCCTAAATAAAAAGGGATTGGGATGTGTCTACATCACATATTCCAGGTCATAGAGACTAAAATGGATTGGTGTCTTCAAAATAGCTGCTACTAAAATATACTTTTAGAAGTATGTTAGTCACGATGCATATAGAATAGCGAAAAAATACAAACAAAAACAGGCCTATAAATAGAGTGAAAGGGGAGATTTTGAGAGATTTGTATTTTTACAATTGGTTAAGTGTGATCGTCACGACGCCATAGTCATCGTTGTTGGCATCGGGAGTGCTTTTGGCTTACTTTGTCTGACCAAAAGTACTAGTGTCTCATTCTGGTTATTTACCTGGGGTATAGACTTGGCATCGGGGGATTGCAGTTCATAAATGATTTCCAAGGATTTGTGAATTTTATAGACTACCACAGATAGTTTTGTGGTCGAACTACATTACTAAATTGAATTGATGATAACGTTTGTCACGATTTCACGGTTAAACGTTTGTACGGATCTAGATGAAATTTGACAAGAATATTGCCTATGGCTCTAAGGATAGTAATAGGCAACTTTTTTTAGTCTAATTACTCAAATATATTTCATACATATGCTTCTGCTTGTATGCAGCGACACAAACGCGACGCAAGCTTACATCAAGAAAAGGATTAAAAAGTAACGGTTCTTTTGTACGGTATTACATTTTTTTAATATGTAGGTATTAAGTTGACATTATTCTATGGTAGTGGGTCGACAGATCGATCAATCTGCAGTAATCTAGGTGGTAGTTACTAGAACACAGTATGTTGTAGGGTGCTAGTAGGTCAATAGCACAAATTTGTATAGTCATATACTAAATTACCTGCCTACTTTGGAGTTGGAAGTAGGCAGCAAGCTTAGAAAGCAGGCAAAGCTTCTGGGTAATATCAATTGCTGAGAGTTTAAAAAAGAAGTAGATGCAGAGGCGCACTTTTAGAAAGATTTCGTGTTGCGCTGTTTTAGCACGAAAAAGCCAGCTCTTTGCTAGTTTTCAGTGTATATGTAACTTCATGCATAATTTTAAGGTCCTATTTTACAATGCGTACCACCATGAAGGTTAAGTACATTTTTATGATAGTTAGATATATATACAAACTCATTATTGTAAACCCAGAAACAAAACGAACAAGCAACAAATGTCTTATTAGGCTTAAGCTCGCCTTTGCCTTACTTTTTTAATTTTAAGTTTACTTGTATTATTATTTCTACGTGTGTGTGCAATTAATTATAAAAAAAATTCGTATGACCACAATCGCCAGATGTTAATGACGATGTTATCGATGATGTAGCACGATAGATTGATAGATAACTATTTAAGATTCACCACTTACAATAGACATCAAATGCTTACAATTGGCCATGCTGAAAGCGATCTCTTCCAGGCAGCCGTTGGATGGACAGCTATAATAACGGCTTTCAAGGATGGATTCAAACTTTTCATAATGTAGGTACCTATGTATACTTAACCACATAAAATTTAATAAACATATCCTCACTCAGTTTGTAGTAGCACTGCCTTCTGTGTCATAGCCTGTGAGGGTTTGATTCCCAGCTGGGACAAGCATTTTTTGTAATGAATATGTGTGTATGGTGCCGTGTTTAGTGTTGCGTTGCATATAATATCATAATAATAATAAATATTATATTTTCAGGACATCAATTACACATAGCGCCATCTAGCCATGACCACGACCACTCTGCCAAGAGTGCCCGACCTCGCTGACATCCCAAGAAGAGATGTATTTACAAAAACAGTACCTACACAGTACACACACACAGTACACTACACAGTAGTAGAGACACAATATGCAATATAATTGTTATATAAATAATAAGGTTTGCTGGAAGATAACTCATTTCAGGGTTTGCCATGCTCACTATTTTTTTAAGATTATCTATAATATGAGATGTAATTTGTGTGTGCAATAAAGAATAAAGAACGCACTGGAAGAAGTTTTAACAAACATCCCAGGGCCTTCCTTAGCATCGAAGAGGGCCATCGGGGGGGTTTTAGTGAGTTGTCGGAGTCCCGTTAATATATAACCTCGTCGCACCCTCACTGTGGTGGGGTATCTTGTCAAAGATTCCCCGCTCGGAAAAAGAAATAAAAAAAGGATAGGAGACACCTATTCACTTTATTATAGGTAGGTAGTTGTATTCTTATTATACTTAGGTAGGTGGAATCAATACCTGCCTACCTATCATATAGGTACTAGGTAACTACCTATGTATTCTTGGAAATGGTGCATTCATTAACCCTGTAGGTAAATTTACATTGTAGGTATAGGAAATACCGTAACTAATATAATTATTTGTGTTTTTATTTATTTTGTATTCATAAAATATATATTTTATAAGTGTACTTATTACGCAAGACAGAATGAGAAGTTTGCCCTCAAATTATTTCAATCATTAGATTATACAATATCATAATAAAATGAAGTGAAGGTAGGTAGGTACTATGGATTAAGCTATGTAAATGTTATTTTCAATTTAATTTTATGTATAAAATAAGTACCTAAGATGTAAAGTAACTCCATAGTACCTACTTTTCTTAGCCTACATTAAGTTGCGTTCTAACTTAGTTAGGTATTTCCTATTTTAGCGTTTGTTATTTTCCGCCTTTGTGGTCTAGTGGTAAGCCCACCGATGTCTGATCCAGAGGTCCCAGGTTCGATCCTCAGGTGATTACAATATTGTGCTTGGTTAGATTAGTAGCTACCATCATCTTAACTAAGTCTGTCGCCATTACTTCTATTCTAAATTGGTGTGTTCCGTCATTTAGAGGTAAGATAGCCAGATCCCCTTCCCCGACGTACCTACAGAAAAAAAATGCGTATGTACTGCAAAATCTTAGAATCCGTTTCTAGGGTCTACATTTCGGCTGTCTTACGACCTTATATCACCTTGGGTACGCTCACTTTATCGCAGATTTTATCTATGCCTGTGCAATAACTACCTACAATAGGCAAGTAATAGAATAGGAACGAATTTTAACTCTTAAATGGTCCTAGTTAACTTAAAAATTACCTATATACTAGAGGGCGCTATGAAAATGTTTTAGGTTTTGTGGTTTAGGGGCGCACTAAAAAAGGATTTTAAGAAATTTCTTCAGGATGAGAAAGAAGTTTCGGGCATTAAACTAGTTTATTCCAAGACTACCTACATATATAGCTGTACTTGATATTAGTAAAATTCTTTCTTATCGCGGGTAGTAGGTATGCGTCAGAAGCAGTAGGTATTTTGGCAGGCAAAGAGCGTGTCTGCCTTCTGAAGAAGTTTCTCCATCTGCATACATTATATAAGTACCGAACTTGAAAGAATCAACTACAAGAAAGAATCATTGCACAAAACTGGTTATAATAACTGTTTTGTTACCCTCGACTCAGCTGACGCCCCTGACCTCATTCTTCGCATTGCTTTGACATAACCCAATCAGCAATAAAATAGGTATCCTGTACCTACCTTTGTAACATGAAGTTAATGTGTTGCCACTATCCATCTGGAGTAGGTTTTTATGTAAGCGCTTAATATAAGCATTTCTTACGTCCTAGTCCTGCTCGCCTGCAAACCGGATATAATGCCGCTACGTCCATTTCCCGCAATATCCTTCCGCGCCTGTCAACTGATTGTGCTACGTCTCCAAGGCACTCGAGTGAAAAAGGTTTAAGTATGCCAAACCGCCTCTGTGGTCTAGTGGTTCAACCCACCGATTTCAGATCCAGAGGTCCCGGGTTCGATCCCCAGGGGAACAATATTGTGCATGGTTTGGTTGGTGGTAGGATTTTGATTAAGTCCGCCTGGATGGTGGTAGCTAGTACCACCATCTTACCTAATTCTGTCGCCATAATAATAATTCTAAAATTGTTGTGTTCCGGCATTTAGAGGTATTATAGCCAGTTCCTCAGTTTGTTGAGGATTCCGGGTGAAGTGCGCCTCCAACTTTGGCCTTATCTCAACTTGTAACTATGTGAGATGAAGGCCAAGCGCTTCCTCTTATAAAAAAAATAAATAGTACAAATCCTAGGTTTTCTAAACCTAGAATTTATTTCAGAAATCGCTGACTAATCGCAGTTATACCTGCAGTTATACTTTACAGGTTTCAAATCGTATCAAATCAAATGTATTCATTTTTAAATATAGGTACATAATTTGGAAGTTGCGTGAGTGGTACTATACATTTTAAAACACGGGCTTTACTCACGTATACTATTATGTTGATGTAGGCACTAACGGTTTCGATTCAACAGGTGACAGGTTCTTAAAAGATGCTTTTTATTCTGCTACATTTGCAGCGGACAAAATCATAGCTGCTTATTGAATAAAATTAAATGAAATTATATAAAATTTGAATTACATGTCACATTCGAGCAAGTATTCAGAGTACATAGCGATTAATAGAGTGAAAAAAGTCAACCAAGGTTTGTATCATCAAGTATATTTATTTGAATTTTAGTATGCCTTTCTTGTAAGTAAGTCTCGCAAAGCATTCTTGACACTACATCCCATGATAGGCCGCCAGGACAGCTCCTTGGTTAACTAAATTAGTCAATTTGCAAAGGGTATCATGAAAAGCATGAATTTTTTTTTTGTAGACGTCATTAATTTAATATAACGTCATCAATATGCGTCATGTTGCTGCCCATACGTATACCTTCCGCAGCAGGTATACATATGGGCAGCAGTTGCGGTGTTTATTTATTTATCACTTTCATCACTCATATAAACCCATATGAATATGTTTCAGCTCATATAAACCCACTGCTGAACAAACCATCATCTGGGAGGTCTCGCTCCATTGGAGACCTCAGGCCATTTTGAAGTACGGACCCCTAAAAAGGATCCAGATATTTCTTTGCAGCACATACACCCTGTATGTTTAGGTACGGACAATCCACACCGATTTAGTAGTAGGTATCTAGTAAAACTACTTCCTAGCCTCGTAGATAAGAAGACAAGTAGTACCTTCCTAACATAGTTTTAGTAAGTATTTGATAATGTAGCTTATAAATGTAATTTATTATGGTATACAAAAAAGTGTACCTTCTAGCCCGAGTTTCTTGCCATTCCCTTTGTGTGCTTGTCGAGATTCCGAACAGGCGGTAGATTTAACAATTAAAAATGTTACTGAATAAACGATATTTGATTTTGATTTTACTAGGTATTTTTAACTATAGGGCCTATTAGTGTTGCTCTTCGCGAAGTGTCCTTACAACGTACCTACGTGACTGTCGGTCATTTAGCGTCATGCCATCGGTGTTAGCTGTAAAATCCCACGATAGCCACAATAAACAACTGACAATATAGCGACCGGCGGACTCACTACTCCGTTCAGTCTGAGAGAGTCGCTACTCCATGCCTGACGTTGCGACCACCACTCGCATAGCAGTGCATTTGTTTTGTGAAGATTCTATAACTCGCCATAGGACAGGACAGTCACAAAGACGATATTCTCTCCAGTACTTTAATGTGAGTATTTTTATTTTGTTTGTATCCAGTGCGTTCTGGGATATAACCACTTGAGAGTTGAGTGTATTGATCGTTAATATCACCTGCATGAAATGTATTTTTGAGTGAGATTTCGTGAGTTACAACTGGTCTGACGAGAAGATGTTTTCTCTACCTGAGAACTGGGACAGTCTAGGTCCTATGTGCACTTGAAAATTAGCTTGAAAGTCTTTTTATTGCCTAACATTCATTGACTCATTCCCAAAGAGTATAGAATCACTACGTTCCTCATTCCCTTGTGTACTCGTAGCTACTTGGTCATAGTGCAGACGCACGCTTTCTAATCTGCTATGGCTATGACGAATTTTCAAACTAACACCGATGTAGGTAAATAATTTAGTACCTACTTAGCTCTAAGTAAGTCTAGATTCTAGATAAGTATGTGAGTACTACCTGTGTATCAGCTCTACATGTTGAATAAGACATAGGAACGTACTTCAAAAATTTAAAAAAAATAAAATGTTGCACGCCAGTAACTTAGTAGAGCTCCTTTCGAAAGAGGTCGACCAGAAAAATAACAAACACCTATTTATACCACCTAATTTACCTAATTCTGGCACAGCATTTTCTTTGATAGTTGCTGGTTTTCAGTTGTGTAGATAATCAAATCCATTTCTTATTTAATACTTACGTATCAAAGAGAAGTTTAATTTCGGCTATATGAAATCTAGTTTACGAAGAAATAGCTTTTTCACGATTTACTCTAGTGTTTCTTTTTTTTATACAACTAGGAGACGGAACAAGCAAGTAGACCACCTGATGTTAAGTGCACTCTTGCCTATAACAATGCCTTACTACGTAGGTCAAATCCACAAAGAACATAGCCTACACAGGTCAACTTGAGGCATAAAGGTGTTAAGGCTCGCATGCCCGTAATTTTACCGGCAACCATACCCTTCAAACCGGAACACAGCTATGCTGCTTGGCGGCTGAAATAAGTATAGTGGTAGTACTTCCCCGGACGAGCCCTTTCACAAGTGGCTTTACTACTCATTCTTCGTTTCATTTTAGCATAGCGTAGGTGGACTTAAATGTATACATTTTAGGGTTTCAATATTACACTTATAAAATGTTAAGCCCGAGCCCCGTTGCAGATTGTGAATTTTTGTGTCATTATAACAATTGTAAATGTTGTGACCAAGTGCAATCACTTGAGATACATTTTTATTTTATTTTTTATTTTAAATCTTAACAGCTTACAAAATAAATGTTAACCAAAAAGAAACTGAAATCTACAGCGTTTCTTAGCGCTGACGTCGGTGCGCTTGTCAACAAGAATTTGGTACTTTAGAATTTGATGCTTTATTGGTACCTACCAACAATGCATTAATCTCAGAAGCCTCCGTGGTCTAGCGTTAGGTGTGACTCTCGATCGGTCCTGCCCCCTCAGCACGGGACGGGGACAAAAAAAATTGTCCTCTGTTTTTATCCACCTTGTCAGAGCATTTTGTCTCCCGATGGTGGATAAAAACAGAGGACAACAATTTTATCCCCACCCCGTGCTGAGGGGGCTGGGTTAAAATCCCGGGTAGAAACAAATATCACAAAGATGTGCCCCATCTTTGTGATATTTAATATATAAATAGGTATAAAAACACATTCCACAGTACAATTTTTTTTTGCAATTAGCACGTCGAAAACAAACTAGCCGGAGCTTCTTGCGTTTCTCCTGGTGTGCTAGTCGAAATTCCGAACAGGCGTTAGATTTGACATTTGAAAATGAGAAAATCCTGAATAAAAAACATTTTGACTTTGACTTTGACACCCCCTGGTGTCAAACTGGTGTCTATCAGACTGGTGTGACAGCCCTCTGTCACAGCTTACACGAAGAAGAAAAAGCATTTTTATTTCTACTGTACCTATTGCACACAACATCAACAAACAGAATTATAAAAGAAAGACAAAGGCGAGTTCAAAAAAGTTATCTTCCAGCAAACCTAGGTATAGAGAAAAATAAGATTAAATAGAAGGGAAAAGTGTTCAAATACAATAAATAATATACTTAGAATAATACGATAAACTACATTGTATTATACATTTATTTTTTCGCTTCCGGTACAGCAAAACGTAAACACGTACTGAATCACATTGCAGCTATTTTATTCCTAGAAAATAGTTAGTAATTATTCTGTCAAAAGTTTTGTAAAAAAATGTGACCAAACGTGATTAGGTTATGTAGATGAACATTTCACCAACTCAAAACGGAAATTTCACCAGAATATACATCTAAATCATACGGCATCAGTAAATAACGGCCAGAAACACAAAATCACGATTTGAAACTCATTTTTGGAAATATTCGTTAGAATAATTAGAATCTACCAATACATGTAAGTATAACATAATCTATACGGAGTGTTAGGTCTGGAAAGTCCCTTGTTGAACAGATTTATAAATGATCCTATGTTTTACAAGTCCTTACCTATGTACTAAAAAACTGCCATGCTCACTGAATAAACTCACTATGCGATAGTAAGCAAAATGGTAATATTTCTCAAAAAAAGCTCACTCACTTACTCTGGTTATTACTTGGTTATCTTTTATATTTTATATTCATAAGACTGGCTAGTCATGATGCTCCTGTTCTTTGTACCGTGCACGAGATTGCTTCAATGTAATCTCACGTTTGATGATACCTTTTTGAATATCGCGTCGCTTGATCCACAAATCGCGACCACTCTGTTTTTTGTGAACTGTGTATTGTTATTGCAATGTATCTTATCTTTAATGTCCTCAGTAGGATAATAATAGTACTCACTACACTATCTTTCGAAGGAAAACAACCTAACTGTCAACATTATGTAGGCACTAATAATAATGGATCTTTTCTAAGTTGATTCTTATCTGGTCTGGAGTATTTTTGTTCTAGGTAATTACTGGGTAGCTATGGATACCTATTCATAATAACATAAATTTCTATTGACGTACAGAGATAATAATAGTGTTATTGTGAGCTTATCGTCTACGAAGCGTGGTCATTATGGCAAATTGCTTAAGTTTTTTAAGATTCTCATCAAATAGAGGATGTTCACGAACTGTTGATTATGCGAATGACTACATTTAAAAAAAACAAAAAATGCAGTTTTTTCGTGTTCCGTCGGTCAGGCAATGCCTTCCGGGAAAGCTAAGGGACATTAATTTCACACAACGCCAGCTAGCCCCAAACTAAGCGAAGCTTAAATGTATTGGAACTTGATTACTACAACGATCGTTGACAGCTGTTGCATTTATAAAAAAAAATGGCGGCTGATGTATTCATTACGTGGTGCTATTTAGAATTGTAATTATACTTATTTTGACTCATTCATTTAATCAGCCTGTTTTCGTTCCCACTGCTGTGACACATGCCTATTTTTGAACCACAGGCGTTTTTAGGGTCCCAATGCAAATTGTTGAATAAAAATATACCTATATGTCTTAAAACTGCAAAATTTATTGCAGTTCAATAAATATGCAGTGGGTAACCATGTACCTACTGCCGACAGTATATTTTTTTGTTATTATGGAACCTCTTTGGTCGGCGCGTTTGGTATTCCGTTTAGGTAGAGCTCCATGAAGGCTATTATGCAAGCGTTACGCCGTCGTCGGCGGTACCGAATAGTGTGTCCTCAATAGTCTCTTTTATTTTCATAAATGAATAGGAATATTTTAAATGAACTTGGATACCTACTTGTGATAGTGGCACATCACCAACTCACCTGTCAAGCCTGGTTATAGTGGCAAATCCCTCCATTACTCTTTTTGGGAGATACTTTTAGTTCTAACGAATTTTCTTTGACGAGCTTCTGCTTCGACTTCGTCTAGCGTTGGAAAAATTCAATATTACATTGTTGTATACTAAACCCATAAATAGAAAGAAAACACAAACATAAACATAAAATGTGTGTGTAATTTGGTAGTACCGTTACGTCGCTCTTATTTTGATTATGTACCTGTATACTACCTGCCGTACCGCATAGCCAGTATCCACATACCATGCGGGTGGTATCCGGTTCGTGGAGCGATGTACACTGATAATTTAACTGGAAATCCTGTTTATTCACGTACATAATAAACAATTGTCATATGAAAAGGTCAACAATAGGTTTGCAGGCACCTAAATATAATTATGAAATTCGATTTACTCGCTCTAGCTTCAAAGGTCTTACTTTTGTTTTATAAACACGAATGGAAAGCAAAGTTTCATTGCATCGTTTGTTGTGTATCTGATCAATCCACACTAATATTATCAGGTGGTTTGTATGTTAGAATGGAAATAATGTTTTGTTTTAAAAATATAATATACAATATAAAAAACTGGTGGTGACCTGACAAAGAGGACTGTGTGTCGTGTGCGGTTTTTCTTAGAAAAAATGTATTTTGTGCAAATTTTGCGCCTCTGTATCACCATTATTGTCACGCATTGTGGTTATAGTCCGGTTGTTGTGTAACAATTGTGTCGAGGATGACGTGTTGGACTTTCGCCGACTCCACGCGTCACCGACCAAGAAATCCGAGCATTGGCTTTCTGACGTCATAGTCATCTCAGTGTCGAGATGAGGGTCGTATTGCGATACCCGGGTTTTCCTGTTCACAATTCTCAACGCCGCCGACGCAGCGCGAGGAACAGTCACTTCAATGAGTTTCAACTCTTTCAATGGGAGTTTCCAGGAGCTACAACTCTATGATCTGACTTCCTTTGTCTAACTAATTAGAAATATATACAATGGATTCTAAAATTCTTTTTTTTTTTGAATAAAATATTTTGAAAAAAACTATAAAATAGTATATGGACGACGTTCTCGATCGTGAAACAGTTAATAAACTTTGTCGGAATACTTTTTGAAGTTTAGAAATAAATTGAAGATAAAAAAACGATGAAAACAAACGGTGGACTGTCTGAAATATGTAGTGACACTGAAAAGCAGCGGCTTTTTATAATAATGCCTCAAATAATGGAAGAAAATGATAAAATCCAACTAGGTAGAGACTAGTTAAAGACCAAAGGTTCTAGTCTTTAAAAAAACAAACCTAAAACATATCACAATCCCCTGGGATCTAACGGCCCGTTGTCATTGCAGAGTTGTATGAGCCGCCAGAGGTATCTACTAACATGACTAAATCACGGTTACCGGAGGTTTTACGCATCTAATAAAACCGGTTATTCAAATCAAAATAATCTATATAGTCATATATCTGATCATAGTACTCCAACAGGCTACCGACCTCTGTTATCCCAGGCTTTACATTATTCACTCAGGACCCAGTAGGTAGTAGGTCCTGCTGGTTTTATTATCGTTTAATAGAACTCGCAATCACACAGATATTTACTCATAATATAGTTTAATTCAATTATAAATAGCATTGCTTGTGACTCAGATAGCAGCGGTATAGGGTTTTCCAGGAACCTACAATCAGCGTGATAAGTACAGGGTGGGACATCATATTGTTTCAATGTTTTTACTTGAAACCAAAATAAAAATAAACGCATACTTAAGTATTTATATATTCCCTTATTAAGAAGATAGATATTGAAGAAAAAAATATTAACAAAAATATTATTACAATGTAACTTAATAGTAGCTCCGTCCCATATCCCTAAAACGTCTGTGCATGCTGGACTCCACAGCAACATCAGTACAGCCCTGCGAATAATGCGCTCATGTATAAGGGGTATATTGTTGACCATTTGGGTAGAAACTCTAGTGCCTCGGAGACCATGGGCACATAGAATTTATAGGGATTTAGCCGAGAGAATAAAAGAGTCTACACGTGACCAGAATGCTGATGGCTTGTTTTCTGCTTAGTGGGTATTGCCATACGACTTGATATATGATGATGACTTGATAATACCGCCAGTATTCTGGCCACGATTTCATCTGGTGGTGACAACAACCGACTGGTTATCTATTATTAAATGTAACCAAATTTTGAAATTTTGATGTTAATACTAACCCCACTCAGTTACACTATCGCAGAGGTTCTAAGTTAATGATTATAATTTCAGCCCATACAAATCCACTGCTGAACAAAGCATTTTCTGGGAGGTTTCGCTGCATTGCATACTTCTTTCATGCCCAGGCAAGCCTTGAGATCCAGGGCTATGTATATAAAAAAATAACAGGCCTCGCGACACGTGGAATTGGTGGATAGATGCGGCTCATGATCCAGTGATAAAAATCTACAAACCATGTAGTTCTTACTGCAACGGGGGTCGATATTCAAAAAAACATGATGTGGCATATTATCGTTTACTAAGAAAATAATTACATTTAGTTTTGTGTTCCAAATTCTTTCCAGTTAAATGAAGAATGCAAATGTTTTTGTACCTTTTCTCCGCTTGGTGAAGGGACATGATCCTTGCAAACAATATCACTAATAATTGCACAAAGTTTTATTAAAATCCATCCAGTTGTTTTAGCGAGATGTGCGTTAAATATAAATAACGCACATCTATAAATATATAGACAGACACACAGACAGAGGGACATCAGTTTCGATAACAGTGATTATTATTATCTCCCAAATGAAAAGTTTCTAAATATATTTAATGTACATATATAAATTAAACAAATAAGTTGGATTTCTGTTCATTGCAATTAAATTTATAGACAAGAAAGGTGTCTTTAATCCCACGGTCTCATTCTAAAAGTTAATAAAAAAAAAAAAACTATTTAAAAAAAATTTGTTTATTAATACATGTATTTAATAAATGTTATTAATAAATAAACAACTGTATGGCCCACACTGTATTCCAATTTGACCTCGCGACGGCAGTGCCACCTACTGGCGTAGGTGCAAAGCATTGTCCATGATTGAACAAGATTGCCGTTTACATGTAGTTTCTAGTACTTAACCTAGGTCGTTTGAGTAATTGGAAACCCCGTGATTTGTTTAACATGTATTGCTTAGAAAACGAGTGTAATAAGCCAAAAAAATTACTGATTCCTATTGGATCCGCCCCGGATATATAATAAAAATATAACTTTATAGGTTAGATCTGCCTTGGTTTTACTACGTTATGAAGAAATTCCTGAAGTACAGGCATTGAGTGTTGCAATCGTTTTAAGTCAACTGTGACGGTGATGCAAGTAAAGTTGACTAACGCATGTTTAGTGTCCTCTAATACAGACCTTAACGAATTGCGTCATTGTAATAGCCACCCAAAAATAATCGTGTTTGTAAATCGTTTATTCAACCATAGGTGGGTACCTTGTTAAGGCGATGTGGGATCGTGGTTGACCGACTGATGGAAGGCGAGAGCGGCGTAATGACCGGCCGCCCCGGTCCGCGCGCAAATTCATTGGCTGTTATTTATAAATGTTTATATTGCAACCAAATAAAACTCTTTCACTTTAAAATAAAACCATAATCTCTCCAAAAAATAAGATTTAGAGAAAACTTTGCAATTTGATTGTATTGTGTCAAGTTTAGTTAATAGTGTGTCGATTCCCATAACTTACTAACTAAAATCATTAACTTAAGATAGACATATTTTTTTTTTTTAATTCAATGTTTTTTTGCCTTAAAATTTATTTTCCGTACAGTCAAAACGTGGATTTGGGACACACTTCACCTAAAGCTTGTTCAAATCCCGGGTGGCAAACATATTTGAATGATTGTGTTCCCAGATTGGTTAGGACATTGCAGGTTTGAATCACGTGATAGTCTGATAACTAATAAAACTAAAACTAATAAACTAATATGATTCCAAGCTTCGAAAACAACAGGGATTCAAAGCTTAAAACATTCTACCGTTGCGACAATGTTAAGACGCAGCTATTAAAATCGGCTAAGAACTCATTCATTTTTCTAGCTCATGAGTCAATTCTTGAGCTAGAAAAATTAATGATTGATGTCAAGTCTAAGCACAGCTTTGTAGCCAAATTCGTGGAGAAAGTCTGAGGTCAGAACATAATCGTCTGACCATAATGCCATTGTATAGATATTTGGCATGAGATATCCTAAATATTCGTTGCGATCTATCTCACATAGCTGGCTGGCTTTAGAGTGATGCCCAAAGTGGGAAACCTAACAAGCGATACAACACAATGGTGAAAGTTTCACAGCGGATTGCCACCAGTCGCATTGTGTGCAGCGGACAGGCATTACTTTATTTTTCACTGCGATTAGTCTGAAAAGAGAAATCAAATAAAGAAATCTGGTCATATAAAGGACCAAGCACAAAACCAACTCGCGCGCACTTGGAACCTAACGCGTCTGAGGTAAACTCTTTAGAAACGCAACGATTATAGTTAGTACAAACGAACGATTCACGCGCACTTTCTGATAAAATAATGCTCAAATTTGTATCACTTTCGTAGTGATTAAATTTGGAGTTAGAAGTAATCGGACTAGAAATAGACCACGTGAACATAATGGGGATTCGTGGCTAGTACACTTTTTAAGCTTTGTATTTTTGGATTGGTTGGTTTTCGGTTTCTGAATTGTTACCGTCTGCCCCAACAACGCCCTACGCAGTGGCAGACGGTAACACTTATGGTTATCGGCCCAAAGGGATGGTTAACCATAGTGCTTAAGAATGTATAATGTACATGCTGCCGTATTCATTCACCGTAAGAGCCCGTATCAAATGCGCATATAGACTAGCCTAAATTTTAAGCATTTATGGTCTTTTTCACTACCGGGATTAGAACGACTTACGGATTAACCCACAAGCCACTACACTACCAAAACTCATAAAACTCATACAAAATCGTATTACGTCTATATTTATGTCTCTCATCGCGTCTGGTAGAGCACCTTTTGTTAAGTTCTTTACAAATTCCAATAAATGTTTTGGAACTTTTACAAATCATCTGCATACAAAAACTACTAAAAAATACATGTGGTCACTCATTCCACGCAGCTTTAGCTATTAGTCTACAAACTGTAACATACGAGTACATGCATAATTTTGTTTAGTTTTTACGTTTATTACCTAGTGTGTACATAATATATTATAATATCATTTTCAATTTCCTTTTTAGCACCCAACATGATGAAATACGCATTGCCTGCGTTTCTGCTGGCGGCGACGGTTTCCAGCCAGTGTTTTTACAAAGATGACTCTTCAAAGAAACTAGATTCAGGGGCACGAAACTCCTTGTACCGAGGCCAGCTGGCGTTTACTCTGAACCTCTTCAACTCCATCAACGAAGCCGTGCCCAACGAAAACATATTCTTCTCACCCTTCTCCGTGTATCATGCGCTACTGTTGGCGTACTTCGCATCTGGTGACCAGACTGAAAAGTCACTCAAGAGATCACTACAAATCGGGGAAAGCATGGTAAGTTGGAAGAGTTCAGTAAGGCTGATGCTTCAGTTCATTTGGAACTGTTGAACTTTGTATGAAGTCGAGAAAAAATAAAATAAAACATTTTGGGTATAACTCAAAACACAACACAATCACAATCACATGAATAACCGTCTAGCGTCATTTTTCAAAGCTTCAAGGTTTGTCATTATAACCACACTTGGCAGGCAGATTTATGATGGTAGTACAGATACTTATTATGTAGCGCTTATAGGAGAAAGCTGCTGCCCATCGCCTATGAGACCCCTGAGTCACTTTTTCACTCTTTCACTTTAGACGAGACCAACACGGTATTTCTCACTATTGCGTTAATATTTCCAGGATAAAGTAAACCTGATGACAGCATACAAAGTGGACAAGAGGTCTCGTGCAATGAACAACAACAGTGACAGCTACGAGTTCACCAGCGCCAACAAAATGTTCGTCGCCAACGAGCTGCAGGTCCGCCAGTGCATGCTGGACATCTTCGGAGAAGACATCGAAGCACTGGTAAAAAAAAAACACATGCTACTTATTAAATTAGTTTATCCATAGATCTCTCAGATTATTAGCTCATCTTAATTGTAATATTAAACTAACTATCTATGTACAAAGGAATCAGTCAGATTACTTAAGGACCGTTACAAACGGCCTATAGTTAACTCAACTGTTCCAGACCGGCATTGCCACGCTGGATAGCTAAAACTCTAAATGCCGGAGCACAACATTTTAAGAATTGATGTTATGACGACAACATTAGGTAACATGGTGGCAGCTAGCCAGGCCGCTCCTATATTATCTTTTATCATCTCTAGTTTACCGAAGAATCGATACAAACGGTTTATATAAGTCACTAAAGTAATTCCACAATTGACTGATGACTTTCCGCTTCGAGGGTTCTCTCTGATACGCCACTCAAAATGTGCTCTTTTTTTGTCTCCCTCATAGCTCAGTTGGTAGTAACTCTGCCTTCTGCGCTGTAGGTTGTGGGTTCGATTCCCAACCAGGACAAACATTTGTGTGATGAATGTTTGTTCTGTGTTTGGGTGTTGTATTGTATGATAAGTATGTATTTACAAAAAAAAAGTATTTTAGTATTCTATCCGTTATCTAGTTACCATATTACAAGCTATGCTTAGTTTGGGGCCAGATGGCGTTGCGTGAAATTAATGTCCTGTAATGTCCTGTCCTGTAATATCCAAACTAAAATGTTTAAAAAAAAAAAAAATTTAGCTATTAAGCTACATTTAGAGGTATTTCGTCACACAAGTTTCGTGCAAGTTTCTGATGAAACGCTGCTTTTGCCATAATTACACTAGCGCAGAAATACGAGATACGTCGTAAAGACGTGCCATTTTTCCTTACAAAGAGATACCTTACTCACCATTGTCTTTGTGTCAAATGCACACAAAACGGTCACGTTGTGTCCGACAGGTTTTAAAAGTCTAAATTGGGACTTGTCCAAACAAAAAAACAACCTTCTTAGCATTCAGATCAGACTTGATGGCTAAGATATAAGTAGGTAAATGTAGTCATTTTAACGAAACATATCTAACTATGTTCACTACAAAAAAATATGTATAAAAACGTATGGGATGATACATCCGCGTGATAGGTATGAAACATACCACAGATACAATAGGCTATTGTGATAAAGCTCACGTCAAACCGTTTGTTGCAGAATTACCGGGAAAACCCTGAGGCCGCCCGCGAACACATCAATAGCTGGGTTTCCCGCATCACTAAAAACAACATAAACGACCTACTGCCGATAGATGGAGTCACTGAGGCAACCAAGTTGGTGCTGGCCAACGCTGCTTACTTCAAAGGAGTGTGGGCTTCCAAGTTCCCCGCTGAGAGAACTAAGAAGGAACCATTCTTCGTCTCTGAGACCCGTCAGACTCTCGTGCCTTTCATGAAGCAAAAGGGAACTTTCCACTACAGTAAGTTTTGAATAGAAATTTGCAATCTCAAGCCATCAACAGAATACCTACAACCGGTTACAATCTTAGAAAAGGTAAAGCAATACGAGCTAGTTTAGTTTAAATTAAAAAAACCGATTTGGCACAAATTATAAGTTTAAACCAAGGAGGTGTAGGATAGATAAAAAAACAACTTCCCACAAAAAAATAAAACATAGATAAACTCTTTAGGGTAGACCAAAAAACAAAAAACATTCAAACAAACAAAGAACAACGCCTGAACTAGTTAAAATGGGTTTCCCTAACGCTAAAAGCGTCTCTGTTACTATCGGTGTAGCTGTTTTAGAATTATACCGTGAATCAGCTTGTATTGTAACAGTACGCGCGTTGGTATGGAACAACTAGGTATAGAAATAGATACTTCGATGTAATACTAATCCTGAAATACTGAGCGGGACTCGAACCAACACTACATCTGGTCTAACTTGGCGAACAGAATTAGCAAATCAAAGGATACTGTCGATATGTTGTGAGAGCAATTTTAGGTATCACGTCATAATTTATGACACTAATTAATGAAACTCAAAAGCTTGTTTTTAAATATTTAGTGTGGTAAAACTTTGCCATTTTGCCAAAACTATCTTTTGTTTCGGCTTCGCCCTTTTTTTCTTGTACGATGGAGAAGCGCTTGGCCTTCATCTCACCTGGTTACAAGTTAAGATATAGCTGACGGTGGAGTTAAACTTAACCCGGAATTCTCAACAGTCTGACACACCTAGAGAACTGGGTATCCATCCTTAAAGAAAACACAACAATTTATAATTGTTAATATGGCGACAGACATAGGTAAGTTGGTGGTAGCTAGTCAGGCGGACTTAATCAAAGTCCTACCACCAACCAAACCAAGCACAATATAGTACCCCCTGGGGATTGGACCCAGGATATCTGGATCTGATATTGGTGGGCAAACCACTAGACCACGAAAGCGGTTAAACGTCCACACAAAAGTAGACTAATGCTTTTCCCCATTCACAATATCCATGTCGAATCTCATTAAGATCCGTTTAGCCGTATAGTCTTGAAATAAATTGAACAAATAGAATTACTTTCGAATTTATAATATTGGCACAGAATATGTAATAGTTGGTATGGATATTATTTACAAAAGTGTGAAATCCATGTCACGCTGCAAATCTATAATAAAATGAAATACGTACATTGGTAAGTACAAATTTATATAATCATTTATTATCAGTACAAAAGATGAGTATTCTGTTCTATTTTCCAGTGGCTAATGACGAGCTTGGAGCTCAGATCTTGGAGCTGCCGTACAAAGGCGAAGACATCAGCATGTACATCCTCCTGCCTCCATATGCCATGAAGGAAGGTAAATAAAATAAATAAATATGTATTTACAAGCAACGTAATGTCTTGGGCACGCTTCCGTCTGGCTCCAGACCAGAAGTCTGCAACAGTTGAACTACCTATAGGCCGTTTGTAACGGTCCTTAGCTAATCCAACTGCTTCCTTTGTACATAGTTAGTTTAAGTAAAAATAATATATTTAGCGCACTTCACCCAAAATCCTCAACAAACTGAGGAACAATATGTACAATTAAGCCAACTATGTACAAAAGAAGCAGTCGGATTACCTAATAACAGTTACAAATGATATATGTATGAAATATTTAAACAACATTAATTTTATCATCCGCGACTAAAACGATTTTTTATAAGTACACTGAAGTTGCAAACAGGCATACGGCCCACCTGCGGTAATCGTGCCTGTGGACGCTTGTTACACCAAAGGAATATATATACTCGCGCGTTGCTTTTTAAGAAATTCTAAAACCCTTTTTTTAAAGTAAATACATTAGTTTGTCTATGTAAATACACTAGTAGTTCGCCCCGAACTGAGATCTCGTGATGTCTGTTTTGAGTTAGGTATATAACCACAGAGATTATTTCTCAAATAGATCGTAATTAACCTTACTTAAGCTCTCCTTTTCTCAATCTCTCTTTATTCGCCTAACTCTTATTGTATGCAAAGCCAGAAGGAGAGCAAAGCACCAAACCAGTACGTTATAGGGTCTCGTTCGCTTCGCTCACTCAAGCAATCATAGCATTGCTTCTACTCTCTGACTAATCTTAAAAATTACGGTGCGTGAAGGTATAATCTCCAAAGTGTTTGCGACTATTTTAAATAGGACTCATAAACTTCTTTGTGGTCGGTACTTCATAGCTGAAGATCGTGATCACCCGGGACTCATTCATATCTTTATCTTTTAGCTGGTCAGACCAACTGGTTGGAGATCTGCCGAGTCACCCCTTCCCTTCCTCATGTCCGACGATAACCAGCTTTTCTAGATTTTCGACGCTACGTCTCGCAATGTGTCTGAAGTTAGATAGGATACGACGGTGACAAATTGAATACAGGAGTTCTTTGATCTTCAGCTACATGAGGACTGACACATTTGTGCGCTTCACTGTCCACGATATGCGCAAAATTTACCACCAGCTCCACATCTCGAACGCATCAATCCTTTCCTCTCTTGATAATATGGGCCAAACCTCCTCCTCTTATAGGAAAATTGGGAAAACTAAGGCTTTGAAGAGTCGCTTTTCTGTTGCAGCACATAACCATATTTTACCTAATTATGGAGGATGTTTCGACACCTTCCTTCCTTCCTTATTTTTTGTTAATACATATCTAATCTACAATACAACACCCAAACATAGAACAAACATCTATATATTCACACAAATGTTTGTCCTAGGAGGGAATCGAACCCACAACCTACAGCGTAGAAGGCAAAGTTACTACCAACTTAGCTATGGGGCTTGTTTATATCATTTAATAATATAGATAAATGATGTGATAGAGAGAAAAACAAGCATTAATATGGTTTTATAATTTAATTATGTCATCCTATTAACTATACGGTACCTAAATCTACATAATTCTAATAAAATTTTAAGTATGACCACAATTTAATTAAAACTTCTTCTAGTTTCTATGTTTTGATTTATAAAAATAGATATTTGCCAATTGGACATGTGATTTAACATAGGTACTGATTAGTTATGTACCTACCTAACAAAATGATGAAATAATAATAAGTATGTCTTACCATAACCGCTATTGGTTCATTCAAATCAAATGTTTGTATGAAAAACAGTCACAGACTAACCCAATTTTTTTTTGAAAACTAACTTGCACGATACGAGGACTTACTTGAAATATACGGTTCGATTATATCGGTAGTTCTGTCCCATAAACCGATCGAAAGACCGAAAAAATATTCCCTAATTTATGTTTTGCCATTTTCATGCTGTTGGAGCGATTATTAATCATAAATTAAAATAAAATAAGCGTTATTCCTTACACCTAGATTTTAACACAAGTATTTTTAAATTTAAACTTATCTAATATGTACCACTAAAATAACTTAAACTTAAATATTTTAACCTAATGACTGGTCTCATTGTTAGGACCGCCTGTAGCGGTGACAGCCTCTTGAGGTTCTAGATACTCTCCCTTGCAATTGTTGGCCAAGTATTTCCTGTGGTGGCCGTGATGTTATCACACCATCATGATATAAATCATAGCTAACACAAAAACCATGCTGTCTGAATACGAACAAGTTCCAAGATCCCAGGATCCCAGGGACTAGAGTAGAAAGAAAGAAAGAAAGAAAAGAGATTTATTTACCCAATCAAAAAATAACAAAACTATACATAATCTAAGCTATATTATGACGAACACAGATTTATATATAACAAAATTAAAATTTGGGTAAAAACGTACTCTGACTCAGCTTTATTATATTGCAACGGTGATGCGCTGGTTTTCAGCCAGGTCCTTAATTGCAAGTGGCGTCACGACGACGACACGACAAACAATTTACAGATATATTTTTTTGTACGACGGGTAAGCTTTTGGCCTTCATCTCACCTGGTTACACAAGTTGACTATATGTAGATATAGTTATATAATTTTTAGGTACCTATAGTAAATAATTTATATAATTAAAGGTAATATATTAAAGGTAATAGACATCGTAAATGGGTCAATACAAAACGTTCAAAAACACAAGCAAATCGACGCGAGTAGCGTAGGAATGACGTCTGTCAATGTCAATAAAAATCACAATGGCGGCGGTGCTAGAGTAGGACCTATTTATATAGCCGCACCTATTTCCAGGAGTGACCAACATCATCGCTAACCTGACGCCCGAGCGCCTCGCCGCCGTCGTCGAGGAGAGTTACATGGGGAGGGAGGTGATCGTGGAAATACCCAAATTCACAGTCGAGAAGATGTTACCGATCCGAGACGTAAGTAAACCCACATTCTCACCACATTAGCCCACAGACTCTGTTGAGTAAAAGCAGTAAATCGCTGAAGAAAATTATTTGAATTTAGAATGTGATTTGGTATAAATCGAATTTCCTAAAATATTCTTACATTTTAGACAAATAAATAACATGGACAGCTTAAACTATGTACAAACCTACGAATAAATATTTATTCGTAGGTACAAGCATATTAAATAGTCTGAAATTGTGTTCATAAGACCGAATTCGTTTAAAATATCGTTGTCGATATCTCCTACTGTCTTCTTTCAATAATCCACCCAGAACTATTTTAAATTCGAGACTAGCCTCCAGCTCAGCCCGCCGAAGTTGTTTGCAAATAAAGGTCTAAGGGTTACTGTATGAAGGGCAACACCCTGCTTCTACGTATTATTTATTACAGTGATGGCAAAACCCCCTATTTTTAGAGACTCTGTCTAGTAGTGCACATGAATGG
The DNA here is from genome assembly GCA_951394065.1 of Venusia cambrica. Taxonomy (NCBI): domain Eukaryota; kingdom Metazoa; phylum Arthropoda; class Insecta; order Lepidoptera; family Geometridae; genus Venusia; species Venusia cambrica. The sequence continues at coordinate 9,136,565 of OX596054.1, forward strand.
CCTGTTAAAGATGTAGGGTAATACGTAACAGTACGTCTGAATATCACATCACACTCTTTTCTATTTATTTTGATGATTGCCAAGCGTTTGACCACCATTTCACATGAAAAACAAGTAACTGGTCACTCTCGACTTGAAGACTCCAAGATTGTATTGGTTCGGAAGAATAGATGAGGGTAGGAGTTCCATTCCTTACCAGTATTCATCATATATGTATAGTTAGGTAATAATTTAATAAAATCAATATACGGCACAATGGAACATTCACAAGATACGGAGTGAGTCCATCGTCTGTAAGCAGGATTGTACCAGACAGTCTGGTACAATCCTGTGATCAAAGCACGATCAAAGAACCGATCTCATATATATTTTTTACTTTTCTTGCTCGAGATGTGTGTCATTAAAGACTACCGCAGCGGGGCTAAAAGACATATTTAGTCCTAGCGCAAAAGAGTTTTATTTTTTTTCTATAATTAACCGCCTACAAAAATTATATGGATTTTAAATGTTTCAATAAAAAAAGACGCATCTTAAGCTGAGCTGAGTATGGCACTAAAAATAAGAAACTGCGTCAGGATCGTCGTTGCTCTTATGAAAAAGATACTGGGACGCTACCGCCGAGGGCGAAGCCGATCTCCATTGGCTTAAAATTAGCTTCATGAGAACTAGAAACGATTTTTACCGTCAAATGTACTGAACGGATAGGTTTCATAACATGTGTACACTTTTGAGATGGGAAACGCCATTTTGGATATGACACATACCCGGTAGTAAAAACCGTTTCTAGTTCTCATGAAGCTAATTTTAAGCCAATGGAGATCGGCTTCGCCGTCGGCGGTAGCGTCCCTGGTTTCCCATTGCGGGTTGTGATTTTTTGTGTTATTATAACATTTGTAAAAAAGGGACATTGAAAATCATTGAAAGAACATTTTTTTTAAATGAAACTGAAAGAACTTTTACTACGCTTTGTAGCATTTCTTGGCGACCGTTGGATGTAATGAGAAAATGAAGTAAATTTTTTGAATTTGGTTATGTTTTATTTCTCGCTAATAAAGTGAAAAGGAGTGTTCTATGGTATCGTTAACTCTGAATCGTCTGAGTACTTATTCTCCAAACTTAGTAAGTAAATATAGTTCTAGGCCCACTATTACTTTTGCACTATAGCAAATATAAAACGGTTGCGTTCAGGGGCGATTTTCGCTATCAGGCAACCAAATGCTGGCACAACATCCCTCCACCATTTCGACTGTTGAAATGTAAAAACACTTTTAAAAAGCGACTTAGATGTTCCATACTTGAACAATAAAAAAATGGGTTGTATGGAGTGAACCGCTTTTGTGCGCCTTTCGCTGGTTAGGCAGGTTAAGTCATTTATTTATTCATTTATAAAAAATGTTTTGAATGTTTGCGTATATTTATTATATTGTTTTTATAATTCAATAAGTTAATGTATCATTATATTTTTTCTATCTATATAGGTACCTATCTATAATGGTATACTTAACAATCATAAGTATACCTGTATAAATTATTTACACATACTTAAGCACACTCCACATCGTATATTATTACGACTAGTCTCGCGGGGCCTAGTGATCCTCGTCAAGGTTTCTGCAGAATACCAGCGCCTATCTACTCCCCGGTAGTAAGGCATTCATGCTGAGTCGAGGTCTTTTTTGCCGTCGTGGCCCACAAATCTATTACCTACCTACTTATTCTGTTTCTTTTTATGGTTTCTTCATACGTTTCTATGTTTATTGGTTATTTTAGTATTTCTTTTGTGTATATTTTGTATGTTTTTTAAATATTGTGTGCCCTAATAGTGACTCTCGCACAAAAACATCAAAAATACCCGGTTTCTTTATCCTCCCTCTCTGACGAAGTATAACATTTTAGTCTCTTGCATTTATTAGTACTACTTTTATGTCTTGTGTATGTGGTGAACAATAAAGTGCTTTATATATATATATATATATATATATATATATATATATCTGATAAGAACTGTCAAGCAACACTTTTACTTGTTTATATCAATGAATCTGGCTACCTATCGGATTAGTGACACCTCGATTAAGCGCTGTCTCGAGCTTCGGTTTTATCTTGAAGTAACAGACAAGGGAAAGTTACAAGCTATGCTAAGAAAATGATTTTATTCTTGGATGGATGGAGCTCGACTTGAATTCAATCATGTTTCAGCCTAAAATTCTTTCTCAATGCACATTTACCAACATATATATAACAATGGGTCACCATTGTTATCTTTTTATTCAATGACTATAAGTGTTTTTTTTAGAACTTTTCTCTCTTCTATCTGGCTCTTCTATCAGACTCACTAAATTCCTGAGGTAATATTGTAATGTTTTCGTACCTACGGTTGGATTCAGTTTGCTTTGGGCTTTTAATCTCTTGAAGGCCCCGCTGAAAAGGCGGGCGGTCGTCGGTGAGCTGGATGTAAAGGCTCTGCCGGTTTCCGAGTCCTCCCCTCACACAGACGATGCAGGAGTGCCGCTGGTTGTTTAGTGGGTATACCGAGCAACCGGGGAGTATCATATATAGCCCTCCCTGAGTTTTCCATTTTTCCAGCAAAACAAAAAAAAAATGGAATCTGACTTACGAGTTTCAGATTTTTTACGGAAAATACAAGATTGCATTTACTCTTGCATCCATATTTTAGGTAGTGAAATGAAAAGTGTAATGCCTAGTATTAGCAAATATTTGTGTAATGAACATAAATGTTTATTCTGTGTTTGGGTGATATATTAAAAATAGGTTATTTTATTCATACATTTTATATTAAAAAGACAAGTATTCATATCTGTCTGCCATGTGGTGGTGATGATAAAACCCTCCAGCTTTGGAGCCATTCTGTGCAGCAGTGGACACCAATGGGCTGTTGATGTGTGTGTGATCCTTACATACTTTTTTATTTTAATAAAAAATACAACACCCAAACACAGAACAAACATCTCTATTCGTCACACAAATGTTTGTCCTGGGTGGGAATCGAACCCACAGCCTAAAGCGCAGACGGCAGAGTAACTACCAACTGAGCTATGAGGCTTGTTAATTTGGTGCTAGGCATTGTGTAAAACGTACGTTTGTTATTTTTAGGTACTTATCTATATGTTTATTCCCAGGTTTTGGAGAGGCTCGATGTAGGAGACCTGTTCAACGTGTCAGCTGACTTCAGCACTCTCACGGAGCAGCATGGAATCCAGTTTGATGACGCCGTGCACAAAGCCAAGATACAAGTCGATGAAGAAGGTATGTTAAGATTCCCTTAGATAGGTAAAGTTAAGATATTTGACGCGCGCGGGACCGATATTTTCCACAATAACATTTCATATTGTTCTGAATCAGTGCATACTTTTTTACTGTAAATAGTAGATACGTACACTACTCAGTAAAAGAGAAAAAACCAGGGCATTGTTATAAATTATTAGATTTTTCTTTTTTACTTATTAGGGTTCCTAGAAGGGTACCAACCCTATTACTAAGCGTCCGCTGGCCATAATATAGGTAGATAGTTTAAATTATCAATATTGAAATAAGTGATAAAAAATAGTCATATTAAATTAAAGAGTACAGAAACAATTATCTTCTTGTGAACCGTGGGCACGTGCCGAACGTAAGTCAGGAGGTGCCTCTGACTACCCCCTAGTAGGTGATCCTCATAAGTGTGATCAGAGGTGAATCCTTGAAGGGGTAAAAGTAATGAGTCTGTTACTGTTAAATGTGGATCGGAACCCTCGGCGTGTCCACACTTGAACTGTTTATTTAATTTTATAAGCAATGTGTTTTTATTATTACAAATTTGGTATTTATTGTTTGGAATGCATTTACAACTTTATTGATGCAACCCTGGTTCTGGGATTTAGTCAATCCTGTAGAATGTCAACCGATGGGTTAACACATTCAAAAGTACATAAATGACGGCGACTTTCTAAAGATGTTTTCGCCGTATTGACGTAAAGCTGACATAGGAAATCGCCAAACCAAGTGTATCATAATAACACACTGAATAGTCTTACGTAGCCGTTCTCTGCGCTGGCGCGTTGATTGACAGCAGTTCTTGATTTTTATAGCGGCGTACACGTTTTTTTTTATGAAAGTTTCCACGCGAAATTAGGGCTGAGATCTTATCAGACGTCCGTCAAAGTGGTAGCCTCAGTTTAGAGATTTACAGAGCAGGGCGTGATTTGATTTTACAATGACTTGCAACTCGTTTGTTTTTTAATTCTATATCGATTGTTAAACATATCAAGTGATAGTGCTGTATATCCCACAAGTTTTCCTCAACTCGCATTGAAGTGGTCTAGTAAACTGAGCACGATTCTGTTATAAGCTTACCAAATTTTTCTAGTCGTAAATTGAATACGTATAAATAATTCAACTAAATAAAATATATTGTAATAAAAAATATAACGATAAGATCGTTTCGCCCGATGTTGCTATATACGAGTACTTATAGGCCGTATATAATATTTTTTAGATTTCGGATATTTACGTTTATAATTTACTTTGAAATGTTATTAACATTATTGTAAACTCTGTATATAATATATATAACAAGCTTTACAGCTCAATTGGAAGTAACTCTGCCTGCGCTTGTGTTTGTGCTGCTGTTGTGGGTTCGATTCCCACACGGGACAAACGTCTAAATATAGACGTTAGTTCTGTGTTTGGATGTCGTATTGTATTGCATGTATACATTTTCAGAACGGTATCTTAGTATTCTATCAATAAACTAGTTATAAGCTTGGCTTACTTTGAGGCTAATTAGCGCTGTGTGAAATTATTGCCTGTAATATATATTAATTTGACGACTCAAAATTACACTAAATAATAACGTTATAAAAACTAAAAAGAAAACCGACTTCAATGAAGGTATTTAGGAAAATAGGAGGTAATACGCCCTAAAAATACCCAAATCGCTTCAAGTGTGCATATAATATTTGAAGATTTCCCTCGATTTCTCCAGGATTCCATCATCAGATCCTGACCTGATGAATGTGGGATCACATGAGAAGTCAGATCACTTTCAAACAAAAAAATAATTTTCCAAATCGGTTCAGGCGTGTTCGAGTAATCGCGGAACATACATAAAAATCCAACGAATTGAGAACCTCGGTTCTCGGTTAAAAATACGATAATTTATTAAAAAAAAATATTTGTTTCCAGGTACCGTAGCTGCGGCTTCCACCGCCATATTCGGGTTCCGGTCTTCCCGACCCTCGGAACCCACCAAGTTCATCGCAAACTTCCCCTTCGTCTACATCATATACGAACGGCCAACTAATTCCATTCTATTCATGGGTGTCTATAGAGACCCTAAGAAGTAAACTAAATTAAGTATTATTGACTAAAAATAACTGACAAGAATTTAAGGATTACAAAAGTGTTGGATTATTCGGATATGCCGTTTAGACACCTGCAGTAACCTTCATCCAGTTTTTAAACCTGTAAAATCAAATGATATAAAAGCAATTATTGAATTACCAACCATAACTGCTTCCATCGTCTTTTTTTCTCGAATGTTCCAATTTCTTACTTTACTACTTAGTTATAATGTTCTTGGTACATTTACCAATAAACAGTAACTACCCAATTTATTACAAAAATATTAGAACAAATGGGACAAGAAACCAATCGTCTTACTTTTTATTTATACATGTAATAGGTACCTTGGTACCTTGGATATGTGTAGGTAGGTACATATTTATATGGTATTTTCATTATTTATATAAAATATTTTTTATTGTTAAGTTAATATTAGTAAGTGCAACATCGGTGTATTTTGTAAAAAATAGAAGATAAAGAAGATTTTTGAAATAAAATCGTGTGTAAAAACTTTTCGGCCCCTTTTATTTCTTTGTATTTGTGATAAATCGTATACGCAAACCACGAGATTTTACTCGTTGTTAGTTTAAAATTAATCAGTTGAGTTATAGACCGTTAGACCGTTACCTAAAGGTTCTTAGGTAACCTTTAAGTGCGTTTCTTGTCCTAACAAAGCCTTACAGCGTAGGTCACATCCGCAAAACATTCATTTCTTGTACGACGGGGAAGCGCTTGGCCATCATCTCACCTGGACTTGATCAGGATCCTGGATCATGCCGAAGGTAGTTTTTTTTATTTGCGTGATTTTCAAGTTATGATAAGGCCAAAGGTGGAAGCGCACTTCTCTCGGGATCCTCAACAAACTGAGGAACTGGCTCTTACCTCTAAATGCCAAAACACAACATTTTTTAAAGAATTGTTGTTATGGCGACAGACATAGGTATGATAGTGGTAGCTAGCCAGGTGGACTTAAACAAAGTCCTACCACCAAACATACTTAGCTCAGTAATGTACTCCCCCTGGGAATCGAACCCGGAATCTCTGGATCTGACACCGGTGGGCAAACTACTAGACCAAAAAGACGGTTAAAACGACGCGCATTTCACCCGGAACACTCAATACGGCCAACGCGGCACTGCATTGCGCCCGTCAACTTGGTTTAAAGCCTCGCATATCCGTAATTTAACCGGCACCCTTCGAACCGGAAGACAGCAATGCTGCCTAGCGACTGAAATAGGTATGTACTACCCTTTCACAAGGGGCTCTACTACTCTATAATTATTTAATATGGCAATTGTATTTTCATATATACATTTCATAAGATAAACATTGATTTGCACTCACCTAAACATGTACAACGCATAAACGATAAAAACTTTGCATAAATCATCATTAAGCCCATATATGTCCAATGCTGGACAAAAACCTTTCCTAAAGGATGCCACAAATAGAACTTGAACTTCATCTATTCATTGAATACTTGCGACCGCCACTTCCAAAAGTTAGGTACTAATTAATAAGTATCTGAAGTAAAGATGTCTTTATAAGAAATTGGACCTTAGTCCGTTTTAACCGCATCTGTGGTCTAGTGGTTCATCCCACCGATTTCAGATCCAAAGGTCCCGGGTTCGATCCCCAGGGGGAGTACAATATTGGATTTGGTTGGTGGTAGGACTTTTACTAAGAGTAGTAGAAGCCCCTAGTGAAAGGGCTCGTCCGGAGAATTACTACCATTATACTTATTTCAGCCGCCAAGCAGCATTGCTGTGTTTCGGTTTGAAGGGTATGGTTGCCGGTGAAATTAATAACAACAATAACACTAACAAGCCTCATAGCTCAGTTGGTAGTAACTCTTCTTAAAAACCTTCTGCGCTGTAGGTTGTGGGTTCGATTCCCACCCAGGACAAACATTTGTGTGATGAATATAGATGTTTGTTCTGTGTTTGGGTGTGTATTGTATGATAAGTATGTATTTACAAAAAAAAAAAATGTATTTAAGTATTATATCCGTAATCTAGTTCCCATATTACAAGCTATGCTTAGTTTGGGGCTAGATGGCGCTGTGTGAAATTAATGTCCTGTAATATATTATTTATTTATTATTTATTATTTAATTACGGGTAAGTGAGGCTTTACCTTTATGCCTTAAGTTGACTGGCGCAATGCAGTGCCGTGTAGGCTATATGCTTTGTGGATGTGACCTAGTAAGGCTTTTTCATAGGCAAAAGTACACTTAACACCAGGTGCGCTACTTGCTTGTCCCGTCTCCTAGTAGTATTAACAAAAAAACTTTGTTTTAGTTCGCCTGGCTAGCTGCCCACTGCTGCTGCAACACCAGCTGTTGCTGACCTTCTTACCTAATTCTGTCACCATAACAACATAACATTTCGAGGTAAGACAGCTGTGTGATGACTACCATGCCATCACCAATTAACCTGCCAAGCTTGGTGATTCTCTGTTTGTATGATATCTGTGGTGTAACGGTGGAAATGAATGGGCGACTGTTTATGTGTACCTACTATTGGTTGTTTAAAAGGCACCTTTTCACTCTGCTCTGGACTTGAAAACTTCAAGATTATCATTAATAATAATAATAATTTATTTGTAACACTTTAGTTAATCACGAAATATTGCGGGGCTTTTGATTGAGGCGACACGTGACCCAAGGGCTGGCTCTTATTTAGGCCAGCGAATTAGCATAGCGTGGCAATGCAGCCAGTGTCTTGGGCACGCTTCCGTCTGGTACTGGTCTGGAACAGTTGAGTTACCTATAGGCCGTTTGTAACGGTCCTTAGGTAATCTGACTGATTCCTTTGTACTTAGTTGGTTTAATTTATTGAATAAATGTATTAAAGTTAGTTTTTAAAATAAATATTGTTAATCACGAAGTCTGAGTACATAGCGCTACTTGACAATTTAAAATCATACTCTTACTTTCTGTGCTAGGGGAGTCCCTGTATTACAACTGTCAGATTGTACTGCGGACTATTAATAGACAAGGACAACGAGTTCCATTATTTAGTAACCGCCTCTGTGGTCTAGTGGTAGCTTCTACCCACCGATTTCAGATCCAGAGGTCCCGGGTTCGACCCCCTTGGGAAGTACAATATATTGTGCTTGGTTTGGTTGGTTGTATGACTTTATTTAAGTCTGCCTGGCTAGCAACCACCATCTTACCTAATTCTGTCGCCATAATAACAAAAATAGATAGATAAGAAATCGGTTGAAAAATGCGACCTGCAGGCGAGAACAAACCGACAGCGGACAAAAGCATTTTTAGCCAATCTCGAAACTAAGACGCTTCGCTCGTCGGGTATTTTTTATATGGGTTTTATACTGGTATCTTTTTTTTATTTTATTGTACGACAGGTAAGCACTTGGCCTTCATCTCACCTGGTTACACGTTGAGATAAGGCCGAAGGTGGAGGCGCACTTCACCCGGAATCCTCAACAAACTGAGGAACTGGCTATTTTACCTCTGAATGCCGGAACACAACATTTTTTTTTAAGAATTGTTATTATGGTGACAGAATTAGGTAAGATGGTGGTATCTAGCCAGGCGGACTTTAAACAAAATCCTACCACCAACCAAACCAAGCACAATATATTGTACTCCCCCTGGGGTTCGAACCCGGGACCTCTGGATCTAAAATCGATGGTTGAACCACTAGACTACAGAGGCGGTTAACGTTTACGTTTGTTTTAAAGAAATTATTATTATTGTTGTTGCAAAAATTTGGAGAAGATTCGTGTTTTTCTAAGGTATAGGTACAAATACGAAAAACTGAATTTTCACATCAATGTAACTACTTGCACAAATGATTTCAATTATTTCTATCAAAAGAACAAGCAATATTAATAGTGGGAATAGATCAATTAAGGCTCCAGAGCTAAATTGAAAAGATCAGCAATTTTCGCCTTGGAGTGTGGGTCGGAAATCTCGGTTTGCGTATCCGACTTGCACTTGACTGATGTATTACTATTTAGAGGTAAAATATCTTTGTTTTAATATTTTGACAAGAATAGGTAGGTTCACCATACAATCAGAGACACAGAATGCTTAGTTTTCACTCTTAATGTACGATTTCCTGTAGCTCGGCTAATGATGTCTGGTTACGTCGCACACTCAGCCTGTTGTTTTCACTTCAACTATCATTTATCATTCAGTTAATTATTACTCCTAAGTTAAAAAGCACAGCCCGTTTCATTCGAAAATGTTTATAAATAAATCATCTTCGCAGGTGATTAAAGTTTTAAGACGAATTATGTTATTATGAGAAATGTGATTATTACGTGTAAGGTGGGTGTGTTTGTATTTACTTGGGAATAGTGAAAATTAAAGAGAATTATTGGCCTTGTATGTAGCGAAGTGATAACTGGAAAATGGTCTCTAATTTATGATGATTGACGGCCCATCACTAGAGAAAGTTAAAGTGCCTCACAATATTCACATGTCTGTTTACATTAAGTATGCTACAAGAGCTTGTATGTTTTCTTTTTATACCAAGAAATCATAGGTGCTGATTCAACTCATGAAAACTGGTATTTTTATAAGTGGTGTATAGAATACATTCTTGTGAATGCAATATCGAAGGAAGGTCAGCAGCTTCACTTCCGTTTGTATGCTAGCGCTGCGCACGCTTTCTTGTGATCATATCTTAGTCTTAGGTCCTGAATTCGATTGCCGCATTGGGTATAAATGGAAATGGCTAGGTCGGCGGCTTTACATGTCCATAAAATGTTCTCTTACCTATAAAGTACGTTATGATTCTCATTCCGTTGCGAAGGTTTAATTGCATCAAACTTATTCATGCCGATAGCAACTCCGATTGCCTTAAAACATAAATACGTGTCAATTAAACCTTTCAGACAATTCGACTATTTATGATCAGCTGGGTTAATTTATAGAGGTTGTAACCGTATAAAATATAAAATACAGATAAAGCTTGGCCTTCCTGTTGGAGGCGGCTTACACCCAATGAGCTCCTTTGGGTGTAGGCCCAAAGATAAAAAGCCTCTTTAAAAAATATATATATACAAATAGTTAGCTGAATAAGTACTACAGGTATTATAAGTTAAGTTGAACAAAAGTAGGTAATGATATATAATAAATGGATAGGCAAAATTTTAAAGGTAATTTCATTTTATTAAATAAGTAAATTCATTCATCAGTAATTTTAAAAATAATCATTCATCATTATTATTATTATTTTAGGGCAAGGCTATGTTAAGCATTTTCTTAGGTTGTTGGTTTAAATGCAGACATATTTTTTATTATAGTACGATGGCTTGACCTTCATCTCACCAGATTTTCAAGTTATGATAAGGTCTCTCCTCAATTAACTGAAGAACTGACTAACTTACCTCTGAATGCCGGAACACATTTTTTTAGATTTGTTGTTATGGCGACAGACTTAGGTAAGATGACTTAGGTAGCTAACCAGGCGGACTTGAACAAAATCCTACCACCAACCAAAGACCAAGACATAGGTCAATCGCACTGCGATTAATGCAGCCTGCTAACAATGAGTGGAAAGCAGGTAGGTAAATCCATCGGAAGTATTTGTGGAGGCGATAGGATCTTCAGTCCACAATGGAACTAATTACCACCCAGGCGGCCGCGGCGGCTCGGCGGAACTACAAGACAATGGCCACCCTGTTAGATGGCTCGTGGTCAAGCTGAGATGTGTGCCTTGCCTTTGTTCACTCTGTATTCAGCCTCTAAAGTTATTGGAGCCTTGAGTTTTGTCTTACCTCAATATTAATTAGATACTGTATTGCGAAAAATCTCCAAATTAATATACATGCCAACTTACCGATACTACTAGGTATAGTACTTAGTTGAGGTATTGTTCCCCGCTTATTAGTCTTTTTATTAATTGGTGCACAATAAAGTGTTTGTCTATCTATACCTACTAGTAAGTAGATGCCTATACATAAACGTCGAGTTTTTCGTATTGTTGCTACAGTATAATTCTAGTACCTAATGTGATAAATACATAGATGATTAGGGCACTTCGCCCGCATGGTATATAAGGACGGTTAAAATAAGAAATACTAGATTATATTCAAAACATTTTATTAGCAAACTAACATAGGAAAGTAAAAATATAAGAAATTCTTCACAAAACTGTATATGTTCATAAAACTATGGTAGCTATAGGTATTTTACATACAAACCGTTCGGTTTGCCGTTGAATTAAGGTGACCAGATTATCTACATGGTGTTTTATTTTACTCTAACACTGAACGAAACGTAGCGAACGCAAAGCAATTGTTATTAAAAACATTGTGTTGTAATATGTATACTATTGTCCATTTTACTCATATGGCGTCTAGCCACTATTACACACATTTTAATTCATATTATGATTTGCATAGGTTTCACCAACAATTTTTCTCAACAAGGTTTGTATACAGTGAAAAGTACAATTCTTTATCTTAAATTAAGTAGAACTCAACTGCAGTACGTATTTTAATGAATTACCTTTCTGAATGGAGAAAATATGTAACGGAAGTCAAATCCAATTCTAATATTTCTAGAAAGCGTATTATCGCTTCAATAGGTTTTAGGATCTCACGCTGTTAAAGTGATCATAAAGTGTAAAAAGTACAAAGTAATCATAGAGCGTTTAATGATAACTTTAGTAGTTCATATACGCTTCGTTCCTGCAAAACTTTACCATCCAAGGCTAAGGAAAGGGATGTTTTTGTATTGATACTCTCAACCTGACGTATACATAAACTAATTGTGGCTAAAATTGCTCAATTCTCAACAAGAATGATGTTGAAGATATATTTAAATGAATTTAATTCGATCTTTCGACCAGCATATTATATGAAAGCACCAATAATTGAAAACACCTTCGATAATGTATCAGTGGCACATTCGAGTTATACATATTTGCCCGGAAACCAAATAGGCAATCAAGTGCCACCGCTAACAGTTACACAGAATACAAAAATCACAGCTCCGGTTATTCAAATATAATATTTTTGTTTTCCTCGTCAACTTATTGTTAAATCTCTATAATAAATAATGAAATATGTGAGTACTTATTGTACAGGACGGTTTCAATTTAAAGAATGATGTGGACGACTTTGACCGTACTAAGCATAGTACCAATGTCCTTAATACCGAGGACGATATGGCTTTTATATTCCTCTTATATGGTTTCAACAATAATTAAAGGCAAATAATAATTAATATACACTTTCTGTTCAAATTTAGAATCAATAAGACTTATAAAGGTAACATTGCGTAAGTTCTTACTCATTTTCGTTACAGAAAATTGACACTTTTTTTTTGGAATTTGCGATTTCGTGCCACAACATCCTTTTTCATTTCAACTATAAGTACAACATAAAATTACACATGCATAAAGTATTTTATATGTAAATTCTTAAAAACAAGACACATTATCAATAAATCTATTAAATAACTCAGGAACAAATGCATTAATAAATCGTTCAATTTATGTACCTACTACATAACTTTTTGATTAACAAATCTTTTTGAAATATTTACCGCAGTCGTCGATATAAACCAGCGAGTTTTAACTCTCAAAATGTTTTTGTAAATATATTAACAACCATTTATGTACTCACAGTGTCTTAATAACGTAGCTAAAACATACTAAGTGTAAACTGGTAAAATCTCTCAAAGACTAATCTTATGATTTAAGTACTTAAAATTCTATAAATTCGCTAACATTTAAATAATATACCATCTAATGAGATTCAAGTGGTAGAGTATAAAATTTCTCAATTTATGTTTTATTTTTGTCTTAAAGGTACTAAATATATCGGTTTTATAGACATAAAACGTTCGTATTATATTTACAATTAATGAGTATTGTCATTGAAATCCCAGACTTTTATTTGTGATATTGTGTAAAGGTATAGTAAAGTAAGTATATAAAAGGAGTATTAAAAGGTAAATTTAAAAATATTAATGTATAATGAAGGTCAGGAATGTAATGAAGAAAATCTTCAGTAATAAATCTTACGTTTTGAGAAGCTTGTAAATATAGTATTTGTTTGTCGGTAGGCAACGAGGCTCTACCTGCTGCTCTGGCAAGATAAAGTTAAGTCGGCAACATTGGGTAGCTAGGTACTTGGATTTAAATAATTACACGGTAGCAATTTCTGTGTGCAAAAGGTATAAATTATATCAAAAGGTATTCATAAAACCATAAGTATCGAAGTAAATGTTTTAAGTAACTATCTGGAAAGGTGGTAGAGAGTATTCATCGGAATATGACTTTGTAGCCTGTAGTTCTAACGCCATAAAGTTAAATTTACTGGCGCTGCCTACCAACCATAAACCTTTGAAACTAATAATAGATGGGGCAGGATCTACAGTCAAAATATTTGTCAGAGAAACGTTCTAGCGTGATAGTTTGGTACAAGCGATAATAATGTATGAGTATGTTATGTAACAATGGAAAAGAGGCCATTCTTGTTTGTTAAATCTATAAAAAGCATTATATTTTCCTCCGTTATGTTGTTCAGGTACCTATATTAAATTAATTTGTACCTTATTTGTATGTATATTAGGAGTTAGTTCTTGAATATACAATTAAATTATTTTGCTAAGACGTTGATCGTATTATTGATATGATTTATGTTTTTAAAAACGTCAATGTTGCTTGACTGATCTGCTGTGTTGTAGGTAATTAGGTCAACAATTGGAATAAACCAATGAAATCAAATTCGCTAGGTCATTCTGAATTGACTTTGCTAGATAGGTATGAGATCAATACGCGTTTGGTTGACGTGCGGAGGCCGAGGTACTGACTCAACCTTGACGTATTCATTCGGTGATATGATTTCAATCACAAAAGCCAATTAAACAATAAATACTACGAGTATACAGTATAATTTAGCACCTACCATAGATATACAATTCTTAGAAGCCACTTTTTCTCTTTATTATTTGTGGCTTTAATATTGTATCCGGATTAAATTGGTCTAAATAGATACCAAATTAAATTGAAACTCTAGCGACGCATTGAGTTCCATAAAGTATGTTTCTTTGTCAAAGTCTAATTATTAAGCGCATATTAGCGAGCAGAAAATAGTTTGTTGATTTAAATTAGTTACTTGTTAAATTTTGTGGACTCAAGAGCCCGAATATGAAGAAGATTATGACTTTTTATTATGAGCACAAAAACAAACCAACTCTTACAAATGATTGACCAATTTAACCAAATAAACTGTTTAGGTTGTTGCACAGTATTCGAAATTGTTTTTCGGTTTTTAATTCAACTCACATGTTTATTCCGTAAGAGTTTTTGGGATAATTTTGAAACTATTCAATTACAGGTTATTAATATCTATAAGGTTATAAATCAGTGACAAGATGAGGCCCCCCAATATACCAAATAGTTATAATTGTCTTATTATGTTTTGTTATATTTTTCTACCTATCTTAATTTTATGATCTGTTGAGGAACAGTTTGAGATAAGTTACTGGTGTATTATCTATCGATGAGATATCGATATCGATACATAGTCGGAGAGTGTATAGATAAATACATAATGTCTGGGCGAGGTCCGTGTTATAAACACAAAGAAAGGCCAATCTGAGAGACGAGAAAGGGAGCACAATTTTAAAGACCGCCATCGAAACAGCACTTGTATTTGTAATTTATAGCAATCTGGGGGCAATCAGGCCTCTCCCTGTATCAGGCGAAAGATGTAATAAGGCGAATAAGAAACCGTTCACTGTTATCTGATATGGACGGCCCAATAATGGTCTCGGTCACTACGAACAAACTAGGTACGAATACCAACAATAAAATTGCTTGCAACCAACAGAATAAGAATGATTGGGTTGTTTTTGTTTTCGATACATGTCATTTTCCCTTAAAAATATGTTTGCATAGCTAAGACCGTCTGTTAGTGTGTACGCGATTAGATTCTGTAAATAATTCTGGTGTTTTTTACCAATACGTAATACCTATATATAATATAGGTAACGAATACTGTTAGTTAAATATTGATTTTATACATACCGGAGGAAGATAGTGGTTCGATAGTTAAGCGGTGAAAGATGGTGGTACTGAATGGTCGTTCTTTTACTCTGTTTTTTTATTATTTTTAGAAAGTTTAGTCGGTCGCTCTGCGGGAGAAATTATAGCGGCGAGCTGTACTCCCAGCCGCGCGCCGCTCATCATCGTGTAGCTATTTAATCTGATGGTCGGTACAACTATTAAAATATTAGATTATATAATGACATATCTAGACAGATCTTTCCCTTTTCTGCTAAAAGTTCTAACCTCCATGGCATGGAGAAACCATATTTTTATTGTTTGATTCGTAATAGTTATGGATATAAAGTACTCATATATTTTCTTATTGTGTAATTTTTAGAAACAAAGGAACCAAAATCACCCACTGTGACTGCCACTTAAAATGCATGTAAATAATTCATTAATATTTACAAAAATAAAGACTAATGCATAGGTTTACGGAATATTGAGTATTGTACTAAACACAAAAGCATCTTAACAGCTTAATACGCTTATAAAAAGTACGGTAACGGGTGGAATTAAGACAAATTAACAAAATTAGATACTGCCGAAAACTTTCACATCATTCACTTGTAGCGTCCTTACATTCCTAAAATTACCACTTTAAATTAGCACCTTACCAAAATCATCTGTGATATTTCAGCCTTATTTTGAAATAACTTATCACCATGACGAAGTTTATTTGACTATGATAGCAAAGGACGCGACGTGTTGGCGGTGAGGGGCGGTTACCTCTTGTTGGGTTTGAGTGCGGCGCCGTTGGCGGCCGCGGTTTTCTGCGCGATGTGCGTCTGGTAGTGCTTGGCAAGGTGCGCCTTCTGGCGGAAGCTCTTCCCGCAGAGCGAGCACGCAAACGGCTTCTCCCCGGTGTGCGTTCGCACGTGTACGTTCACCGAGTACTTGTCCTTGAACCCCTTGGAGCAAATGGAGCAGTAGTGCAGCGACCGCTCCTTGCGGACGCCGTTCGAGGTGGACGTGGAAGTGGCCGCCTGGATGTTGGTGCCGAGGTGCGTCTGCGGCATCGGTGGCGAGCTCTTGTGTAATCGTTTGTGTTTCTTGGCTGATGGTTTTGTGCTGGAGACGGTGGGCGAGGTGGCCATCAGCTGGTGGTGCTGGTGGAGCTGCACGTCGCCCACGGGAATCATGGTTACCAGCTCGCCGTTCACGTGGTGGATGTTGTACACGCTCCGCGAGGTGTCCAGTGACTCCACGGTGCAGTAGGGCTGCATTGACTCGCCGAGCTCCGTTGTTATTCGCTTCAGTTTCTCATAGTCATCGGGATAGTTTGACAGTATGTCATCGACAATCTGTGTTGACGTAGGATTTTCTCCGTTCGCAATAACGGTTGTGTTTTGATTATCCAGTAAGATCGATATGTTTACGGTCCCGCTCTGAGGTGAAATAGCCATCAGAAGCTCGGGACTGACTTCTTTACCATCTTGATACATTGACGGAACTTCGACTTTGTTATTATTGTTTAAGATGACACTTTTCAATTCTGTGTTTTCGGTCTTAGATTTTTGAATGGTACTACTATACCTAATAAAAGCTTTACCTTGTAGCGCACTTCTTAGTAATGATTTGTTAGATTCGGTATTCTGATCTGTTATCTTCCAATCGTTATTGTTGTTATTGAATTCGACTTGACTTTCTAATAGCGTGGGTGCGGTAATGAGAGGTGGACTGTGAGGATCGTCATTTTTATCATTTTGAAATTCACCATCTTCATAGGTGAATGGCTCTACTTTTACTGGGTTACTTGTGCTCATATCTGTGCTTTGACTTTCAGAATCGGCATCCTCGTAAATAATGGATTCTATTTTTGGTAAATCTTGACTGAATTCATTAGGGAAGTCACCCATATTTAATATAGAATCGAGGTCTAACGATGGTGGTTCTATATCCGCCTGGCTAGAGACATCTTCTTCTTTGACCCAGTAGCGGCTCGAACTCGTCTCACTGATGTCGGGATTGAGAACTGTCAGTGTATATATTTGACCGTCAGTGTTATTGATTATCTTATTCGGAATGGCTGCGCCGGCGCAGGCATGCGAACCGTTAATTTCACTATCTTGGTTCCAGTAATATTTGTTGAGATCTTCGAGCATGCCAGAGTCGAGGCGGTCGCGTTCGCGGTCCACGTTCCATATGGAGTCGAAGCTCTCGAGGGCGGTGGGCGGCCCCGTGGCGGCGGCGGTTGCGGCGGCCATGGCACCACCGGCGCAGGCCGCAGGCCCCACCACGCTCAGCAGGCTGTTGTTGTTTTGTTCCTTGGGCTCCTCCGAGAGCAACGGGTTCGACCGCGAGTCAGGAGATTCCATGAACACGTTCACGGATCGCATCTGCTGTTTGTACTGAGCATCTGTAACCTCGTTCGACGTAACGAAATCAAAGAAATCCGACTTTGACAGTTCTGGGGCAGTGGCCGTCATGACTACCGTTTCAATTCCAACCGAGGACATCTACTCGGCTGTCTCCCGTCAGGTTTGCTTCATTAAGCTCGTCGTTATATATGTTGAGTTTGTACTACTGAATTAATATAATCTTATTTGAATATGGATAATCCGATTTGACTTGTACTAATATTGGCAGTCGCTAGAGCGTCGGTAACTGATAATACAGGGCGCGTGAGCTGTGGCAAGTGAGCTGGGGTGCTACTTGAACTCGTCCTGAGTCAAGTAGAGATCTATCGGCGGACCAATCGAATGTGCGAACTTGATCCGTACGTGCCTTTTTCCCATTATTTACCCCGAACGAAGACCGTGCTCTCGAAGAACTTAGTTCAGGAGGCTTCTACCAAGTTGGGCGATGAAATCAGCCATAATATTCCATGTTTTCAAAGACGTGTCTGGAATATCTGAAAAAAAAGAAACAACGTTTAAGTCCAAGTTTAAAAGTATTTTGCATGACACATAGAAATAACAACACAAGATACATTTTATCCGTGCACATTGCTGTGGAAATGTTGTAGTAAATAGTTCAAAGAGCTTTGTCTGTAAGTAGTTTATTTATTTGTATGTTTAATTAATAAGTTCGGTTCGGTCGTGTCTTTAGATCCTGTACGAAATCAGGGCGAACGAGTCACGCGCGCGATATCAGACATCGCGGCCTGCGCCAACACCGAGCCTCTCGCGGATCTTACCTCAAACTTGTACAAAGATACTCTGTACTAAAAAAATGGTACAGACCAAAGTCACTTTCGCATTTCAGTATTTGTGAATCACAAAACCACATTACATTTAGTTAATGCAATGAAAGTCAAAAACAAGAACATCTCACGCCTTATTAATTCTAGTGCTTAACTCGGTAGCATTTACTTTCTAGTTTATTATAATTTTGTGTTATGCATCTTGTAAAACATTTTTTTATGATCGACGTGCAGATTTCCAGATAATGCATTTGCACACCTAACTACCTATACTGTAACGTAAAATGAGAAAGGTCTGTCAAACGACACGATGAATTGGAGCAAGCGCGAGGGACCGAAACATGGTATTATGTTACCTACACCTGACAGCTGATACGATTGTAACCCGTTGATATTGACGAAATATTATATACTTCATGTAAAGTATATAAAATACCTTCTCGTGTATTGAATTCGGTAGAAATGTCAACAAAAAATATGCAAAATCTCCTAAAGACCTCGAATCAAGAGCAGAATTCGCCCACAGAGTTTATTAGAAGCTAAAAGCACATTATTTCCAACATCCAACAAAGAAACATCATATCCGTTACTACACCTAATAAACAAGTAGTTCCTCCCGAACTAAGATCTAGTGATGTCTGCTTTGTGTTATTAATCACGGAGATTATTTCTCAAAAGTTATTAACAAGCGATAAAAGTGTGATCTCATTATACCTTCTAATCTTACTGAAGCATAGGTACTGTTTCGCAATCTCTCTGGCTCTCTATCGTTGCTAACGCTCATTCAAAGCACCAAAGTATCGACAGAATGTCATAGCGGGTGGGCCGAATACAATGAAGATGAGTTATATCTAATTTTTGAAAAGTGCTTCCTAAGCCTTTGCCTTAAAAGTCGTGGTCTACAAAGGCAATATAATACATTTACGTCATCCGTGGTGATGTCGTATAAGTCAACCAAGGGGCTTCACTGAAAAAGGCAGCAGCTTCCTTCTGTGTATTAGCAAAACTTTGACTGTGAACATCAATTTATCTGCCAAGCATGCTGAGTTTGGCCAAACTATATAGTTTTGTTTAGTTGTGTTTAGTTTAACTCCAATATCTCAAAAACTAACCCAGTTACAAAAAATCTCGAAAGACAATCAATTTATATTTATGTTATATCTTTTCAGTTTAAATTAAATTTAATTCGGATTATCCCGTTTGAGAGTTATAGTCATAGATTTTGGCCAAGTTTTTGTTTTTTCAATAATCTTGACCCTTGGCTTCTAGCTCTATCAAAAATGAGGTGTAGACCTCATCCTTCTTCTCCCAGAAATCATTGGCTCTCATGTGCACCGACGGAACACAGCAAACCCATTGGCGGCGGATTTCCAGGAAAGAGGGTGAGGCGCGTGGTACTTTACAGGTCCTACCAGTGTTGTGAAAATTTTAATGTAACCGCCCAGCAGCCAGTCATTTCGTTGCCCGGGGTAGGGTAGACTCATTTCACTTTAGGGCGATTGCAAAATGTCTAATCAACGTTAGCTTGTGTGCTAAGTTTATTAAGACGAAGTAAACAGTGTTGCGAATGTCAGAGGATCTATAGATCTTATCATAAAATGCTGAATTCAATCAGTGCTTTACAGCCATTGCACCACACGAAGCTATTTTAAACTAAATTTATACTCAAACGTAAACATCCTTCATTACTTTACGAACAATGTTTACACGCAAAAGTTGTTGCGCAACTTAACATGACACTTTTAAAAAATACTGCCTATAAGTTCTACGTACTGAATATGAAATAGACCTAGAAAGCCTATAGATACATAAAACGTTAGTCGTTTTCTTTTATATATTTTGCAGGTTTTAATAGATAGGGTCATCTAAGGTTTCCAGCGCTTTACTTTTTCTAAAAACATAATTATGATCGAAATATTTGCAAAAAGTCCTTGGGTCCGTGGGAAACTGGTGCCCTCCGGGTTTTCAAAAATCTTGCGAGGCTTTTGATTGAGGCGACACGTGACCCAAGAGCTGGCTCTTATTTAGGTCAGTGAATTAGCATAGCTATTCAGCGTGGCAATGCAGCCAGTGTCTTGGGCACGCTTCCATCTGGTACTGGTCTGGAACAGTTTCGTTACCTATAGGCCATTTGTAACGGTCCTTAGGTAATCTGACTGATTCGGTACATAGTTAGTTTAATAGTACTTTTTATAATATATTAAAAAATAAAATAATTTTCTCATGCAAACACTGTTTGCATATGTCCCTACATTGAAGTAAGTACAGCTACATTGAACTTCTTGAAGACAAATCAATTAATTAAATCTAGACGAAATGGTTGGTACTAGCTTCTAAACGTGATATACTTAGCGGTATGTCTTTGCTAATTACAGACGATACATTAATTTATCTAAATTTTTCAATTTATGTTCACCCGTAGCCGTCGAAACGACTTTGACACTTTGAGACTTTTTTTTACAGATTTGAAAGTAGCTCTGTTTTAACAAACAGACAGAGCTACTTTCAAATCTGTAATACTATTTATGTTTATTGTTTCGATTTTGAGTTATAAAAAGCCTTGAGCGTTTTATTATTTAAAAGTGCACGATGCAATGTCATAATTTGTTGACGTTAAATGTTTCCTGTTGAGGTCGACACGGTTTTCCCAAGAACGAGTTCTGTAGGTAATAGTTTTGCTAATTGGAGAATTTTGAACCATTTGGTGACAACTAAAAAAATTGCAATTTTTTTTTACTACTCGTACCTTTAAATCCCATAGGATATTGCCTGGGTAGTTGTAGCAGGCTAGCAGGGGGATAGGTGCTCCATTTTTCATAAAAGATACTTTCCTATAATCGCAAGTACGAAATAATACTTAAATATATAGGTACATAATATATAAAGCATAAGTACAGTACAGTACTCAGCGCAAAGGCTGAGCTGAGGAGAAAATCACTCCCGTTCTCTTGTCATCTCTGCGGCGAAAATGAAAAACACGTCAAAGTATTTTCATTTGAGTATTTACTGTTGTATAACTTTAGTTGTGGTTATAGTTTCTGTTCATTAACCGCCTCTGTGGTCTAGTGGTTCAACCCACCGATTTCAGATCCAGAGGTCCCGGATTCGATACCCATCAGGGGGAGTACAATATTGTGCTTGATTTGGTTGGTGGTAGGACTTTGTTTTAGTCCGCCTGACTAGCTACCACCATCTTACCATATTCTGTCGCCATAATAACAATTCAAAAATTGTTGTGTTCCGGCATTTAGAGGTAATATAGCCAGTTCCTCCGTTTGTTGAGGATTCCGGGAGAAGTGCGCCTCCACATACGGCCTTATCTCAACTTGTAACCAGGTGAGATGAAGGCCAAGTGCTTACCCGTCGTACAATAAAAAAAATGTATCGATACAGTATTTTGTTCAATCAAAACAAAGTCAGGTAAGTTACACCATTTTTATCTCAAGAACGAAGGGACCGATTTAATGATATTTAATTAGTCGGATTTGTCTCCGCGCCAAATAACAGAATCACTTTTAAAACACAAAAATATGAAGCAAATGGAAAAGTAAGAAAACCATGCACCATCTCTATACATTACGGAAACAGAAATGTTGAGCAGGTAGGTATTAATTTTTAAAAAATGGTTCTAAAAATAGCTTAAACTCTTCTTTCAGAGTTATTACATTAGTTTTCTTGTAAACTTACTCGCTCTTTGTTTGTGAATCATCATCATCATAAGTTAGATTTCACCCACTGCTGGGTATAGGCCTCTCAAAGCATGTGCCACTCCAAATGATCCTGAGCTAGTCTCATCCAGGTGTAGCTTGCGATATTGCCAATATCGTCAGCCCATCTTTCTGCTGGACGCTCGACGTTTTTGTGAATACATGAATGAAATTAAATAAACAAGCTGAACTGATTTTGTTGGTAAGATTTTACGTTCAACAGAAGCTTCTCGTCAAAGTTCCGTTTAATTTGTTTGACTTTATGGCAAACAATGGATAGATCCTTTGAAATAGTATCCTCGAAGTATCACCGTGGCTGACGGCGGCGGCGTCATCTGTCGGCGTCGTGGCTGCGCAGTCGCATGTGGGTTAACGAGCGGTTGCGCCACGCTACCGCCGCCGCTGAATGCGCCAGCGCGCCGCACATACTACCTACTGCCGATTCACCAATTGGATCACGACTGTGTCATGATCGCTATTACATACTTTACTTCTCTATATCGCCGATGTGCAATATAATTTTAAATTTCCCTTGCTCGCATTGTATTATTATGCTTGTGCTTTTTAAAATACTTTTTGTACTGTCCGAGTGAGTAGGGGTATTTAGACCGTTTTGTGAAATAGGGGTTAACAAAACACAGGCTCTACGATACTTTTGCAGGATAGTAGATTCAATAGATAAAGAAATTACATCTTAAGCCGAAATATCAAGACGATATCAACACTTCCACAAAGATACATTTTGGCTGTTTGTGTGTTTCGTATTTACTGTCCGAGTGAGTAGGGATATTCAGTTGACCGTTCTGTGAAATAGGGTTTTACAAAACACAGACTCAACGATATACTTGCATGTAAATAGATATAATAAATAAATTAAATTGACATTTATTCAATAAAAAGTACAATTAAACTAACTATGTACAAAGGAATCAGTCAGATAAATAAATAAATTATATCATAAACCGAGATATCAAGACGATATCAACACTTCCACAAAGATAAGTTTGCTATCTTCGTCGTGATCGCACCAAACAAAATATCCGACTGTATCAGCAGCATAGAGTATAGATTTAGCTCGTTATCTTTAATTAACGTGAAGTAAACGGCCTCTATATTGCAACTACAATGCCCGACTTTATCTTTGAGAACCATCGAATGATGTCTACAAATTGCGTTATATTTATTTACAACGAAATTAAACGGACAATTAACGCTTTTAAGCTGATGTAGGTGACAGAGGAGTGGGGTCCGCCGCCGTAGTTCGGGTACCCGATCTGATCCCAGATAGCCTGAACAGCACGACAGGAATGTAATTGGCATGAAACATGCATTACTTTAATAAATCTAATTTATGGTCATATTAAAATCGAAGAAGAAAATAAATCAGGTAAAAACTGGAAACCACGTTGGTTTTCCATTGAGGGTCTCTGAAAAACTATCGTAGACGCTACTAACTGTCTTTGTGTGCAGAATGTTTTAAGTATCTTATTTATGTCGAAGATGGAAGCGCACTTCACCCGAAATTCCTAAACAAACTGAGGAACTGGCTATCTCACTTCTAAATGCCGGCACAATTTAGGGATTTTTTATATAGCGACAGAATTATGTAAGAATATACGAAATCCTACCTCCAACCATACCAAGCACAATTTTTTACTCCCCCTGGAGATCAAACCCGGGACCTCTGGATCTGACACTGGTGGGCGAACCACTAGACCACAGAAGCGGTTAAAATATACAAAGTCACCAGTTGAGGCTCAGAATTAATTGTGGATGATGTAACATATATTTATTTATTCTCTTTTATTATGTGCAGCCTCCTACCATCAAACAAACTTGTTCCATTCTCTCCATTCTAAGACTGCCAGGAAGATATCGATATCTTATCGCTTTTGAGTGATACCGCTTATTGTACTAGTGTTGTAGAGCTTTAGTCATATTTACTAATGTTATAATGACACAAATATTCACAAGCGCGATTCCCCGCGAAGGGACTCGAACCCGCATCTTTTCCTAAAGCCGGAAACGCTCTAACCAACTGAGCCACGAGCGTCCTGACGCAGATTCCGATTTTTATATGTCATAATGATCAATTTAGTTAAATTGTTAATTGTCCTATATGTTATTGGAGAAAAATAAGAAATTTAAATTTCATTGTGTGTATGGATATGTGCGTACGTATAACGTAGACTAAACTGCGTAAACTAAGTATAAATAAATCATATTCTCGAAAAAGAAACAATAACTTTTCCTACATAAAAGCGTCACGTGAGAAAATAACTTACATCAAATAACACCATCATTGGTGGTATTACGTTTTAAAACTGTTTTTTACTGGTGGTAGCCAAGCGTATGACCATTCGAAAAACAATTAAATAGTCGGTATAAATACCAATAAGTAGGAACAATCAACAAGAAAAATATCGCAAAGGTGACTAGACAGACAGGTGCCGTGTAAGACTGCACTGTACGAGACTAAAACTCACAACCATGCCTGGATAATTACAGCTAATATTTCCTAACACAATATAGTAGATACAAGAGTTGCTTGAAACATGTACAGTAATAGGTGATCTGTTTCATATAGATTGGAATCTGCTCGGTTGCCGTAAATGGCGGTCAGCATCAGCGCATACCAGAACGCCGCGCCGCCGGCCGCACTCGCCTGCCTTGAGTTTACCTCTGACATTTCACTGAAGATGACCGTTTGCTGCGTGCAGCCTTTGATCTCTCTCGTACACCTGACTGATGCAATTTTATGCTAGATTATTCTGCACATAGATGAATAGCAGTAAAAGTGAAAATTATAATAACGTTATATTAGTTTACACCGCCAGCCGTCTCACAATGACATGCGGTTAATTGCGGTTAACGCAATTAAAGGGCCAGCCGAGAAGAATCTTAAGGGAAATTGTATTCAACACTTATAATTATTAGTACTGCTATGCTTTCAAGAGTATTAAAGCAGGTGATGGTGATGGTCACATGAATGGAATAAACCAACTCCATTCATTTCTGGAAATCAAAGACGTTTCGAAGCAATACCTATCGATATTATTTGACAGTTCATATCATGACAGTCATTCATATTGATATACAAAATGGGTTGTATATCAATATGAATGACAAGTATACGTTAAATAATCTACTTGTAGAAAATTATCCGTAGGTTGATTCTTGTATAAAATTATAGAATTGTATCGATTTCAAAGCGTATAGCGGTCCGTTAAACACTTTATCTAGATATTGTATCTTCATAGATTGAATACAATTGGGTATATATTTCAACGCGGAGCTGTTATAATTAAAAACGAAATTTGGTGCACAACATTAAGTCGACGTGAATGACTTGCTTTTAGTTCTATGAATATCAAATTTGGTGGAAAGCCCCGGATTAGCGAAATTCTGTCTGTGTTCGCTCGATGATAACTTTTTTTTTTTTATTAAGTGTCAAAATCTCTACCAACTCTAAAACGGCTAGTTCCAAAATGAGCCAGTTCCCTCTAGGGTAAGCTAGTGGAGCTTACCCTAGAGGGAACTGGCTCATTTTTTTTATTATACGACGGGGAAGCAGCCTTCATCTAACCTGGTTACAAGTTAAGATAAGGCCGAAGGTGGAAGCGCACTTCTCCTGAAATCCTCAACAACCTGAAGAACTGGCTATCTTACCTTTAGCTGCCGGAACAAAACAATTTTAGGATTCTTGGTGATAGAATTAGGTAATGGTGGTAGCTAGCCAGGCGGGCTTAAACAAAGTCCTACCACCAACCAAACCAAAGCACAATATTGTACTCTCCCTGGTGATCGAACCCGGAAACTCTGGGTCTGAAATCAGTGGGTTGAACCACTAGACATGTGGTCTAGGCGGTACTTCCGCGCACCAACGAAGCACATCAAACTGCTGGCAACCGCTGCAATTCGGTAGGAGGGTGGTTCTACCTGGGAATGACTGGGATCATTCAACGTCTAGCAAAAGAAAGTAATTCTGTTGCGTGGGGGCCCACTAAGAGATAGATCTCACATACTCCAATATTTAATGTTAGTTATATAATATATATTGTGCATAATATTTCATGCATTTTATTTTATGTTTAGCAACTAGATTTATAAGACTGGAGGGAGAATGCCTGCAAGGATGAACAATCTAGTCGTGACATTACTAGCGTAGATTACTTACTTACGCGCAACTAGACTGCGTCGAATTCTGGTATAATCCATTGCACATGCCTACAACAAACACTACTATCGTATCGTAGCAGAGTTTCCCACGGAGCTGCGCTACGCTTGTAACAGTCGTATGGCTGCAAATAATGCTAATGCAAATAAGAACATTTCTGTTTCTCACTAAACCGCAACAATAATTTATTAACTATCTAAAACGTAAACGAGCCTTTCGAGTATTCACCTAAATGGGTCGGATTACAGAAGTCGTTCAGACGACCGAATGTCTGATCTATCATCATTACCCAACTGCCTCAGAAGGAGGGTTATGTTATTCGAGAGTATGTATGTTTGTATGGGATATCTAACTTTAACGGCTTGATTAAATTCGGCTAATGATGTGTCATTTTATTCGTCTGAATTGTGGCTACATATTTTTTATATGAAGGTGTGAATCAAATGTTAGAGTGGGGGTTGTATCTAGTTGAATCAGTCAGTCAGTCACTCAGGATTTGTCCTTTTATGCATTAGAGGATTACTTTGTATCAAGTAGTCAAGGGTCGTATATACAGTCACGTCAACAACCCATTTATGTAGTGGTTAATTGGATATTGGACAGAGCCTCCTCTAAAAACGGTAGGGTTTTGCCATAATCACCACACTTGGCATGCGGGTTGGTGACTACAGTAAAGGTGTTATGTTACATACAGCAGGAAGCTGCCACTTTCTCCGGTGAGATCCCTTAAATCGGATTTTACGATATCTGCGGGCTGAGTTGGAGGGGGTCGATTCTTAAGCCGCGACTGCTACGGCCGGGTAGATTAAAAAAAACATTTGTCGTTAAATGCCTCGTTATACAGATTTCAAAAATTATAAGCACGACTATTATACCATGCATTATTCAGAAGTTCCGCTGTCATCATCGTAAAACCCTGGTTTACATGGTTCGTAGAAGAGTATTACACATACAATCATTTTGAATGCGCAACGCTTTTCATATGTATTACTGTTATTTACTGAAAAAAACCCTTTATTCCACTCCATCATCAGACCTTGGTAGTTTTGACATTCATCCATTGCCTAGAGAGCACTCAAAATACACCAGTTTATTATAGAAACCACGTGTACATCGCGTTTTTTCTGTTAAATAACAATGTTATTTGATATTTTTTTTAATAAAAGGACCCCATTGCCCTGCAATTATTAAAAAAAACAAAAAACCATGAATCACGTTTTTATCTATGTCATAGGAGGAATCTATAATGACAATTTTGAACTTTATCATGCACGGTTTCAGAGTTACGGAATACTTTCAATGAAAACTTTCAACCCCTTTTTGAACCCCCTAGTCAAAAGTTCTTATTTTCGCATCAAGACCCTCCAAATTTCATGTCTCTACGATTAGCCGTTTAGGCTGTGCGTTGTTATCAGTGAGTCAGTTAGCATTTTATATGAGTATAAGATTTTGATTGAGGCGACACGTGACCCAAGGGCTGGCTCTTATTTAGGCCAGCGAATTAGCATAGCTATTCAGCGCGGCAATGCAGCCAGTGTCTTGGGCACGCTTCCGTCTGGTACTGGTCTGGAACAGTTGAGTTACCTATAGGCCGTTTGTAACGGTCCTTAGGTAATCTGACTGATTCCTTTGTACATAGTTGGTTTAATTGTACTTTTTATTGAATAAATGTAATTAACTTTTTTAATTTGAAAAGTATAAGATAGATTACAAGCCCTATGTGTTCCCCTGCTAGGCAATGTCCTACTCCTGAATTATCCTATTGTCACGACCCCAAGCTCGTTCAACCCACGCGTTTTCAAACATGTCAAGCTCATCTCGCCATCTTTTTCTCGTTCAGCCACGGCGCCGTTTTGTGTTTGCATATTATTATTATAAGTGAATTATATCTCTTGATCAAGACGTACTTTAAAAGGGCCAAAAATACGTTATCAAGGTATAGAATAAAGGTAATCAGAGCATTCGTTTCTTCCTATTGAAAATATTTCTGCAATAAAATTTTAAAAGCGATAACAAAGAGAAACTCAAAGGGCTATAATCCAAACCATCCTAAACCTATTAGTATGGGCATATCATATCAGATGATCTCTGAACTCGAATAGATGAATTTAATGCTAATTTAAGAATACAGGTTCGGTCAACAATACCAATATTTCAAAGGTGTTTAAATGGGAGGTATTATTTTTACATAAATACGCAATTTTGTGAATGAGAGATATATATATATATCGTTAGGTTAATACAGTGAGGAAGGGTATGTAACAAACGTAGGTAGTACCGGGTACCGGTTTCGCCGGTTTCGACTAGCTGCCTAATTATACGATGAAGACCGTTCAGTCTTATTAACTAATGCCTCGAAACATCTAATAGGTCATCGTTAGCTATAATTTGTGCTCTATTGATAATAAAGATTTAGAAATGATCATTAAAATTATTACAGTAATGGACAATCGATGACAAAACGTTTCAAAAGTACTGCGGTTAAATATAATTGAATAGCCACGTAAAAGTGTAAGCAGACATTACGATACAAAAAACTGACATGCAAGTACATACATAGATTGGTATGGCCATAGAAGTACATTATCAAATTAAAAAAATATATATTAATTTTAAAAAAGTTGCAATATTTAAAATACTTTTCACCTTCCACAGCACAAGTGTGGCTACCATGAGTTTTTGCAAACTACAGTCACTAGCGAAGACATAGTGTAAATGGTATAATATAATACAGCGTCTAGAGACGTATAGAATAGGTACTAAATTTGGCAGTACAAAGTCAGTGAAGTAAACTGCGCCCTACGTCACGTATAGTAAACTGTTGTGATCCTGTAGTAAGCACAAAAGCTTACTATACAAATCGTGATAAGCAACGAAATTAGAAAACAGCTTCATCTGGTACCAGTATCTTCGTAATTTTACTGTCACTGATCGTTTATTCGATTCCGTAGTCGCGAAGTTTCACGAAGGCGGTGTGTAAAGCACATCTGAATTATCAACAAGGTAACACAATAATTTGTCCGATATGCGTCAATCACGATTTCGTTTCGAAATAAGCCAAGATTGCCCTACATCGCAGGTGCATTCACAAAAAAGAGAAACTACAGTGTAGCGGCGTTCGAAAGAAAATCTTATTATCGACATAAGGGGCGATATTCGAGACGATCGCCTGCTCCAGTTACAGAAGTCCCTCCGATTTGGATCCGGTTCGGTTTCGTTTCGTGCAAGTCTACCTTCACTCTCATGGTGTTTTAATTAAGTGGCTCAGAATAATCGAGATTAAGTTGACGTTGTCAGGTAATATTGTCAAGGTACCTCAGAAATATGTACGCGCAATTCGGGTTTCAATAAATTGTAGCTTCAAAAAACATCATTAAAAAAATGGAACTGACACTCGAATTAAATTTTATGGGTAAGTTCATATATTATTCTTGAAGTCGGTGCCTCTCTGATAAGCCAAACTACTGGATCTTTGTCGTATATATTTGCATATCGATAATCACCACCTTGTAATGTACGGGAACTTACCCATAGAAATATTATCATATTTTAGTGAAGTCAGTTCCATTTTTTCTAATAACTTAGTACTAATATTTTTTTTGGTGACAGGTGATTTAATTTTCACACGATTTTATCACTTTCACTAGTCACGATTTATTTTTATTTTTACCATAAAGTAATTATGATGCGTCTGGAATAGAACCCATGATCACCACATAGAAACCACCATTTATTTGTAGGGAAGTTACCAAATCACATAAAAAGAATTATGTAAATCGGACCTCAATTGGCGGAGGTATCCATGATTCGCTGTTGTCGATTACGATACGATTTGTGAAATTGTTAGTGAATAGTGAAATTCAATTGAATTAAATTGTTCGTTGACGCATTTTGTCCCCAGGTCCATCTTTATCGGATTTTAAACAAATTTAAATGGAACCAATTTCAGACATACCTCTGTCGATCAAAAAAATGAATTTTGCAAATCGGTTAAGAGCTCGTGGAGAAATCGGTGGTCATATAAAAATATCGTCCGAGTTGAGAACCTTTTCTGAGAAGTCAGTTAAAAAGTGAAATTTGCCACTAGCTACCAAACTACATGTAACAATGTTTATGAATTTACATGCTTAGATTTTCCATGTTGGTATATAATTATATCATAACCGATTAAAATATTATCGTTAAGATTCAGACGGTTATGGAACCAATATGGAAATATAGACACTCAATTTAAAAATGTTATTATGACTAAGTAAGTTTTTTATTTTTTCTTCATACCAACATAAATACAAAACAGGTTTGACGTGTAGCTTTAACCAAAAAAACAAAGAGGTTTGTCATAAAGCTTACATCACAAACATCGTTGCTAGCTATAAAAAATAATTAAATAACTAGAATTCAGTTAGTATTTACCTCCTACATTCTAATCTCGAAAATAAATATGTAACTACTATTACTAACCACGTCATACATAAAAAATTCAATGTTCTTAAGAAAAAAAATGGTACTTTATTTTTGTTGTTTTTTTTGTTATGACTTCTACGCTACTATGCTACTAGATTTTTAGGTAGGTTAGTCATTCAATACCCGAGGAACCAAGTATCTAGCCTCTCTCTCGTAAAAAAGTAGCCTGTAGGTTGTGGCGAATTACATAGTTATCATCAAAAACGTTGACTCGCGTAGCTGAAGTGGAAACGCAACCTTAAACGGCTTCCGTGGAGCTAATGTGCCATAACGTAATCCGCCGGTCAGTCCGACTTGCCAGTATCAGCTGAACCCTCTCACGCATACGAGAAACATGCCAAACTTCAAAATGTTCAACTTTTATTATTTTTATACGACAATAACAAAAGAGTAACAAGAGAAAGTCAACAAAATACCTACACAATAACGATCCGGGATGTACAATATTTATAAAAGCTTATAAAAACGTATGTGAAAACGTAATTTAGTATTCTATCCGTAATCTTGTTCCCATATTACAAGCTATGCTTAGTTTGGGGCTAGATGGCGCTGTATGAAATGAATGATCTGTATTATTGAAATTTAAAGATGTTTTTTGTCAGAATGGACATGCACCGCAAAATACAAGATAAAATGTAAAATATTAGAGAAGACCTATGTCAAAGGACAAGCTGCACATGAAAACTAAAAATAATAATAATGAAGTATCTACTTAATATGTATCTACTTTCCAGCAATACGAGCTAATTTAATTTCATGTAATATATATATATTATTTACAAATATCATATGAAAATATTTTAGTTAATATGAAGTATTTAATAAAAACTAAACATCTGGCATTTGTAAGCCAATGCTTTGAAAGGTCATCTCATCACACTGCGCCAAACAATGTCTGACTATTCAATCGGATTTCTTTACAACCACCAATTTCAACCACACGTACATACAAAAAACCTTTTATAAAAAGCTTAACGAAGACATGATTGTCAACGAAAGTGATAATAATCTCTAATGCTAAGAGTTTGAGCTAACCAATTAAAGCTGAAAATAAATT
Organism: Venusia cambrica; assembly: GCA_951394065.1. Classification (NCBI taxonomy): domain Eukaryota; kingdom Metazoa; phylum Arthropoda; class Insecta; order Lepidoptera; family Geometridae; genus Venusia; species Venusia cambrica. The sequence goes on from OX596054.1 coordinate 9,168,498, forward strand.
GGCTATAAATATTATGACGGGTGGACAGATGAGACTTGTTCAAAGAAAACTTGATGAAAACGAAAGTTAACTTATTAAGCATTTTGTTAATTTTGTAAATTTAATCATGACACGTATATAATATAATGTTCTCACCGAATTCTTTGCTGATTTCACTCAGATAATGATAACTTATGATTAGCTACACCAATAAATAGCTACGTTAGCTAGGTTTTTTATAAATGACAGATTAACTCCTGACTAGGCTTGCCTAGCTCTATGCGAGAACAAGGAAGCTTTTTTTTTATTGTACGACTGGGAAACGCTTAGCCTTCATCTCACCTGGTAACATGTTGAGATAAGGCCGAAAATCCTCAACAAACTGAAGAACTGGCTATCTTACCTCTGAATGCCGGAACACATATTTTTTTAAGAATTGTTATTATGGCTACAGAATTAGGTAAGATGGTGGTAGCTAGTCAGGCGGACTTAAACCAAATCCTACCACCAACCAAAATGTCGTAATGTCTACGATGGAGTTAGCTTTCCCAGAAGGCACTGGTACACCGACGGAATACGGTAAACCATTTGGCACCGGACTTCGGCAGGATGGTTGCTAGCCAGGTGTACTTCTTCGACCAGTATTGAGATCAGCTGTCACCGATAGCAAAGCAGTTATTCCGTTGCCAAAGGTCCCGGGTTCGATCCCCAGGGGGAGTACAATATTGTTCTCAGTTTGGTGGGTGTAAAGACTTTGTTTAAGTCCGCCTGGCTTGCTACCATCTAACCTAATTATGTCGCCATAACAACTAAGATTGTTGTGTTCCGGCATTTCGAGGTAAGGTAGCCAGTTCCTCAGTTAGTTGAGAATTCCGGGTGAAGTATGCCTCTACCTTCGGCTTTATTTTAACTTGTTACGGGTTAAGGTGAAATGAAAGCCAAGCACTGCCCCGACATACAAAAAAAACCTCTAGAATTAGATTTTTTAGATACGCTTCTAAATACAAGTATAACCAATGAAATAAATGCCAACACAAAATGCACCTGCATTGCATATTTTGCTGCAATTATATTGTAGCAGAGCATAAAATATCGCAGTACCAACAAAATAGTCAATGTAATTATTCGTTCAGTATTGAATCTATCATAAATAAATGTTACGAGCTATTGCGCCATGCTAGTAGTTGTCATTCGGGAAGTAAAATTATAGCATGCATAAATACTAATATTCCAGTGGATATAGCCATTGATATTATTTACAGAGACTAAACAAGTTGGCGTTCTCTCTAGCTCTTTGTTTACAATGTTTTTTGAAGCATGTGTAGAGACAACCATAAAATAAAGCAATTCGAATATCGTGCGTGAGTAAATATAATCGAGTTTGACTAATTCTGGGGAAAACTACGAAGTCGCACCAACTAAAAACATAAACTAGTTACGCCTGCGGTTATGCCCGCATGGAAATTTATGTGTCAAATGGAGAACAATATGGATATCGAAGATGGAGCTCAAGATGAAGATGAGAACAAGCCTCATAGCTCAGTTGGTAGTAACACTGCCTTCTGCGCTGTAGGCTGTGGATTCGATTCCCACCTAGGACGAACATTTGTGTGATGAATATAGATGTTCATTCTGTTTTTGGTTGTTGTATCATTATATATATATCATATACTTATGTGTTTAGTTAGTAGTTTATAGTACGTATGTGCTTACAAAAAGTATTTAAGTATTCTATCCGTAATCTAGTACCATATTACAAGCTATACTTAGTTTGGGGCTAGATGGCGCTGTGTAAAATTAATGTCCTGTAATATTTATATTTTAAGATGGTTTTTGTCTGAGTTCACATTCACATGCAATGACAACACCATGGGTAAAATGTGTTAAACGTAATATACTAATTTTTACTGCCTTGGACTTTAAATAAAATGACCGCCTCTGTGGTCTAGTGGTTCAACCCACCGATTTCAGATCCAGAGGTCCCGTGTTCGATCCCCATGGGGAGTACAATATTTTGCTTGGTTTGGTTGGTGGTAGGACTTTGTTTAAGTCCACCTGGCTAGCTACCACCATCTTACCTAATTCTGTTGCCGTAACAACAATTCTAAAATTGTTTTGTTCCGGCATTTAAAGAGGTTTTTACGGACTTTCGTGCGCAAGGTCTGCCGGCAGGATTTCGCGCCACGCTAGTCTTAATGACATTATCCGTCGAGCGTTTACCAGTGTCAATGTGCCAGCCGTTCTTGAACCGAATGGTCTGTTACGTGATGATGGTAAGCGGCCCGACGGTATGACTCTTGTCCCTTGGGAAATGGGTAGGCCTTTGGTGTGGGACGCTACCTGCGTCGACACCCTAGCGCCATCTCATCTGCCTGGGACATCAGTTAGGGCTGGTGCGGCGGCTGATTCGGCCGAGGATCACAAAAGGCGCAAATATAGTGGTCTCGACAGAGCTTACCTATTTGAGCCTTTTGGGGTGGAGACCTTGGGTCCGTGGGGAGCCGGTGCCCTCCGGGTTTTCAAAAATATTGCGGGGCTTTTGATTGAGGCGACACGTGACCCAAGGGCTGGCTCTTATTTAGGCCAGCGAATTAGCATAGCTATTCAGCGCGGCAATGCAGCCAGTGTCTTGGGCACGCTTCCGTCTGGTACTGGTCTGGAACAGTTGAGTTACCTATAGGCCGTTTGTAACGGTCCTTAGGTAATCTGACTGATTCCTTTGTACTTAGTTAGTTTAATTTATTGAATAAATGTTTTAAAGAGGTAAGATAGCCAGTTCCTCAGTTGGTTGAGAATTCCGAGTGAAGTGCGCTTCCACCTTCGGCCTTGTTTTAACTTGTAACCAGGTTAGATGAAGGCCAAGCACTACCCGTCATAATAAAAAAAAGGATATTTTCAAGAATTTTCTACTTGGACGATGTTAACGGTGATCAAAGTTAAATAAACCCAGTCAAATGTGAGTCGGTGTAAGTGTTTGTTTAATCAAGTTATTACATACGTGTTTCATTGCTTCACTTCTACTTCTACATTCACTTAAATGTTTATTTTAAGCGTTTTTCGAGTGAATAAGCAAACCAGAGAATATTGTTTTCGAGAAATGAGAAAAAAATATAGATTAACCTATGTTTTATTCTGGAACCTAAAACTATCTGCATACCAAATTTCATGTAAATCGGTTAACTTGTTTCGGAGATACGTGGTAACAAATATTCCCACAAACGTTTGCCTTGAGTATATTAGTTTTTTTTTTTTTTTTATAAATATTACATTTATTCAATAAATTAAACTAACTAAGTACAAAGGAATCAGTCAGATTACCTAAGGACCGTTACAAACGGCCTATAGGTAACTCAACTGTTCCAGACCAGTACCAGACGGAAGCGTGCCCAAGACAGTGGCTGCATTGCCACGCTGAATAGCTATGCTAATTCGCTGGCCTAAATAAGAGCCAGCCCTTGGGTCACGTGTCGCCTCAATCAAAAACCCCGCAATATTTTTGAAAACCCGGAGGGCATATTAGTATATTAGTTAGTATGATAAGTTTTGCAGGATATATATTTTTTTAAGGATAGTAACTACGTCCAAAAAATTCCATAGATGTGTCTTGTATGTAATACGTAATCACGTTAAAATTTCGTGGTAAAAACCTTTATCACCCATTGAAAGTTATTGCAATGCGCTGGTGAGGCTTGGGTTACGAATGTGAACTGTGAAGTTCGCTTCGGTTTCTATTTTGTTTATGAGATGTTCGTACGATAAATTCATTTTCTGCAATTTTGTTTTTATGGAAACATTCTCACGCATCAAAATTCGAAAACTCATTATAGATAACGAGTCTCGCCGCGATTTGAAACCTCATTATTCAGTTTTACGCAAATGTAATTAAGAGACAATGTTTAATTATGTTTCATAAATCAAAAGATAATCATTTCATATTACCTACGTAGCAACAGCACAAGTAGATAGATCGAGTTATTTAGTAACGCAATTAGCTACGTGTAGCCGGCACGTGAGCTTAGAGATTTAGTGGTTATGTCTATTTACTTTGCTCATACATATGTTTATCATGTTTTCTGATACACCATAATACGCAAAGTTTATACGGATTATAAATAGTAATATAAATTCACAGAGTGCATGCGTCTTTTTCCAGTGTTCGGATGCAAAAGGAAAGTGACATCCGGATAGCGGAAAATTACCATGAATTCCGGGTATTTCACTAATACTTACTAAAAGCAACCCAAAAGCGTATATATCAGTTTAATGAGTTCACATGTCTAAGTCGACTAGTACTTTGGTTTCAGTGTAAATTACTTCAGGTTAATAATTTTCGTCGTGTTTTCGCATCAATTTACTTAGCCGTTAATAGTTTGTCCTTATTTATAGGTGTTATCTCGTAGATCAGCGGTTTCGTAACGTGCTCGTACTATGTATCCAGTTTAGCATCATTTGCATACTCTGTGCTCCGTTGTCGATTCGGCCGCGTCGTACATCGAACGCTCGCCATAATTTATTTACAGGAATCATTTTAAATATGTTTATATGTAACTACGACTACTGCGTAGAATATTTATAGTAAAATATCGGCCTATTTTGCTAATTGAAACATACCGAATACCGAATATTTTGCATACCGAAAACCCGGATAAAAATGTAATTAAGAATAAGCACATTATCGCAGAATGACTTGACTTAAAATAGATCACAGAAGGACATTCGGCTTATGTTCATACCTACACAAATGACATTTAGCAAACCGGAAACAAAGATACGGGTGATACCGACGCAGTGGCACGGTATTTGTATGAAAAAAATCTTAAGCTACGCGACAGGTTCCGGTATACACTACCCATTAGCATATTTTAATATAGAAATAGATCAAGTTACAGAAATAAATCTCAAGTAATCGTTTTCATTTAAATTATTATAACTTTTCATACTATTTGGAGACGGAATAAATATTACAGGACATTACAGGACATTAATTTTACACAGCGCCATCTAGCCCCAAACTAAGCATAGCTTGTAATATGGGAACTAGATTACTTAGATACTTTTTGTAAATACATACGTACTATATGATACAACACCCAAACACAGAACAAACATCTATATTCATCACACAAATGTTTGTCCTGGGTGAGAATCGAACCCACAGCCTACAGCGCCGAAGGCAGAGTTACTACCAACTGAGCTATGAGGCTTGTCAACAAGCAAACCACCTCATGTTAAGTGCATCTCTTGCCTATAGCAAAGCAATGTTGCGTAGGTCACCTCCACAATGAACAAGACGTACTGCATTGCGTTGCATTGCGCCGGTCAATTTGAGGCACAAAGGTGTTAAACCTCGCGTGCCCGTATTTTCACCGGTCAGGTAACCCTTTAAACCTCACTCAGCAATGCTGCATGGTGGTTGAAATAGGTATGTCTCTGCTACTGTTTTAATTAAAAGTAATGATGCAAATTCTTTATAAGCACAAGCGAAAATGTAAGTAAAAGTAGGTACCTACCTACAATGACCTACATATCATCAAACATAAAGTCAGTATGGCAATGCGTTAGCAATAGGTCGCGGATGCTGAGATGATCCAGATTCGTGAATCCTTTCACCGCGCAGCCTTGAGCACCGTCCCAGGAGTGACCATTACCGACGTCGTCTTTAACGTCCTATCGATTAACATAGATCAGTACCGAGAGATTTAGTGCCCATCTGTTTATACCTCGAGCCTATTGTGAGGCATATTTGAAAGAGCAAATGTTAGGCCGGTCCCAGGCTGCTAGCTGTTGAAAAACGCCGGGCATTCTCGCCAATTAAGCCTCGTCAAGATGCCGAATCCGACCAGGGATGTTGCTGACGAGCTGTTTTGCAATTTAAATCGACAAACGAGATCGTTATACCTGTCGATTACGACTTCTCTTTAATTGGTTACGATATTTTTATATCGTATTGTAGGCTAATAGTTTAACAAGGTGGCATTTCAGGAGTTTATGTGAAAGTGGAAGATACGTAGCATTCGTTTTTATCGTCATAAATTGTTTCCTAAATTTGAATGATAGCTTACATGCCCATAAAAACTCAACAGGCACAATATATTTCATTCATTTCGCTGGTAAAATAAAATGTTGAATTTTCTGTATATGGACAATAAGCTTGTATTGAATGTCAACCAATTTGCCAAGCAAGGCTTTAGCTGATCCACTTGAAGGGAGGACTGCGTGCATCTCCACGAGACCACACGTAAAACCGTTCACTGAGACGCGAATTATTTCCGCATGATGCTCGTAAAAGCACATTTAAAGCAACATGTCAATTGTTAATTGTGTGACACTTACAGAGCCGCTTTCGTAATGAATATAGCCGAATTACAATTCATAAGAAAGACAAGTACCTACCCACCTACGAATACGGTTGCGGACAAACCGGAATCGTTCGTTTTAATTGAAGGGTTCATTCTTCGAGACGTTTATCAAGGTAATTTGGGGCTGGTTTAAAGTGAAAACAATTTTATTTTACAACTTTCCTTTAAAGTGCTCTATATATTGACATTTATCGGACGCAAGTCGTGCAAGTTTAAATATTAATTGCAAGGGCTTCTAGTAATACTTAAATTTTGAGCGTAGCTGCACCCTACATTTTGGTGCAATTTGAATGAACATTTTAAACGAATCACTGCTTAAGTAAACCTTAATAAAATATAAGTAACAAGCCTTAATAAAATCATAATACCTAGTGTGACAACCAAGGTTATAACCACCTAAGAGGTATATACAGCCAACCTGATGGAAAATAGTTACCAAAAATACAGAGGCATCAATCGCGCGTTGCCAGCTTTTTAAAACTTTAAAACGCCTATTTTGAAAAACCACATCAGTGGTTCTAGGGAATACCTTGGCAGGGACCAATAACGAAATTTATTTGGAATCTCGCGGTGCGCAAAGTTAAAAACGAATGTAGGAATCCTAATATAGTCTTAAGTCAACATCCCTTACGTCTAAAAATCATGAAATTGTTAGTCATTGTCAAACACCGTTGATTTGACGTTCCAAAGTGAACCTAAAAAACTTACCTATTTAATAAACGATAGTTGATTTTTTTTACAGTCTCGTTCAAATTCTTGAGATTGAACAAAATACATTTTGTTTGTTCATCCAACAAAATATAGTCGAGAATTTTTACTACCTACCTATTTACATAAATATATATACTAGGCTCGTTAAGTAAAGATTGCGGGAATACAATATTGCTAACATGTTAGAGATCACCGAACAATTTAGCATAATGTACACTCTCACTTAACTAGCAATCGTAATCGATGTGCGATGGAGTCCGTGCCGGGTCGTGAGTGTACCCGCGCCGGTAATGTACGTTGTGTATGCGTTCACGAACGCTATTAGCTTATGTACACGCTGAAACTGACAGATTACGGCTTTACATCATCCCCTGGCTCCTAAGTACGGCGTGAGAAAATGAAAAGTTATAGAATCTTGAAAACATTAAACACAGTTGAGATAGAGACTACCTACAGCAAATATTTAATAAGCCTCATAGCTCAGTTGATAGTAACACTGCCTTCTGCGCTGTAGGTTGCGGGTTCTATTACCACCCAGGACAAACATTTGTGTGATGAATATAGATGATTATTCTGTGTTTGGGCGTTGTATTGTATGATTAGTAGGTATGTATTTGCATAAAAAAAAGATTTAAGTATTCTATCCGCAATCTAGTTCCCATATTACAAGCTATGCTTAGATTGGGACTAGACGCTGTGTGAAAATAATGTCCTGTAATGTGAAATATTATATTCTGCCGTTTGAAAGAGTTCTTTGATTCCTGAGCTCAGCGAGGAATTTAATGTATGTCACTCGAGTTTGAAATAGTGTCGACACTATTTTTTCACCCTTTATGAGAAAACAAGTAGTGCAACTTAATATGAATAAGAATAGTACCCACGTTATATCACAAAAAAAATGCACGCTAAAGAGTTGTAAAATTTTGTTGTAGGCAACCAGCGACAGATGTGATAGTAAAATATTTTTGACTTGAGCATGCCAGTTGGAGGAGAACGACAAACTTTATTTTTTTATTATACATCGAATGGAAGCACACTTCACTCGAAGTCCTCATCTGTCTGAGGAACCGGCTATCATACCTCTAAATGCTGGAACACAACAACTTGGAATTGTTGTTATAGCGACAGACTTAGGTAAGATGGTGGTAGCTACCCAGACGAACTTAAATAAAGTCATATAACAAACCTAAAATATACACGTACTTCTCTGTTTCAGTCCTTTAAATTGCGACCATGCATTGACTAAACCGATGCACATTTGTGATAAATTGGACACGGTTTACTCGTGAACTAATCTCGAAGCTCGGTACAGCAATCAAATTGCGAAACTGCATGTTCCCTCGTAAATCTTTTATGGATTGGACTTCACATAATATATATTGGCTAAAATACATTCAAGAGCTAAATAACTGTGGCAATGAATAGGATATTTGTAAGCAACTTATATCATCCATAAACTAAATTAATCGTAAGAAGACGGGAAATCATAAAAGTTCTTGTATCGTTTTATGCCACGTCTCAGCCTTGCTGGAATTTTATTAGTCATACAAATAACACCGATATCAATGACCAAATAGCCGAGAAAAGTAAAATGTTTATTCAGAGCTTTTATTTTTACAAAAATTAAAGTAGGAAGTCATAAAAAATACTCATATCTTGGCGAACTAAAGTGTATTAGTTAGCTTGTAAACATGTACAGGCTAAAGTTTGTATTTAATGGAACTGAAAGCGTACTTCGCTTCTGCAGAATGGTATTTTTGCATTACATGTATGTATGCATCAGCACGGTCAGAAATAATGAATTCAAAAAATTGTCATAGTACTGCGAAAGAGATTTTTTACTGAAATACAAAGTTATTTAATTTTCTCGCAATCGAAATGTAAAGTAGAGTGTATGATTTGGGACTATATCTATTTATATTCGCCTCCAATACTGTCGATTGGAAAGCTAAATATCTCGTATTAAATAGTTATAGTTCCTAGTATTATAGTTCCTTGGAAAACATATGTTTTTTATGAGGCTCATTACAAGATGTTGTTTATATTGGCATCTATATCAGACAATGAGCTTTCATACTCATCAATCACTTTGAACCACAATAATATATTTAAAAACGTTCCACTAACAATTTTGTAGTAACAATGACAGAGATTGAGCGCGTTCAAGAAGTTGGTCGTTCTCATTTTATACTTACCGTGTACCTACTTAGCTTTCCTATTTGTAACGCCTTGATCGCGTATCACCACGATCTAAGAATGTGTCTGGCATATTTTTAAGATCAAGCTGCAATTTATCTCGCTAGATAAAAGTTTATGATAAATAAAGAGCCTTTTGTTTATTACAACAAGCATGTCTCAACGATTCTATATTTATTTGTCTTTACCTACCTACCCTAATTTTGAAATCAATGGATTTTAAAATTATGATTTAGGTAAGTGGGTACTCGAACACAAAAAACTTTTAAAGGGTTTGCTCATGGGTGGCCTTGACCTTAATAATCTCTCTAAATTTTATATTCACTTTCATTTATATTCTTTATAAGTATTTTTTTTATTATGCGATGGGGAAGCTCTTGGTCCTGATCTCATCTGGTTTCAAGTTATGATAAGGCCAAAGGTGGAAGCGTGTTTCAGCTGGAATCCTCAACAGACTGAGGAACTGGCTATTTTACCTCTAAATTTTGAAGGACAACAATCTAGAATTGTTATTACAGCGACAGACTTAAGTAAGATAATCAGCTAGCCAAACGGACTTAAACAAAGTCTAACCACCAACCAAACCAAGCACAATATTGAATCCCCTTGAGTATCGAACCAGAGGTGGAGGCGGATAGAACCATAACATAACCAAATAGGTAGGTAATCATCATTTAGATTAAATTGTTGGCTCAACAACCCAACTTTGATGCAACTTGCATAGTTATGTAGTTATTTTTTGTAATTAAGTATATGTAGTTGGTTGTGTGATAAAGCTCAGTAAGTCTATTCACAAGTTGAATAGAATTTAAACAACACTTGACCTGGCAATTGAACTCGGATCTCATATCCCGAAAATCTGACGTCACCTGAGCAGTGATACCCAACATATGTAAGGTAATAGGTTTCTACCTACATTTAATACAATCAAATTAAATGAAGGTACTTACTTTTAATGAAAGTCATATTATTCATATTTCTAAGTTTTTTTTTTGGTATGTGTTCTTTTATAGCCATGCGTTTGACAGCAGCTCACTTGAAAAACGAGTAAAGATATGGATTAAGAAAATACACGCTCTCCTATAAGAAACCTATGCGGAAAAATAGAGGGCCACGATTTTAATTCCTACTAGTGATCAAGGTAGAAGTGGCTCGATATATTGGCCACAATGGAACATCAACAAGGGAGTTGCAACTCTCTTGTTGACAGAGGAAAGTTTAAGTTTTTTTGGTTGTCTTGTTTTCGGGAGACAGTAGGTAAAGTTGTTTCCTTTTTTTTTTTACTAAATTTTATTGTTAATACAAAGGCATTTTGTTTGTTTGTTTATATTTTGTACCGTGGAATCACTCCAAATGGTTCCGTCTGAAAACTAGCGCTGCTTCACATTTTTAGTGGAGCAGCACAAAGCTGATATGGTGCCATTTGACATAAGTACTTCACCTAGCACAGACTATGTCAGACTATGACAGTCGATATGGTTATAGGTTAGTTATTTTATTTTGTATTTGTTAGCTTTAGTTATATTTGATACTTAGTTGTAGTGTTTAGTATTTTCTTTTTTTTCTGACGTCTGTGTCTGTGCTTTGTTTTGGGCCTGTGTCAATTAAATGATTTTCTTTCTTTCTTGTACGTCTACTAATCAGGTGGTGGAAAGGAAAACTAGGTCCTGGACATCGTGTGATGATGATGTTGTTTGAAAAATATTGTGCTCTTATATCTAGAACCGGTTGATATAGTTGAGCGAAAATTCTATTTTATTTACCTTCAGGTTCACCTGGTCAAGGATGTCGTAATAAAAACCAGTGAATTTAATTTTACAACCGCAAGAGTACAATGAAACACTTAAAAAGGTACCGATCCTTATGCACCAGCGCAGAAGAAACAAAATTGTCACCGTACTGCATTCAAATACATTTTTAAAGCGGTCACACTGGTAGAATAATAGGAACAGGATTCTTGTATAATTAGCAACCAAATGACCTCAGTAAATTGGCAAAAAATATCAATAGTCCTCGCACGTGTAAGAAACCTTAGAGCCTTCGACAAAAATAGCACGATTAGGTACGTTTCCAAAATGGCCAAGCTACTCATGTTTTCCACGGAAACTTAATGGTGAGTCTACTTTTTATGTTAAAACTACCGATGAACAAAAAAAATCAACAAAAGAATTACTAAAACGTTGAATAGAAAACGATGGAGCGCGTTGAAGTCTTTTGTAAGAAGAAATGGATGCAGCGAGTTAGCTGGTCACGGTCAAACCCAGGAGTTTTTATCCATGGCAGAGGCCTTTGTCTGAGGCGGCTTTCACTATCACGCGTGAATGTATTACGTGAGTTTTTCCCTATTCAAATTAGATTGCCTAAAAAATACGAGATGGACAAAAACAATCAAAGCAAACGGTTGTATATGGGACATATATATTTTTATCGTTGAAACGGATAGGTCATATACGTTTTTGTGTTTATAAAGATACAATTTGCTCTACATACGTAAAAGTATATACCTATAAAAATTATACCTGGAAATACGCATAAGCCGAAGGTAGTTCCGCGTCAGTAGACGTCCGGCAAACCTTCAATATATCCGAACAAACACAGTTGAATCACCCGCGAGAGCGGTAGGGGGGCCGGGCGCGGGGTACGGGAGGGGCCGCGCGCGGGCATGCGTCCGCGAGGTCGGGCTCTTTTTACTCTCTTTACCTCCTGACATTCGAACTTAATGGAGTTGCTATATTGAAATTTAAGCAAAACAACAACCGAGTTAATGGAATTAAATTAGGTTATCGTAACGAGAAAACAGTCTTCAAGTGGCCATCTTTAAGCTCTTAGCGAGAACGGTCCAATAGGAATTCGAAATATTTGGCATCAGACGTGCGTTTTCGACGACTACTTGTCTCGCTCGAGAGTCTACAGACACAAGCGTGAAAGAAAAGAACAGATATAGAAACGCTCTGCTATCGACGGATACTCATTGTTCTTGGCTGTAATGGAATAAAATAAAGACAGAACAGCGGTTTTCGTGACTGTGAGACAAAATTATTTTACTTGAGGAGTGTGAACGAGACACAATATAAGGTTTATAGGGTCGTTGGCCGAGCAAAGGAACTTGAAATTTCTGTGATATTTATTATACATGATTTAGGACACATCTATCAAATTCACGTAATAACATAGTCCAATTCCATGAAACTGGTAACAAAGAATTTAGACAAGCACTCAATCTAATAGTATGTATTTCGTACGACAAAGATGTTGGTCAAAACGAATTTCATAAACAACAACGGTTAGTAATTTTTGAATGATTTAAATTACTTACTAATGCCTACAGATAGATTTATTATTACTAAATTTGCAATGTGATATTATATCTCATAATCAGTAATAATCGAGTGGTGTTCAAAAAAGAGTTTTCTATCTATCCTTTTTTTAGACATACCTATTACAAGTGAGCTACCACATTGAACAAGCCTCACAGCTTAGTTGGTAGTATCTCTACTTTTAAGCTGCCTAGGCTCTGGGTTCGATTCCCTCCCAGGACAAATATTTGTATGATAAATTTTGTTTTTTTTTTCTGTATTTGGGTGTTGTATTGTATGATAAGATTGTATTGACAAAAAATACATAGCGATTGTTTCCAAAATCAAGTTTCGTGTGTAAGTGTAATAAATTAGCGTGAAATATATATCCTGTAATATTTATTAATTTATTTACTAGATAGGACACTATCAGGAAAAGGGTGAGGCTCCCATATGGACTGGTCCCGAGTCCTGTAGGCGCGGCAGTGACGCGTGTAGCGGGACCGCGCGGCTGGCGGCGCGGCACCGTTACGCCGGCGTCCTTGGCTGAGTTCTTTCTTGCAGCAGGTCGCTGTGAACTCGTTCCACGCTGTTGTGTCGGTCTCGGTACAACCGAACCACGCACACGTGTGCTAGCACCTCCCTGTGTTAGTTCATTTCTCTATGTGTGCCCGTGCACGGTGTAAGCTCACTGTCTTCACCACTTAAGTACTACGAGCCGTGTGTGTGTGCATCGGATTAGTCCTAACGGATATTACGGAATATTCGATAAATGCCTTAAATTCATGTAGCAAGTAAGAAATTACTAGGACCGGCATGTCAGTAGGATATGATCTTGAGTAATGTTTTCGTGCATTTTTCCGATATGATCTCGGTAATAATTAAACGGTTATTTATAGAGGCTTATTAATCTCTCCAAATCATTATTACCTACTCTTTAAGAACGCGCTATACTTTTACTTTTAATAGCGTTTTAAATGATTAGATTTATAAAAAAAGATGATGTTTCATAATACATATGAAAGGCTATGGATATCCTGTACACATCTGTAGAGTAAATTCCGAAAGAGAGCCATCGTGGTTTGAGGAGGAACTAAAATCGTTGCCTTAGAACCGTTGGTTTATACATAGTACCAAAGCACAAATTGTGCGATAAAACGCGCTTGTAATGTACGACAAAAACACAAGAGCGTTGGGGGCGCTCTACTACGATTCACATACCTACTAAACGGATGATAAATAAATAATGAGTCATCAAAATACCATCATCATGCATAGGTGACAATATATTAGATATTTATCAGGACCTATGCATTATGTATCCCTAAGAACATACCTAGCCTATACATTTTACCACATTCTCATGACTACAGTGAGAAACGGAATCAATTAGTTAATCGAATAATAATCGTGCTTTTGTTGAATTACAATGCAGCACTTATTTATAAATTGAATTGGCGGCCTTGCGCAATATAACTTGAACAATGACATTCATTATATGTACTTGTTCAATTTGGTTTAATATCTTCTGTGTACTATACAAATAAAATGAAAATAGTTACAATAATGTAGACGAAGCAACTTGTAGGTACTTAAATTCCTTATGTTTACCGTATATTTGAAACACGCAAGGAACTTACATAATCGTACTTAAAATAAGGCAAGTTTGTGATCATGAAAGTGAACATAGTTTTGGAAAAATATAATTGTGATTTTATATAATGCATCGCTAAGCATGCTGAATATCGAGGGATGAATCAAGTAGGTAAATGTTTTGTTTTAAGTCAAAAAGAGACTAGTTGTTTTACCAAATGACAACAAATTGTGTTGTAGACTGTAGATATACGCGTTAAAAATCTATTCAAACTTGGCTTGAAACTATCAATGCTACTGAATTTAATCAATCGACTTGTTTTGATGAGATAGTGTTTAAAGACAGTCCATCATAAATTGTGTCAATCTTTACCAATGGTAGTAGGTACCTGTATTTATAAGTTAGTCACTGGTACATTGTGTGATAAATCTATATGTATAAAATCTTCGTGTAGCTGGTAGAATGACCGACTAACTGATATGTAGCACACAGAACAAACCAGCCCCCTCAGCACGGGGAGGAGATAAAATTTTTGTCCTTTGTTTTTATCCACCTTGTCAGAGCATTTTGTCTCCCGATTGTGGATAAAAACAGAGGACAAAAATTTTATCCCCGCCCCGTGCTTGGGGGGGCAGAGGTGAAGTTTTTAGGATAGCTTCCTTTTTATTGGGATGCACGATTTTGGTGAATTGCCACAGGATAACATTAATTTACATTGATTACCACATGAAACCTTGAAAGCACCATACTATTCATGGTGTTTTTAATTGACGTTATTGTCATAAATTTCAATACGCAACATGTATTGCATGTACTGATGTGTTGTGTTTACTTAATCTCTAACAATACATTTCTAAATAGTTATTGACAAAGGTCAGCGCTAGAGGTCTTATATGGCAATATGAATTGCCATATAAAACTACTTTAGGAAGTCATCACAGTCTTCAGTCAACTTTATATCAAACTCGTAGATGGATAACGAGTTAAAAACTACATGAGAACATACAAAGTAGGTAAAAACAAAAACTTGTGTTTCAAATGAACAAAATGAACAAGCCTCATAGCTCAGTTGGTAGTAACTCTGCCTTCTGCGCTGTAGGCTGTGGGTTCGATTCCCACCCAGGACAAACATTTGTGTGATGAATATAGATGTTTGTTCTGTGTTTGGGTGTTGTATCATATAGTAAGTATGTATTTAAAAAAAGTATTTAAGTATTCTATCCGTAATCTAGTTCCCATATTACAAGCCATGCTTAGTTTGGGGCTAGATGGCGCTGTGTAAAAATTAATGTCCTATAATATTTATTTATTTATTTATAAATCTGTGCGTAGCAAATACCAGCAGATTATGAAATCTACTAACGCTTGACACAAATGATCATGTTTGCACTTATCTTGCTCATGCTCCAAGATTACAAAAGTCTTAATTGCATATTTTATTTTCAGTTTTATACGTGCACTAAAAAGCTTTTACTGCGATGAGGCTAATGCGTGGTGGTGGTAGGTATAGGTACTGTGTGTTGGGCAAGCGCAGGCAAGGACGCGCGAGTCAGCATGGCATGGCATAGCTGCCTACTATTCTCGATGCTGCAATTTTTACCATGTGACTCGATAATTGCCCGATAAAAAAAATACTAACTAATTTATTGAATATATTGTAAAATTATTGTTATCATTACTTACAAAAAAATAAATAAAACGTGGCATGATAACTCCAATATCACAATACTCATTTAGTCAACAGTGTACTAGTGCTAATAAACATTAAAACACAAGCATAATCAATGATAAGGTAGGTTAATTATTAGCATTTTATGTGTCATAAAGTATATGTTACTAATATTTCAACAAGAAAAACCACTAACATGTTTATATAATTTCCAATACCTATATTATTTAAACATTTTAGTGGTCAATAAATTAATCTGTACCGAAATATGATAAAGTAAGCACGAAACATGCGCCTTACCTACCTATGACACCATGAATCAGATTAATGTACGAATACACATTTATTAGACGCACACATAGATACCGCGTGTACTTATAATGTCTTAGCTTAAAGCTGTGTGCGTAACTGAGGTGATTATTAGTGTGTGTGCCTACCCACACACGCGGGGCCCTGAGGTTCAACGTACTAGTCACCACTACGCGAGTTCCTTGTTCCACTTTACCACTGACACTATATTATTATTGTTCCAATGGAGTTTCCGAGTAAAACATTTTTATATTATGTCCTAATTTTTAAAACTCAAAAACAGGTTGTTACTAGGAATACAAAATTACTTAAATTAATATAGCGTACAATATAAAATCTTGTGATATCATCGCCTAAATATTCAACACAATAGCTTTTCACTGGCACAGATAGCTTAATGGTAGTACATGAGCGCTCTACATAAAAAAAATGTGGGTCAGCTAATTAAGAGTTCATTTTATATCGACGTTTTGTAATTTGCAACAGATATCGCTTTTGAGGGCGCGCTTTATAAAACTTTAGTGCGGCAATAACTCCGTCCAGTCATAAAACGGTTTGTTGTTAAAGCATAATTATTATTTGCCTTGTTATTAAAATAAATGTCAGGTAACAAGACACAAAGAACTGGCAGATATACTAGTAAATGCCAAAATGCAAGTAACATGTATTGGGTGGATAACTTAGCAAAAGGTCACTAACGTGGACGCTTCATCATATTTCAAAAAGAATCTGCCGGCCTTCTTCTGTTGAAAACATGTCGCAGCAGTTGCGGCATAAGAATCGACCCCTCTAACTCAGCTCGCGGATGTCGTAAAAGTCGACTTAGGGTTTTTTTCAACATGGGGCGCTTAGTTCATGAACTATTGCATTTACTTTGCTGAGGCCACCGCCATAGTAGATGTCGCCTGCGCTCATATATGTAAACCTTTAATTATTTTCAAAATAGTGCTATTACCTATAGTAAAACTTGTTGCGAGTACAGTCAAGTACACATTACTAATAATAACAGTCATATGTTTTTTTTTTATTGTTCGACGAGGAAACACTTGGCCTTCATCTCACCTGGTTACAAGTTGAGATAAGGCCGAAGGTGGAGGCGCACTTCACCCGGAATCCTCAACAAACTGAGGAACTGGCTGTCTTACCTCTAAATGCCGGAACACGACAATTTTAGACTTGTTGTTATTGCGACAAGATGGTGGTAGCTAGCCAGCCGGACTTAAACAAAATCCTACCAAGCACAATATTGCTCCCCCTGGGGATCGAGCCCGGAACCTCTGGATATGAGATAGGTGGGTTGAACCACTAGACCACAGAGACGGAAATTATGGTTGAGTTATTTTCCGAACAAGTTCACAGAGCATAGACAATATTATGTGAGTAGCGAATTCTGCTCGCATTGTGTTCGCAGAGTATCGTGTTTTCTATACAAAAGACTTAAACGCGCTCCAGCCGCTTGTATGGATGGCTCTGTGCAATTTTGATTCTTTGACTACCACTGCTGTTATATTAACAGGCCTCACAACACAGTGGTAAGCGTTTTGCGCTGCAGGTTGTGGGGTTGATTCCCACCCGGGACAAAGCATTGTGTGATGAATGTATAGATGTTTGGGTGTTTATTAAATATATCAGAATTCTTGGTAATCTTCTTTAGCTTTACCTAGTTTGGGACGAGAAGATGTGTAGAACAAGATTTATATGGTCTAATTTTGACTTTTCAAAATGTTAACACAATGTACAATTTATTTCCATGATGTAAGTGTAAATTTACTTTGATTTTTATATTGAACAATTTTACCTATCTAATTTTTTTCTTATTCGATAAGCATTCATTTGTTATTTAAATACCTGTTTTTTTTATTAGGTAATGCAATGTAAAACAACCTTGCACTAAAAGTAGGTAAGTACATATCAAAGTATTAAAATCTTTATATTTAGCATGGTATCCAAAAATTTAAGAGATACAACTCATTTGATTTCGCTGGTTATGATTGGTCAGAAGATAAGACATACAACAACATATAGACAATATTAATGTGCATTCCGAATCTTTAAATTATCAATGTAGATATTTCGAAACACTTTTTTTATTTTATCAAAAGCATATTTGAATGTTAAAGAAGGTTGCAAGTTAGACTTGTTTTTTGCATATAACTGAAATCGGTTTTATTATGTTTAGAACAAGAACAGAGAATGTATTCAAGAATAATAAAATTGCATTGACTGAATTTGTTCGTGTCTTCGAGTGTCGTGTATCTTTGCCTAGTTAAGGGCTTGATGGCGCAGTATCAAATGTACTATAACATTGACTTATTGGTTTCAATAATTCACAAGCTCAACTGTCCAAATACCAAAATATACAAAATATTTGATATATACAGAGGTACAATCATTCATCGAATCAGGCCACTCCGATCTTATAAAGTGTCGCATTGAATTCTTGCAAATTGACACATTATCAAATCTCGTCTCCGTTATCGTATCATGATATCCTGAATGCCATATATCAACTTCGATTTCCCGATAATTGATAAATTTCTAATACAGTGTTTTATGATGGTAGTAAGGAAGACATTACGTAATCAATTTAATTAGTAAATGTTATGTAACGCGTCGATAATGGCTCGTTGTTATTGTATTCTATCTCAGATTAATTTGCATTAAGAATAGCTATATATTCTATTTAATTTAATAAGTCTTGAATTACTTCAAATCGTTAAATGTTAAATTATGCATATTGGTAAATAATGTTAATGTTTCAATATATTATCTAGAAACATATGTAGTATAATGATTGACGGACAAACAATATGTGTTCCAAGTGAGAGATCTGTTGTCTATCTGTTGGAAAGTTCATGCATGTTTGTCAAGACAGCCCAGACAAGACATCTAGGAAATAATCATAAATCAATGTAGTAGGCTTGTAGGGAATATGTTTGGCCCAGTAGAGGATCTGGAAGTATGTACAAGAGAGAAGTAGGTCTTGGTCTAGCTTTTAACATACGTACATGTTACATGAACCCTAGAAGCATTTATCGGAGCTATTTGGATCGACCAACGTAGGAATTTTCAACATTGTTGGTTGGACCAATGTAGGATTTTCAACATATTGTTGGTTGGCCAACTGTTTGAAATGTCCGGCTTGTTTTCAAGGCCCAACAATCGTGGCCAACGGTCGCCCAACCATTTAAGGCAAACAAAAAACGTCTATTTTACCCGCATAGGCCCTATGTTGGAAAAATCTCCGTTGGCTAAATAGTACATTACATACACACGGCCTTATATCAACTTGTTACCAGGTGAGATGAAGGCCAAGCGCTTCCCCGTCGTACAATAAAAAAAAACATATTTCCTAACGAGAGCTTCACCACTTTTTGACTCGCAAGAGCCAACGGTATATTTGAGATTTAGGGACATCCTCTATTAGACTAGGGTTAGGCCAACGGTGCATTTGTCATGTAGGGCCTTCCGGAATTTCCTCCGTATGGACTATGGTGTGTTTATATCTAATACATTATTTTATTTACTCATTTAACTTTAATTAATACGTTTAACATCAATTATTGCATTCATTAAACAACAAATGAAAGGCAAAATGTAAGGCCTAGTTATGATATATTTCACTTTAAACCAAATTTGCGGCCGAAACCAGGCAAATTCATTCTTAACACATAATATTTTTAGATATTTGCTTAAAGATTTGGTGGCAATGGGCTTCGCAACATTAAATACTAACTACTTACAAACCATGGGTATGTGCCGAATTAGGACGTGCCTCTGACTACCCCCTAGTAGATGATTTTCATTAGGATTTAACCTACCTAAGACGACCTACCTACCCACTAACGAACCTCTGATTACTACTTCTAAGTCTTCTTCTAATCAATAAGTGAATCCTAGAAGTCTTAAGTCTGTTTACTTTTATTTCTGATTGAAGATTTTCAAATAAATACATACATGAAACGTAAGAAAAATGTATCTTTCAAAATTGTTAGGATTTTATCTCACACAAGGTTTCGAGCTTTTGACAAGAATATTGTAATATTTATTTGATATAATATTTTATAGGTATTTAAATGACAAGTACAAACTATTTTTTGGTAAAAGATAGAGTAGAATACGTCTGTGCAGGCTCAAGCAAGTAAATTTTGATGTGCGTCTAACATTAGATTGCTTACTTGTGGGTCCAAGTAAACAATCCTTATAAAATCCAAGCTCTGAGTCATGAGTTTGTCAACCATTTTCTTGCTCGAAAAACCGATGCTTTTATTTTATTTTCTTTTTTCGCTATAACATTACAATTAAATCAGAGTGTAGAATTTTTTGTGGTTTTTGCATATATTAAGGTTGCATTAAGACCGGTAGTTTTCCTATAATTTACCATCCAAAAAAGGATTAAGGAAGTACAACACATTTTTAGTCTAGCTTTATTAATCCAGTATGTACAAAACTACCTCGTAAACTCACGAATATGTAGTTGGCTTTACAAAATGCCTGTAAACCTGTAAAAAAAAAAACAGTTTGAAATTTACCTGCCTGTAGTAACAGGTAAATTTCAAACTGATATTTTTATTTTTTTGCTGTATAGAAAGATTTGCAGGCCATTAAAATTTTTGTACCATATCGTTTTACTTACCAAAAGTAGAATATTAATATAAATTGAATTATGCAAAATTATTTAATGTCAGTTCAAAAAACTGCAAAAACAGGTTAAAAAATAAAATAAATGTAAATAAATGTTACAGGACATTAATTTTATACAGCGCCATCTAGACCCAAACTTAGCATAGCTTGTAATATAGGAACTAGATTACGGATAGAATACTTAAATACGTTTTTTTTTGTAAATACTTACTCATCATACAATACAACAACCAAACACAGAACAAACATCTATATTCATCACACAAATGTTTGTCCTGGGTGGAAATCGAACCCACGGCCTACACAGGATGTGAGATTATAGAAAATTCTAATTGTACGAACAGACATTTTCAAAAGAAAGTTTTTAACAAAACATAATATATGCAAAACAAATCTTACGTGTAGCATAACCTCGCGTTTGTTCGGGTGATTGTGGAATTTATGGTAATGGGTTGCTTGAATTGCAAGATAGCTAATTAATATAATTAATTAGTCAACATTTAAGCCAAGTATTAAAAATATCATGCAGGTAGCATATAATATAGCTGCAATACGTAATATTTCTGTTATAATAATATCGAGACAAAACTTTTTTACAATCGATCAAGATTATACAACCTCACCTCACGGAAGTTGTACTGCGTGAGTATGAAGCCGTGTTCAACACGGGTTTTACTCACGTTTTAGTATGATATTTTATGAAGGCATCCAAAATTGTCTCGATTCTCCTATGAATAAACGCTTGTTCAAAAATGTTCAATCAAATATTATTAAAAAATATGTCTATATAACACATTCATCATGTTTTTAAGTAAGAAATAAACGATGTTGCTCTTGTAAAATGGAAATTATTCTAACCACAAATCTAACTATCTGAAGTCGCTCAAACTCGATTATACAAAGCAAAATATTAAGAAACCAATATATTTTCACTTCGCGTTAGTGCAGACGTAGACAGATTAATAGTATGTAACGGTATGGCAAAGGTTAACTACCTATGCTTATCTGCCATCGGCCATCCAGTTGAAGTCTCTTATTGATCCGACATCTGACGCTCCGCCCTTGACTTTTGCCCAAACTTGAGCTTTGGACATAACTACGCAACCGCGAGTTCGAACGCAGGTAAGAATCATGCCATATGTGCGTGGCGCTTAGCACTCAGTTTAATTTTTTTAATGAAACTCTTTCATCTCCTCCTAAGGGAGTCGTAGAAGGTGACTAAGGGAATCAAATATAGGTAGCAGCGGCATCTGCCCGAGTACGTAACACTGATACTGCGATTACCAATCCGCCTACCAAGCGTGGTAATTAATAATAATAATAATCATAAAAAAAAGGGATGAAGTAGGTTCATGTTCAACAAGCCTCACAGCTCAGTTGGTAGTAGCTCTGCCTTCTGCGCTGTAGGTTGTGGGTTCGATTCCCACCCAGGACAAACATTTATGTGATGAATATAGATGTTTGTTCTGTGTTTGGATGTTTTATTGTATGATAAGTATGTATTTACAAAAAAAAAGTATTTATGTATTCTATCCGTAATCTAGTTCCCATATTACAAGTTATGCTTAGTTTGGGACTAGATGGCGCTGTGTGAAATTAGTGTCCTGTAATATTTTATTTTATGTCCAACAGTGGACGGTTACGGGGTTTAGATTTTTACCGGAACGGCGTTTTCAATACAGCTATTAAAAAACTATGCACAGCACATGGCTATATGTATGTTAAACGATATACGCTCAGTAATATTTGCAATTGAACAAAAAATTGGGCTTAAATATTATGTGTGACTATGAACTTGCAAGCAAACCCGAGAGAAAAACAAGTCTATCAAGTTGTAATGCTCCAGAAGTCCCGCATGATAGTGTCTCCGGCTTAACCGTGACCTTAGCTGGCATAGTATTGCTCGACATTACTTAAAATGGTACTGACGAGATATTTATCTAAAAGCGGATTTTTCAAGTCGATGTGCATCTCAAGCCAATGCGTTTAATGTCTTTTTAATTTAATTTATAGTGACAAGTGTAAATGAAACTCCTTTTATGGTGATATGTGATATTTACACCGTTTTTGACACACCTAGGCTACAGCAGTTATTTGGTCGCTTAACACTGAATGCCAACTACCCGGATCCGTGTCCAGCAGAAATATAATGTATACGAAGTATTTTTTATTTATTGCTTTGGTATCTGCGCGTTTGTAATAGTATATCGAATCGAAGGTATCAAGCAACAAGTGCCTCGCGTAAAGCAATGCGCTTTCGTATGATTTATAAAAAAAAATCCTTCAGTAAAAAAAACAAGTGAACAGATAACTGTAACTTGAGAAGAACCGAAAAACCAAGATTTTGGTTTAGTGAGATGAAAACCGCGAAGCCCTAGAATGCGAGTGTTACATGGTTTCTCCCTGTATTGCGGTCTTAAGCATTCAGCTGATTCAGTTTGTATATATTTTTGTGAGTAGTACTCGCTTGAACAATATTTTATTAAAAAGATCGAATTACTTACATTTAATAGACATCGGTCAGGAATTAAATAAAATTACACTATCTCCTACCTATTATATACATACCATATTCTAAGTTACGCACATTCTAAAACATTGTTTAGTTATTTTGGTTCTGAATATCCCTTTTGGGGGTGTTGGCACTGTTGCCTATCATACAGGGTAATACATTTTCTAGTTTTTAATTTCATTTTCTATTCAATAATAACACTGATATAAAACTGTAATAACCATAAGTTTATCTCTGTATATTTACATAATGTCTCTCTTATATGGTTTGTTATTAGGTGCCAATAAATATATTTCTATTCTTTTCTATTTCTACCTATTTTCATTAAACCTCGATCGAATAGTTGGTATATGACAGGGTAAGGTGTGACTAAACATTAAAATCTACGTAAATCATCCATTTGTTACGTGATAATATCAATTTGTAGAGAATTCCGTTGAACAGGTTATCACCGGAAGCAAAGGATGCATACTGAGGAGATGCCGCGCCAGGTGGCTTTCACCCTCCATGCACAATCATGCAATCCTGCCGTCACATTATGTGCACTTACTATGTAATGTGGTTGTGATGCACACTCTAAACAGCCACATACGAGTATCTAGCAGGTCTTAGTAAAAATGCTAGTGAATGTATTATAACATGACACTACTTTCGTACAAATACCTTTGTAAATATTTGAACTTAAGAAGTACATACCACGTATAACAAAATACTATGAAAATACATATAAATATATACACAAAGTAAATAACAGACTCACGGATTCACCTCTGAGCACTACTCAGAGTGGATCTACCTAAATTTAACGTAACTTTTATGAGCATACCTAATTATATCGTTGTTCAGCTGTAGGTATATTAATTTACAAACGTTATAATGACACAAAAATTCACAACCCGTGGCGGGACTCGAACATGCATCTTTTTATAGCTGGAAACGCCTAATAAAACCTTTATAAATAATACCTATAAAACCACTAGGGCCCTGGCGCAGTTTCCGATATTTTGTGCCATATTCGATTCAGCTAAGGGCTAATTATTCGCAATCGCTTGAAATACTATTTAAGCATAGTAGATCAATTAATGTTAAGTCAATTTAATCTTACTCTCAATAGATAGTCAATTTAACCTAGGTTAGCTAGAAGAGACCTTTTAATAAGGTGAAGCTAAAAGTAAGTATCACAAAGTCATTGTTAAATTAATACTTTTGTATTAATATAACGTTTAATAATGTATTTGAATACATTTGTATGTAAGATAACTTTTATTGCTTTGTTAACCTATTTCTAAGCAGGTTTATTTTGCTCTTAAAATTATTCATGATTCAGCATTATGTCAATGTACACACTATCTACTCCCTTTTTTACAACCGATCGATGGTTTGCTATAAAAAAACGTCTACAATGGTTAAACTCACCCATACACATAATTTATATATCTATATTTATTATGTATTTTTTTTTGTATACAATAAAGAATTCAATAATTAAACTGTAACAAGCACAAAAAAATATGTTTACCTTGAGTACAGCTGTTTTGTAGGGGTTCCTCGCAATGATGAGGGTCAGACCGTCTGAAACAATATTATGGAATTCAAAACAAACCCAAAAAAATGCACACATTTATGCGTAATCATTCATAGAAGTAATGGAAAATTTGCTCCACATAGGTAAGTACATACTTAGCTCAACAAGTGTGTACAAAGTCAATAAGATTTGCGCAACACTGTTGCATTGGCAACCACCGACACTTGCAAAACCGAGATGAAGGAATTAAATACCAAAATGCAAAAATCTATAACGTGTAAGCGAATACAATTTATGTATTAAGTTGATTTCGCGTGCTTGGAAACTGGTGCAAACTGCAAAACAAAGTGGTTCAAACCGCAGAACCAGTCCGCGACAGGAAGCGACCTCGCGACCCCCTCCGCCTCGCCCCCCGCACTCCGCCACCACCTGATCCAGACAAAGCGTGTCCTTCGCCCGGTGACGCATGCAAGTGCATTGCACTAATAATAACAAGTCCTTTCCATGTAACGCACTGTATTTACCTACGCACGAGAACTACTTAAACCTGCTAGGAACTTGATGAAGTGTATAGCTGAGCTCATAAAGTTATAAATGCTCTGGAGAAATCTTGTTTAATTAACAATACGGTTTGGTATATACGAACTTAAATGTAACATCAGAAAAATACCCAACTATGACGTTGGCGCAACAGTTACGTATAATATCAGGAACAAAATCGTGCAGGTGAATTATAGTCAGGCTCGTCACAGGCGGCCTCGACGAATCTTTTCGGGCTCGCCAAAGAAACGATCACATAGAAAGTAGAGCAAGTCATTTATTTATTCAGTGCAACGACGAGTGCGAGCGAGAAGAACGCTGCGAAACGTGCTCATTAAAATAAAAATCCAATTTTGAGTGCACTGCGCGCGGAGAAATAAAAAGTTTCCAACGAAATTTTGCTCGAGTTATTCCAAAAAAGGCTCGCGAAACGCCCCCTGAGACGAGATCGCGAGATACAAGTGCGAGGTGAAACCGACCGCGACAGCCTCCAATTCCAACGTGCACGCATTCTGCGCAGCCTCGCGATCGCACTTGCGCTTACTTTCGATCGCAACTATCAAATATACATATGAATATAGGCACACCCTGTGCAACATAAACTAAAGTCCTTTTTATCTGAATGAATAAATTTCTTTTCCGCATTACGATGACTGTTTTCACTGTAAGAAGCAAGCCATTGTCTGAACATTACGCAGCTTAGCGTTGCATTAAGTGCACGATACATTGCAGCTCTATAATCATAGTCACGAGACACGTTACCCGCTCGAGTATTTGCTATGTAAATAGCAGTCCTATGCGCGACATTCCTCCACTTTGTCCGGTTAAATAACATTTGAGGTGATTCCTTTAGATGCGTTCTTTGGTGTTTTGCAAATTGATTCAAAACACACAGTGAATTCATAAATCTTAGTGTTTTTGCAAATTATTGCTTCAAAACACATTGTGAATTCAGAAATTTTAAATTCGATACGACATACACATAGGTTCAAATTTCAATAAAATTTCAACCTGTATGTTTGTAGTATCATATCATACTATTATATCATATAATGTTCAAAATGTTCATTCAAAACGAGCTTTGTTTGGAAAGATTCATTCAGTTAGGGAACTAATATGGAATTTTTTACCATTCAATTTTGATTTTATTACGGATGAATTTTTGACCACTCGGCTACCACTAGTTACTTTAATGTCAAGTCAATGGTTCATACGGTACGACGGACGGGCTGAAATTGATACCAAGAATTTATACATAACAAACAAAAATATACAAGATTATTAAGTACCTAGGATGAAGATGCTAATCTTTCAAATGTATAAAGTAGGTACATACCTAGTTTGAAGACAAGATGCTAAAATTTATTAGCGCAATAGCATTCGAGTATTCATCGAAAGTTGATGTGTTAACAAGAAAGACACAAAGTAACTAAGTAAGCTTAAAACTTGTCTGAAGTTCCGTATTCTGGGGTTTTCCCGGATATAAGTCACAAGGGTATGCAAGGCCAGCAAAAAATGGCGCGGGATATAAATAGTTTGAATGATATTCACTAGTGGATTTTCCTGCACAAAAAATCCAACATTTGATATTTCTGACTGTGTTTTATTTTACTTTTATATACAGTTATAGCAATCTAAAAGTTCCAGTTTCATTCTCTGATGAAAATGAGTTGATCGTTTGACCATAATCTCACCCAGTGGAATGTGACGATGAGGCCAAAGAGGCTTAGAACTTTTACCTTGCCTTACTTTCCTTGTCAAAATCTTTAATGTTTTGTTATTAGTACTTACTGGTTTTAACTGATAGATAGATAACTCTTTATTGTTCACTATTTACAAATAACGTAGCAAAAAAACAGATGGCGGAAAGTTAATATAAAAGTCACTGGTACAACAATGTGCGGTCTTATCGCTAAAAGCGATCTCTTCCATGCAACCGCTGGATGGACAGAGAAGATAACGACTTTCTAGAAGGGAGACTATACAAATAACGAATATATGCATCAAGATGTAATATTTTATATATAAGGTAATATCAATATCAACAATATTATATGGTAGCTACTTGCAAACCGTGGGCATGTGCCGAACGAAACGGAGAGCCTCTGAATATGTCATAGTATAGTAGGTGAATCACAAAAGATCCACGCTCTGAACAGTGCTTGTGTGATCAGATCAGAGGTGAATTCTCGTAAATGAAAATTCATGAGTCTATATTTTGTACATATATCAGTAGCCATGACCAAAGTAGTAGTAGTATTTCATTCGAAATAAAACTTTATAAAATCTTTGTAGCAATGCCAATAATGAATATCTAAAAGCAGATTGTTACCGACGATAATATCATGGCTGCGCTGTGCGAACACATCCGCCATAAAACTGAGAATGATCAGGATTGTACCTACAAGCCACGAAGCCGCGGTTTGCGATACAAATAAAATGCACTTAACATTGTGTAGTGTCCGGCTTCTTGCATAATCCTAGTCGTCAATAGCCTGCCACAACAACGCGGGCGTTACGTAGGTACTAGGTACTACCTGTGATGTAGATTAAATAATAATTCCTCCATTAAAAGGTCAAGAGAGCGCGAAATAGAGCGCCCACTCGGACCCAGTGCTGTTTCATAGCAGTAAACAAATATAAACATTTATTGATTATACGCGCGCGATATTCAATTTTGTTCTCTCGGTAACGAAAACAGTTCAAACAACAACGTAAATATAAGAAAAAGTTCAAAGTAACAGTTCTAATTTGAAATTTTCACACCTTCTCACTCGCATATTAGTCACAACATCTTATATGAGGAAAATTTTGCAAAATACTGTAGCTATTTACTTAATATTTGTGGTGAATATTCAGTCACAAAAAATACGTCTGGAGATAATGTTATATTACTGGCTTGCAGTTATAACCTACATAAAATCATACGTGGTTAATGTTGCAAATGATTTATAGTGAATGCTTTCTTAAAACAAGAACATGATCCAAATCACATGTGGGCGCCTTATCGGCTAACTGGTTTCTTCGCATATCGATGCGAAGCGCTTGTAGATGAGAGTAGTCGTATATGTGCCTATTATTCAGCCTGGGTACTGGATCAATGAAGTATGGATACAGATGTTGTCGCTTTCAATGCAGTCGCTATATATATATACTGTGTTTGTGTACTTTTTGGGTGAACAAAAAGCGTGAAACTCGCGTCATCGTTACCGCACGCTCTTGTGAATTGTATCGTCGAGCTATTAGATTATTATTTTCGAATAATTTTTCAAATCAAGGATTAAAGTTTAAATTGGTCAATAACACTTCTTTACAAAGCAAAAATAATTCAAAAATAATAATCTAAATCTCGTCGTTACAATTCACAAGTTAGGTACTTAGTTTTCACTTCTCAAAGACATGCGAAAAAAAACGTGCGGGCCTGCATTTTTTTTTTAAACTCAGTTTAAAACTTAGTTTCTACAAAACAGCTGGACCGATTTGATAGAATGTTTGCTGTCTATTAGCTGATGTTATAAGGAGTATCTTCGACTACTTTTACTAATGGGATCCGCGGAAAAAAAATGAATCCCAGGAAATCCAAAGAAATCAAAGAATTTCGGGAACGAAGCCCCGTTCCATTAGTAGGTACCTACACTATAATGAAGTTCGCTTTTCGTGGCATTATCATACTCACACATTTACATCGAATAAATTTGTGCTGCAAGGGCATTGAAGCTGTTTGAGGTTTCATTTATTGGAGACTACAATTATATACCACTGTGTTTAATTATTATTTGAATTTTATTAAGACTATGTATTATTATTATTGATTTAATGCTTTAAAATAATACAGTTCCGTTATAAATCAATTCCATAATATTGGTACTCTGACATTTATTTCTCTTGTAAATGTATACAATTTTGGCATCTGCTGTCACTTTGTCATTTTTGAGATAATTTAATTTGCTGAACTTATATTACTCAGTGGTTTTAATGTATGGCTACCTCTATGTAGGCAGCGTGTCTTAGCTGACAATTTTTTATCCATTTTAGAAACTCACGGTTAAGTTGTTTCTGAATAACTGTCTATACTTAACATAAATAGAAAAATAAACAAAAGTTATCATGATACTTAAGTTTACTTAAGTTGTTTTGTTTACAAAGGTAACTTTAACAACACAAGTACAAAACAATCAAAAAAACAAATACTACTACTTTCCTAAATAGGCCGGAAATGTTCACTATACAACGCTGATCTTCCGTCGTATGAATTCGTTGTGTAAATGAACAAAATATAATAATATGTCGTATAGCTGATAAGCTGACAATCTACGCACAGCCAAAACTAGAACCGAAACCTAGAGACTTTAAATTTAGTGGGTAGCTGCATTTTATATTTAAGTCTGTTGAGGATTCTTGGTGAAGCACGCTTCCACTTTCTACCGCCTTATCATAGCTTGACACCAGGTAAGGTGAGGTAAAGGCCAATCGCTGTCCCGTTGTATATAAAACAAATGTTTTAATAAATTATTTTGGAAAATTTTAATGGAAAAACGGGAACAAAGTCCCAAGCGTTCGCTAATAAATACATAAAACCTTCATGATCAAAAGGTTTATTAATAATCAGTTTCATGTTTAAGTTTGTTTATGTTTATTTATTTTACAGATTTGTACGCAGTGAATTCTATTTATTATGTATGTAGTGGAATACCCTGGACCCTATTATTCTTATTTATAAGTACTACCTACCAGATTCAATTGTAAATTTAAACCATGAAAGGACCCATTCAAACACACACAAAAAATCTCATCAAAATTGGCCTAGTCGTGCAGAATAAATTCAGAGACAAACATACATACAGAAGGTTTATATACGTAAAGATAGGTACCTATTTACCTACTTTGATACCGTCACATTTTATAAAAGGAAACGCTACGGTGCTTCATATAAAAATGACAACTCACCGTACAACAAATCGCATGCAGAATAAAACTGACTCGCTCCTCCTATAATTCGGGATATGCATATTGAAAGTTACTTTGAAATGTTTTGTATGCCATCCAATAGTAACAAGAAGCAATCAAAGCTAATTATCACTAATATTTATCTTGAATGGTGTACGGAGATTACATCATTATGAGTTTTATACAAGTCATCTCATTACTATCTGCCTCAGAAGGTGATGACAAGCTGGCAGTGAAAGGCCTACACACGACGGTTCATAAAAATCAATATTGTAGTGGTGATGAGTGAAGTACCTACCAGGAATTCCACTAAAATAATATAAAATAAAATTATAGGCAATGTGACGAGAGATTTTGATATTTTCTGGTTTTTATTGCAGTTTTCAATGATAAGATACATATAATGATAAGCTAACAGATCACATTGCGAATAAAACCTGTTTAGGTAAGGAAAACCCTATACCTGCGTAATACCTAGCATTATGTATTAAATAAGCTTCTTTGGTCAAAGGTGTTATAAATTTGCAAATGGATTCCGATAACCCTGAATCATGTGTCGTTAACATCAGGTTTGTTCACCCTTTAGTTTATTCACACCAATGACGGTAATATTTTGATGGTACTTTATCTTTAGGAAAACAAAATTTATCATTTACATTATAAAACCTCCCAACACATATTACATACATCTTCTATACATACTTGTGTTTTCCACTGACCTCCTAAAAGGCTTGACCGATTTTGATGACTTTACTTGCATCGAACGATAATTAAATTTGGCATAGGTAGGTAATAACTTGATTTGACTGGTTGGTTATATAATAAGAGTATGTTAGGTAAGAAGGTAGCCGAGTAATAAATAGGTCTTAATAAGATACATTTTAAAGACCTAAAACGTTAGGTACTTAGTAAATAACTTAGTACAATGAGAAATTATATAATTAATATGAATAAATAAAGACAGATAACGGCGGCGGTAGCGCCTTTATTAACACAGTAAAAAAAGTCGCTTAACTTTTTGTTTTAAGGTATCTAACGTTCTTTAGTCGGCTTTTACGACATTCGCATTTAGTTGGAGGATCAATTCTTAAACCGCAGCAACCATGGCAAATAACAGTACATATAACATGGCAATAATTGAATAATCTAACACACGGCCAATAATACACCTCGATATCAGGAATCTCGAGTTTCAGGATTCTCTATAGTTAGCTTCCGAATTCGATCCTATAAGGCTTCCAGAATGTTTGAGAATAGTTGTACAAATGCCAGAAAATACTGTGAATCATTGGAAAACACACACCACCAACCTCAAGTGGATTACAAAGGAAGTGATGCGTGGGTCGCTGATTATTAGCGCTGTTAAAAATACAAGGTAAATAAACCGTATCTGTGGTCTAGTAGTAGAGCTTTATTTAAGTTCGTCTGGTTAGATACCACCATATTACCTAAGAATATTGCGATAACAACAGTTCTAAATTGTTGTGTCCCGGCATTTAGAGGTAAGATAGCCAATTCCTCAGTCTGTTGAGGATTCCGGCTGAAGTGCGCTTCCAACTTCGGCCTTAAACAAACATGACATCAGGTGAGATAAATCCAGGCGCTTCTCCGTCATACAATAAAAAAATAGGTATGTTAGAGCCATGCTATGCCTATGAAAACGCTGCAGCATGTCGATTCGAATTTTCACAAGATCAGGGTTTATATAGAAAAACTAGTGAAATGCCACGGATTTTGTTCCTGTTATCCGATGGGAATTTGCAAAAATCATTTCATAGTGAACCCTCTCACTACAAAAGGAAGTAACCCTGAAAAGTTAATGTCTTTGGGACCTGGTTTGATGCGTTGAATGACAGCCACTCAGCTACACAACGATTCTATATATTTAGATAACAATGCAGCGCTATGCACTTGTGGAATTTTTCTTGTCCATATATATACAGGAATGAAAATAAATCTTACACAAATACATATACACATTTCTATGTAATACTAAGCAAATATTTGAAGAAAATCATCATTTACGTGTGGGTTGACAACACTAGTGACTTTACGAACTGCAGCCAAAAGCTTCTGATATGGCTCTTGATCAATGATGTTCTACTATATGCAGTATCCGGGGTCATCGGCTTAACGTGTCCTCAGAAGCACAGAATCACATGGGTTTACTCTTGCCCTCTTGACTAGAGCAAGTAGGTCTACTATGGAGCGCGCTTTCCCAGAAGGCACTGGCTCTCCCACGCTCCAACAGAACACGGAAAACCGTTAACGCTGCACTTCGTCAGGAGGTGGTCGGTCAGGTGGACATTCAGGTCTCTACCAGTGATGTGATCATTCAGCCACAGCAATAGCTGCTAGCAAAAACCAGTTTTTTGCCTGCAATGTTTTAACTAAACCTCACTAAGATACCCGTGAATCCTAGAAACTGAAGATTGAACAGAACATACGCAATGAACAGAACACAGCGGCGTTATCAATCCACATTGGCGTTACTAGACCACAGATTGTCTGAACAGAGTCAAAATAGGACTCACTTTTGTTCTCTGTTTGTAAGATTTGTTCTAGGACTCTTTATTGCTGACAAAATTAGCGAATTATGTTCAGTAATAATATACATAGACAAGCAGTACAAAAATACCGTACCAATGAAATGTTCAGCGGCCACAGTCGGCTAACCGCAACCGGATGTCCCTCGCCAAATGCACAATCACACTAACACAAAACTCTCACGATTTTTTCTCCCAACGCTTTCACGTATTCAACTAATTATTATCCACTTTATCGGGCATCTTCAATTTGATTTACGTCTGGCTCTTACACAGCTCAATTGGTACACTTTTTCTTTTCGGCGAAGTAATTTAAGTGTTGGGTTAGATGCGAACCGTAGTACGGATAGCTGGGGTATACCAGCGACCTCCTTACTTGAGGTATTGCTGCAAACTGGGGATAATTAGTTGCCAACAGACGATGCTATTACGCTAATCTGATACTTCACGTTAAGACTAGTGAGAATTTCGAGCATAATTGCGTGTTTTACGCCAATCATTAGAATTTGTTTAAGCTTCGTAGATTAACGAAGGTTCATGAGACATGTTGAAAAATACATGTTATTTACCAGCACATTATGAGAGGAATCCACAATATGCCAATCTTATTTACCTCACTTATGATCAATCTGCAACGGCGTTGTTTTGTCGCATTTTTTATGATTAGCATTCTGCTGCTAATTTTTAGAAAGGTATTTCAGATAGGTAGAAAAGTAACAAAAACATATTATCATATCACCGAATACCTACTTTCGATTCGATAAAAGGAAAATATTAAAAAAATCCGAGATAGTAAAGCACTGATGGCAAAGTAAGTACTCAGAAAATCTAAATCTGTATTCGTTATTTTTAGAAAATCCATACATACACAACGTGACTTTTTGGTTACATATTTAAAAAATACTTAAAAGATTTGAAGTGTAGATTTCCTTCTCAAAATGCATCTTAACTATTTATTATAAAAACAAGGTATCGATATCGAATTATCACCCGTGGGAGGATTTGGTTTTTTTATATAAATCTATAAATTATGCTAATATATGCGACGTTAAAATGTTTAGGCATGAATATGGTCATAAATTCTAGATTGAACAATGCAGTTGTAACTTTGCCTGACTTTCCATAAGGCGGATTTAGCCACAGGCTTTCCCGCATCGCCTTCAAAGGTATGTCTTCATTTACATTATATATACCTAAACGTACCAGCGCGTAGGTAGGTAGGAACCTAATCTACAGTACCTCGGCCAATAATGTTCTATTATCTTGCCTAGGGCATTGTAAAGGTATTCATAATTTCTCCACTATTTTCAACATTACTCTACCAGTTTAGCAAATGTTCAATACCGCAGAGAATATTATATCGTAGAGATTGGTATAAATTGAGAGAACGTTTACTATTATCACGTGTACAATGTGTGATTTCGCAGTCTTGTACGAACAGCCACTGCTTGGTCAAGCATGTATTTACATATGGTAGTTAGTAATTAATAATTATATAATCTGTTGAGTATCATTTTTAGTGAGAATATGTGTTATTTGTGTGATATGTGATTAATTCATTTATCTCTTCAATAAATTTAACTATGGGTATCATTTAAACGGCCAGCAAGCTTAAGAGGTTTTGATAAGCTCAAAAATGTTTTTGTCAGCAAAAATAGCAAGGAGTTTAAGGATAAAAAAAAAAAGAGAAACTACTGACATACTCTGTCATTTATGTTCATATGCTGTTAAAATATATTTTTAGCAGACTTTACTTACTGACCAAATATTTGAATTATCCCGATATGGATCAGAGACAAAAAAATGAGTAAATCGCTTAGTGAAAATGTGAACAACCACATTTTTACTAAGCGATTTACTCTTTTTTGTTTTTATTTGTGATCAAATCAATGTGCATCTCGTAGTATTCAAAGCCATTTTTGTCTTTAGCATTATGTTATACCGACTAGAATGTTACCTACTAGATATAGAATAGCTATTAGAAAAAGTATAGCTACTATATAGAATGTCACTACGATCATGAAATTTTTTTCTTTCTTTCTCGATTTTTATTAATGTTTTTTTTTATTTACTATTAGATAATCTTTTATGAATCTAAATTAACATCTATGTTAATAAAGTTATAAAATAGTATCTTACACTTATTTAATATCAATTTACGATTTGTTACCGTATGGTTCAAAATTATTTAAATGTTAACGTTTTTTTATGTGTCGGGTATATATAAATCTCTTAACACATAATGCAGCCAGTGTCTTGGGCTAGCTTTCGTCTGGTACCTACTGGTCTGGAACAGTTGACTACTTATAGACCATTTGTAACGGTCTTTAGGTAGCCCGACTGCTTCCCTTGTTTATAGTATTTTTTAATTCTTAATATTTGTACAAGTATAGGTATAACTTCATTATTAAAGTGTATGTACCCATTTTTATTTTAATTTTCAGTTATGTGCATAACTGTGTATTTGTTTAAATGATATTTAGCCTGTTTATACTTTGAAACGTCTCCCTTACAAGCTATATATAAGTAATGTATAGTAACATATATTTAACATATAGTTTTTTGAGGACTATTTAAGTTATGTATAAAACAGTTTACCTCCTAGAAATAATAAACGAAATAAAAAGGCTATACTTAACCAAAATTAGTGTAGTCTACGTACATACAATTACTATTAAAAATATTATAATGATTAATTCGTTGTAGTGTTGCTTGATTTGATTTGAACTTGCAATTTGCAGATATCTTCATTTCAGTACTATTTAGTACTATAAATGGATATAGATAGATGGTAAGTCATTTCATAATATCCTGTCCGAGAAGTGTAGAGATTGCCGGCTCTTTGGCCCCTGGCCATAGACCCGCACGCCATCCCTCGCCTCGGCACATTGAGTGAGTCATTACCATCAAATAATCCACTTCTGGCATGAGAGTAGCATCAAACTAAACGTGACTTAATAGTGACAGCTTTACTTCATAGCAAATGAGCCATCATCATTCTAATTTCAGCGCACTTACATGCACTGCTGAATATAGGCCTCCCCCAATCGACGCGACGCCACAAATAGCGATCTGAGCCGCCTGCATCCATCGACTTCCTGCAACAGCCACAATTTCATTGGTCCATCGAGTCACTCCCACTCTTCCACTGTCTTCCCCAAAATGAACCGACTGGAGACTGGAGGTAATCAAAGGATATAGGTCTAGTAGCAAGTTATGAATGACCCAAAAATCAGGTTCGTAAATAAATAAAACTTCAAACTGTTCCGTTTGTATGTCAGCAAAGATCTCCAATTGAACCGCTTGCTGCCGTGAACGAAGTACAAAACATCCTACAGTCACAACAAAACATATTCAGCCACACAATACGATCCTTTCAATGCTGTGACCTACCTACTTTCGGACTTGTTTAGTCGGTTGCGATCACGTGGGGATCGCAAGTCAGAACTGAATCACTACCACTAAAATCGAAACCAAAAGTATGCAAATTTTAGTGACCAGGGCATGAGAAATGAAAATAACTTCTATCGAGACAGAAGGATAATAGGATGCTTAGCTCCATTGCAATTCAGACCGTGCCATAATGGGACGAAAATATATTGTTAACTAATTTTATGAGAATTTGTACGTAAAGTCTAGTTAAACAGAAATCCCAAAACTGCATAAAAACGTGTTTCTTTGGTACAACACAAGCCTCATAGCTCAGTTGATAGTAACTCTGCCTTCTGCGGTTTAGGTTGTGGGTTCGATTCCCAACCAGCAACAAACATTTGTGTTACGAATATACATGTTTGTTATGTGTTTGGGTGTTGTATCATATATATTGTCATACATTTTGTTTTATACATTGGGTTATGCTAGATAGCACTGTGTGAAATTAATGTCCTGTAATATTTCTTATTTTACTAACACACAAACTTAAAGCACGGACGGGATGGATAAGTATGAATGCGTTTGCACTCTCACTCGATCCCCGTTTTCCTTATATAGCCTTCGCCATAGATCAACAAGCCACGTAGAAAAGAGTTAACTCATAAATGAAAATATTCATGTTGCTTCAAAGTTGTTCCACAACTTGTTGACCAACTTGTTGACCGATGAATGTTAAAATTGTACAGTGTGTCAAGTGATCATTTTAGCACGATAATAGAGCAAAATAAGGCGTGGGCGCAACCATAGTGCGGTGCGCGGTGCTTGCGCGAACCGGATCTAAGCAACAGATAAATCATGCTGCGAACGAACCTCAAACCTCGCCTCCCGCATCCCTCCGAGTCTACTCACGGCGCAGACATCATCTTGCTCAGTTAGCCTATTTTCAGG
This sequence comes from Venusia cambrica, assembly GCA_951394065.1. Taxonomy (NCBI): domain Eukaryota; kingdom Metazoa; phylum Arthropoda; class Insecta; order Lepidoptera; family Geometridae; genus Venusia; species Venusia cambrica. The sequence continues at coordinate 9,205,645 of OX596054.1, forward strand.
CACAATTGAATAAACGGTGTTTTGGTTGAATCAGCTTAAGCATGTAGAGCTGAGAGGCTTTAGAGACGACCTACCATCACAGTGCCATTGTAACTGAATTCGGTGGAAAAGTATACGGTTCGAATTGATCATGATATCGACCTTTAAAATTCTATTGTGCGAATATCGTGGCTCGATCTAATATTGTTCACTTCCACGAGTTCACTAAATACCTTTATAAGTTACTCATTTTAGTATCGTAGGTAAGTGCCAGCGCAACAACGCATTTAAAGGTTTACAAGTAGTTACTCTTATTTCACTTTTAGTGTTATTATAAAATCTAAAACTAAAATATATACTGATACATATATACATGTACATAGATACAGTTACACAAATTATGACAATCAACTTATGTGTCGTTACTCATGAGCTGGCTCTTATTTAGGCCAGCGAATTAGCATAGCTATTCAACATGGCGATGTAGTGTCTTAGGCACACTTCCGTCTGGTACTGGTCTTTTGAATTTATTTACCTGTAGACTATTTGTAACGATCCTTAGGTCATCCGACTGCTTCCTTTGTTCCTAGTTTAATTGTACATATTATTTTTAATTGTTTGTGAATAAATATCTTAAAAATACTTGTGTGTTTATTAACAGTTGTTACGCAACTCTTTACTGATTTCCAGCCAAGTCTACTCGCAACGATTTATAGGAGAGTTTGGCCTGCAGCGTGCGTGACTAAACGGGATAGAAGAAATACTAACTTGAAGGTGTGTCACGTGGAATGTTTTGTATAGAATAAAATCAAGTGATGATGCACAAACACACAAGTAGAGACGAATGTGAGTCGTCGCTTCGATGCCGCCGCCCATCGGCAGCCACCCGGCGCGGCCACTGCACTCGCTTCGATTTCACTTTTATTAGCAATCCACTTAATTGGATATACTGTTGCGGTTTTATTCATTTCGCAGATTTATCTGGATTCCAGTTCCCAGGACACATCTTGCTTTGATATTTACCTAATAACCTAACCTAATTGGTCGCTTTGCGTTACGTGCGTCTTGCAAATGTGATGCGCTGCTTAAAAATAACCGTATGTAGGTAAGCATGATTTTTTAGCATTCATATTTATATGCCTGTTAAAGGGCATGGCCGAACAAACTAGCAAAATGTAAGAACTTTCTTTACGACCTGTGTTTTAGATAAATCAGTTTGATCAGAGTCCTCAGTTTGTTGAGGATTCCGGGTGAAGTGCGTCTCCACTATGAAGGCCGTCGTAGAATAAAAAATAAAATAACAGTATTTGTAATTATTTTCAATGTGTTATAATAAATGAAATACTATTCAACTACACTATGGTTAACATTATTTTCTCCTGCAACGACCATCAGCTCATCGCCCTTTACAAGGCTTATATTTAGTTTTGTTAGTAGTAAAAAATGGTCAAATCTTGTAAATGAATTCTGAGCAGTTCCAGCTAACCGATTGAAATTGAGATCAAATGTATCTGAATTCAAAAATATAATTCAATCAAATTTAGGTACAATGAAACTTACTATGTACAAAGGAACTAGTCGGATTACCTAAGGACCGTTACAATGTATCTTGTATGCTAATTCAATTATAATATCGCGAGCTGATTTGACCATGGAGTCAGGTAGTATTCAACGGAACTCCTCAGTTGGTCAGGTGGTAGCAGGTGGACTCAAACAAAGTCCTACCCCTGCCAAACCAGGCACAATATTGTACTCCCTGGGGATCGAACCCAGAATTTCTGGTGAGCGAACCACTAGAACACAGAAGCGGATTTTTTTAACTTATCTCATCCTTCAAATCAGCCTAAACAATGAATAACAAAAGAAAGTCTCATAATTATTGTCAATAATGCAGCTGACCAATTTCAAAAGCATAAAGCTTTTCCATAGGCAGGCACTATAATTCAAGTTTTCGCACATTTTAGGTAAACGGGGTACGTGTTTAATAAAGGAAGTAGTCCCAAGGTCGTCTAGTCTGCGACGTTACCTGCATGTTTTAATATTTCCTATTTTGAATTCAGATCACGTATTAAGGTTAAACTATAAAATAAATAAGCATAGGTTTCTGAAAATGTACGTATGATGTGTTGATTGTTGTGGCAGAAATAGCCGTGAGATCACAACACCTGCTACATACAAGATCCACTGCTGTATGATTGTGTTGGATGTCACTTTACATACATACATAGAATTACGCTGGTTTCCTAGAGGTTTTTTATTATACGACGGGGATGTGCTTGGCGTTCATCTCACCTGATTATCAAGTTATGAAAAGGTGGAAGCGCACTTCACCCGAAATCCTCAACAAACTGAGAAACTGGCTATCTTTCCTCTAAATGCCGGAAAACAACAATTTAAGAATTGTTATTATGGCGACAGAATTAGGTGAGATGGTGAAGGCAGATTTTCAACAAATTTCTACTCGCATGCACATGCATTTTGCCTTTTGGTACTTCTGACCTGGCCTTTCTCGAAAACATCTCAAATTTTGACAAATAACGTTCACCGAAGTCTTTCCCTCCCATCTGTACCATTCACACTCGACATTATCTACCTATTTACACATAGACTTGTGACACATAGAGGGCAAAAAGAGATACCTAAAACACATAGGGTTTCACCAAAATCAAATTAGTAAGCTTATCTGTTGGTTTCATAATTGCAGTGGTTGGAACAGCATCTTTAAATCTTTTATGCTGGCATTCTTGTCAATAAATACGTGTAGCGATGGGAGGGTGGGTAACTGGGGTCAATCGGCCAAATTATTTTACTGATAACATTTTTGCTAACTCAGTAGAAGAGTTCTCGGTCTCGACAGTCCTGTCAAAATCACACTGTACATAATCCCAACAGCCAAGTTTTACAACTAAATTCGATATTATACTGGGACTTTATAAAATTAAATATCGGCACTATTTGTGCTACAGATTGTCTGGTACGGACCAAAAATACGAGTAGGTAGTAATTTGGACAATTAATTTCCGCATTGTGGTCACTGAAGGACTTTTGTAATTAGTTCGTGTTTATAGCATCGATTCAGGAATTCGTTTTGTGAAAATGTATCTTTTATCATGTTTTGGCATATATGTATGTAATGTATTCAATAGAATTCAATTACAAATAAGTAAATTTATAATTCCTAAGAGTATGTATGTTATTTATTAATTTTGTACACTTTTCTCATGATATTTAAATTTTGTGCTATCTTTACCTAGGTTTACAGGAAGAAATCTCTCATAAGGGTTAAGCTCAGCTTTGCCAGACTTTTTAATCTATAATTTTATGAAGGCTCATATTATGTTAACTCATGAAATTCATGGAGCCAAAGCGTCTAACTGAGAGTTAAAATAGTCTGATTAGTACTTGCCAGGGAAAGTGAATTCATTTATTGGTGTTTTCACCTCCACCTACCTTATCTTAACTTATTACCAGGTAAGATAAAAGCCAAGCGCTTACCTGTCGAACAATAAAAAAAACCAAGATACAAGTCACTAGACAAACCGAGCATTTTACCCTCGTAGCACCCCCATGTAATATAAAATACCCCAATTACATAGTAAAATTACAATTACAGGATGTACTCAGTGCCGTTATGTCCTTTTAGAGTGGTTCAGCCGCTGGCCTGAATGCTGTGTTTCCACAGCATCTAAAAGACCTGCTATTTGGTGGGTCTGGCCATGCGGGTGATGTCCTTCTTGAAGAACTGACGGCATTGATCAACCTCATGCTGTTGGGTCGAGTCAACAGCGAGATTACAGAAATCTTATATGGTGCTAATCTTTGTGCTTTAAAAAAAAAGGATGGCGCGATAAGACCCATAGCCGTAGGCACCATCTATTGCCGCCTTGCAGCCAAATTCTGCTGTCGTAAAAAAGCCGCGTACCATGCGACTATTTCCGACCCGTGTAGCTAGTCTTTGGTTCGCGAGGCGGTTGTGAGGCCGCGGTCCATTCTTTAAAAAACTTTTTAGATCGAAATTACGGGGAGGTTATTCTAAAAGTAGATATCAAAAATGCTTTTAATTCAGTTGACAGAGGCGCCTTGCTAAATCAAATCAAATTCAAAATTCCCGAAATTTATCCTTTTCTTTTTCAATGTTATGGTTCGCTATCTAACTTAATTTACAAGAACCAAATTATTTCGTCTGCAGTTGACTGTCAGCAAGGTGACCCTCTTGGCCCGGCCATTTTTAGCCTTGCCATTCCCCCAATTATTCAACGCTTGCAATCAAAATTGAATGTTTGGTATCTAGATGACGGAGCCCTAGGTGGCGATGTGGACTCAGTATTTAGCGATCTATAAATTATTATAGATGAATTTCGGCAGATTGTCTTAGATTTTTTTTTTTCGAAATGTGAAATATACATTTGAGATACATGTTTGGATAGAAATTGAATTATTCAAAAGTTTGAGACTTGGGTTTCCAATATTACTATTGTAGATAAGAGTTCACTCCACCTACTAGGTTCACCAATTTTTGATGAATCTTTTCCGGGTTTCGTCGACGACAAAATTTTATGGAAGGTTTCGGACAGACTTTCAAAAATTAACTCACATATGGCTTTCAGCATTACAAAATTTTGTCTTTTTGTCCCAAAATTTACTTATGCTTTGTGATGTTGTCAACTGTGGAAACACAGTGAACTGATGGAAGGCTTAGTCAACATAATAAAGAACACCCTTTCCACGGTTTTGAATATTGAGTTGTATGACAGAGCATGGTCGCAGGCCTCATTGCCTGTTCGATTGGGCGGCTTAGGTATACGCAAAATTTCTAGTGTTTTCTAGTTCTTGTCTTCCGTCTATAGTACACATTCTTTGGTTGAGAAAATTCTAACACCACCAATTTCGGCTGTTCCTGTCAATATACTCCAAATTTCTTATCTTGATGAGGCTCGAAATGCTTGACCTAATACCGATCCCCCAAAACACCTTTCGGCACAACGGCAGAAGGACGGGCCTCTGTGCGAGTTGATACGGAATTATCTATTACATACGTGCTCAACCTCCACAGATCGTGCTCGTCTCTTAGCTGTTTCAAAATGGGAATCAGGTCTTTGGTTGCAAGCACATCCATCTTACAATACCGGTACTCTTATGGATCCTGTAACTTTTCGTATTGCCACTTGTCTTCGGTTGGGTGCAAGATGCTGCGCCTCTCACCAGTGCCGGTGCGGTGCGGACGTAGATCAATTTGGTTTTCACGGACTTTCGTGCACAAGGTCTGCCGGCAGGATTTCGCGCCACGCAAGTCTTAATGACATTATCGGTCGAGCTTTTACTAGTGTCAATGTTCCAGCCGTTCTTGAACCGAATGGTCGGTTACGTGATGATGGTAAGCGGCCCGACAGTATGTCTCTTGTCCATTGGGAAATGGGTAGGCCTTTGGTGTGGGACGCTACCTGCGTCGACACCTGCCTGGGACATCATTAGGGCTGGTGCGGCGGCTGATTCGGCCGAGGATCACAAAAGGCGTAAATATAGTGGTCTCGAAAGAGCTTACCTATTTGAGCCTTTTGGGGTGAAGACCTTGGGTCCGTGGGGAGCCAGTGCCCTCCAGGTTTTCAAAAATCTTGCGGGTCTTTTGATTGAGGCGACACGTGACCCAAGAGCTGGCTCTTATGTAGACCAGTGAATTAGCTTAGCTATTCAACGAGGCAATGCAGTCAGTGTCTTGGGCACGTTTACGTCTGGTACTAGTCTGGAACAGTTGAGTTACCTATAAGCCGTTTGTAACGGTCCTCAGGTAATCTGACTGATTCCTTTGTACAAAGTTAGTTGAATTGTATTTTTTATTGTATAAATCATAGTAAAATAACTTTATTGGAAATGTGCGTCGAAACTCTTTAAGATTACACCCCATAAGACATAGATCTTCTTGTCTCACATAACACACATTTTTTTCACTAACCACCCTAGTTTTCAAAAAATCCTTAAACCGATTGATGAGTGTAAATGTGATCAAAATCCTAAACTTGTAATTTCAAATTTTAAATTGCGAATTATTTGGATGAACCTTTCAAAATACATGGGCTAAAATGGTAAATCTTTTACAATTTCCCAACTAAACTCTGATGTAATGTATATTATATTATTGTAATATCTTAATGCTACCATTTGACACAAACTAAGTTCGTTTAACGTCTAGATACGTTAAAATATAGTAGGAACTGTAGATCATCTCTACCCACTTAGGAAAACAAGCGTATTAATTTCTTGAACTTTAAACTATTTGCCAATTGTTTTCAAGCAGGGTATATTTTAATACGCGATAAGAATAAATAAATATCTCCTTAAAATAAATAATGTTAAATGACTGAACAAAACCAGCGACGACTTCACTCGATAGCATTACCAACCATTTCTAATTTCCAATGTCATTATTATTTTCAAAGTCTCAACAGCCATGCAATTTAAAGAAACAAGAATTCAACCATTAAGTCTTAATGTGATTGTAGGTTATTAAACAACAATTTAAAACTTTAGTTATTCGCGCGAATAAAATAACTAATTAGTATTAAATGTGAGATAAACCGGAACTGTTTATGTACACGTCGATCATGACTTTCACTTGCACTCTATCATCGGATATTCTACGACAAACCAGTTCTAACTTTTTAAGACTAGCTTGTAAGAATTCATTCCACTGAATCTTTTGAGCTTGTTGAGCTAGCATAACATTAATTAGTTTACCATAGCGAAATACTCTAGACTTTGATTCCAATTTAATAATATTAACTGACAGCAAAGTAATAAATCAGAGTTTTGTAGGTAGAAAACACCAAACCAGAGGTGCATCTCACTAATTTATTGATGTGAAAGTCTGTACGATCTACATCTAGATCCTCAAGTTATATATTATAGTTAGTAATACAAGTTGAATTCGGAATTATCACTTGCTCTAACAGAATAAGAGATTTATGTCTCTCTACAATATAATTATGTATTTTAATAAATTAACTTTAACATTTTTATTTCTATCACAAAAATCACAGGTTATTATAGAGATATTATCTACAAGCTACCGCCACCTTGTGGTATTTAAACGTGTGAAATACAATGTTCATTAGATCAACCAACTAACGGAATTAAAGAGATTATGATACAATTCCGTTCTAAGAAATGATATTCCAGCGAAAAGTAATAGAAATTTATGTAAAGTAAAATGACTAGGTTTAAATTGAAGCCGTACTGAATACATGATAATTTGTTGCGGAATCGGAGAGCATTAACCGACGAAGCGACGAGACGGCCCTGCTAGCGGTATTCGGCGGTTTTCTCAACTCCGCGACTCTAATATTCGACAAAACACTCCCTGTGTATATGTGTGTACCTGCGTGCACCAACACAAACATCTACGTATGTTTACTTTAGTGTATTTCGACATATTAAGCTTAATGTGCGGATTAGTCACGCCTCGGCCTTTAAAAAAGCAAGCCCGCATGCCTGTCTGTAGGTGGCGCATATTAACACATAAAAATGATAATCTCGTAGATAAACTCCATGTAACTATTGGAAAATAAGTAACATTTATGATTATGATGCAGATTATATAGATAAAAGCTTTGATATGTATATACTAGTAAACACTGCATTCATCATACAGAATAAATTTAACGAGGTGATATTTTCAAAAAACATTATTGATTACGACACAGCTTTTGGTAATATTTAAAAATGGGATTTTGTGCTTATAGTGAGCCTGAATATATATAAAAAACTGTGTTTGCAAAAACAAAATTAATCATTGTTTCCAATCAGTTTTTACGCGTGTTTTCCCATGTCTACTATTTTTCCGACAAAAACAGTGCTGATAATTGATTTTATTTCAGGGGCAGAGGTTATCGTGGTAATGTCGCAAGGACAAGCACTTTCTGCGCAGGAGTGCGTCGCGGTCGAGCGCGCAACAGCCTTCCGCATAGAGCCAGCATGCCGGCCGAGAGCCTCACGCGAGGGGTCAAGGCGCCTCGATGCCCATTTCGAACCAATTTATTTGTCCAACATAGAACGCAATGACGCCTAATACCGACGATAATTGTGCCTAATTAAAACGTATCATCATGGTATCAGGTACCCTTTTCTGTTTTTTTTAATTCTGTATTCAATTTAAAATCTAGGTACTCGTTGTAACTTAATTACTTGGAGCACACGGTGATGTACACTTTTACCGATGAAAAAATATTTCACTTTGTTTGTTTTTTTTTTTTTTTTAATGCAATAATGCTTCGTCTATCTTTTTGGCAAGCAATTTGGCATGGCATGACATAAACCATGCCTGCTGGTGCTGGTCAATGAAACCTGCGCCGGTCTTCTGCTTTCTACGTTATTGTGACCTAAAAGACACTGTAATTACTTTATAATGAGAAGATATCAGTCGTTACAAAAACCCAATTGTGTTCTTGCGCAATAGTGTACCAAGTTTGGTGCGATTTAAATAAAGCTTTTAAATGTAATAGGTTTTTAAAGCCAGTTTAAAGTAGGGTATTAAGAATTGGATAAACTGGAATGTGGTTTAAAACTAAGGACAACCTATTTGTATTGGAAGTTGGTAATAACTGCATAATAAGGTAGATATCTGCTGTCAAGCAGCACTAACATTTAGTGGAATATTTTATCGTTGAGTCAACAAAACCTTTGTGCGTAGGTCATATCCACAAATATCATGACCAAAAATACCCATTTATACCATCACACGATATAATTTGACTATTATTGTTTAAGTAGTGCATGCATGTACGCAATTAACAATTATATGAAGTCGTATCACCACATGACTTCAATAATAAGATATATTGATTATAACTCATTCCTTAAAAATCAGATAATAACCGTTTCAAATTTGCAATGTAACGTAAATAAACAATGATTTGTAGTGAACGAGATATAATTAATAGGTACTTTTATTCACAAAAAAAATATGTACCTACAGTTAAACTAACAAGGGAAGATGTTGAGTTACCTAAGGACTGTTACCAACGGTCTACAGGTAACACAACTGTTCCAGACCTCTTCGAAAGCGTGCTCAAGACTTTGGCTGCTTTATCACGATGAATAGCTATGCTATTTTTTTGTCCTACATAACAGCCAGCCCATAAATTGAAGAATAGTACTATTTTTGTCAAAATTTGCACGCCATCAGATGGTGAGACACGGCTGTTCCTATTTTGAAAATGTATCTGTATTACCTGTGTTTCAAACAAATATTTCTATTGTTTTATACAATACAATATTCTTTACTGAACACCAAATGTAAATAAAATTATGAACTAATTCATCTTACACAAAAAAAAAATATGCACAATGGGTGGTCTTATCGCTAAAAACGATCTCTTCCAGACAACCTTTGCATGGACAGAACCAGGAGGATGTAAATATGGACATATAGGCGCACAATAAAATATTTCGAAAAAAAAAAAAAAAAACGCAGTATACTAAAAATTAGCATCCGCAGATAATAATAATACAAATTCCAATACAATATGCATAAACATACATAGATAACATATAAAATAGAATATATACCTATTTAATAAGCATAATTACATATGATAAAAATAGATACTGTAAATATTTTATATATCTCCTATAAACCAACATAAGTAGTTACATACGAAAGATAAAAATAATAAATAAACACATGTGATTTAAGATGATGCTCAATAATGCTGAGTAACCAAAATTTTAAATATAGGGAGAGACTTTGCAAAGCGTATTGATACCGGTAGATCATTCCATAGCCGAGTAGCTTCTACTGTAAATGAACTGCCATAGAATGTGGAAGAATGCATAGGGATATTTAATTGGCGGGTATTGGAAGAACGTAACGATAAAGAGTGGGAGAGATGAAGAAATTGAAAACGTTTCTTTAAGTAAACAGGAGTAGAAGGAATAAAAAGGATGGAGTAAAGGAGAAAAATAATTAATTCCGGCGAAGACGCTTGACATTTGAAGACATTTGAGCTTACGGCGATACTCCGAAACATGATCAAATTTACGCAATCCAAAAATGAATCGGATGGAAACATTTTATAATATTCCTAATAAGTAATTATGATAAATGGTTGGTATTTTTACTAAACGTCTACATACAAAAACTATGAAAAAAACATGTGGTCACTCAGTCCACACATATAAATAATATTGCTGTAGCGGTAGCGACGTTTGGTACAAAAGACTTCAACGCGCTACCTCTACGAAGCTCTACGTTTTTTAGCGTCTACTAACTTTCTAGATATCTAGATAGAAAAATTTGGAAATTATTTTACGTATGCTTAAAATAAATAGGTTAATAGTTTTATAATCTCAAGATATATATCGATTTGATACATTTTTATTATTATTAGGGATAAATCAAGATAGCGTCATCTGGCCCGGTGGACCTGGCCCGGTACGGAGGAGGAGGTGAAAATGAAGGTTTTGATGAACCTACAATTAATTTATTGTACCCACTTTACCTACCTATTAATTATCAAGTACTATGATGCTTTTCTTAATACTTTATACTTAAGAAGGCTTTATCTTCTTAAGTTTTTAAACGCGGAAAAGTTTAAATGCATGTTTCTTCATACTTAAATCTGTGCAAAAAATTACTATCAACAATGACACAATATTCGTTGTATCAATTAACACAGATCTCAATAACACTTTACGTAGCAATTGCATGCAATAGTTATCGATTATTAATATCGATTCGGATGTTATCTCTCGATGGAATTGGAACACAGATAAAAGGGACAAATCGTGACACACAATCGCGTTGTTACAACTTTATATTGCATTGATGGTGCGTATGCTTGCGTAATGTGTCAGATCACGGCTGGATGGAAGAGCTGCCATCATTATTATAAATTGTTGTGAGGAATTTGAGGAGCTTAATATATTATGAGGACATTGCCTTATTAAGGGTTATCAAATGGTGAGTTTTTAATGTATGCCTACTAAAGAATCGCAGTAGTTTACAGTGATTGAAGTAGTACAGTGTACTTTATTGACTTGGTACTGCCAAATTGAGTCCTATAGCGCAGCGCTAGAGGTGCTGTACAAATTTTCATTCATTTTCTCTAGTACCTGTAGCTGTGATTATCCTGTGGTAGCTACAGTTATACATGTGTTATTATTATTAATATTTTCAATAATAATAACACACACTCATTTTAATTTTAAGCGTAGTAGAGCCCCTTGTGAAAGGGCGCGTCCGAAAAAGTACTACCACCATACCTATTACAGCCGCCAAGCAGCATTGCTGGGTTAGCTGTGGATTGCCGGTGAAATTAAAGTTCAAGTTGACGGGCGCAATGCAGTGCCGTGTAGGATTCTTTGTAGATGTAGACAAATGATGCACTTAACAAAAAAAAATAGTTTCCATTTATAAAAAAAAGGTTTGATGTACCTTATGTAATATAAGGTAGGTACCCAATTATTTTGTTTAGCATTGGAAATTTTATTGTTTTTGATTACATACCTAATTCTAAATTATAAGAACTACATAGGTCATAATTTTAATATTATTTAATTTCTCGACCCCCATACCAATGATATACCGGCACAAACAAGTAGGTTTTAAGACAAAGAATGGTTCAAAGCTAGAACCATGAAATGTTATAGCTTCCTTTGTTAAGAACAATACGTGAAACACCACTAACCACATCCTTTACAAGCAGTAATAATAGTACTATCTTATACATTTTGCATTAAAGAGGCCCTGAATCCAATAAAATCCTAGCAATTGCTGTAGGGTTTCAATTCTGTCACCATAACAACAAATCTTAAATTGTTGTGCTCCAGCCATTAAGAGGTAAGATAGACAGTGCCCCAGTTTATTGAGGATTCCGGTGAAGTGCGTTTCCACCTTCGTCCTTATTATAACTTGAAAATCAGGTGAGATGAAGGCAAACCAGCTCCCCATAACACAATAAAAGGTTTGATATAATGTAATATTAGGTACCTTATTATTTTGTTTATCATTAGACATTTTCTTGTTTTTGGTAACATACATTTCACATCACATCACATCAACAGCCCATTATTGTCCACTACTGGACGGAACCAGCCTCTGAAGCTTCGGGTGAGTCCCCTTAATCGGCTTTTAAGACATGGGCTGGGTTGAAAGGGTCAGCAAAGCCGCGACAGCCATGGTAAACATACATATACATTTGACTAAAAAACATATTTTGGTATTTGCGACTGCTATAAAACGCGTTAGACGGTAGACGTTAGGCGTTAGACTGTGTTGGGTTCTCAAAGTCCGGTTTCCCCTGTCCAATATACGTCAGCTTCCGTTAATTCTTGATTGAATTAGCATATTCGCGGAGAAGCTCTTAAAGTATCTGCAGAGCTTGATCATCTTTCTACAGCAGCACAATTTCGTTTACCTACTAGGTATCCGATATTTTTTGTTATTGTTTTTAATGCCAGTTTACAATCATCGCATCGTTCATGTTAATTGAAGTCGAGCTTTGATCTTACCGGGAACCATACAAACCATTGTCGGTTTAAATATCCGAAATTACACAATTTGAAATGTAAGAATGTATAACAGCTTGCCAATTTCCGTCCGGTCGGATATTACATTCATACTCCCAAAAGAACATTCATTTATCATTGAAAATAGCTTACCAACCTGTACGAGCGTTAACTGTGTCAGCGTGAGTTTCAAAGCTTGACGTAGGTATCTAGACTTTTCAATTGCGAAAAAATAATAACTACCAAGCACCATTTTAACGATAAACAATTCTGAACCTTTAAAACATTACCACAAAGGTTTAGTTTGGCTTAAAGGTGGTCCAAATATTCGGCTAAAATGCTATTATAGTGTGGCAATCGTATAAGTTTATACGTTGTAGGCAGGTACTTGAACGCTTTGTTGAATTATTCTTTTGGAGTGAATAACGCAACGCAACGAAATTGTATATGTAGGTACGTAGTATGTAGGTAAACAAGTGCATACAGAGTTTTAGGAATGTAGATATATGCGCCACGTGGGCGTATGATTTTTTTTCAGAATATTTTTTTGTATTGTACGAAGGGGTTTTTGGTGCATCGTTGCTGTAAAGCAAATTGAAAAACTAGACCCGGTACTTTAATAAGTACATAATTTTGTATGTATTCAATCACTCAATAAGGTATCTTATCATTTAATATTTATAATCTATTGAATTTATCATATGAAAATTCGTTTTCAATCTTCACGATGAGATAAAAAGCTTTGTCATAGGTAGGTCCCAAAAACGCGCTTACTCGTAGTCTTAAGCACCAATTTATGGTAGGTTAGGTACCTAGTACCTACCCAGTATTTTAAGTTTTTACCATTTCTCCGTTACTCTACGGCCATCACCAGATTTACTGTCTTTGAAAGAAACCGCTACAAGCATTTTACATAAAACTACAGCAGCGTGAACGATTTGATTCTATGTAGTTACCGAAGAAAAAGATGCTTTCCTACCCAGTTGACAATGTTCGTCGGCGGTAGGCATTGCTGGGTGATGTTAAGGCTTATTAGAATTGCAGTTATAGCAGGAGTCTTAATTAATAAATGGTAGGTACCTAGGAATAATAGATGAGGGTAAAGTCATATGCAGGGCATGTACAATAGGTAATACAGAATGAAAGAAACAGACAAAATTCAAGTAAGGTATATCTTTTGTAACTCACCAACACCGACGAAGAATCGATCCAATAAAAAGTCAGATATCGGATTAACACTGCAGTGAAATAAGCACGAGCACTTTGTCTTTAAGTCAATGAACAATAGAAGTCCGAAACACCTGTTGTGCACAGTGAGAAGGGAAGTCCATGTATTCCAGAGGGAGCAAGCAGCTGAGAAATTCGGGTGCCGGCGGCGCGCGGGTGGCGGTCCTGCGTCCGGCCGCACTACGCGCCTCGCAACGGTAAACTGGCTGGTAGTGCCAACACAGCCTCTCCCTCGCTTGTATGAGTGCCTCAAACCTCCCTCCCGAACGGATAGTACCGTACACCGCGCTATAGTCTTGCTAACATTTTACTATAGCTGCGTGTAGTGGTGTGCCGTTGAAATGCGTTTGTGTGTTTCTTCGGCACACGGACGCGTGCAAGCCTGCCGTGTTCCATACTAGTGTGGGTGTTGGAGTAGGTAAAGTAAGTAGGTAGGTACCTCTATGCGTGCTTTGATCTTACGATTCGGTATGCACGGCCGCACGTAGCGCTGTGGCTATGTACCTTGCCTCTATAATATCTAGGTGCCTATAGCTACCCAATAATTTTAGTTCGGGTCTGTGCAGCAACATAAGTAGTGTCGAGTGATCTAGGCTAAGAACCTAAAAGAAGTACCGCGCCGCGCCATACCATCACAACAAACTGCTTACGTGTGATAAACCCAATTTAGTAGACAGGAGGGACTGTAACTCTACTACTAGATAACCATACCTACACGAGTAGTTCTTGAAGATCTGATTTCTTTTCTTACATTTTATTGCAGCACGGTCGATACGTCGCGTCGCCAATGCACTTCGCCATTTTACTGAGGACTGTAAATGAAAATAAGAAAATATTTAAAGATTCTAAAAGAGGTCTTACATGTTGAGCCGCCTCCATCCCGACTCCCCGCGACAGCTACAATGTCATCAATATCGAGTGGGGAGTCTTTATTCCCCAATGGTTATTAAATCTGTTAGCTTGGGAAATGGGACGCTACGTGCGTCGACGACATCCTTGCGCTACCTCATCTGCCTCGAGAATCAGCAATGGCTGGTGCGTCGGCATTTTGTAATTCTCGGCTTCTGCCGAGTCCGTGGGGAGCCGGTGCCCGTCGGGTTTTCAAAAATATTGCGGTGCTTTTGATTGAGGTGACACTTGACCCAGGGCCGACTTTTATTAAGGAATTTTAATTCACTAGGAATTAGCACAGCTACAGCCTCCAACATGACGTTTGACATGATATTCGTCTTAATGCGATGGGATGCGATGTCAAGGTCTTTGATCATCTTGCTTTTTAACCGACTTCAAAAAAGAGAGGAGGTTCTCAATATCTCAATATCAATCCGTTTCATCATCATCATTATCATCATCTTTACAGCCCATAAAAGTCCACTGCATAGAACATGGACCTCCCCCAATGCTAAAATAGCAATGGAGGATTTTGCCATACTCATTACGCTTGGCAGGCGTGTTGGTGAGAGGCAGTAATGATTACTTATATACTTTTTTTTGTAAATACATATTTTTATTCTTTCTTTCTTCGTGTGGACTGTGTAATACTTCTGCTATCAGATTTTACGAGCCGCCGCTCTATAGCGGCGACTCATATCATGTTAGACGCATAGGCGTCGATGATTACTCATTACCGACTACTATCATTACCTCGGAACTCAGTTATTACTCAACCGATTCGAAAAATACTTTTTTTGTGAAGGTATGATTCCAGACCAATTGACCGATTTGAAAAAATATTTTTATTGTATGAAAAGATATGATTCCATACCAAAATATTTTTTCAAATCGGTTGAGTTGAGTTGAGGGACCAATCCCATAGAAATTTTATCAAAATCAGTACAGAAGTTTGGCTATTAAATCAACTCACTCCAGACCAATCTGAGCTCATATCTTTTCGTAAAACAATTTTTTTTTCAAATCGGTTGAGTAATAACGAGTTCTGAGTTAATGCAGTGTAGTCGTTAATGAGTCATGTTAGACGCCTATAGTGGCGGCTCGTAAATTCTGACACCAGAACTGTTACACAGTCCACACGAAGAATGAAAAATATGTATTAACAAAAAAGTAATCATTACTGAGATCACCAACACGCCTGCCAAGCGTGGTGAGTATGGCAAAACCCTCCATTGCTTTTTTTAGCATTGGGGGAGGCTCATCTCCTACGCAGTTGACTTTTATGGGTTGTAATGATGATGATGCTACATTTATAGCCAAAACGCGTCATGTGACAATTCCACTCAGCCCAAACAATGCTAGGTTAAATTGTTTTTTTACTGAGTTTCGTTAAACTGCCTACCCTTTGGCTTCATCTTCAGGTGTAACATGTAAACGAATATAATATACCTTTGATAACAAATCCCATTCAAACCTGAATAATATAATATATTACAGGATATAATAGAAATAAGAGTCAATCAAAAGTTTTATTACCGTTCCACTTTCCGCAATAGGATAGGGTTTCTATAGGATGGATAAGATACAACTTTTGCGAATCTGCGGCTGCATCAGAGTTACAATTAATATTTATATTAAGTTGGGTGCAGTTGAGATTGGTACTAATATTTATTTTGCTGTAGTACCTATACCTATTATAGGTAATGCCCCCATAATGGTATGGTGAAGTACAGAGCAGACAGCACGCTATAGGTCACATGAGCGATACCATGCGCTCGCTTGTAGGTACTTTACTTACCTATCTACTTACTAATTGATTGTTTGTGAATAAGCAATCACACTCTGTATATAAATGGATTCGGTTGCATTGGCACTTGATGGGTCGAATAGGGTTTACGGCACCATTAGTTACTGCAACTGCCTTCGTCTGTGTTTTTTTTTATGATTGAGTCTGCTCTTGAGCCTACCGGGTTCAGTGGAAATGTAGATGCTGGAAGCTGATTCAAAGATATATAAATAGATTTATATTGAAAGTGTTCAGGCCAAATAAATGGAACATCAACCAGGTACTGTTGATAATTAGTGGTGCGTCTGAAATTCCTGTCTCGCACGAAAGCTCGGTACGCAATTTTTCGATGCTTCCCGAGTTTTTATGCCGCGCGGTGTTTTACTGAATTACTTACAAAGAATAAATAATGTATCTCAAAAATGAAAAAAAAAAC
Source organism: Venusia cambrica (assembly GCA_951394065.1). Classification (NCBI taxonomy): domain Eukaryota; kingdom Metazoa; phylum Arthropoda; class Insecta; order Lepidoptera; family Geometridae; genus Venusia; species Venusia cambrica. The sequence goes on from OX596054.1 coordinate 9,222,465, forward strand.
CCACGACGATTGCTCAGGCTGTCGAGCCTTTAAAAGCTTTAAAACCTTTTTGCTTTAGCAAGATACTTTTGGCTGAGTCGGCTTTGCGCTACACATCGATTCAAGCGCGTAAGCAAAGGTATTCGAAACAAACTACACTTCAGTCCAGGTGAAAAATAAACACCCCCGCATACATATACGTATAAAGATACATATGTATAAAGATACCATTTTTTAGTAGTTTGCAAACGTACTCGTATTAAGTAACAAATCGCTACATTTGCACGGGAGGAGTTCCGATTCGGCCTTGAAAATGTTAACCACCACAGTGGTGGATTCGCCCACAAGTATCAGACCCAGAGGTCCCAAGTTCTCTCCAAGGGGTTACAAATTTGTACTTGGTTTTGTTGGTGGTAGAACTTTGTTTAAGTCCGCCTGGCCTGTCAGCCAGTCGCCATGTGGTGTTGAGTCATTTAGAAAAGTTCTTCAGTCCGTTGAGGATTCCAGGTGGAGTGAGCTTCCACCAGCCTTATCATAGTATATGTCGTCAACTATTCGCAGAGAGATCAGATTCCATGGTTTTACTAGTCGGTATTAAAGCTCATAATAAATTTCAAATTTTCAAATTGTTCATATTTATTGCAGTAGCCAAGCAGCATTGTAGTGTTCCGGTTTGAAGGGTATGGTTGCCGGTGAAATTACGGGCACGCGAGGCTTAACACCTTTATGGCTCAAGTTGACGGGCGCAATGCAATGCCATGTAGGCTAGGTTTTTTTGTGGATGTGACCTACGAGTAAGGTATTTTATTTATTTTATTTATTTATATGTCGAACCAACAAGGCATTGTTATAGGCAAGAGGTGCACTTAAGGTGACTACTTGCTTATCTGGTCTTCTAGTTGTATAAATATATATATAATGTCACCGTGAGATTGTAAAAACCGTCCGTTTGTAATATGCCTCTGTCACCGTCCGATGGTAAACACCGTCCGTTTGTAATATGCCTCGTCATATTGCAAACGGTCAGCAAATTGTCAGCAGCAACATTTACAATTTTACGCATTATTTCTAGCTTCTCTAGTTCTGCCGCTTGCTTTAGCATAGACACAGATCTGCCTCACTCTCTCCTCAAGAGGGTGAGGTGAGCAAATGGCCTTACAGGAATGTACAATCGAATCCTGTAACGTAAGCCTAGTGGTTATCCTTCACGCAGTGCCCCCCGTTCTCGATCTAGTTCCATCAGAAATAGAGTTAACTGAAACCACAGGACGACTTCTATCGGGATGGAGAGGTCATGTCCCGACGGCTTCATCATCGATCACCATTTTTGCCGACCGTTTACAATATGCCGAGGCATATTACAAACGGACGGTGCTTATAATCTTATGCTGGCATGTGTACAATATGCCGAGGCATATTACAAACGGACGGTGCTTACAATCTAACGCTGACATATATACCGCTTTCCATCAGATGAGCCGTACGCCTGTTTGCCACCTTAGTGGTATAATATATATATATATATATATATTATGCCCTTCCAATTCCACGACCCAACATAACCTTATTACGCGGCAATCCGGGTTTTGCCAGTTTGTGGAGCTTGTCCGTACTTTGACAACGATTTTGTTTCTGCACGGTCTTAAGTGATCCACTTCTTCATCAACCGTAACCGTTAACAATTTTTCCAAAAGTGTTTCGGTTTCATTACTATATACCTAATAGATAATTATAATTGAGATCACGGCTTTTAATGAGCTCAAGTGACACCCATCGAATTTTTTTAACAACCAGACTTTAAATGAGCCATAAACTGTTTTGTGGTCAATGTCTAGCAATGACGATATTAGATACTGATAGTGAGGCATGTTATCTTACCAAGGCACTAATAGAAAAGCTTGCTTCTTGCCAAGGAGGTTTGGAAAGGAGTATGATTGGCTCTAAAAGGCAGGAGATTAGGAAGGCAGAGATTAGTAAAGTTACCAATATTCAGGATATAATCTATTAACTAAAATTACGTTATATAACTAAAAAGGAAACCGACTTCAATGAAGAATGTGAAATAATATCGTTAATCTGGATGACGCATTATTTACTATTCTTTAGATTTTTTGGTAACCAAACTACTCAACCGATTTTGATGAAATTTCTATTTCTATGGGGCCAATTTAAAAGTAAGTACATAATAATAAATTCTTTCAAATATAAAGTATCTTCATCCATTCATTAAACTTGTGTTTACAGGCTTCCGCACATGAAGTTTATATGCACAAATATACAATACAACTTATAATACAAAGCCTTCTAATACGTTTTCCTGTAATCTATAGGTAAAGAACTAAGTATTTTCCATTTTTTTTATTAACGTTACATGTCCGTGTTTGGGTCACCGACTTTCATATGTACACTAAATTTCAACTCAATCGGTCCAGTAGTTTCGAAGTACATTGGCTGTTACAGATGAACGGACAGACAGCCAGAAAGACAGACACACGCGTGATCCCTATGAGGGATCCGTTTTTTCTTTACTTTTGAGGTGAAACACCCTAAAAATACCCAAATCGCTTTAAGACTGCCTATAATATTTGAAGAGTTCCCTTGATATCTCCAGTTTCCCATCATCAGATCCTGACCTAATGGCAATAGGACCACCTGGAAAGGGTATACCTTTCAAATAAAAAAAAAACCAAATCGGTCCAGGCGTCTTCGAGTAATCAGGAAACATACCTACATAAAAAAAAGATTCCGACGAATTGAGAACCTCCTCCTTTTTTTTTTAAGTCGGCTAAAAATGGCTATGGATAGGCTCCATGATTCGAGACACCAAAGGCAAATGGAGTAGAGTTGTGATGGGAAAAGGAATCGAGAAAAATAGTAGGTGTACACGCTGGGAAGATGACCTAAAATGACAGCTGGTCTAAATTAGAGAGGAGGTGACCAGAGACAGAGATCAATGGAAGTCGTTAGAGAACGCCAATGCCAAAAGGCACTCTAAAGACACAGAGATTAATATTACAATAAATGACCCTGTAATATTAATTACAATAATATTTAATTTACGTAATATGGTGATCTTGTCCCGCTTTTTAACCGACTTCAAAAATGATGAGGTTTTCAATCGGTTGTTTTTTATATATTTTTGTTTGAATAGTTATGATTCCAGATTTGTCCCATAGAAATTTAATCAAAATCGGTTTAGTTGTTTGGCTTTTAAATAAAAAAAGGAAAACATGATGCTGGGAACAAAAAATCACTCCTATTATCCTGATATAGTGCACCCCTACACTGCACCTTATTTTTTTTTATACAACTAGGTGATAGAACAAGAAAGTAGCCCACCTGATGTTAAGTGCATCTCTTGTCTAGAACAATGCCTAACTGCGTAGGCATTGTTCCACATCCACAGAGAACATGGCCTATGCGGCACTGCATTGCGGCATAAAGGTGTTAATGCCCCACGTGCCCATAATTTTACCGGCAACCATACCCTTAAAACCGAAACACAGCAATGCTGCTTGGCGGCTGAAATAGGTATTGTGGTAGTACTTCCACGGACGAGAAATGGCTCGTGACAACATTGCGTAGATTTTCCCAGAATCCCTTATTATTTCACCCTTACACGACTCCTTAATAAGGTGTCGTAGACGTCGTGGTGTCGCTGGTTTTACGACAAAAAAAGTTTAAAAAAAAACATATGTGGTAAATTTATATTAATTTGAAGGCCATACAATAAACACATTGTTTTGCTTGGCAACTCAGCACCAACTTCACATTATATAGGTTATGAACTTACCCTTAGAGTTATGAGTGAGATGAAGGCCAAGCGCTTCCACGTAGTACAATAAAAAAAAGCCTGAAAAGTTGGTGCCGAGTTGCCATGCAAAAAACAATTCCTTCAAATTTTATGAACTTAGAGCTATTTTTAAGGTTTTAGTGATGAAGTCAGTTCAATTTTTTTTAAATAACTTATTAACAAATGGCTGCGGCTTTATCTATACTTATCTGGATCCTGATTTAAAACTTATAAACCAATTTTGTACCTACTTCTTACATTGACACTACACTAGCTTCATCATGAGCTTCATAAAGATTTTTCGCTGCCTATGAAAAAAAATATATTAAGTATACCGATTTTTTCGAAATACTCATCTCATTCACTCATTTTTGTAGACAAAAATGCTATTGAAAAGGTTTCTTTTTTAAAATGTTACCTGCTTGATGATATCATATGAGCCGCCATAACTCTCCGTGACGAATGCTATAATGCAGCCTTACTCAAAGTGTGCTCCGCGGAACCCTAGGGCTCTGTGGAGCCTCTGTAGGGGGCTCCACGTATAATACTAGAAAACAAGAAATATACGAGAAAAATAAGGTTGCAAAGTAAATTAAATATTATACAACAGCCAATCAAATTATAATATTTTTTAAATAGCTAAGTACACCACCTTTATAGTTAAAGGTTGTGTATCGCGGTTAAAATAATTAATTTCTTCAAATCGCGTCCACTGCAATCTCGATTGTTTTCAATTCAGAAATGTTTCAAGGTGATATGTTTGAAGAAATGGTTTAATATGTAAAGCAGAGCAGAATGCAAAAATTAAATTGAATTCATGGATTCAAAATCCTTTTGCACCCAACTTACAAAAGCCCGAAAGTACGTCAATCGAGATAATGAATCATTTTCAGAAATGTCATCAGACTAGTATATCGAGCCGCTGTACAAAACAATACCTCTGAATGAGTTTTGGTGTATGATTATTAATATCCACTTTTTGCCACAAAGGCCCTGAATGTTCTTCTCCCGTTCCCAACAATTTACTTGTGCGAAACAGGATTCACGGCCTATGCAGCTACAAAAACAAAATACCGCATAAGTCTGGATGCCGAACCTGATAGGAGACTTCAACTCTCTTCTATCAAGCCTGATATAAAACAATGTATGAAAATAAAAAAAAACAGTTACATATCTCTCATTTGCTTAGTTAGATAAGTACCTACTTAGGTACCTACACATAAACTTTTTTTATTATTTTAGGCAACAAACGTATTTTAGGGCACCGTCAAATATTTAGGTTTCCAAAAGGGTTCCGTTGCTGAAAAAGTTTGAGAGACACTGCTATAATGTTTTCGGTCTTCAACAATCTGCCCCTGTGGAAGGCGCGGCCAATTCACCTGCCAATTGTGGTGTTGAAGACAAATGTTTGCCAAGCACGGCCTCTAAACGTAATACCAACGCTACAAAGATTTGAAAAGCCCTCTTGCGAAATAAAAGTTTACTCACAAACATGGATCCAAGTAGGTACCCCTCAAAAGAATATAGCGTCAAATTCAATTTGCAAAGCGTTGACTTTGCAAATTTAAAGTTAACAATTCAGCATAATCGTTATAAAATAAATCTTATCACATCATCACCAGCTCATATAATGACCATTGTTGAAAAAAAACATTTATTTTTATGAGGTCAGACTTTCAAATGGTCACCCTTTAAAATTGTCTGCTTTGGAAACCAAAAACAAAAAAAAATTGAAATAGAGAGTTTCCCATATTAACCAATTGACAAGCAATAAAAGTTGCTGTTGCCCTTCTTCTAGCATAATCCCTTAGTCGCCTCTTACAACTTTCACGGGAATTCAACTCTATACATATTTATTACCGCGGTCGAAATCAGATAATAATTTAGGTATTGTAGTAGGTAAGTAGTAGGTAGGTACCTACTACTTACTACACTACCAAAATTATTAGGTTAGGTAGGTACCTAACCTACTCGACATCAAAACTGCGGCCACCAGCCCGTTTGCCAAGCGTGATAATTAGATAATCATTCCATAGCACTCAGGGGAAAGCTCATGACCTGCAGTGGACTTTTTTCTGGCTTATGATGAGAACATTAATTTGTTGCACCATCTCAAAGTCAGTATAAATCCATTTCTCATCCGAGCAAAGGCCGATAGACGGCGTTTTAAATTCGCCATCCTCATCATCGTCATTATCATCATCTTCATCAAGGTATCTTTTTTTTGTTAGCATTTTTATTTTTACTATTTATTAAGGGTGCTGTATTCTGTTGATAGGTACGTACCTACCTAGTAAACAACAATGCAAACATATTCTCAGGTTATATACTACTAGGAATATTTGTGAAGTAAAATTAGGTGCATAGAGGTATAATAGGTAGATTCATAAGCCTGTACCTACCTACTTGAAGAGATAAAACATATATTTTTTGTACCGATATAACATTTGCAAATGTTGTAACCATGTGAAATCACATGAAATACAAAAAATCTAACAAACATTAAAATATTTTATATATTACAGGTGACTGATAAAATGTTTGCACTGCCACCATTGGTAGGTAATTTGTAGGAAAATATAGCATATTTTATTAATATAGTGTTAGGTTAGGCAGGTTTACTAGGTACGTAAGTAACTAGAATTGTTCCCCAAACTGAGATCTCTCTATGTTGTGTATATAATCATGTCTGGTTTGTGTTGTGTATATAATCAAATTAACATTTCGATCAAAGTGAGCTTTCATAATATTATAATACTTAACAAGCCTCATAGCTTAGTTGGTAGTAACTCTGTCTTCTACGCTGTAGGCTGTGGGTTCGATTCCTACCCAGGACAAACATTTGTGTGATGAATATTGATGTTTGATCTGTGTTTGGGTGTTGTATTAATATAGTACCTACGTTACGTATGTATTTAGAAAAAGTATTTAAGTATTCTATCCGCAATCTCATATTACAAACTATACTTAGTTTGGGGCTAGATGGCGCTGTGTAAAATTAATGTCCTGTAAACACTTGTGCCTATCTGCCCCCATTTCTCATACGTGGTGTTTCTCATACGTGGAGGTATGATAACATACGATAATTTGTAATTATATCTGCCCCCACAACTAAATTTTGTAACGACAAAATTAACTTCAGGTAGACCTTTGTAAATAAAATGTTATGCTAGATAGTAGGTAGGTCATGTAATAAAATACTGTCAATTACGAATTATCGTATGTTATCATACCCCCACGTATGAGAACACTCACGAATGAGAAATGGGGGCACACGGTAATAATTTATTGCCGTGTGCCCCCACTGTTCGTGCGTGGGGGCAGATAGCTATAAGTTTTACCGTCTGCCCCCACGTGGGGGTCGTTCATGGGGGCAGCCGGTAACAATACAAAAAAATTGTGTTAGACAATAATGGGCTGATAATGTGAGATGTGCGCGCGCAGTCAAACCCCTTGCATGTCATCCCAAAAGTAATTTTTGAATCGTATCGACACCCTTAACGAACGTATCGGTAGGTAGTATAGAAAAGCTGTGCGATACCGAGAGAAATACTTACAATAAAATTGGTAGGAACATGCAATTAGTAGGTACCTATACTTGTTAGATTGAAAAGATCTTCCCTATAAATAAGCGTTCTTATCTAGATGACTACCACTTATGTTTATGTATGTAGGTAGGTACCTGGCAATATTTGAATTTTTCATCTAATCTAACATACACACCAACCACAAACCCACCTATTTACCACAGTAAATATTGCTGTCAAAACCTATTAAACATAAAAATAATCTATCTTGCACATACCATATCTTTGTATGATTCTCCCTATGGACCGTACCTACATATATTTGCTCTCAGATCCCCAGCATCTTTTTGGTTAAAAGTCTAGTAAAATAAAAACTGACATTGGCAAACTCTTGGGGTTCCCATATGGACCACTGAACATGCCAAGATAAGAAGAAGGAAAAGAGGGCTTAATATATAAAATTATTGCAGTATTATAAAAAAAAAAGTTTGGTCTAAAATCATGTACCATCATTGTGAAATCTTGAATTGAAACCATTACCTCCCGGCTTAGGTTGGGAGGATATATAATCTGTGCGGCCCATTGGAAAAAAGTGAGCTATGGTGCGGCCAATGAATTGCTTAGTTTGTATTCTCTTTGATGCTCAGACAGATTTGGCGTTGCGTTGAATTTTTTTATCTCTGGGTAATAGTATTCTATGCTGGCATCCCTGCCGGGTGTGTTTTTGTGTGAGCTACGTGCATTTTGTGTATTTTGTAAATCCAAATTTTAGTGTAAACAATGAGTTTTTTCAAGTATAAAGTGGATACATTTATTCTTAACTAATTATCTTGTCGCTAGTGTAATAATCTAGGTGTTTTGTATGTATTTTTAATTAATGTGAGGTTCTCGTGCTTTGTCTTCGTGTGTGACAATAAACTCAAAATGGCGCATCAGCTAGCACCGTCTGTAAATTGTTCACTTGACGACATTGACCTCAGTGCGCTAAAGGTAAACCTTTGAATGTATTCTATTTTATTAAATACCGTAATATGAGATTGCTGCGGGTTGAAGATATAAGTCCATGCAAAACTGACGAAAGGGCAATGATCTCACTGGGCGTGAATCATAGTGAAGGTTTACTTTGCTCTGCATTGTACTATCTTACATAGTGTATCCTACAGTAAAACTATATACCTTTCAGGACCCGGCTGGAATATTCGAACTGATAGAGGTGGTCGGAAATGGCACCTATGGGCAAGTCTACAAGGTATGTACTGAGGATCTAAATATCATATCATAAGGATCTCCTGACAGCACTGCCTGCTGATCCTGTATATCATAACATTCTTGCTATGTGGGTGACAAATTGTTATTACTGAATGTGTAGTGTAATTGGCTTCCCTATTACTTGAAATTAAGTCTAATAAGCTTCAATAAAACATATTAATTAGCAAGCTCAGAGGGATCAATGCGAATGAACTCTGTTGATTCCTTGTACAAAATTGAACTTGGTATTGGATTGGTACTGGAGATTTTGTTAAATAGGTACCATATTTAACAAAATCTCCAATTCATTGACTTTGTAATGGTCCTTAGGTAACAAGACTGCTTCCTTTGTGATTACTTATTTAAAATTTTAAATTGTTACTGTATTTTATTATGTAAACATCTGAACACTGTTATAAAACTTTTGTTAACCTCTTTATATTGTAGGGCCGTCATACCAAAACTGGCCAGCTTGCCGCCATCAAAGTTATGGATGTCACACAGGATGAAGAGGAAGAGATAAAGCTTGAAATCAATGTGCTAAAAAAGTATTCAAACCATCGTAATATTGCAACATACTATGGTGCTTTTATCAAAAAGAGCCCGCCTGGGAAAGATGATCAACTTTGGTTGGTTATGGAGTATTGTGGTGCTGGTGTGTGTTTTGATTTAATATTACTTTTGTGTGCCAGCTTGTTTTGTATTCAGTGCTTTGTTTTTTATAAGTTAGTATTTTAATAGTATAACATACATGTTATTTGATCTATTTCAGGATCGGTGACTGATTTAGTAAAGTCTACTAAAGGACAGTCTCTGAAAGAAGAGTGGATATCATACATTTGCAGGGAAATTCTCAGGGGTCTCAGTTATTTACACTCAAACAAAGTTATACATAGAGATATCAAAGGCCAAAATGTCTTGCTAACAGACAATGCTGAAGTAAAACTTGGTAAGCAAAATTTTTTGACTGTGACTTCATACTTTAGTGATTGTAATATAGAAAGTCAACTAACTCCTGGAAGAAACATAATATTGCACTTATACACTCTGTACTTAATTATAAATGTAATTTTCTGTACAATAAAGCATATATTCCACCTTTGTTTTCAGTTGATTTTGGAGTGTCAGCACAACTGGACCGTACCATTGGAAGGAGGAACACATTCATTGGTACCCCATACTGGATGGCCCCAGAAGTTATTGCCTGTGATGAAAATCCCGATGCAACTTATGACAATCGCTCTGACCTCTGGTCTCTGGGTATAACGGCACTGGAGATGGCAGAGAGTCAACCACCTTTGTGTGATCTTCATCCTATGAGAGCTCTGTTCCTTATTCCAAGGTATTAAAACATTCAGAGCTTATTGGGCAATTGCTTGCATCTAGCTCCAGTCCTATCTGCATTAAAGTTGTAAAGTGTTCAAATACAAATTTTATACAGGAAGATACTACTATGAAGTATAATAATTTATTGTTTTCAGAAACCCACCACCACGTTTGAAGTCCAAGAAATGGGCCAAGAAGTTTCATGGTTTCATTGAGACTGTACTAGTGAAAGACTACCATCAACGGCCCTACACTGAACAGCTTCTAAAACATTCATTTATCAGGTAAGTTTAAATGGGAACAAAATTGATTTGTCTGCTGCATAGATAACATGAACAAACAATATAATTCTGAGAATGGAGTTGATATTCTTTATCATTCCAGTTAAGAATAATTAACTTTAGTGTGTTTAGAAAGTATGGAATTTGTGCTTGTTGTTTATATTATTTATTATTGTTTATTATTCTTAATTTTTTAGAGTGGCCAAACAGACATACCTACTCGATACTGGGAGGAAGATAAATAACTAAATATTATCATAGCTTGCTCTGCTCTGTTTGACATGTTTGAAGGAGTACCTTCACACCAAAATTTCAAAATGGATTGAGCTGATTTTTGCACAGATATTGTTCTAAGACTAGGAATAACATGTGTGCTTCTCATCTGGGTACCACGCAGGTGATGCTGATAGCTCAGGCTAGTAACAAGAGAACCTGATTTATTTCAGAGATCAACCGACCGAGCGCCAGGTGCGGATACAGCTCAAGGATCACATAGACCGATGCAAGAAGCGAAAGCAGGACAACTCTGTTCGCGAAGAGTATAAGTACTCTGGTTCAGAAGGCGAGGAGGAGGAGAACGCAGTCGCGGGTGAACCGTCCTCCATCGTGCACAATGCGGCCGCGCACCAGGGTGGTGACACGTTGCGACGTAACTTCCAGCAGATACAGGAGGGAGTCAGGTACCTTCACCTTAATACATAGTACATACATATTAAGATGACACTCAACCAGTGATGGGCTTGCATGCATCCTGTCAAATATTGTATGCTAGCTACTTGCAAACCCACAATAATCTTCGATCTGAGTAGCAATTAGAGGCGATTCCCCGAAGGGGAAAATATTTTGATATTGTTGTTGTTCAATATTCTTATCGGCAATTACTTGTAGTAGTTAATCAATCTTGCATGTGGTTTGTCGAGACATTTTGTACAATCTAAGCTTGTGTTCGATCTTTTCATAGACTTATTTGGCAACGTTACATGATTAGTTAGTGCGTGTAGGATTAGTGGGTTTTTTTTTTTTTTATTGTACAATAGGGAAGCGCTTGGCCTTCATCTCACCTGGTGTCAAGTTATGAGGCCGATGGTGGAAGCGCACTTGACCCAGAGTCCTCAAAATACTGAGGAACTGGCTATCTAACCTCTTAATGCCGGAATACAACAATTTAAAATTGTTGTTATGGCGACAGATTTAGGAAAGATAGTGGTATCTAGCCGGGCAGACTTAAACAAAGTTACGAACTGTTGTTTGGGAGAGCCGATTTCGTCTTTCTTTTTTCTTTTTCTGTGCTACTATAAGTATTATTACCCAGACCGACAGCTTAACGTGCAGCCCGAAGCACGGAATCTTATCGGAAATTCGGGTCTGGTACATTTGCGCAAAATGGGAACAAACAAATATGTACCCCATCCGGTATTTCGATATTTTTTACTTCCTGAAACTTTTATTAATATTAACGTTTGCTTAATGACACTAGACCCGCCGAACCCCAGCCGCAGCCTCCTCCCAAACGCAACAGTAAGCGCGAGGAGCGTGAGGAGATTCCAGGTAAACTATATTGATTATCTTATACCAGATAATTGGCAAGTCACACAACTGAAACCAAATAAGAATGGAATAACTGAAAACACTGTAAACGTGACAATAGTATTTCCTACTGCGAACGTTTATTAAGTTTGGTACTCCTATGCGCGAAAACTACTGCACAGATATCTTTCTAGACCAGGTATAACATGAGGAATACTTATTGTTCTGGTACTATGTGGACAAAGCTTTGAAAAGAAGCTAATCAACAGAAGTTGGTTGGGTTGAATGAAATGCTAATTAAAATTTATTATATTATTTTACCTTCAAGGGATATTCCATTATGGGACGTTTTTATATTGAAAGAGAAGCGTTTGGGCTTCTCATCTGAAGCCAAGTTATGATAAGGCTGAAGGTGGAAGTGCACTACACCCGGAATCCTCAACAGGCTAAGAAACTGGCTATCATACCTTTATTTGTCGGAACACAACAAATTAGAGTTGTTATGGCTACAGACTTCGGTAAGATGGTGGTAGCTAACCACCATATTACCGAACATGGCGCCTTACATGGCGTCTGTCGCCATGTCACCAGGTGGACTAAAACAAAGACCTACTAACCAAGAAAAAATGTGTACCCCTCCATGTTCTATTCTCTTCGTGTTCGGTGTGTGAACCACAAGACTACAGAGGCGGTTAAATTAGGCTTAAAAATACTTTTATGACTTTTTAACATTACGTCTATCGTTTTCCATTGGGAATTGCCAAGACTCTGGTTAATTTCAGTGTTCCGTTTGCTTACTAACATGTTGTGTTGTTTCCTAGAACCGGGCCCGCCGGCGAGGCCTACCATTCCACAAAGACTGATCGTTGTGCCCGACCCACAGGCGCAACAGCACAATAGATATAGGTAATGTATACATAATATAACGCTTATACCTTTTTATTACTTATTCTTACCTTGTTATTTTCGACCGTACAACCGACTTATTCTGTGCGAAGTCTGTCAGTCAGTCAGGGCATAGAATTGTATTGATTCTTGATTTTGGGAAGCCTTTAGAATTTAGGGAACTAGATGTATGGAGAATAGATAACAAAAGTCGATCAGCCATTAAAAAGAGCCTCTGTTGATCAGGCCCCTGCCCCCGACGCCGAAGTCCTCGGGCTCTTCAAACAGCTCGGGCTCCAACAACGGCACGCCGCCGGCCAGTGGCCCGCAGCCTCCGCAACGCAGCTCGCATCAGCTCTTCAAACCTATGGTGAGTGTTCTAACATATTCACTCCATACTCCGCTCACTACACTCCTTATTTTCCCACGCTTTACTATTAGCTTCATTTGTAATCAAATCTTAGAAGTAAATTTTCACATACTTCTAATTTGTCGAATCGAAAGGAAATTTTGTATGAATTTCGGATGAAAAATCTATAATTTCGTATCATGGAGCTGATCTGATGATGGAGCCAGGAGATGGATAGTGGAACTCTTCAGTGGCTACTATCGATTTCCCTAGAGTGTGGGCAAATATTATTTGTTTTTAGTCCAATAGTTGTTTGACAAGTGTTTTGTCACTTGTCATTTGATTGGTGACAATGCTCACAAAGCTTCGTCAAGTTTTACACATGACAAAATACATTTAGACATTTACAAATATCAAAACAAACAAAACAGTACCAAAAACGTGGTTTATTGTGGTTTGGAGGTTTTTAAAATACATAATTTTTTTTTAGAATACACCATAACATAGGTTTTTTTTTCCGCTGGGAAAAATGCATTACGCATACCTTCCCATTGGGGGTGGGACTCCCCGGTTGCCCGGTATTTACCTGGCATCAGCTAAAGTCTTCTAATGCCAACTACGAGAGTTTTTATTGTATGACGGAAAGCGCTTGGCCTTTTTCGCAGCTGGTGTCAAGATATGAGAATGTGTAAGACCGCTTCAGCCGGAATTCTCAACAGAACAGGGCCTCGATTCTTGGTAGAGTAGAATCTGGGCCCTGGCTATCTTTCCAGATAGCCAGGAAGCTAGCTTTTTAGCTTCTTTTGTCAGAACAAACAATTTAGAATGGTTGTTATGGTGACAGACTTAGGTAAGATGGTAAAGGTAAGGTACAGCAACAATGATTTGGTTGTTGCTGTCCGAGTACAATATTGTACTCCCCCAGGGATCGAACCCTACCCGATCGAGAACCACAGAAGTGGTCAAAATTGACTTTTACTATACCCTGATGACTTATATATTTATATACATTATAACACATAATTTTACAATAAGTACCATGAAATCTTTCTTGATTGTAGTATTCTGGTACATTCATTTTATACATTATATAAACATCATAATACCAATCCCAACAGACTTAAACGTGTTTGCAAGACAGAACTCATATGTAATCAGACTGCGCCACAGAACTTCACATTCCTGTATTGCTATGCATAAACATGTAATTTATTAGCTTATTTGTTTTTTTTTATTTTCATGTCACGCTGTTTACATTTATTTGCACCTGATTACTGCAGCTTCCACCGCGAAGGCCAGAGGTTTGTTTTGAACATTATATGATACTAGAAAATATTTTATTTTTTTGCAGACCTTAAAATGTCTGATGTAATGCTGTTTGATTCCAGGATTTGGATAAATTAGCTGCGCAACTGAATGAATTAGGAGTGGTATCAGGCAATGAGCCGCCGAATCGGCCTCCGCGAGCACCAACTAACGGACAAGGTACATAATATTCAAAATCTGTTCAAGAACTAATGGTGCCGTGCTACTATGAAATCTCTTGCTTCTCAGTCGGTTGCCAATGATTGTATGAACTGTGTACGAACAACAGAGACAAAAAACGCAAGTCAATGTCGCTAATTTCGGCGGGGCTCCGAAATTTAAGTAATGTATAATGTTAAAACAGGCCCGCCCGTAGAGCGAACTGAACGCGTGCCTCCAGAGCCGACATTCGACGATTCCGACACGGACTCTGATGCAGAAGAAAGTGGCGGACGAGTGCGCAACGACGGTACTCTGCTGGCCAGCGATCCGCCCAAACCGCTGTGAGTATACAATGCAACATTACAAAGTTGGACCAAATCCTGAAATATATTACCCAAAAAAAGCTTTCATGTCGACGAACTTATTAAATCTTACAATGCTTATTCTATCTTTAAACGTGATAAACACTAGCTGGATGTACAACTAGGGTGCAGTAGAATTCTTATCTACATAACGCATATCGTACATTTTTGAATAAAACGCTATCTCGTCCAGATAATGAAAAGTTAAATATGTAGTAAACAGGTGTATCATTCCATATTGATGTTCTTGTAAGTTTTCCTCTTGATACCCTTTAAAACCCATCGACGACCAATGAACATTTATTGACTCATCCAAAATTATTACATTTCGTTTGCGGTTTTGTTTTTCTCCTTTTTGGTTGCCCCATCCCGTCCTTTTGTTTTGGTTTCGCTTGTCAGTCCCGAGTTCTGCTACAGGCCCGGCCTCAGCGCGGTGTCTGAGGACGGCGGCGGCAACGTCGGTGTTGGTGGCGCGCCAACCCGCCCGTTACCGCCCACGCCGGACGACGACGACGCCCACGGAGACCGTACACTCGTCATGAAACGGGTAAGTAACCTCACGCTTCAGTTCGCAGATCCAAGCAAGGTTGCAAGTAGTAGAATACATATCACAAGCTCTATGTCTTGGCCCCCAGATTGCGTTACAGTACTCAAGCATCGAGTGAAAGTTTTCGAATTTTACTAGTTCGGTGGCCTATATGGTTGCGAAAACTTAGAGTAAAAAATCAGAAAAAGCGATGACTTGCTTCATGCTTGATAATGTATGCGTTGACTGGATTGATAATAAAGTCATCCTACTTCTTGTATCCATGCTGTCACGACATTGCTGTTTTGTGCTAATATGTAAGCTGACATCCCTTATCGCACCCTACCGGGCCCCGCCTGCCATTGATTTTGTGTCCTTTTCTTTTCACGCCAAAGTAAGATCAATGAGCATTGTTAGTAACATTATATTTCGATTACATTATTCATGTGTATTTTTGTATGGGTCATGAAAACGCCAGAGAGAAAATACGGAGACTGATAAGCGGCAGTCCGATGCTGACGAGGCCGTGTTACTCAAGGACTGGGATTTTGCTCGATTCTTCCCCTCGAAGAGCGCGGAAGCCAAGGAAGAAAAACAGAAAGCCGCTAAAGAAGCTGAACAAAAACGGGCCCAACTGCAGCGACAATCGCGATTAGAAATGGAAGAAGCGTGGACCAAATACAAAGGCGTCGCCACACCCCCTGCCAGACACAAACCACTCTTCCACAAGCCTAACGAAAAGACGACACAAGATAAACTCGCCGACCTCATGAAGTACAAAAAGGAACAGGATGCGGAATCGAATTCTCCAAATCGTTTCTTTAGAGGGTTCAGAAGAGAGAATTCCGATCTTTTTCCATTACCTAGTACTCGGCACTCTGCCATTTATATACCGAAACATGACAGTCAAATAGGAGCACAAAAACAACTGAGGTCCAGTGGTATTTTCAACAATTCTCGAAAGCATGCCATAAAGCCATCGGCATCTGGAGAACCTATTTTGACCGACTTCATAAAAATGAACGATAGCTTGAAAATGTCTGCACAGGGAGAGGTCAAGAAGAGCGAGAAAAAAATAGCTAACTCGAAGAAACAAGCCAATAATCCAATAGATGCTTTGAAAAACGTCGCTGCTTTGATCAAGCAGGACAGCGAGAGCAATACTCCGAGTCGGCAAAGTAGCGTGAATAGCGACTCTCCATCGACGAGTATTTGTTTCTCGAGTGGCACGACGTTCGAAAAAGCTGACACACCCGACTTGACCGCCAACACCTTAGAAAATCAAATAGAACAATCGCTATCAGACGCAAATATTCATGTGAAACCTCGCAGAGAAAAGACTGAATCTGATATCGTATTTCGGCGCAACTCGCAATACAATCGGCACTCAGAACTGTTAGCAAGTGGGCAGGAAGCGGTACTCGCTCAGGATCAGGTAATTTACCCCTCGCTCAGGACAGTTTGACTCGTATTTTGACTTACTTTCTGGTATGAGGGATCTAATTATTCTAACATAGAAGCTAACATCTCCATTACCTGTTGTACTCTTAAACCGCTTGATTAAATGGAATGGTATTGAAATATAGTATTCATATGCGGTAATGGTATTAACGTATTAACTTATATTATGTATTATGTATATATAATATGCGTGGGAATGGTTTACGGTTTGAATGTAACAACAACGTGATATTTTATCCATGTATGTATACGTAAAATTAATATTTTCAATATGTATTATAATTAATTGCTCATACGTCTTACATTTTGGCGTGATATTTTTGAATAATAGTCAGATTATAGTAATTTTTCTATTATGGAAAGATAAAGCGTGTATATCGAGATGTGCACACATTACACAATAGTTTAAGCTTTTTGAAGTTCTGGACCATTATGATTAATATGGCATTACCATCGTCTAAGGGAAATCATATTTGTAAGATTTCAAGGTTGAAAAATATGGACATTTTAAAATTGTGTTCAAATATGTTATCCCTGAAGCTTAGTTCATTTTTCAATCATAAGTGTCCCGTCTTGTTTACACACGCTATTCTTATATTCATAACATGTATAAGTAGAACTCTTGATAATAGTTCTAGTCGAGTAACCAAACAGGAATGATGTATCTGTACTGTCTGTAATGTATCACAGCTTTTTGTATTAACCCAAATCATCCAAGCCACTAACACTATAACTTCACGTGTTGTCTGTGCGCGATTACCGACTTCCTGCCGAGAAAAGAACAATAGTGCCATCGACACGACTTAACAGTATGTCTAACGAACGTGAAGCTGGACCGACTCATCTGATTGAATGTGTTGCATGTTGGCTGCTATTGTGTTTGTCGCTGTCCCGCTGTTTATCGAGTTTTGTTCTAATGCTACAGCTACGTCACTGTTTCTTACCTTTTGGTTTGATTAACTTTAACCTATTGCCGCGGTCTTTACCGTTTGATTTTGTTTAAATCAACTATCATTCTATGTTACATTTTACTCTTGACTTTGTTTACAGTTTTGAATAGTCATAATAATACAAGTAGTGTAACATTTAGACGTTTTGCAGCAAAAAATATAATAGTAGTAGGTATTGTTGCAGTTTTTTAACTTGTTATCGAAAAATAATACAAATAGTTTTCAAAAGAGATAATAGGTAGGTAATTTTTTTAGAAGGTTATCTTTTTGGTGCGTGCAGGGAAGATCGAGTGGCGCTAACGAAGGCAGTGGGTCCAGAACCAGCTCGGTACTCCCGGACCTTCTGAGTCAGGCTGGCCAACCCACCACCCCGCCCAGACACGACAAGTCAACCAGTGAGGAGGTAAGATCACACCACATTTATTGTAATCTTCAGACCCGACGTAGCTACGCGTAGGGCCAGTCATTCTAGAATCACTATCGTAAGTTGTGTCAGTTGAACGCTTTAATATAATAGCATTTGGCAATGTGACCCCATATAAAAGCTAAACCGATTAAATTTTATCAAAAATTTACTCTTAGCTCATTCCTTCTTCATACACAATATTTCAGATCAAAACAGATCATGTATTCAATAAAATCCGTCTGCTACTACTTAGCGACTGCTTAGGTAGGTTCTCTTACACACAAACATGAAAGTGCTATCACGATTGCTATGTGCTAAACAAGAATATATACCATAAAGTAACGCCTCTTATTTAGCACACCTACTCAATTCTCACAATGATTTACGTTTATAGTACTCATCAAATGTGTGCTTACATGGGATTGAATGACACTTGATATATTATTATAATAGTTGCTTAAGTTCATTAGTATCTAACTTACGGAGCTTCCAATACCAGAGCCCTTATCAGTCTCAGTCTCGCCTAACAGACTTTAACCGTCCTGTTTTTGAAACGATTGATACATTTTTGTGGAGTCCACTACATTGCAGTTTCATCAATAACTAATTCATATTGTAATTCCTTTGTTGGAAGCTCCTTATACAGTCCATTGTGGTGTCCAGCTTTTGGTCTTTTTTATTAATATAATGATGGTTGTCAAATCATGCAAACATCCGGAGCTGCGACGCCCCCCGTTTGCCGACCGTGAATCGCTGCGTAAGTATTCAATGAATTGATGCAAGCAAGAAGAGCTTACTACATTTATAGGTCCTCATAGATTTCAAAGTTGATCTTCTTCCTTTCATGCATTATCTAGCCTGCTTTCATTATGTAAACAATTTGATCATCGAATGCAGATCTAATACCTCAGCTTAGGGTAGTACCGTTGAGAAAGCTTCAATAACCTTATAAGGTCGAAGGGTCTAATCCAACGCTGTATACCTGCGCTGAAATATATTATTTGGTTGATAAAATTATTCGCCGCCATTAGTTTGTTTACCTTTACCTTTCAATAAATTATGGTAGTGGAATCAATATGAAAATATATCAAGAATGAATTAAAGAGACAAATAGCTGTTTTGTGAATTGATGTATTTATTCTTAATTTTTGAAATATCACTGCCTGCATCATATTCATGTGTCACACACGAATGACGTAATTTCCATGTAGATAATCGCCATCAAGCAAATAATTTTCCAATGTATTTGGAATGACTAATACCTGGGAGATGGACTTGACTAACCAATCACATTCTCAAATTTCCTAACGGAATAAATCATAATCTGTACCGGCATTGTAAACAGAATCGTCCCCATTTGTTCAGATAATTACACTGGTTATCGATGAAACCGACCCCCTGTTTCAAAGTTTTGTGAAATCTTAGCATTTTTGTCTCCAAATTAAATACTGATATTTTTCTATATGTTTAGCAAGTAACAGAAAAAGGGAAAATCATACCTCTTGACAAAAAAGTAAAAAATATCGTTATTTAAAATCACATTTTTAATTTTAATAGTTCCTAAAAAGAAAAGTTGTATTTTAAACTACAATTGTGTATGTCTTTATGCATGTATGGCCTATATTCGGCTTGTCATGGACCTGATGAGTGATTTAATGCTATTTTGCGGTATTATTTCCCTATACTTTCTGATGGTGATCTCAAAGTCATTTATTGTTGTGGGAGATGTATTTCGAGCTCTAACTAGTTCAACTGATCCCAAAAGGGTTCAGATTGGAATTCCTTGATGGTCACGGCATAACTGGGATCCCGAACTTAGCGTGTTCATCGCCGCAGTGTACGGTTGTATTTTATCATGCATCAATTCAAAGTTGTCTCTAAGAAATCCCGAATATGACACCATGTATCTTACCAGGATTTCTAAAATGTTTCCCTGAGCTTTTAAAATGCCTATACCCTTATAAGTCGTCAAAGGTGATGGTTTCACGTTAGCATACATTGGGAATATCGCTCCCCAGGGCATTAGATTACAAGACATAGCAAAATTTATAATCCAAAACCAAAACAACCCATGTTTTTTTTAATTTTTTGATGACCAGTGTAGTTAGGGAATTAGGGGACACTTAAAAATGTATCGTGATGTTTTTGTTGAATGCATATTTCTCATTTGCTCCGGTAACAGTGTGGTGACGGATCCAATGAGATTGCGCTGTGTCGATGTTGACAGAATAATATTGTATGTCTTTTTCTGTTTCAGTACAGGCAAGCGATTGCCACCGGCACGCCGTTGTCCCACCACCACCACGTCCCGCAGCCCTCCTCGGTCCAATCCACTCCTTCCAAGTCGTTTGTCGCGAGCGCGGGGTCGCCGCACCCGCTGCAACACTCCCCTTCCAACTCTTCCGTCGGCTCGCAACATCAGTTCCTACCGTTACAACAGAAGCAGCGTTCGTTCCTCACGTTTGGCTTCGGCGCGGGCTCCACGGGCAGCGGTGGCGGCGGCGGCGGCGGCACCACCGGCTCCGGTGGCAACGCCTCGCGCCGCGAGAGCCACGTCAATGTCAACGTCACGCCCACCGGACATGACGTGTCGTCCGACACTCCGGAGATACGCAAATACAAGAAGAGGTTCAATTCTGAGATCTTGTGTGCAGCCTTATGGGGTAAGTTATTCTGGAACGCTATCGTCTATGTATTTCTGCTGCTGCTCTAATGATAGGTAAATATATAATAGGCACCTTCTGGGTAAGTTTTCTCCATCCACCCGCATCATTGTCATCGGCCACTTCGTCTATTCTAAACGGTGTAGCATTGGCTTGGGTGGAATAGGTTTTACAAAGTCGAGACCTGATCAATATTTAATTAAAAATCTCGTCGTAATGATTGAGCTCAGGGGATGGTAATAAGATGTCAAACTAGCTTTTCTTTACTGCTAAAACTAAAAGACGGATTGAGCTGAAACTTTTCACAAAGATAACTTATACCCTGAATTAACTTAAAGGCTAACTTTACTCCCGGAAAAGTTTAGTAGCGCTGTTTTTTTTTATATGTAGGGTCAGCCCTAGATCTCAAGACTTGCCTTGACAAGAATAAGTTCTACAATGAAGCGAGCCTTCTCAGAAAATACTTTGTTCAGTAAAGGGCATATATGGGCTATTTTTATTATTGTACGACGACGGAGAGGTGCATGGCCTTCATCTCATCTGATTTTTCAAGTTATGATAAGGCCGAGAGTGGAAGCGCACTTCACCCAATCCTCAACAAACTGAGGAACTGGCTATTTTACCTCTGAATACAAATACAACCTTACCTAGGTTTTATTTGTATTTCCATCAACCGAAAAAGTATAAAATGATAGTGATGAACTTAAAACCTTAGCGCAAGTGTACCAGCGCACCTTCTAAACCAGAGATCTTGGAACCATGGAAATGTAGATTTTGGGAAATTCCCGCGCAATGCCGAGATCGAAGTCCCAAGCTGGATCTCAATATATTGACAATATTCCATATGATATTTATTTACTCTCTAAATAAAGTGTTTGTACCTTTTTTAGGTGTGAACTTGCTAATTGGCACTGAAAATGGTTTGATGCTGCTGGACCGTTCGGGCCAGGGGAAAGTTTATCAATTGATCTCACGACGTCGCTTCCAGCAGATGGAAGTGTTAGAAGGCCAAAATATCCTAGTGACAGTTTCTGGGAAGAAAAACCGCGTACGCGTATACTACCTTAGTTGGCTTAAATCTAAGATTCTTCGCACTGATGGGCTTAGTGATGTAAGTGTGGTATACCTTTAGTTCTAGCCATACTAACTACTTAACAAGCCTCATTGCTCAGTTGGTAGTAGCTCTGCCTGCTGCGCTGTAGGCTGTGGGTTCGATTCCCACCCAGGACAAACATTTGTGTGTTGAATATAGATGTTTGTTCTGTGTTTGGGTGTTGTATTATATAGTACGTATGTATTTACAAAAAGTATTTAAGTATTCTATCTTCTTAGTTTGGGGCTAGATGGCGCTGTGTAAAATTAATGTCCTGTAATATTTATTTATTTATCATACTGAGATACAGGCAGATATAAGATTTATATATTATTTATCTGATTCCACGCTCTGAGTAGTGATCACGTGGTCAGAGGTGAATCCTCGAAGAGGAAAGTCGTGCTTAGTTCAATAAGATTTATTTACATAGAAAAACGGTCGAACTCTCTATGGACTCCTCCTCGTCAGCTTCTTTCGCAAAATATAATGCTTTTGCGCTCTGATTACCAAAAACCCAAGGTTGATATAGAGAACAATATTAGAAACACCAACGCAAAGACTTAAGGTGAAGCGAGTCCCAAAAACCACATTTTGTAAAGAAAATCTATTTTAAGGCAAAAGTAATAATTGAAAAAAAAGTCAGTAGACTAGAATCAGAAAAAAAATCAGTAGACTACAATCCTAAACTTATGATATATTATGGTTATGGGAGTCGAAACACGATTGGACTAGTCAGTAGACTAGAATCAGAAAAAAAATCAGTAGACTACAATCCTAAACTTATGATTGGTTATGGGAGTCGAAACACGATTGACTAAAATTTACGTGCCGTCTTCATTTTTATAGAGATACTTCTACGGAAAAAGCCGTTGCATTTGCTAGTTATTTAAAAATGTTCAATGAAATATCGTCTACGTGTGCCATGATAAATACTTTAGACGATTATCGTTTTATTTTATTGCGAAAAAGTATAATTTTGTGACAAAAAATACATTTATAAACAACGTCCAGTGAAATAGCGGGCCGGCCATTACGCTACTCCCACTTCACACTCCCACGACCCACTTCGCCATGACGTGACCGTTTTACTTAGTTTCGTTTTAACATTTTTACAGCAAGCTGAGCGGAGAAACGGTTGGATAAACGTCGGTGAACTGCAAGGAGCTGTGCATTTCCGAATCGTGAAATACGAACGAATAAAGTTCTTGGTCATCGCATTGAAAGATTCCATCGAAATTTATGCGTGGGCTCCAAAGCCATACCACAAATTCATGGCTTTCAAAAACTTTGGCGAATTACAACACAGGTAATTTTTGATAATGCACTATCTAGATTTTTCAAATATTGTGCACTTCACACCACTTAGAAACAAAGTTATAGGCTAGGTACAATACCATACATGCAATACATGTTTTACTGCCTATGATCTCGTGATTTTCCAATAGCTTTTGCCTTCAACTCATTGTAAGTTTGCCTACATAGATTTATTTAATTAGAATTATCTAGCATCAAAAAACCTTATCAATTATTATGTGCACTGGCAAAAAGGGGTAAGTCTGAAATAAAGCACAACTTGCTTTTTAAAATTTATTGTTATCCAGGTCAACCTGAAGACCAATAAACTCCACTAACAATATCTCCACCAATTAAGATATATTTGAATAAATCTGTTTTTCTTTGATGGGTACAAATTAATAATAGTTCAAAATTAAGGCACGCTACGCAGATAAAATCGCGGCAGAAACGATTATAAGAGTTGACAACGGCAAACTGTAGGTGGCGCATGCGTATCATAAATAAAACCTTTTGATAATTCTTATTCTGAGATCGCGTTGCTGGTATCTAAGTAGGTAATGTGACCATAATAATATGATGGTACCTTTCTCCTATCGTCCTAATATTTATTCTGAGTCTAGGTGTTGTCTGACCGCTGCGAGGACGATAAGCACACGTCCGACGTCGACAGTGGTCACAGAGCCACTTGATTTTGACACATCGCGCACAGAGTGCGCGTAGTCGCGCGGTGCGCCTGTAGTTTTTCAAATAATTCATGATTAAAATTAAATTTGAATTGGTATCAAAAAACTAGCTTACCTATAATGTAGATCAACATGTAACCTATCATTTAAAATAAATCGTAAGTTAATATTCATTGTAAATATCACAATATTTCTCTTGTAAATTTTGAAACGTACCATTTTCAATAAATATTTTTATCAAATAAAATTCAGCTATTATGTTTTCAGCTTACCTTTAATGTAGATAGGTACCTGAAGTAATGCATATATAAAAATTTGACTCGTGACTTGTTCAGAAGTACTATAATTTTCCATTGGAAAGCAACTGTGACTAGTAAGAGTGGTGTAATTAAATTAATATCCATATCTTTTTTTTTTTATTGATTTCCATTTAGATTTTGATTTTTTATATATCCGAATACAATAAAATATCACTAAAAAGTGAATGAGTTTCAAAATTTCAGACTTCACTAAATATTTGAATTTAATTTGAAGGTGGTGCATAGGCACCGGTAATTACATCACATTGCATACCGATGCGATGGCGGTACAGTGTTTGGCTCCGCAAGAGGGCACCAACTTCTCTAATTTCAAGTTTTTTGTGAAATTAATTCTTATTTTTTACAACTTATTAGGTTGTTTGTGTATTTTTCATACAATTTCGTTTTTATTCATTTGCAGGCCGTTATTAGTTGACCTTACTATTGAAGAAGGCACAAGACTGAAAGTTATCTACGGATCGGCAGATGGCTTCCACGCTGTTGATCTTGACACTGCCAGTGTTTATGATATTTATATTCCAAAGCATGTAAGTGTCTTTAAAATAACAACAATTAAAATAGCCAGCAAAAATTGCTTCTCTTAGTCTTAGAATGTAAAAATAAATATAATTTGCAGTGAATGCACTCTTTGTGGGAAGAGATAGTGTTTATGAACGGTTGTTTATATGTTTCAAAGCAAATAAGCACTTCTGTATTTGTTGCAGGGTGCGATTATTCCACATTGCATCGTGCCGCTTCCAAACTCCAATGGCGTCCAGCTGTTACTATGCTATGATAATGAAGGAGTTTATGTGAATACGTATGGGCGCGTCAGTAAAAATATTGTCTTACAAGTAAGTAATAATAATAGTATGGAAAAAAAGAGTGTATAGAAAAACTTTCGTTGATGTATTTTAATTTGTATATTTTATTTTTTTTATTTACGTTCCACATACAGATGATTTATTTCCTAATATTCCTGCATAATTTGAAACAGACATGCCATTTTAAAATGAAAGACTAACCACCAACGTTTGTTAAGTAAGTGGTACTACTGGACCTTCATAATGGAATTTGTCAAGGAGATAGATTGTGTCCTGGTGAAAGACATAGGTAAACTTTTTGAGTAATTTTTGAGAAATATGTGACTACCGGAACGCGCCGTGAAACTTATGCCTCCCTTACACCACCAAATACTCGTAAATCGCCTACTACGCAAGGTTCTGTCGTGACGCAACCTATACTGGTGCTAAAAAACACATTAAGGCAACGGGTTCCATTACTAGCCAGTACTAATGATAAAAGTAGAGGTGAATCAATATGTTTAACAGAATTTAAATTGTTTTTTTCCAGTGGGGAGAAATGCCTACGTCAGTAGCATACATTGGCACAGGACAAATCATGGGTTGGGGCAACAAAGCTATTGAAATCCGCTCTGTGGAGAGTGGACATCTTGACGGCGTGTTTATGCACAAGAAAGCACAACGACTTAAATTTTTATGTGAGCGTAATGACAAAGTATTTTTTTCATCTGCAAAGGGAGGGTCCTCTTGTCAGATATACTTCATGACTCTCAACAAGCCAGGCATGGCCAACTGGTAACAGGCGTCACACATGCGCCCGTGATATGTGATTGTGACACAGCATCCTCTACTTGTGTACAAGCCGTATTGTACAATTAAATGCCAGTAGATTAGTCAATAAACATAACAAAACATGTGCTTTGGTCATTCTAAATTCAAAGACTTGTGATAGTGACATGTATTAAATGCTCAAAAGACAATCCACAAAATATTATTACATACAAGTTTGTATTTGAGGACCCCTAATATTTAAAATTTAATAATAATAATTGTGGCATTTTGTACTGATAGTTTCAATACAATCTGATAAGAATCATTATTATTATTATATAATTAAGCAATAACCTCTAGGATAAATGTTTTGATATTGACAACTATTCATAAGATAATATGCTTAGTTTTATATTATGTTGCAATGTTTATTTCTTTATGAAAATGTATTAGAAATGAAACTACATTATTATTTTCATATTATGCCATATTATATTGATTATTATGATGTTAAGATAGTTGGGTGATAATTATTAATTGGTTATTGTATTTG
Source organism: Venusia cambrica (assembly GCA_951394065.1). Taxonomy (NCBI): domain Eukaryota; kingdom Metazoa; phylum Arthropoda; class Insecta; order Lepidoptera; family Geometridae; genus Venusia; species Venusia cambrica. Next base: position 9,248,713 of record OX596054.1, read on the forward strand.
ATGCCATGCCTGACATATTTTCAATCTTATGTCAATCTTAGCATACATTTTTTTATATAATTGTAGAATATTATTCATTGATACTAGTAAGTTTAAATTCACCAAATCGGCATTTAGTCAAGTCACATTGTATCATAATTTATCACACAATCTACATTTTTTTAATGATAAATCCAAAAATGGTACTATTTATTATTTATTTGTTATGTACTATAATATTTACATGTATAAAGGTGTAACTGTGCATATTGAAAATATATATTTGATGACATTTTATTTGATGAAACCTTACCCTAATAAATCTTATAAAAGTATCTTATTTTTTTATTTTACCCACATCTACTTAATTCTATAAACAACGCAAGACCAGTGGATATAGAAGCCAAGAACTTTCTGATGGCTCAATGACATGAAATTCTGCTAGGTATTTTTATCATTTGAACCATGTTTTAATTTTTGCATGTAGGTATAGGTACCTATGTGGTGTGTATATGTTAATATTTCAAGCAAGTTATGGATCCAATGATCTGTTTTAAATTAATTACAACACAATTAGAGAGATACTTCATCTTTATACAAAATTAAATGTTTACAATCGACAATATATTTAGGTTTCTGTTTACAAGTAAAAGTTGATGAACTCATAAATAGTCCATTCCATACAGTAAATAAAACTTAAGTTGAGAGGTGGCAGCAGCGTTGCCGTTTTAGCGAGATCCTGGGGTTATTCAGATAATTTACTAAAGTTTGTAAATATAAAAATGCTGCAAATATATATGGCTATAGCAGTCCTGCGGCTGCCACATTCAAACACTGAAATTGAGTGAATGTTCAGTGTGATGAATATTGTAAAAAAACAAACTAAGAAACAGATTGGCATCTGTTACTCTGAATTAAATTATTCTCATAGGAAACCAACAAAAAAATTTAGAACAGGACGTCCTATCAATAATCATTAAAAAACAAACAGTACATCAACAGAACCAGGACCATCAACTACCAGGACAGCTCTTGCCAATGTTCGCGATGAGAATGAGAATGACCTGCAACATTTCGTCATCTAAAACAGATGACGAAATGTTGCAGGTCATTCAATTTTGAATATTGTTTGTACCTAACTGTACGTGCACCTGTATTTAGAAATGATGAAAACTTATAAACGAGTATTACATCATCTTTTATTCTCCATAAAAAAAATTCGCTAGATTTTTCGCACATCTGGCGACTTTTTGACGCTGGTCTAGCGACAAAATTTTTGCCATACCCTGGATGGTAGGCAATTGAAGTTGGTTGTTACTGAGATTTTGCCGATGTAAAATTCAATTTTGTACTTAATAACTAAGATGAAAATAACCAGTTCTTGATAGTCCTTGAGTTTCATTGTGAGACATAGGCACTAGCATCAAGCCAGGGATGGGGGGCTGCATTTCCAAGTCTCGTAAGTTATTAACTTTGACCTTGAGATCGCAGCGCAATTTATTTATATCAATATTGATCTGCTTTTGGTCAGCTTCTAATAATGAAATAGTAGCCTCAATATTATGTTTGACTAACACAGATCCAACAGTAACCCAACATTTACGTTGCAAAGATTTAACAATATCACGTAGTGCCTCACGGTTTTCATTTCTCCGTTTGCCTAACAATATTACTTCGCGTTTATTCCTCAGAATCTCATCTGCTAGTTTTTCCACTGCCACCAGGTATACAAGAACTTTTTCTTGGTCTTGCATTTTCCTGATGCACTGTTCGTAGATTAGATTTCGTAATTCGTCGTCTCGTCTTCGTCGAGGCTATTTTGTTCGATCTGATTATGATATTAGTGTTCTGTGGATTTGATTTGATGAAGTGAAGTGAAGACCATCCGTACTTCGATCCATAGATTACTAAACCAAAATAGATACGCCACTCTCGGTTCAGTTTATGAAAGTGAAGCTGTACCTACCTTATGCGCTAGATGGTGTTGCATTTGCTTTGTTACACAGCTGCGCCGCCGTTAGACGGCGCTTAATTTGTTTCACAGCTGCGCCGGTAGATGGCGACCTCCCTGTGAGTACTTTTTTAAGATGGCGACATTAAGGATTTTGATTATTTTTTTTATTTTACAATTTTAAGAAAACTTACAGCTAGGCTTATACAATTAGGTGTATGTTTTAGATATCATGCATAAAGTATACATGATATGCTGCTGAAGGCCAATTAAAAGTTTCCACTTATAGCTATTTTGTAGAAAATCGGATGTGAAAGTAAGTAAGCAGGCGACAGAAAAAGAAATAATAAAATAAGTAGGTACTAGATTTAAGGATTTAGTTTACCTATAGAATTAAAAAGAGATTTTTTAAGTAATATGCTAATTACATAAGTGGACATTTATGTAGAAAATCTGCTAATTAAAACTAAAAAAAATAACATAAATAAGTTGTTTAGGAAAGTTAGGAATGTTTCAGGAAGAATGTATCGCTATTAATACGTTTTAGAGTGGATACTGATGTGTAAAAAATATCAATATCATCATTATCTTTTGTCAGTAAATTAAATGATTTACTTGCTCTGATAATAAATGCGTTCTGTCTATAGTTTGTACTAACACGCTGTACATTTAACGTATTAGGGTTCCTCAAAGCTCTGCACGTACGTAATCCCACTAACTCCAGTAACTCGGGACAGTCCACTTTGCCATTCGCTATGTTGAAAAGATATGCTAGGTCGGATGTATTCCTTCTTTCGTAGAGGGGCAGAAAATGAAACTTACGACATCTCGTTATGTAGTCGGGAAGATAGATTTTGACACGATATTGTAGATAACGCAAGAATCTCTTTTGAATACTTTCCAAGCGTGAGCTGTAAATACCGTAGCACGGGTTCCAAACTTGGCATGCGTATTCCAAAAGACTGCGCACAAATGCACAGTATAAAATTTTGATAGTTTTAATGTCTGAAAACTCAGCTGACATACGAAGAACGAAACCAAGCGCTCGAGATGCTCTTTTAACTATGTTTTCAATATGTGTATCAAAAAGTAATTTACGATCGAATGAGACACCTAAGTCTTGAATGGTATCTACTCGTATGAGAGGCGTATTGTTAAGAGTATAGTCATAGTGAATACTAGTTTGTTTACGTGTAAAAGAGCACACAAAACACTTGGCGACATTTAAATCAAGTTTATTTAGAGTACAGTAGTCTTGAAATCTTACCAGATCTTCTTGCAAACGGTGTGCATCGGTGATGGATTGTATTTTAGAGAGGATTTTCATGTCATCAGCGTAAAGTAAGATTTTAGAGTATAGAAAACAAGACATGACAATGAGACAAGAGATGTCATTAACAAATATTGCAAAAAGAAGTGGAGCCAATAATAACCCCTGTTGCACTCCTGACGGAATATATATGGATGAGGAGGAATAACCACTTAGAACTATTGTCTGGCATCTATTGTGGACATAAGATGTGAACCATCTAAAGAGGTCGCCTCTAATACCCACTTGCTGGAGCTTTCTCAATAGAACTTGGTGATCAATGCGATCAAAGCATTTCGAATAATCGGTGTAAATAATATCCACCTGCGAGGGCTCGGCCATGATCTTAGTTAGGTACTCTGAACAGACGAGAAGATTTGATGTTGTAGACCTGCCTCTAAGAAATCCATGTTGATGCGGCATGAGGTCATGCCGCACCGCAGAGTATACTTGGGAATACACTATTTTTTCTAGAACTTTCGCAAACAGACACAATTTAGAAATAGGCCTATAATTCTCTACGATGTTTTTGGGCCCTTTTTTATGGATGACATAGGCCGATTTCCATATTTCAGGGACAACACCTTCGTTTAATGAACGACGGTATATAACAGTAAGGGGGTAAACTAGGCTTTTCGCACACTTAACTATGAATGTGGCTGGCACATTATCTGGTCCCGCCGATTTAGTCAAATCAAGGGACTTAAAGAGACGGTAAACGTCCTCTTCGGAAACCTCAACCGTGCCGATATCGGCGCAAGATAATAGTTGTTCCGAGATGTTGTCAGGTTGTAATTGGCTAGAGGAGCTATGGAGAAAAGTGGAAAGGAAGTATTCAGCAAACATATTACTGATCTCATTACCTTGATCCGAGGAGCGGGCACCATACTTCATTACTGAAGGATAGTTATTCGAGCTGCGTTTACTTTTCACCTAAGTCCAAAAGGTGCGGGGACTGCTTTCAATACGATTTTCAATGCTATCTATATATAAATTATGCATCTCTTTATCCATAGTCCGCGCTCTTTCCCTTAAGATAACAAAAGAGTCCCAACCATTGGAGTTGCCATACGTTTGAATTTTTTATAATACCTTGCTTTTTCACGATGTATTTTTATAAGCGGTCGTTTATACCATAACGGATATTTTCCAGACGGTGTAACAGTCTTGGAGGGAATAAAGGTATCTCGTAATGCGTAAACAGTAGTATACATAAAACATACGGCATCATCTACACTCCCAGCATTTAACTCCGTTACCCAGTCGATGGCGTCAAGTTTGTTACTTAATTGGTCGTAATTACCGTCCTGATAGAGAAACTTAATATAGGATTGCGGCTGTATTGCATGTAGTTGAACTAAATCAACATCTATCACTATTGCGGGGTGGTGGGGGTCCTCGGGCACTAAGGGGGACAGATACAAGCATGCAACAAGCATGGACAGATAAGTCATTATTGGAAAAAACGAGAAGGCGGCCATGGCTTGCATTTAAAATTGAATTGTATTGTAATAGGTTACAAGTATTAATAATGTCTATAAAATCTAATTGATGTGATCCTTGTAAATTCCCAGGTGTAAGAGAAATACCATCACTACTAGGTGTCCATGAAGCGTATGGCATGTTAAAATCGCCAAAAACAATAAATTTATCAAAAGGATTTTCTAAAACAATGCTTGACAATTTATCCGCAAAATTTGAGAGTTGCAACTCCATTGAGTTACCCATGTTCTCAGTACATATGTAGATTACACAAATGTGTATTTTATACGTTGAGCTCGGGCTACGAGTTCTAATGGACAGAGTTACCCACAAGTCCTCCGCGGATGACGACCATTCGCTTCGACACTCGGCCGCGAGTTCACGACGAACCGCTAATAAAACCCCACCCCCCTTCCCCTGCTTGGTAACTCCGTAGTTACGATCTCTTCTAAAAATAATATACCGATCATCAAATAATTCATTATTATTGACCCCATTAATTAGCCACGATTCAGTGATGCAGATAACGTCATAAGAATTTAGACAGATATTCCTATAAAACGACGCAGTCTTAGTACGTAAACCGCGTACGTTTTGATAGTACGCACTAATCATTGATAAAAAATAATTTTATTATTCTCTGTATAGGCGTACATTTACTATAGCGTAATTTTGACAATTAAACAGACAAATAGAAAGTGTTTTATGAGAGATAGTTATATTATTATGAGGAGTAATTATGCGAAAGGTACACACAACTTTATGACAGATAAACAGATGATAGGCATTTTTCAACAACAACAGAGCAATACGGCAATTAGCGAGACAAAAGAAACAATAGCAGGTAGCAAGTCGACTTACCGAAAAAGAAGAGGGTAGCGATAGGCATGCAGTGGGATTACGCATAGAGAGTGTGTAGCAATTACCAGTTAACAGGACAGCGTTTGTCAAACTATTGACGCAAATGTTTACAGAAAAGTAGTTATACACAGTAGAAGTTAGCAAATATAAATGTAAATACTTGGACATAACTACAACTTCTTTAGATCTGCTTCCGTACGTATGTGGATTACTGGCGAGCTCTCGTTTTTTCGGACGAAGATTTTGCATCCCCGAACCCATACGAATGCGAACCCCTTTTCTCTCGCTAGGGCTTTGGTCTTGTTGAGCAGCACTTTGTTTTGAATAGTTAGGTGGTCGTTGACATATATTCTGCTGCTGCCAGCCATCCCTAGGGTCGCCGCAGTGATGGTGTTTTTTCTGGCGGCGGCTACGAAGTCATCTTTTAGGTATCTGCTGTGAGCAGCAACCACAATAGTTTTATTGTCTTTGCTATTACGCATTGGTATTCTAGCGACATAATTGATCTGCTCTTTAGGAATCGGGCACTTAATATGGATCCCAATTTTTGATACGATCTCGAAGAGGTTCTCGGAGTTGGTGAAGGGTACTCCTTTAATCTCAAGGTTATTGAGGCGCGATCTTTGCTCTAACTCATGGTTGTGGGTCTCTAACTTCTCCACCCGCAGTTGAAGACATTCAACGTCATGTTTTGTTTTATGAAGGGTTTTTATGTCTTTCTCCATTTCTAAGATCTTGTCTGATAGTGCGCCCATCTTTCGATCGACGAATTCAATCGAAGACTTGATATCTGCTATCTCTGGCTTAATGGTCTTGAGTGCAGACAATTTGTCTTATTTAAAATATTTTGGACTGCCTCATCTAGCCCAGGTAGCACAGCAACTTGCAGAGACAGACGTTTTAGCTCTGCGAGCACTGCGTCCATATCAGCCGATGCTAGTGACTTTGGGGCTGGGGAATTGGATGGTGGCAGTGGACTCGGTGTTCGAGCGGTGTTCTTCTTCTTACACGAGGAACATTTCCACGCCAGTATACGGCTCTCTCCCAGACGTCGAAAACCATGTTCAGATACACCAGCGTAACCGTAGTCGAAACGGCCTAGACAGACTGAGCACTGAGGACCATCAGTAAAGTAAGCCGAGCAGCTTGTACATTTGTACATTGCGTATAGGTTACCGAATACGATCCGCGACAAAAGATTGAGAAACGTTGTATATGGAGCGGGCGAAAGGCCGGTCTTGTATGCTCGCGCGCTGTACTTCACCTACGGACTGACTGATTATTGACAAATGAATTTGGAAAGAAGTTTACAAGATCTACAACCTTATCAACATGCATGAAATACATTTTAGACATAGTCAGGTATTCCAGTCAGGTTTCCGAAAGTCCCATGGTACAGAGACCGCACTTTTACGGATCACTGATGATATAATTACTGCTTCTGACTCTGAACTCTGTACAGTACTTGTTCTTTTGGACTTCTCTCGCGCGTTCGACTGCATAAACCATGAATTGCTTGTAGCAAAATTCAATTTTGTAGCAAAAGCTTTTCCGAAGAATCATGCAACTGGTTTAAATCGTTCCTATCTTGCAGAACACAATATGTAGAGGTTGAAAACCACGCTGGCCAGAAATTCTCTTCTTACCCAGAAAATGTGCCCAGAGGGTCCCCGCAGGGTTCAATTCTAACCCAATCCTTTTTTCTATTTTTACAGCAGATATGCCTGGTTTCATTGACTTTATCATTTATATGCAGATGATACTCATAAAAACTATGATATACCATCATAGTTTTAACCCAAATAATACTACAGAGGCACTACTTCTTACCAATAAAGATCTGGACGAAATTTTTAAATGGGCCTCTAGAAATTCTTGTTCCTAACCCCGCAAAGACAAAAATGATGTTCCTTGGTACAAAGCAGCAAATCCAAAAAGCTTTGAATTTTAACCCAGAACTGATGATTAATGGCGTCGCTATACCAATAGAGCTAGAAACTTGGGTTTGGTTATTGACATTGAAATGAGATTTGTCAAGCACGTCAATTAGAAGGTTGGGAATGCATTTTTCAAGCTCAAAACCTTTTATAACGTTAGACAAATTCTATAAGAAGATGTGAGGTTGCTGTTGTGTGACCTCTTGGTACTCTCGCCATTTTATTATCAACAGACAAATTATCAGGTCAAAACAGAAAGTGCAATTCAACGAGTGCAAAATGCATGCATTCGATTTTGTTTAACGTTCCCCGAAGAGAGCCCATCAGCCCGTATGTAGCGAAAAAGGCATCGCCGGGCCTCAAAAATTAGGAACGATATTCCCCACCTTTAAAAAAAAAATTGCCCGTATTAAAGTAAAGCTTAAATATATCTTGCTATTGCAACAAAAACAAAAAGTAGAAATAACCTTTAAATCATGTGGAAATAAATTCTTGGAACAATAGCACAACACACAAACAGACACACACACACTGGGCCTTCTGTTGCCCAGGCTCTTAAGAGACGTGTTCTCGGGAGACTCGCTTAACACGTACGTAATACTTTCTCCCTCTCTCCATACACACACTCTCAATCTACATACATACACATTACAACACTACACACATTGTCATGTTGCAGCTCATTGGTTACCATAATAATAATTAGTTAATTTTACCTACTTTTTTTCAATCATTTTACCCGCTTTATTGCTGTAAACCTCGACACAAAATATTCATAAGTCCAAATTTGTATAATAAGACTAACAAAAATATAAAGGATTTGGTAAGGTTGAGTAAAACAGAATTTAAAAAAGCTGTAAAGAATTGGTTAGTAACATAAGATTATGACACTACGGAAGAGATATTTAGAATGATCATATAATGGATTGGTTAAATGCTATAATAAAATGAAACTAACTTGTATTTATATTAAACCTACCTCAAGTATTACATTTTATTAATGTTTTAAATGATTGCATATAATTATTGTACCTATTAATTAGGTTCTTAGTTATCCTGCTATTCTAATGTAATGTAATGAGAATATGAAATGTATAATATATGAATCAATTGATTGTAATACATAAGTAATATTATGAGCTTACAAGTACATGAAAATCAGGATGTAGATTGCCCGTATGAAATCAACAATATTACATTGGTGCAATGTTTAACGAATAAATCCTTAAGGAGCTATATATTTCAAACTGTTACAGTTTAAAATATATAGCTCCTTAAGGAAAGCAGGTTGATATTTACAGACCTGACAAATAATAAACAAAAATTTAAAATTAGAGGCTCCTATACAAGAAACGTTTTTAAAAATTGTTGTTTCCTACCTTTCTCAAACTCGGTGTTAATATAGTGCTTACTATGAGGTCAATAAATAAATAAATAATAAAAACTGGCCAAGCGTGAGTCGGACCCGCACTAAGACTGAACAATAAAACTGATTTTATTGCCTAGAAATGTGGGTCGGAGCCTTCAGTGTGCGTGTCCCACTCGCGCTTGGCTGTTCTGACAATTCAGGTTCTAGACTTCTAGACCAATTTTCTAGACATTTAAAGCCCAGTCCTTCTCCTTGCGCCTATTTTAAAAAACCATTACGCGGACGGAGTCGCGGGTAAAAGGTAGTTATCTATGTGTGGTTTAATTTATTAAAAAATAAAATAAAAAAAATACTTAACAAAAAGTACGAAATAACCAAGGAAAAGCACTAATATTTACAAGATAATTGTTGATAAAACTTATTTGACATTCAGAAACGTTCAACAAACATTTTAGTGCTGTCAGTTACGACGTCATGGTACGAAACTCTAAACAAAAAAAAAGTGAATGGTTTTGCAAAAGTGACCGGGAACAAGCAGGTCCCCGGCCACTGCCCTGTTTTAATGATATTATGGTACAAAATAGCAGGGCAGTTCAACTTCTGTCCTGCTAAGAGCTGATAGTAAGGCACCACATTACTGTACCACATAGGTGACTACCTATTGATGACCATATAATGCTTGATGACGGTCATAGAAAAACAGCGAGAAAACCACTGAGCATAGAACCTTATTAAGCTCAGCACAGATCAATAACTATGAAGTTCAGTGTAGAAAATGTTTACTGTCCACAGCCAAAGAATGGAAACTCGGGACAATGAAACGGTTATTAGCCTGCTTGGGTCAACGATAGGCAGCGCTAAAATATATAACATCATTATCGCCACCCAAATAGCTATTCTTATTTTTGAATAATGTAGGAAACTGTATTCTATGCAATAATTTTCAGAAAACCTTAAAACAACATTCGATTATAATTGGTTACCTATATATATGAAGAAGGCACCTAGACCTGAAAGTACCTGCCTACTTATCCGGCCAGTGTTTACTTTTGTCTCGTTTTTTCTACGCATAAAAATATGAATGTATTTAGATTTATAGGTAGGTTAGGTGCTCAATTACAAAGACCTGTATTATTGTACATCAAATATTTATGTCGTTGTCGTAATATGATGCCATTTGCTTGTTTGTTCGCTTGCAGTTTGTTTTGGGTATATTTAGCTTGATTGACCTTTTGTCATTTTTCTGTTCAACAGATTTCTTTTATTTTGCTGAAACATTATCTCCAGAACAACAACACTGTAGGTTAATTTCACAGCTGATGCGTTCTCCTGCTCTATCTCTCTTTCTCTTACTCGTCTGACCTAAAACTTTACCGCGAGCATGCTTTTTGGTGAAATAAAAAGCGTGCGCTTCCTGTTACACACTTCCGTCCCTTTTCAGGAAATCACTAATACAGATAAATGGAAAGCGAGAGGAAAGATATCACATCAAGAACCAGCTTCGGTCCAACATATTCAAGGTGAAATGCAAAAATCTCCGCTGACTTAAGATTTCAATAAATAAAAAACATAATTCAAACCAGCCAAAAATGTCTTCTTTGGCAAAACTTCGTAAATTTTACTTCCTGCTACATAATTCCGATCCTTTTTCACGAAATCAATTCCACAGATTGGTAATGTTGATCCACAGACTGTAGGTGTAAAACGATTGGCAGAAGGCCCTGAACAATGTAGTTTTCAACTTTTCGAAGCATTTTGCAAACCTGCGGATCAACATTATTACTCCTCACCGGCAGCCAGCGCCCTCTTATCTCCCTCCACATCTATGTCTTCCTTGAGTGTATCGCTTGTTTGAGCACGACGCCATCCAGAGAGACGGGTGGCACATGTGGATAGTACTTAGTTCCCAATTTAAATATCAGCAATTCACTCTTTGTAGAATTGTATTTGGTATAATGTTGGTATTATATATCTAGTCTTAACAGACTAAGCCGAAGCTGTGGTCATCCGTTAGCCATTCCACTTCAGTACATATTGTATTCTCTATGCATTCCTCCACTCAGGCAAATCGAATTTTATTTTCCGCCATTTTAAAATTGAAATTGGATTGGATTGGTTCCTTGGGTTTTGGCCAGGTTTTGGTTTGGAGTGGCTATTTATCTAGTATTTACTATTGAATTCTAACTTGCTTTACCGATTGAGTCCGTATCCGCATTGCGACATCTGGTATTAGGTTTTTAATTGATTCGACTACGATTTTTCACAACATGGATGGTCCACCACATCGTGGCTTTCGTGGTGGAGGACGCGGTGGACCCCCAGGAATGAGAGGAAGAGGAGGATTCGATATGCGTGGACGGTAAGATGTTCGTGGCATGTGTAACGCACACTATGGCCATGATTTCCGTGTGGTCAGCATAATATTTTAGGTTAGTACCAAGTAGGTAGTTAAAAATACGCGTCATTGTCTGTTTTAGCGGTGGTCCTCCCGGTATGCGCGGTCGAGGCGGGCCAATGCGAGGCGGGCCGCCGCGTGGTGGGCCTCGAGGATTCCGCGGTGCACCGATGCGCGGCGGCGGAGATCGAGGCGGCCGATTCCCGCCTGGCCCACAAGGACCCGGGCCGCACCCTGTGCCCACCATCGAGTCTAGACCGGCACCCCCTCAAAGTAATGAAACACTGCAATAACTTCGAGGTAGATTTATTTATTCCGGAGTAGAAATAGAAAGATGATCAAAACTGATAGAAAAAATTGAGGTGTAGTACTACTAAATACCCATAGGTAGGTAGGTACTAGGTACCCTAATAATGCTTCCTCAAATCTGGTGGGTTTTGCCAATATCTCCAGTGTGGGATACCCATCCCACCCAGGCTGGGATATGTTAGTTCATACACTTACTGTACTGTTATGCTGGTATCCATCCTCTTGTCTAGATGTTGCCTACTGCCAAAGTAGGCAACATCTATGGCATCCACATCACAAGCTAAGTTATTTAATGTTTTTCTTAGGAGGAGGATTCATAAATCGAGGTGGACCAGGAGGTATGAGGGGTCGTGGTGGACGAGGCAGAGGTGACTTTGGACAGAGGGGAGACCGGGGTAATGGCCATGGAGGCATGCCTATGAGAGGTTAGCATATGCATACTCGTGTTAATAATATATAAATAGTAAATGCCATTTCATGTGCACATTTTTGACATATACACATGCTTTAACTGAAGTGCCTCATGTTAATGAGGTAGGTCACTTAGTAGTATTCCTTGTGTATACATGTGAAAGGGTCTGGCATTGCTGACAATGTTTGAGAAGCCTGTAAATACTGTAACTAGTTGGAAAAACAAACCTCTGTAGGAGAATGTTCCAAATTTTTTTTGTTTTTTCAAATGTGTCTCTTGAACTTCCTTACTATTTGCAAAGGTACAGGTAAGGTACTATAGTTTCCAAAGTATAGGGATGGAATCTATCTAAAGCGAGCAGTGTAATGACGAAAAGAGCAGCCTCTTCTCAGTGACCATATCTAACAATTCCTCAGAACACCACCAATAGAGGAAAAGTCTCCTGAGATGGTCTATACCATTTGTGAGTATAGGATTGTATATAATTCTCTGAGCTCATCTTTGAATGTAGCTTTAAAGGTAATGTTGGTATACAGATGCTCCTGTTCAAACTTAACAATACTCCTGTAACTTTTGTGACTACTTGTACTATTGGATGTTGATTGAAGTAGTACTAAGAAGTCTTTAATCCTCCCCGTGCCTAGTTTTGAGTAGGGTGGACTCAAAAATTTATAAATATACCTTGGGTTGGGTCACTCCCACAATTCAGACAAACCAAGCTTACACCGCACATTTATTTGACAGAATGTTCTTTTTTCGCTATTCTTTCACGTTTTGCCGGTAGGTCGCGGACACTCTCGTGGCGGCCCCGGCGGCATGCCACCGCCAGTTGGCCCGCCGCATCCCGGACCCCCGCCAGCGGACGTACGCCCCGTTCCCTCGCACCAGGGACACCAGCCGCCTGACCAGCAAGGTTTCAAACGAGGCTTGGGTGGGCCCGGAGGACCCGCTAAACGTGGCAGGTAAGATCTCTTACTTAGGGAGGAATACTCCTCCCTGGCCCCAAGTCTCACAGCCTCCTAGTCCTTTGGCTGATCAAGTGTATCTGTAATGTAAGGTTAATTTGTTACAATAGACTAAGATAAGTGTCAAATAATCTATCCAATAACATAACAGGGCAGAAGGCAAGGCTACTACAAACTGAGCTGTGGGGTTTGTTAAAAAGTGCCAATGATGCAGAGTTGGCATTGAAAAATGGTGGAAATATGAATCATAGTGAAATGACAAAAAAAATTCTATCTGAGTAATACTACAACATTTGGGCTTGCAAGTAACCTTGATAGACAATACTAACACGCAGTAATACAATGATGAACCGGAATCATGATAGGAATGTGCCGTCTGATACACGCATGACGATACTCCAGTAATCTGAAAATACAACAGACCAATAATTAAACATAACTGTATAAAGCATGTTCTAATAAGATAATTTGACAGGTACGATGGACCAAGGGACAACTACCAGCACCAACCGCCGCCGGTTCAACACGCACCTCCCCCATCAAATGGATACTCGTAAGTTAACTTTTTTCTGATACTTTATCTACCAGCTACCTGAAGCTGGCATGACCATTATATAAATTTAAATCTGCTAAGGCAGGATAATGATGAACCGGAATCATGATAGGAATGTGCCGTCTGATACACGCATGACGATAATCCAACAATCTGACATCTTTCAACATTCCTACAAGAGTATGTATTAAATGTAGCGTGCTGAACTATTCTAACATTTGTACAGGAACTCAGGATACCAGCAACAAAGCTATGAACCACCAGTGGTGGATCCATATGCACAGCCTCAATATGGATCACAAGGGTATGGGTATGTTACATTAATAAAATAAAAATGCCCCACTAGAGTATACAAAAAGTTATTAATGTTTGATTCAACTGAATACAAGTAAATTTTCAGTTTCTAGTTTGGAAGCCGACTGTAATGTAAAACTTTCACATTTACTGTAACAATGACTTCAAATCAAAAACAATCATGATGAGACCTTATCTAAGATAGGAATTGCCGTCTGACACACAAATGCAGACAATTTAGATTCTGATTCTACTCAAACTCTCCATTCATACCATTGTACACCACCAGGAATGTTAAAGTTGCATCACTTGCAGGTCATATCAAAACAGCAATAACTACTCTGCGCCGGCGCCAGTTCAGGTCAATGATCACTACAACTCTGGGGGCGGCGGTGGTGGCGGCGGCGGCGGTAGTTACGGTTCAGGCGGCGGGTATGGGTACTCGACGGGTGGCCAGGGGGGATACGAACAGGATAACTACGGGTAAAATTTTTCAACCATCCATCATACAAAAACAAAACTGATATTTGATAATCTAATGTACACACAAAAAAATATGTGGTGTAAAAATAGTAGAATATAATAACATCATCTTCAATGTCAAATGCCTGTAACTGGCTACGGTTAGGAATAAGTCTCTTAGACTGGAGGGTTGTCGTAATCTCCACGCGTGGGAGATCAGTTTTGCATAATAAATTAAACTTCATTGAAATTACTTTCCATAACCTTTAAGGCATAAAAAATAATTTCAAAACAAAAAACCAGACTCCTGAAAAAGTGAAAGGTGGCATATGACTGTCTGTTTGCTATTATTGCTAAAACAATATATTCTAACAGTGAATTATAATTAGTATGCTTATACAATTTTTTTAACTTGTAATTTGTGTAATTGTAAAAAAAAAAATACAAAAATAAGTGAGCTATGTACCAATGTATCTTTTACCTGTTTGCAATAGGGGTGCGGTAGGTGGCGCAGGCGACGCCGGCTACGGCGCAAGCGAGCCTGCGTATGGCGGCGGCGCGGCTCCAGCGTATGACTCTTACTCTCAACCCTCCTACAACGCGTACCAGCCGCCGCCGCCGCAACAGCAGCAGCAGTACAGCAACAACTATGGTAAGCGCAACCAATGTCACTTATCTTCACACTATCTTCATCACCATGATCGCTGAGCCAAAAGTCAAACGCAAAAAGATTTCCAAGTGGAAGGATCTTTGCTATAATTACACTCTTAGCAGGCAGATTAGTGATTGCATCATTGGTTGAATGTACTCTGGTGGTGCTGCTGCCCATCCCCTGGAGTAAACTTTCAGTCGCCTCTTATGACCAAGGACATCTTCATTTGGATGTGAATATTAAGGTTCCATATTATGAGGCTGCCACGGCGAGGCTGATGGAGTCTTATTTAAGCCGCGACCGTACAGCAAGTGCCTAGGTATTCTCTAAATTCTACTTTCATAAACCGGTAGGCAACACATTTGGCGACTATCGAGGGCAACAAGCGCGCCTGTTTACCCAATCCTGCATCTTTTCATATATATAATCTTTACGTGCGTCTTCTTGCCAGGCATCTTGCAGTGCGGTCGCAGCTTAACTGGTAATGTGCGCTGTTACACTGATTGCTAGCTCTCACCTTCAGTCGTTCTCTCAGCGGTTGAAATATCATGTCTCTCTAGTCGTCTGTAACAAAACATGCTCTGTCAATGTAATATACCTCTAGTTCATAAACATAAATCACAACCTGTTGGATAACTTGTGTACTGTCAAGTAAATAACACCCAAAGTCTGACGCGACGTCGTCGTCGTGAACACACTGGGAAATAGGTTCTAGGAATTAGGCTTCAATTGCTATTGGTTGACTTGTGTGATAGACCAAGTGGCAGGTACCTAGGTGTAACAACAGACAATTGGGTATATGATTGGGCTAACCAACAAGTTCTCATTGTGATATGGTAACACTGAAGGTATACAATATTAAACCAACCAAGTGCGAGTCAGACACGCATATCGAGGGTTCCACCCTCATTTTATGGCATTTTATTTTTTCAAACATCACTGAATTGGTACACATAGTTTTATTATAGTTCTGGAACCTTAGTGTGAGTCCGACTCACGCTTGCACGGTTTTTAGTTTTTATTGTTATATGTCAGGGATTCATCCCAAGATAAAATGTGTAGGTATTACCGTTTTCACGAAAGTTCTAAATTAAGAAACACGTTTCTTAATTTTTTGTCAGGTAAAACAACCAAATACGTCAAAGATACACAGCTCTTTTTGGTCAGGCAGACAACAAAGTCTACCTAATAGTAATAGGGTGCCGCTGCTACTGTATATAAGATGTACATCCTAAGGGTACAGAACCCCTGAAAATGGCGTTGTCGTAATCGTAGTGTTAGGATAAGGAATCGCCAATACTGCGAAGCTCGGAAATCGAAGCTTTTGAATTCCAATCTAAAGAGATGTGCACATGACAACTAACAAATATATCAATAATATTTCTTTCTGAAATGTTAAGCTGCATACAGTACTAGATTATTATGTAGTATCTATAGTCTAGGTAGACATATAAGAGATAAATCTATAATGAGTGAATACAGGGTACTGTAGATCATTAAGTTACAATTATTATGTATACTCAACTCATAATAATAACGCCATTTAAATAAATAATAATAATCAATAGAACCGAGTTATAAGCAATGCTATAACGTAGTCATATATATACATAGGTATATAATTGATAGCTTGACTCAATACTGCACAGCTGTGTTGGAATTAATTGGGATTTACAACATTCATGGGATGATAATGATGATAAAAAAATACGCCTCTAGAATAATAAGGAACATCCAAACGGAAATAGCACAGTAACTAGATATAAGTAACACAAAAATAATTGCATTCATAAACTCAATATTTAGGTATAAGTATAAATTTACGAAACTGACAATAATGTTGATTATTATTATGTATTTTAATTGTTTGTATTCCAGGCAGTTGGTGATCTGTTCAATAAAACAGAATAAAAATTTACGTCTAAAATCCACTTTAAAATAAGTTGATGGATTCTTTGAAGCTAAATGGATACCAGGAGATTCACAATCACGTGGGGTATTAGTAGAAAATATTATAACGTAACATATTCTTTCAAAATGTGTGCAAAGGTTTGACATAGGTAGACATTTTATTATTTAATCACGAACATTTTCTATATAAAGTAAATGACTAACAAGAAAAGAATAGTTGAATCCTCACTATTTATTATAATGTAACCTATTGTTACATATTCCAGTAATATATTAAATATACCTATTAGATAATTCAGTGATGTTACACATAATGTATTGTTTAAAATGACTCTCATTTAATTAATTTATGGTATAATTAGGCATGATACCATGTTTTAGTTTAAGGACTCTTATGATAATAAAATTACGATGAATGTGGTAGAAATGTGTATAATTTATTGAAATATGTAATGCCACAAACAGGACCAAGATTATAAGGATAATCATTATGATAAATATGATGAAAAAACTCAAAACAAAAATGATGTGGCTTAATGTCAATGAGACAGAAACGAAACATGAAATAGGTTGTCAGACATAGCAAATGCAAACGGTCTAATTTAAAGTGCACACATAATAAGCCTACTCATACCCGTAGTCATATATACTTAGCTAATAAGTATGATGGTTCTCTAAAGACTTCAATATATAATGAAAACGCCAACTGCTAATAATTATGTAAAGTTAAGCATTTCACTGACGAAAATGAAAGCAATTCCGTCTCATAATTTGCTAAGCTCATATTGCGTATATATAATGGCGATATTATGATTTAATATCATAGGGTATATTCATTAATTAGGAAAACCGCAAAGGTATCTAATGAATGCAAAAAATATAGCAGTAGGTATGTTTATTATTGATATTATGAGACAATTGATTTAGAATTTCAGAATAATATCAAGTAAAGAATGATGAAAATGCCTTAATATTAGGTAGTCAATACATGGTCGTCAATTCTGAACCAACGTCGTCTACATTCAATGTCTCAGCTTCATGAAGACTATAGAGTGAAAAGGTAAAATACTTTATTATTATTCTTTAAGTAGTTATCTAAGATACGAACCAGTGAACCAAATTCAAATGGTATGATAAATTGTTCAAACAAACTTAGGTACCATGTGGTTTAAATACGAGTGGTTTTTGCAGTTGTGGACATAATGATACTCGTCGAAAGCACTTGACTTGTCACAACATTTATTAGCATTAAATTTATTTTTGTCACGACTTTTCAGCAAGAGAGCGTAGCATTTTTTGAAATGTATCTATGACGATTCTTATGTTATAGACCACATAATATACAGAGCAGCGATTGCTAAAAAACTAATATTTATCAAAAATGTGGAAAAAAAAAAACGGATCTTCCAACAGCTTATACGCAAAGTTTAGTTTCATTTTTGAAACTTGCTAAATTGTCCATTTACCATGTTGGTTAAACTACAAGGTATCATATAGGTAAATAACACAAGTAACAGGTTTCTCTAAAATTGCCTTTGACAGGAATCGTTCCTCATTGTATATCCACAAATCGAACATAAATGAAGAAACCACAAAATATTATGAGAAGTATCTAGTGATGCTACTACACTCCTAATATTTATTGGAGTGTAGTAATAAATTACGCCTATACCAGAATTGGTAAATTAAAAATATTAATATGTATTAAGATCTGATTGTACGCCTGCTATTAAAGAAGCTGTGCCGAGTGTCTTTCTAAGAACAGGTACATAGGTAGAAGAGCGCAAAATCAATATATCTTCAGGTAGTACCTAGGTACTACCTGTTGGCTTTCAAATAATTTGAAATGAAATAAAATTAAGAATGTATGTATTATAATACATAAATTCTTATACCATATTTTAGACATGATAGCGGGCTGGGGTAATTTAGGATAATTTTGAAACGTCAAATCTACCGCCTGTTCGGAATCGTATTGTAATAAATGAAGAACTCTGATTTTGTTTTAGTAGATGCGAAATTGAATAAGTAAATCATTTTGGCAAGACTCATGAGAGCAGTTTTACACTAAATGAAGTGTGTCGGGCTCAAGTCCGGCAAGAGTATTTCTTTTTGTGTCATTAGATGAATAGCTAGCTAACTGAATCACATGGTCCAAATGTATGTTTTTAACTAGTGGTGATTTGTGTGCCGAACACAAAAAAGCATACGAGAATCCAAGTCTGAAATGCTAAATAAATACTATCTACAAAATGGCAAATGACAATGGCAAAATATGAAGGTAAAAACCACTGAGGCTTATCAGGTAGGTACCCTAATACGCTGTGAAGGTAGGAGTGCCTATAGCAATAATCTATTGAGATTACATACCATAAATAAAAACAATTTATTATTGTATACCTACCAACACTTGCACAATTTTATATGCAATGCACATAAGTACATTATGTACCGAGTAATATGGTCTGCATTATGATTAGTAAAGTCCAAGCTTCAAGTAGCAGCGGCCCTGCCATGATGAATTAACGCAAATAAGAACATAACAAAGTATAATTAGCATACATCGTTTTAATACGGATGAACACTTGCAAGACCGGGCCATCCATGTTTGGTATCTGTCTGTCAATATAAAGTATTCAAAATCATGTGTAGGTATACATTTATGTCCATTATTATGCCCTGGTTGGGCTAAATGCATCTTGCAAGCGTTCAATTTTCGAATATTTAACGCAATCCACAAAAGTAGAGGCTATAAACTTTAATAATAAATAGATATGTCATGTACTCTGCAAATCGTACCTAGACCATGATGTTAATTGTGATCAATGTTGTAAGAGTAGGGTACGAATGGCAAACAAATAACGTGAGAAGATATTTTACAAACATATTCTCAACCATTTCGATTTTGAACATGGATGTAACAAATATATCAATATTTTTCAGGATATGGATGAGTCCATAAGAAAACTCAACTGGAAAAGTTAAGCGCAACTGTGTCTGAATAACTGCAAGGAGCCTTGAGGGACAATGATGGTTAGTGGTAAGTCAAAATAAGAGCAAATAATAATTAGTTATAGTATTAGTCAGTCATAGTTAGAGCGCACAGAAGGCTTCTCTAGGGAAGTTTTATCTGGGACAATATTATTTGATCCGCAAGAATTGAATTGATCTATTGTAAATCTGCATTTTTTAACTATATCTCAATTCATATTTGATTAAATTTTTATAATTATTGGTCTTTAAATTGTGCACGGTTTGATGATAGGGATCTTATGGCGGAGTACGTCAGTAGGTGGTTGGTCTATTTTTATTTTTGCACAAAACCGACACTCGAGCCCGACACTACACGGCCATACTTTGCTACCACTTATTTGCGTAACTCAAAACAAATAATAAAAGCGATTGCTTTGATTTATTTTAAGTCTAAAAGAAATAGGATCCATCATTTTAAAAGAGGATTTCAGATTTTTTTTGCTTGCTGTTTTTGCAAACCTTCCTATTTAATAAAAAAACATTGTGTAATGATTGTAGAAGAATATCTTTACAAAGTAACTGAACTGACTGAACACAGAATATCACAAAATGGCTACACTATGCTAGTTTGTTCTTCACGTGTATTTATAAATATAACATTATTTTTTGATGTGCCAAACTTGCTTTCAGAGGATAGATATTCTATTTGTCTGTGGTTTAAAAATGTTTGCAATGGACTTATGTAGTTTTGAGGATTCGGGGTGTAGGCGGACCTCCATCTTCCCTACCTACCTACAATTAAAAAAAAAACAAGAGTCTTACTAGAAATAAATTTTGGTAATGATTGTTACCAAGAGCAAAGTTCAGTTCCCAGAAGCAAGCTACCGGTTAATACCAGATTGTCATGTATCAGGTGAACTGCTCGCTAGTCCCTTCAGGGGGGTACCACGACCTCTTTAAGCATTCTTTGAAGCTTTTTGACAAGCCTCAGCTCAGTTGGTAGTAACTCTGCCTTCGGCGCTGTAGGCTGTGGGTTCGATTCCCACCCAGGACAAACATTATTGTGATGAATATAGATGTTTGTTCTGTGTTTGGGTGTTGTATCATATAGTACGTATGTATTTACAAAAAGTATTTAAGTATTTTATCCGTAATCCAGTTCCCATATTACAAGCTATGCTTAGTTTGGGGCTAGATGGCGCTGTGTAAAATTTATGTCCTGTAATATTTATTTATTTATTTATTCTTGTTTTGATATTACTTTGCTTTTGTAACTATCCTGTCCAGTGTAGAAAAACGAGGCAAAAGTAATGTTAACAATAATATGTGGGATTGTGGGCAGAGAGTTGATGACTGATGACTATTATGCATGGACTTATTTTGTCACAAACTTATAATATATTTTCCTATTACAGGTACTGATGTAGCTGATTCATAAGTGAAGTGAAAGATTAAAGATAAATATTTGAATCACAAATAATATGATATATAATAAATAAAAATAATTGAATTTACTTACTGTTTTATTTGTTTAATACTAGCATATACTAGTCAGATTTTTATTCAAAGCAAAAATTATAAATTAATCGCGTAATTCAGAAACCCCATTAGTCAAGCGTGCATAATTTTTCAGGAGAGAAAAATGGGTTTAAAGTTTCTTGAATAATAGGGTTTCTGAAATAAATTTTGATGTAATAATGGTTTAGTTGGTGGTAGGACTTTGTAATTCTTTATTGTACACATAAATGTGATTTTAACATGTCATAAGAAAACATATGTATAGAGGCGAGCTTAAAGAGTTAAAGAGTTTTCTACCAGCAAACCTTTGAGAGAGTGAGAGGTGATACACAGAAAAGGTAGAAAAGTGTACTTGAATTAAAATAAACAAATTAAATATACATACATAATATCAAAAGTATACCTACTAAATATATAAAAATATATCTTTACATATTTTATACATACACAAATAAATACAATAATGATAAATATATACATATAAAGTGAATACATCTACAAATACAGAAAATACTCTTTTACTTTAATCCTAAAAATATTTAAAGATTTAGATGCACGGATCATATGTGGAATAGTCTTCCACAGCCTGACAGCTTGTACAGTGAACGAGTCACTGTAACGCGTGGAATAGTGAGAAAGAGTTGCAAGACGGAGAGAGACAATCGACCTGCATGGCACACCGCGAGGAATAAGAAAATTAAATCGCTCACGGAGGTATGCTGGAGAAATTGGGTTATAAAGAATATGGAGGTCGCGTCGACGGCGAATGGGAAGCCATTTAAGCTGAGATCTGAACTCTGAGACATGGTCAAACTTGCGCAAACCAAAAATAAAACGAATGCCCAAGTTTTGCAGCCTCTCCGTTTGTTCTAGAGTTCCTCCGTGGCATCTAAAAAACATATATGCATAGTCCAGGAGAGGAAGAATAAGTGATTGAGCAAGAAGGACTGGTTTTAAAAGGTAAAAACCGCTGAAGGCGCTTGAGAGAATGGAAGGTGAAAAACACTTGCTAATTTCATTAATGTGAGAAGACCAAGACAGTCTGTTATCAAAGATGATACTCAGATTTTTTGCTTTCACTGAAAATGGGATGGGATTATCGGCAAGAAGTATCGTTGGGAGAGAAATATCGACTATGGAGCTTAGCATGTAAGGACTACCAATGATCAAAGCTTGAGACTTCAAGGGATTAACCAAGAGACCGTAGGCTTTCGCCCAGGCGTCTATGTTGCTAATTTGCAAGTCGTCAGCATAAAGATGGTAGGTAGAAGATATTTTTAGTGAAGAATAGTTTTAGTGATTAGAGTTGATAAAAACTGAAAATAGAAGATGAGAAATGACACCCCTTCAGGGTACACCTGCAGATATGTTACACCAATCCGAGAAAGTCTCATCAACGCGAACTCGCTGCAGGCGTCCCGAGAGGTAAGACTTAAACCAAGTTATCACTGAGGATGATATATTGAGAGGAAAGGATGGCTAAAATAATATCATGGTCCACCGAGTTGAATGCACTGCTGAAATCTAAAAAGATTAAAATTGTAAGCTGCTTCTGGTCAATGGCCCAACGTATATCATCAGTGATTTTTGTAAGAGCACTGACCGTGCTGTGGCCCGGGCGAAAGCCCGACTGAAATGGACTCAAAAGACAGTTACGATTAAGGAATAAGGATAGTTGCCTATGAACCACGTTTTCAAGGATTTTAGAGAGGACGGGAAGAATGGAGATAGGTCTAAATTGAGAGACTTCAGTTGGATTACAGATTTTAGGAAGAGGTTATATATGCCGATTTCCACGCAGTAGGAAAACAGCATGTGATTAAGGAATGGTTTATAATGTGTGCTATTGCAGGACATACCTAGTTCAAAAGAAATAAGTTGCAGCATCTGAATGTTAACGCAATCAGAGCCAATAGCTTTTGTGGAAATGGAACTTAGGATTATGTTTATATCTACCTCAGCAATCACTTCGAAATTAAATTTGGGGCATGAAGGCAATAGTTGATGAGAAAGTGCACTAATAGTTGAAGACTTAACACTATTATTCAGACAAATGGGAGATTTAGAGAAGTGTTGATTAATAATGTCAAGGTCAAAATAAATATGAGAGTCGCCAGATCCACCTCCAATCCCGAGGGATTTAAGGAATTTCCACATCTGTGCAGGACTAGAGTTTTGAATAGAGTTATGAATGTGATGCTTTTTAGCATCTCTACACATCTTGCTGCAACGATTGCGAAGTTTGTTAAATTTATTAAGTAGTTTTCATCAGGATGTTTCTTATAAAAGCTTTTCGCTCGATCACGCTTAGCCATCATCTTTTTTATTGAGTGGGTCAGCCAAGGAGCAGTGGGGTGCTTAACCTTAACTTTCCTGATAGGAGCATGCCACTTTATCATCCACACTGGCTCCATCTATTACAGGCGACTAGTCAATAGCTGCAACTATTCGGCAACATCGGCCTTAAGACACTCAAGGTTTATATCTTTGAAGCTGCGAAGAAGCAGATACTTCGGTTTACGCTTAGGTGATCGAACTTTGTAGGATATAAAGATAAGGTCATGATGAGAGAAAGTAGCAGTTAATTGGCCAAAGGTGGCCACGCGGTCGATGTCAGAAACTAAAATGAGATCTAAAAGAGAGGGAGGGGCATGATGAGTAGCAGACAGCGGCAGAACATGCATGTTGACAGAGGAAAGGAGAGAAAGAAGTTTATTTGCACGAATATATTTTTTAAGAAGGCAGGTGTTAAAATCGCCAAGCAGAATAGTGTGGTCATAAAGAGAAGAAAATGTTTCAAGTTTGAGCTCTAGAGAGGAAAAATAATCGATACTACTAGAAGGGGAATAGTAAACACCTAATAGTATTTTGGTGTGGTTTAAAAGTATTAAAATAAATATAATGTTCTGCCAACTTACAATATTCATATTATGCTACCTATGCATATTATGATTACTTCAAAACGGTATATACTTTTGATAATATGTCACAAATACGCACAAATGAAGAGCTACTCATGTATGTATATCTTACTGGTGCACATCTAATGGTTTCCGAGAAACACGATTCTGCAAAACGTTCCCCCAGCAGGAAATCAAATATCTCAAAAACCTTAAGGCCCACAAATTCCATTTTTAGCGCACTTTTATGCACAAATGTAAACTATCTGCCCATATATGTCACTTATGGCTAAGGTCATTCGTTTAGAATCTACCTGCTGGAAGAACGTTGCTCCAGCAGGAAACGTTTTTCGCATTTTATTCCAAAACGGTAACATGCACTTATTTCTTACTTGGCGCACTAATACAGCATACATCGCTCTAAGTATGTGCTGAACTCAATTCGTTCTAGATTATACTTTCCTGCTGGAGTATGCACACGCTTGCAAGTCCTAAGCCTTGGGAGTGCCCTCCTCAATGCTCATAATTGCACATTAAAATTCCAAATGTAGGGGCCAAAAGTATGAAGGAAAATCCACGTATATGCTTTTTTCGATATCGCCTACTAAGAAAATAGAGACAAATTACAAAGTTTGAGAGCATTATTTTATCCTAATTTACCTACCTATATTTGTATTGAAGTGAAGTCTATGCGAATGACATACCCCAAAAGTGAATGGATAATGCAACATTCTACATAATTGATATTGCTCTCACATCGACCTCAGCTCAGTCGATATTAAAATTAGATATGCACTTTGCGGTGATATATGGCATTTACTTTTAGTGCACTGTTTAGCACATGTCTACTATTTTAATTAAACGCGAAAAACGTTTCCTGCTGGAGAAACGTTCCATTTATGTCCTATTTTAATATTGAATAAAATGACGCGACACTGGGGCAAAATGGTTAAGCAGATTGCCATTAGAAAAAAAAAAACCTTAGATACCTACCTAATCGTAAATAAAAAAAAGATAATTTAGAACCTTTTTTTTAAGTTGGTTAAAGAGTTGATACCAAGTGGTGGAGTGTAAATTTAATATTTTCCAAGGAACACCCAGGTGGACAAGGTGAGCAGTTATAAAAAAAATATATGTTTCAACAAGGTGGTCTCAGGAGGTGGATGGTATGTCCATTTTAAATCTACTTTCAGAGAGTTAAAATATTGATGACTAAAAACAAAACTACAATTTTGGTATTTAAACTTTAATATATCTTAAATCTAAGCTTGTGCCTCAGGCAATGTCGTGATAATATCAGAGTCACCGGGGTCTGTGATGGCGAGGGTGCATACTCGGTAGTACTTTCCGCAAGCTGTGCCCAACTCAATGTTGTTTCCACTGTAGTGGTGGACTCCGGTCTTGGCTAGAAGAGCATAGTACTCAATCTCAGATTTCCTGTAACAAATGCTTTTTTTAGAGTGCCAATAGCATTTACACAGATACAGAGAACTATTATGCACTGTTAACTAGTTTCCAATGTTGCCATGTTTGGCAAATAGGTTGTTTTGGCTAGTCATCCAGCGTTTAAGAAGGCCCAGTAGTAGCACCCACCCATACAAACATAGATTGCTGATCATTTTGAGATGGCATGTCCGATTAAATAAAAAAAAAAACAATCTGGTAAAACCAGCAGAATTGGACAAGCCATATAAAGTACAAGCAATGTTTGTCTGGGATAGTGTAACTACCTGCCTGTTAAATACTTGTTTTAGTTGCTGGATCAGTGCGTAATAGACCCATAAATAAATAATGCCCATATTTTCTCACCTCTGCAGTCTCAAGATCCCCGATTCACCAAAGACTACTCCATAGGTTTCCCAATGTGATTCTATGAGGCAGTTGCATAAAGAACAATGAGATTCTATTCCCTCATCAATACAGCTCAAACTGGTCTAAAACCAACAAACTTGTTGAGTTACTAGATTTTTTTGCATCTAAGACTGCTTTACAGAATCAACAAGAGGGAAGCCATACTTCTTTGTCTAAGACTCCATATGCATCCCTTTGACAAGAAAATGGGAAACTCTACTTCTCAGTAGTCTCACCTTAGAGGAGGTGCATTCTTGGCAATGATGACCAGTTTAGCCTTTCCCTGACGGAGAGTCTTCAAAGTCTGCTTGTATCCCAGGCAGTATTTTCCAGATTTCATCACCAAAGCCAGGCGAGAGTTGATAGACTCGATGGTCTTTTTCTGGAAATAAGAGAATATATTTTACTGGATGAAAGTACAAGCACCTCACTAAATAAGATCCATATATTTCTATGTAAGTATTGTCCATAGAAGGAAAGGTCCGAAAGTTGTGTTATATGTCAATGCATTTTCAACCTTACAAATTACAGAATTTGTAAGCCTATCAAGCAGTATTTTTTATTGGACTTGTAAATTCGGCGGTTGATCAATATTAATTGAAGACCTTTGCCACAAATCCATACTTACCTACAATGAAAATACACGTGTAAGTTAGGTTAGATTATTTGATCAGCTCACCTGTTTCTTGGCTGCAACCATGGTGATAGGATTGATGATACTCCCAACTCACTAGAAACAGATAAAACGCTAGGTTATTCAGAAATTATAAAATAATGCGCATGTACGTCTTACTGAAATAAACGGGAACGCACCTTCCGTGAAGACAATCCTCGTCAAAAAGAATGAAAATTTTCAATTTCGTCAGTTCAGTCAGTTCACATTCATTTAGTAGTTCAGTCATATCAAAGTACTCTGTGTCTGTGGTTGAGTCACAGAATATGAGTCAATTAAATGATTGATGTGTCGACGACGACGACGACGAGTACCCATAGAAAACAATTACCGTCTGAAGCCAAAGAATGGAAACTCAGAACAATGAAATCTGATAGCTATGAGCCTGTTTCGGTCAATGATAGACAGCGCTAAAATATATCCCATTATCTATATCATCATCATCATCATAGCCATCCTCGTCATACTAGCTAGCATGCATAGCTATTATTATTTTTGAATAATGTAAGAAACTGTATTCTATGAAAACATTCTCAGTGAACCTTTAAATAACATTCGGTTATAATTGGTTACCTATATAAATGAAGTAGGCATCTAGACCTGAAAGTACCTGCCTATTTATCCCGCCAGAGTTTATTTTTGTCTCGTTTTTAATTGGGTATATAACTTTTTGAACTTACCGACATAATTATTACTCATTTTGTATAAAGAGCAATCTAACACATATATTACATACAATGTAGGTAGTATGTTAGTCTTTAATTTAACCAAGAACATTCCTCCGTTTCAGCAAATTTAGAGAGAGCTTATGATTCAGAAGCAGTAGAAACTCGGGTGGTCAGAAGTTGCTGCACAGTTGTACTGGTAATGTCATTCGAAGTACTTGGTAAACAACCACATCTGCTAATATTTTTCTTGTTTCACTTTTTACCTTTTTAGATTAAAATTAATACGATAACATAAAAACAAATAGGTAATATTTCTCATTTGTTTTTTTTTATCCTTTTGACGTTTGGCACATTGACAAACAATAAAGTTGTACGAAAACAGGTTACTCTCAAAAATAGTTTAGTAAATGTTTAAGACCAAATAGTTTTTATGCAATTTCAACGTTGTCTGCGTTTATTAATACCCCGTTAAAAACACGTATGGGTTAAATTAGTTCAGACTCAACCGGGCCTGCGAGTACCTACCAGTGCCTACCTAGTTTGTTCTATGGGTTCAGTCTCTTCAAGTCAGTCAACCACAGAGCTCTTAAATGTATACCATCAAAGCAAAAAAGGGACTAATCCGATCTCAAGTCGTCCTAAGCATGGTCCTGATTATATAGGATTTGTATTAGATACAATTCAGAAGCTTCTGATCACAGCTTTTCCTAAACTTGCTAGCTGAAAGAAACCTTTGCGCAATGGCAACTGCGGTGCGAGGCGAGCTACCAGAGAGGATATTGGATCAATCACTCACTTAAATCAAAGAGTAACAGTAATAGGCAAGGTCATACACTCAATCACTTCCTCTCCGATCCAGTAAAAATAGGTAACTCCGTCCGGTTTTTTCGCTCCGTTCTATTCACAGATCACTAACTATATATTCTAATCGAATCGAATCAGATCATGAAGTTAGGTACATGAGTACTTTATTTACCTATACCCTAGTACAATAAAGTAGTATGTGCCTTACCTACAAAATTACTTACCTACCTACATGTGACTTGATCTGTGAGTAATACTTTTCTATGGACTTGATTGATAGATTAGGTCTTCGGTTGACGACTCAGTGTTGTCAGATGGGGGGGATTCCCTCCAAATTTGGGGGCTTTATTAACACTTGGGGGGACTTATCCTTTGGGAATATTTTCGGGGGAAAAAATTTGGTTGATTTATAGGTATTTCAATCAACCATCATTAAATACAACACTAAAGGAGCTCACCCATTCGTTCATTCGTTTGACCGTTCGTTCGATGCGAAGTTCGTTCTCGACTCGAGATGTATGATGTGAAACACAGAGAAAGTATCTTAAGACTTGCCAAGCCAAATAATCAAGTCTCCCCGTCATCGGTCATCATCACAATTAGTAATTGTTATGTGTAAATTGTGGTTTGCAAAAATCTTGCGGGGCTTTTGATTGAGTCGAGTTGAGTTACCTATGGGCCGTTTGCAACGGTCCTAAGGAAATCCGACTGATTCCTTTGTACATAGTTAGTTTAATTGTACATTTTATTAAATAAATATATGTATTTACTAAATGGCGAAATATTATAGGTATTATTTTAACACCTGATGTAATAACGACAGTTAAATCTGGGTAGGTAATATGAATAAAAAGTATGTTTTAGGTATTTGAATGTTGGGTTTTTTTTTCAAAATACCCATAATTTGGGGGGATTTTGGGTGAGATTTGGGGAGAAATGCATGGAGCCATCTGGTAACACTGGTCTTACATTACATAGGTTCATAAGTTTGTATGTAGAAGTAGAATAGAAGTGTGAAAATCGTTTGTTTACAAGTAGAACAATTGTTCCTGAATCATGACTGAAAAACTATCGAAGAAAGCAAGATGTTCAGGACCTTCGGCAATTGGAAAATTTTATCTTATTGGTTACAATGGAATTCAAACATTAGGGTTCGTACAGTAAAATTCTTAGTTCTATTTATCTTATAAGCCAAAGATGATGTGGTAAAAACATCGTGAGAAGATTTAGACCTTATCTATAATAGAAGTCTGCTGAAGCTAGTGACTATCAGATATTTTGACCAACTCACTTGAAAATAAGTGAAGATGTGGCCCCAAGATATAGCATGATATAGCATAGGTAAAAGGTCTCCCAAGTTTTATTTATAGTAAAGGTCCATATGGTCGAAACATTATATTACTATACTAACATTCTAATTTCATGTCATTGGATTGGTTCAAATCTTTGAATTCCAATCAATGATTTACAAACACGTGAAAGAGTAAAAGGAATATTTAAATTCACACTATTTTTGTATGTTAAAATGTACATGATACCTACTTATATTTTTATGATTCTATAAAAATATAAGTATCAAAATTAGAAAAACCCAGTAATCAGTAATACAGCTCTCCCATGCAAAAGTAATAAAAGTAATTAGAAATGGCACAGCCAATAGAAAAACAATTTTTTTGCATAGGTACTTACTAACATGTAATTTTTTGGAAAATTCTTTAGAAACATTTTTTTATAATATATAATAATGCATAACAAAATACATCCCAATTGCATTACAATCTAGCCAAGTGGTGGCTAATAAGTAATTCAAAACTGACCTAGATTTATACATTAAGTTATAACTAAGAATGTGTCTGTTAGCACTTTTCTTGCTGTCTCTATCTAAGGTTATTCACTTTGTTCATGTGTCTTTTAAGTAGCACTAGCACAAACACTACATTATTATATTATTTACAATACACTAAGCCAAAAGGTTTAGCTCTTTTGAGTCTTCTCACTATGTCTGTGTTGTTGAGGAGCTGGATTGCCGACGTTTACGTGGTAAAGAAATCTTTATTAAATTGCTCATAAGCTTCTGCATATCTTTGTATTACTTTTGGGATGAGATCAGTATTGAGGTCCCGGTGGAGATCATTGTTTTTAATGTATCAGGGTGTGTTCACAGCTTCTCTAAGTACTTTGTTTTGAAATAGTTGTATGATGAGGATGTTTGTAGTATAGCACCAGAGCTGAGTACCATGAGTCCATATAGGCATTAGGACTTGATTATACAACAATATTTTATTATGTATTGATAGAGTGGAAGTTCTACCAATCAACCAGTACATCTGCTTAAAGCGTATGTCCAACTGTTCTCTTTTCTTTTTAACATGTGCTTTCCAGCGAAGCTTGGTGTCAAGAGTCATCCCTAGGTACTTCGCTGTGTTTTCATGTTGTATTATTCTATTATTAATGTATAACGGGCAGTATTGTTCTTTCTTATTTGTAAAGTTGATGTGTATGGATTTGAATCTGCCATTTCTTTGTCCAATCAAAGACTTTATTCAGAGCTGCTTGGACCTTTTCTGCTGCTTCAGCATGGGCTTCCCCAATGGCCATCAGTGCAGTATTGTCTGCTGAAAATCAGCAGCAACAAGGTTTTAGAATTAGTGTGCTTGACTTAAGTTGTGCATTCACATAAGAATTCACCACCTGAGTACTGAACACCAACACTGATATAACTACCCCCCATGTCTAGTGATTGGTAATGAAAAATCCTCCTATTGCACTAATTTCGTGGGACTTTTAGACTTTTACTTTTGATAATGAAGATCATGATAAAGCCAGATTTCATCATCAGAATATATACTTATTTCCTTTCAGGTGGACATACTTACTCTGGCAGAGTCTAGTACACTTCTTGAACCGCGGCACATTAGACACATTCTGGCCAGAGATTAAATGGACTGTAGTCATATTTCAAAATGCTGCCATCCTAGAGGTAACTCAAGAGGTCTTTTTCTTCAACAGCCCATTAATGTCTACTGCTTATCAGAGCTTCCTCCAAAATTTAAGGAGTTTGCTGTTATCACAATGCTGGGCAGATGGATTGATGA
This sequence comes from Venusia cambrica, assembly GCA_951394065.1. NCBI lineage: Eukaryota > Metazoa > Arthropoda > Insecta > Lepidoptera > Geometridae > Venusia > Venusia cambrica. The sequence continues at coordinate 9,280,036 of OX596054.1, forward strand.
TTGCAGTAAAAGTGTTTGACAATAGTCAAAGTCAAAGTTTATTTATTTGGTAGAAATATGTTTCATAAAGGTTCTTATTCTAAAATAATTATGTTTCACATATTTTCACCAACTACATTGGCATGCAAAATTTAGGTCTTCTATTCTAATTAATTTATCTAAATGTCTTTAAATAAAAAAAATACAGAATTAATAAATTACTTGACATTTAGGATAATAATAATTATTTTAGCACTTATGTAACTACTAACACAACATAACACAAGCTAAATAAAAACATTACTAAAACAAATGCATAAATCAGCTTAATTTTAAAAATTAACGAATACACAACATAAGATGTTGCCTTTCTTTTAGTAAGATCCTTTTCTTATTCTGAGTGGTGATTATTATGACCACAGCCTGCATTGACATCCCCTTGTGGGGTGTATTGCCCCTCATGGTTTTAACTTAAACTTTCCCAGCCAGTCCAGCTCCTTAAAATGCAGAAACAGGACTATGGGTGGTTGGTGACATAGTAGGGTGCCTGGCCAAGCATTTCCCTAATCACTTGCTCTCTTGTTCCCTCCTCCTGTAAGCAGTACCGGCACAGAGTGTTTTCTGTGACTCTAGTTTTAAACAAGTGGTAGTTCAGGTTGCAGTATCATGTGATGATGCCTTTCATCAGTTGTAGATCAATGTAAGTATGTCATTTTGATAAGAATATTCAATATTTTTCTGGGAACATCTTCTTTGATATCACTGCTCTGTACCAGTCTACAGTCCTTCCTTTGGTCCCTATTGTTTTCTGGGCCCGTGCTGTGGCTAGTCTATTGGATGGTGACCTCATGCACTGCAGCGAGTTCTTGCAGCCCTGAGAGACACTACAACCATTCATGTGGTCCTATATGAAATACTCTGGAGTTTTTCTTGTGTTGATAGTGAATGAAGCATAAGAAGGGTTGTAGTACCTAATTGGAAACCAATTAGACTTTAATAACAGAAAGTCGAATTCCTAAAATGTTGAGTGTGCTAAAAGTGGAATTCGCAGCATGTTGAATTTGCAGAAAGTCCTAAAATGTTGATTTTGCAAAATGTTGAATTCTCTGCATGTTGAATCATACTTGTAAAATGTTAATTTTGTTGTAAACTGTGAAACTCCTGCAATATTCGACGCGTACTTATGTGTAATATGCCAGAAATGCATATGACCGGTTAAGACCTATACTTACGTGAATAACCAGTTTTTTTTTCGCAAGACCTGATATGCAAATTACCTGAAATTCTTTTGCAAATGACCTGATACACATATGGCCTCAGCCATATGTGTATCCATATGCGTCTTTCGCAAAAGGTAGATAGGAAAGGCTGATAGGTAGATATCGAGAATAGCAGCAAACTTACCAATTCTCTCGAATTACCCAATAAAAAGTTTTAAAATAAAATTATGTAAGATGCGATATTATATGATTCTGTGGTACCTATTTATTTTAATAATAACATACGAATCAATATATTTGTTACTGCCAGTAGGACTAGTAGGAAAAACGGACAATAATAAGTAATAATACTTACAGCATTATAATATAGAAATGGAATTCTCGTCTTTTTCGGAATGCGTATACAATCATGGTCATACATCCGCATATTAGGCAATTAACGTTAACAATAAAATATAACTTCAAATTATTTTCCCCACTCGGATACGATATCTTAGACCTAATTCCTCCATCCCTTTCCACCACCGGACTAGCAGATGTACGGCTGGCTACAACTCGTACCATGTAAATGTTCCATTGTGCCGAACACATCGTTTCGCTTCTACCTTTATCGTTAATACTGGATACAAGGAGTAGAATTCCTTGCCGTCATCTTCTGTTTTTCAGCACGAGTACAATCTTGGAGTCTTCAAGTCCAGAGTAAATAGGTTCCTTTTAGGCAAGCGTGCTCCATCACATGTTTTACATGTAAGCTGGTGGTCAAACGCTTGACAATAACATATAAAAAATGAAACTGATATCAAAAAAGTCAACATGATGGGAATCCAACTTTTATAAAATTTAACATTTTGCGAAACAAAAATATATCAACATTCTGGGCAATTATACATTTTGGGATTTTATCTTTATGAGAATTGAGCTTTCTTGTCCTGAAGGCCAATTAGATATCTCTGTTTACTCCTTAGACTTAAGAAGGCCCAGTAATAGTTCCACTCTCACTTACAAATGTTCTTTTGTATATATTTTATCCACCTCTGTGGTGTAGTGGTTCAACCCACCGATTTCAGATCCAGAGGTCCCAGATTCGATCCCCATGGGAAGTAAAATATATTGTGCTTGGTTTGGTTGGTGGTAGGACTTTGTTTAAGTCCGCCTGTCTGGCTACCACCATCTTACTTAATTCTGTCGCCATGATAACAATTCTAAAATTGTTGTGTTCCGGCATTTAGGGGTAAGATAGCCAGTTCCTCAGTTTGTCGAGGATTCCGGAAGTGCGCCTCCACCTTCGGCCTTATCTCAACCTGTAACCAGGTGAGATGAAAGCCAACTGCTTACCCGACGTACAATAAAAAAAAGAAACTATTTTAATTGAGTTTGCAAAACTAGATAGTATCATATAGTTTTATCGGATTATTCCTTCATTTAAACTATGTTAAATTGGACTTGACAATCAAGCCATGAAATTGAAGGTGTAATGAAAAAACGAACGCAATATTTTACAGTTGGATTTCATTTAAGTATTTGAACCATATAAGTACCTAGCCTTTTTTTACTTGATCTGAGTACCTAGTTAAAAACTTCTATAACGAATTACATTACACTGTAGAAATATGCGAAAAAAATATATGCGATGATTGAAAAGACAATTGAAGTGCAAATATTTTAGTAAACTTTAAAGTTTACCTAGCTTAAGCTAGGTTCTTCTTCATTGTTGCTACACTCTTGCCAGAGTGGTCGCAGTTGTCATGATATTGTTGTTATTGTAACAAGTTCCGCAACCCGGCCGGGTTCCGAACAGGCGGTAGATTTGACGTTTCAAAATGATCCTAAAAATCTTAATGAATAAAAATATTTGACTTTGACTTTGACCTGCGCCGATTGCAGTTTTTCTGATGTTTGGGTACCTACTTGTGTTGTGGACCATCCAGTGCTGCCATGATTTGATCTATCCATCTTATAGTCGATCTGCCACATCCTCGCTTGCCATCGACTTTTCCCTATCACGAAGCGCTCATTAGACATCTCCCACGGCACACGACACGTACTCGAAGAGAATACACATTTCGAGAGCATCTACATTCTTTTTCTCATTTTCTCGTAGGGTAGGCCTCTGCATCGACGTGAGAATTCCTTAAATTTTATTTTTTTTGTCATCTTGAAATGGACAAAAGTGCTTGGCCTCCATCTTACCTGATTTTCATGTTATGAAATGGTTGAAGGCGGAAGCGCACTTTGCCCGGAACCTTCTTTTTTTTATTGTACGACGGGTAAGCACTTGGCCTTCATCTCACCTGGTAACAAGTTGAGATAAGGCCGAAGGTGGAGGCGCACTTCATCCGGTATCCTCAACATACTGAGGAACTGGCTATCTTACCACTGAATGCCGGAACACAACAATTTTAGAATTGTTATTATGGCGACCGAATTAGGTAAGATGGTGGTAGCTAGCCAGGCAGACTTAAACAAAGTCCTACCACCAACCAAACCAAGCATTTGCAATATATTGTACTCCCCATGGGGATAGATAGATAGATAGATAGATAGATATAACGTTTATTCACACAAACACAAAACACACATACAGTAAAAAATAAACAACAGACATGACAGTAACAGTTACGACATTATACATCAACAGAAAGGTATTAAAAAAAAAAATATATATACATATATAATTTGCATAAGTGACGTGACTGGGAGCTGACGACAAGAAAATAGAACACTGCAGTGAGCCATGCTGCGTGAAAAGCCCCGAGCTCAGCGTGTGCTGCGAACGAGTCCACAGCGCTGATTTTCAGCACAGGGCTGTGGTGACAATATAAAAACAGGGATACGATACCAAAATACTACTAAAAATTAAATTAAAGTATGACCTACACAATTTTCCATGAATAAATACAAAAAATACTACACAACAAAAATAATAAAAGACTTAGGCATTTGTGACATACTTACCAAAGCAAATAAAATAAAACAAAAAGTATTTTAAACAATATTACTGCATAGAAAAGTAAAAAATAAATAATAAAAAAAAGGTCAATACCGAAAATGCCAAGATCGAAGGGATCGAACCCGGGACCTCTGGATCTGTAATCGGTGGCTTGAACCACTAGACCACAGAGGCGGTTAAAACTCAACAAACTGAGGAAGTTTAAGTTCTTAGTCCAGTCAAACAATCAACGCTCTGTGCCTGTAATAATTGGATTACTTCGCAGCTCGCTACTTGTATAACTTGTAATTCTGGTTAGCAGTAGTGAAGGTACTAGATTTGGTCGTATGTATGAGTTTGTGCTCTAGAGGACGATATTTTTGTTTGGCAATTGCATTTAGAATGCTGTATCTGCAAAATGGTTTAAAAGTTATTTATAGGGTAATTAATGTAGTAAGTAAGTAGGTACTAGGTACCTTAAGTATAACCACAATACTAAAAAAAATATCATGCACCATTGCATGAAATTTTTTTTTTACAATACCTATACATATACTACTAGGCTACTATGGGCACAGATATCAAAATATTAACCTATATCTATGTCTTCAAAAAGAGAGTTAATAGGTACCTCCTGGGTAGGCTCGCTCCATCATAGGTCTCATTCTTGCTTGTGTAAGTATCGAGGTCAAGAGCCGACCCATTCTAGATTTAAACCTGGATAGTCTCGAATTTCGACTTTGTACCCATTTAATTTATTTTAAAATTAATGATTTGTAAACACATATGCTAATACGGATACAGTTACAATTCCAATGACTTCACATTTTCCTTCATTATTATGAAACAGCACCGCAATGTACCAACTAGAAGCTATAATTATGTACATATTTATGAGTCTGATTCAAACCAAGAATGAGTACCTAATCTACTACAATAATGATTGCAACTGGTGAAATATTCTCATGATAATAATCACTATGCCATCAACTAGAATTATGGATTTGTGGCTACATCATACAAATACTTCTAATAGATTCAGTATCCAGTTTGCATGTTAAGCAATGCTCCACTGGCTATGGCTGTGTTAAGGAATTTACGACTCATTTACCACCATACAGTAATATTTTAGCCTACTTTTAATACTCGCAGTTCTTTCTCCATTATGATATTGACATTAGCAACAAAATATGTAAACTTTTATTTACACCATAACTCACAGGTTTCGTAAAGTAATAGCCAGATTGACCGGGACCAGTGTGAGTCCAAATAATTAGAATGTTCTGGTGTGATATTACGGAAAACCTCTCCCAATCTTGCAGGCGCAAGTCTAACTGGGTTGTGCAAACTGTTTGTTATTTGCAGGTAGTTCATGCAGCTATAGGATTGGTGCCTTCTGGAGCACTGCTGGTGCTGATGCAGGTGTATTCGCGGGTGTTCCTGGTGTGTGGGTCTCTGCTCCTCTCGCAGGGCGCCGCCGCAAGCCCCGGCCTGCCGCTCTGCATCCTGGCCTGGTCCATCACGGAGATAGTCCGATACGCCTACTATACCTTGAACCTTCTTAGCATGGTGCCCGATTCATTGCTGTTCTTCAGGTTTGTGTTATCTTTATCTATAAGACTACTAGCTGATGACCTTTCCAAGAATTTTGTATACGAAAACCAGACATGGACCAATATTATAACATTATAATTTCAGCCTGTAGGTATACGTCCACTGCTAGACAAGGACTCCAAAACGGCTGGACCGATTTTGATGAAAGGATTTCATTCAGAATCGTATGGGACCAGGGCTAGATCGTGTACCGCTTTCTATAAAATTTTCTAATTAACGTTTTATATTCATCAATTTATCAATCTCGAGTTATGCATAGTTTTGTCGTCCTTTATCATTTTATTCATCAACGAGCATCACTGCGGAGTTCGGTACTATATATTAGTCTATGGTGCTCACAACAGCACTACTAATTTACGTAAGAATAGTAAATATGCTAAACATAAATTCAGTCAGAACCAGTGTCCACAAAACAGAGCCGGGTCAAAATTAAAGCAATCGATCGGGGTCCGTTGGTGTTACTAGGGTCACGAAATAATTCAAAACAATCAAAAAACACAACCAAACTCCATGCGCGTAACACATTAATAAAAACCGCCAAAGACACAATGTGAGACAATGGCGGCGACGGCGGCGGCGCTTGAATAAAAAGCTAAAACGTGAGGAAACAATTTTTTTGTGCGCCTGAATTCGTTAATAAATCAGTCACATATTTTTAATAGATTTCTGTTAGTTTTTTTACTTACTGTACGTGTCATAGGCCATTATAAACTATCTCCTTTCAGGCAATTTTCTATTAGCCCACCAGGTGTTCCGGTGAAGTTTAGTAGGGATCGGATCAACAGATTTCCTTTTTAGCAACTTTGCTGTAACTGCATGGGATCATTAAGGACTCAAATAATCATCTAAAATTTCGTTTGAACTGTTTCATCATGCACGTATACATTTTATTATGAGCATTTAATGTATTACAACATTTGTTACATTTGTAAAAATGACGATAAGGATTAAATATAATTCGATTTTGCGACTATATCGATGTTTGGTCGCTGCATTTAGCTTCTTTAGAAGCCGGTCGCCGATGCTAAAAGTGTCGTGTGTGCTTTGGGCCTGAACAGTTTGTAGCAACCCTTGCTTGGAACTGATGCTTAAGCATAGACACGTTTATGTTTATTTTTATTGTATGACGGGGAGGTGCTTTGCCTTCATCTCACTTGATTCTTAAGTTATGATAAGGCCGGAGGTGGAAGCGCACTTCTGCCGGAATCCTCAACGAAACGAGGTAGTGGCCATCTTACCTACGTCTAATTGCCGGAACACAACAATTTAAGAATTGTTGTTATGGCGGCAGATGTAGGTAAGATGCTCGCTAGCCAGACGGATTAAACAAAGTCCTACCACCAACCGAACCAAGCACAATATTATGTAGGCAGGTAGGTAACTGTGTATTCATTACAACCCCGAAATAGGTAGGTAGGTATTACCTACTTGTATACGTATATAAGGGATAGCGCCTGGGGATCGAACCCGGGACCTCTGGATCTGACACCGATGAGTGAACCACAGACCACGGGCGTTTAAATTAATGGACATAGACAACAGGCATAGTAATGGATTCCGGACCTTTTAGATAAAATATCCTCAGATGGCGTGAACAAAGTCCCAGGCGTCAACTAGCCACTCTAATATTATGATAAGATTACCCACTCGTAATAATCGGTTAACTTAAATCAGCGTTATTTATTAGTTTATCAGTGATCACTTATTGTTATTGTACTTTTAATTATTCATGTTTACGATAGGTATCTACTAGATACCTAGTGTAGTAGAGCTTCTTGTGAAAGGGCTCGTCCGGGGAAGTACTACCACCATACCTATTTCGGCTGCCAAGCAGCATTGCTGTGTTCAGGATTGAAGGGTATAGTGGTCGGTGAAATACGGACAAGCGAGGCTTAACACCTGTATGCTTCAAGTTGACGGGCGCCATGCAGTGTTCCGCGTAGGTCATGTTCTTTGTGAATATGACCTACACAGTAAGGCTTTGGTAAGAGATGTACTTAACATCAGGTGGGCAGCATGCTTGTTCCGTCTCCAAATTGTAATAAAAAAAACTACAGCACTGCCCCACAGCCTAACGGCCTCTTTTAGCTGTCGTAGTCTAGAACTAAGCCCAAGTTTGAATCTGGTCTTGAGTATATCACGCCATTAGATTATAGACGCCAGATCACGTGACTAGATTTTCACCTAAACTGTTCAATATATTTTTAGTAGGGTACCAATAATTTTCGATTGGATCTTAGAGCACTTACAAATTATAGACAATTTAATCGAAATGGGCATATGGATTAGACATTTTCTTTTTCGTAAAACGTCTTCTTTTTTTCACAATTTAACCTACAATAACATATTTAAAATAATCCATAATCGTGAATTATTTAGGCTGGTAACTGAATGTCGAGCTATATCTTGGCTTCTCAATAGATCTTGATCTACGTTTGATCACGCTCTATTGACTATCAATATTTTTGAGTCGGGTTGTATTTTTAACCGACTTCAAAAAAAAGGAGGAGGTTCTCAATTCGTCGGAATCTTTTTTTTTATGTATGTTCCCCGATTACTCGAAGACGCCTGGACCGATTTGGAAAAATCTTTTTTTGTATGCAAGAGTCTTCATAGGTGGTCCCGTTGTCATCAGGTCAGGATCTGATAATGGAGAAATCAAAGGAACTCTTCAAATATTATATGTACACTTGAAGTGATTTGGATATTTTTAGGGTCGGTATACTTCCTAGTTAATCCCGTCATCATCAGGTCAGGATCTGATGATGGTATCCTGGAAAAATCGAGGGAACTCTTCAAATAATATAGGCACACTTGAAGCAATTTGGGTGTATTACCTCAAAAGTAAGGAAAAAACGACCCCCATATAGGATCACGCGTCTGTCTGTCTGTCCGTCCATCTGTCATCAAAATAATTGGTAAAAATACGTCGTCCAGGTAAACGAAACTGTATCATATTCTTCACTGAAGTCGGTTTCTTTGTAGTTTTAAAAAAGTTATTTTTATTTGTATTTTACGGTAACATAACTTTTGTTTCCAGATATTCAACATTCCTGCCTTTGTACCCGCTGGGCATCACCGGCGAGCTCCTCTGCATGTACCACTCTCTGGACGAGGTAGCTGAGAAGCAGCTCCTCACCTACTCTATGCCCAACGCGTGGAATGTCGCTTTCAACTATTACTACTTCCTGATCTTCTACATGCTGCTGTACATTCCACTTTTCCCTGTTCTTTTCGGGCACATGCTCGCCCAGAGAAGAAAAATGCTCAGTAGGGACGCGAAAAAGGATAAATAAATGTGACTGGGAAAGAGGATCTGCTTAGTTTGGCTCAAATAGAATATACGAGGAGTGTGTAGGTTATTATCTGATCTGTTACTGACCTTTTTGTATGAGAAAATTTATATTTGATTTGATTGATCATAGGTCACTCACAACAAACACCCGCACAGCCTGAAGTCTGATGCTCCTAAACTAAAGCAGCTAGATAGAACAAATAGTGCTACAGGTTGTCTGGTAAATCGTAACGTGTAATGGAAAAAGGTAATTGTAAGATATGTATGATACTCTCATAGATAAATCGCCAGCTACGTAGGTACACAAGCTATTTCTGAAAATATGTTACCCCGTGAGGTCAGATCGCCACTGTTACATTACTTCAATATAAATTGATATTTTTAAGGTTACCCTATTATTAAGCCTCCACTGTCCGTTAGTCTGTCTGTCAGCGGAATATTTCATGAACCGTAATAGGTTGACAGTTTAGTGTATAAACATATAAACCGCTTGGATGTGCTACAGTTTTTGCGTTCCAGTAATGGTTATAATCATAGTCTGCCAGAAGTTCAATAACAAATAGTAAGAATGTAGGTTGGAACCCCCTATGTGCGTGTCCGCACTTGGCCGGTTTTTAATATAATATTAGCATTTTTTTTTTCTGGCTTAGCTAATCTTATGCTCCTGTACATTTAAATACATTTTGAATATATTTTTGAATGCCAGGTGAAAAGTGAATAAAAATAAAAAGTAGAAGTACATTGCAAAAAAATATATATATTTTTTAATTTCAACTGAAGCATGTTTGGAAGACACACTTTAGATTTCTTTATCAAACCAAAGAACTATTTCTGTTTACGCTTTCTTGAATGTTTCTTGTCACTGTTCATGTTGTACCTATATTTAAACTACTGTACTTTAAGTAGATACAATTTTTACTGTTAATAATAAGCGTTTTATATTTTAGTTACCTTTGTAACAGTGGTTAATTTTTAAGTTTAAACGAGATGAAATAATTGGGGCACAAGATTGTATATTACTAACAGCCAGATGACCTAACCTATGATAATACATTGCTTATAGTAATTTTTAAACATTTTGGTCTTTGGTGGTATAGGTAATATTGTTAAATTATTTATAAAAGTTTGACTGGGTAGTGGGATATGGAATGTCAAGGTAATAATTATTTGCTTATTACATAGTTTATAATAATAATGAAATATTTTGTATTACGGTTATTTTTTTAAGTACCTATTGCGTCATACGAGATAAGTTATTCTTTTCAAAAGTTATATAATAAAGTATCTAGGAATTTGAAGGAAATGCCTGATATGTTATACCTACCGTATCTACATATAATACCTACTGACATATTGGGATTGGAAGGCAAGCTTCATCTATGTACCTATGTACTGGAACAGTAACAAAATAGGTTGGTAGCAAATGTAGGTATTACAAATAGTGCGCAAATAACATGGTAAGTAGGTATAGGTAGGTGTAGATACGTACATGCTATTAATCTGTGATTATAATTTAAATCTCAGTGTATCAGTTTTGATTTATGAAGTCGGGTAGGTAGCTGCCGCGATTAAACTGATTTACCTAATAGATTTGATTACCGTTATCACGTAAGGTACCTATATATAGAAATAGGTAGCCGTAATAATCCCATAGTCCACTAGTGTTAGTACAAGATGAATTTAAAATTCACAGCAGTATTTTTGGCTATCTTGGTAGCGGCCGCGGAGGCTAGCTCGGTCAGTTTGAAAGATCCATTGATATCTAAATTCTTGGAAGCCAAGATTGGAAATGGGTAAGTCTCTGTACCTCTTCTTTATTTTGTATATAGCGAAGGTGCTCTCCACAGCAGTTATTTAACTACGTAATTTATTAATTTATTCAATAAAAAGTACAATTAAACTAACTATGTACAAAGGAATCAGTCAGATTACCTAAGGACCGTTACAAACGGCCTATAGGTAACTCAACTGTTCCAGACCAGTACCAGACGGTAGCGTGCCCAAGACACTGGCTGCATTGCCACGCTGAATAGCTATGCTAATTCGCTGGCCTAAATAAGAGCCCTTGGGTCACGTGTCGCCTCAATCAAATTCAACTACGAGTATGTTGAACCGCACACTAAAATAACATTCTACAACAATACAAGACAATTTGTATTTTGTCACAAAACCAAAGACGTGCTCATATTATTGGTAAATATATACACTATCTGCATATATTTAACCGCCTCTGTTAGTGGTTCAACCCACCAATTTTAGATACAGAGGTCCCAGGGGCGTACAATATTGTGCTTGGTTTGGTTGGTGGTAGGACTTGGTTAAGTGCGCCGGGCTAGCTACCACCAACCTACCTAAGTCTGTCGCGATAACAACAATTCTGTAATTGTTGTGTTCCGGCATATAGAGGTAAGATAGCCAGTTCCTCAGTTAGTTGAGGATTTCGGGTGAACTGCGTCTCCATCATCGGCCTTAGGTATGATAACTTGAAAATCAGGTAAAATGAAAGCCAAGCCCCCCAGACCAATCCGAGCCGGAGTCCCCCAGGGCTCCCTTCTATTCACGCTGTACACCAGCGATATTCCCCGTACCAATTTTTTAGAACTAGCCCTCTTTGCGGATGACACAGCCTTGTATACTACCGATCGGATCTGTATAAGACTGAACTCCGCCCTCACCAACTCTAGGAGAGTGGTTCCGAAAGCTCCACTTTCAACACAATTTTACCTCCATAAACCCGACCCTGTCCAACTCTAGTAAACCCATACCCTGGGTCCCTTCCCCCCGCTATCTGGGCGTCGAACTTGACAGCCGTCTAAACTTTAAAGCCCATATTAGGACGGTGCGTAACCGTGCCTTTTACATCCTAGGCAGACTAGGCCCCATGATCAACGCAAAAAGTAAAATGTCCCTTAGAAATAAGGTGACACTTTATCGCAGGCTTTGCGTCCGTCCCACAATGACATACGCCTCAGTAGCGTTTGCTCACAGTCCAAATATCCCACGCCTCCAAATTGTCCAAAATCGTTTCCTTCGCAAAGCCACTGGCGCGCCATGGTACATGCGTAATAACGATCTCCACAGAGACCTTGATCTCGAGTCCATCGCCTGCTTTATGAAGCGCGCTTCCCAGCGGCATTATAAATTAGCTGCCAATCATCCGAATCCTCTGATACGAGTTATCCCTACCTACCCAACCGATCCGCTGTCGGACCGGTCCCTCCGTATGCCAAGACACGTTCTTGGAGACCCGGATGACCCACTCACCACCGCAAACCCGGAGGTGACTGCATCCATTCATTAACTATCTCGTCACACAGATACACCGACTCCGCCGGCGGAGTCGATGATCCTTTCCGCCTCAAAGCGTTACCCTCGGTATCGCCTTCGGCCATTCCTATCCTCCCTCATCAAATGGCAACAGCCCAAGCCGAGGTCCGTAACTAAGTGGTGCCCTTGCGCTTGTTACCTCAAAAATCAATTCTTGGGCTCGCGCCTTCAGCGCCAGCCAGGTCCGCGCAAAGCTGTCGCCTTCCAGGTTCAAAACCAGGCCAGCGTATTGTCCTTTCATAAAAAAAAAAGCCTAGCACAACCCCGTCGTACAATAAAAAAAAATAAAAAAAACATTCTACAACAATACAAGACAATTTATATTTTGTCACAAAACCAAAGACGTGCTCATAGTATCGGTAACTAATAATATATCTAATAAATAATATATACCTATATTTATATTTTGTGATAAAATGTTCCGCGTCTTCAAAGAAAGCGACCTTTTAATTGAAGACGCACGGAGCTAAGTATATAATCCAAATTTCGAGAATACCACAGAATGAATTATACTCGTATTAAGGACTGTATTGTAGGGACATACTAAAATGAATGTGTGGTGAATGCCATTATAGGTAGGTATGTGTGTAATCAATTAATAATTCATTACACTACACTACACATTACACATCAATTAATAATTCATTACACATTATATAATCACAGTCCCAAATCGTGGTGAATCTCCCGTTGATATTGATATGTAGGAACTCTTTATATGAGACTTATCACACCTATGGCGGCTCGTAAAGTCCGACGTAAGTATTTAGATGAGATGTAGCACAGCCCACACGAACTAAGAATGTCAAATGAATAAAACGTTAATGTTTTATAGAGAGAAATGGGACGGGCTTGGCTTGTCTGCCGACGTGAACGACTATGTGGACAGCACTATTGGAATGCTTGTGCCTTTCATACTGGATAACGACCTTGAACCTATGGCCTTGCCCGACATCGGCGAAGGATTCGAAATTGTGAGTCTGAGAATTTGAGAATTTGTTTCCAGAGGCCCCTGGTTCGATCCCCAGGCGAGTACAATATTGTGCTTGGTTCGGTTGGTGGTAGGACTTTGTTCAAGTCCGCCTGCCTACCACCAGCATACCTAATTATATCGCCATAACAACAATTCTAAAAAAAAATATGTTCCGGCATTTAGCGGTAAGATAACCAGTTCCTACACTGTGAAGACCAGGTGAGATGAATGCCAAGCGCTTCCCCGTCGTACAATAAAAATGCTTCAAGTGGTAAAGTGATTACCATATGCATAAGGCGCCTGATGATAATCGCACTCAGTAGCGCTCCCAAATCTACGAGATTAATCTTATACTGAATCTGAATAGACTAAAAAATAATCCATTGTGAATCCCAAAAAATCTAAATGTTCTTTATTAACTAAACAACATTTTATATACACTCAAATCGAAAAATTCGAATTACGAATTTAAAGAACCTGCCAGAAAAATAAAAAAAATTGTACGACAAAATGTACCAAGAATTTATAGATTGAAAATTACTTCCTTGTAACCTACCTACTTTGTTTAATTAATTTTTTTCCTATGGGTGAAGATAAAGTAGTGTATGAAACTGCATATAACTTAGGTATTAAAACACTCGAGTCAACCTATTATCGCATTCGGCTTCGCCTCATGAATGATAAACAGGCTCTCGTGTTTTAATACCCCTTCTTATATGACAGTTGCATAAACTACTATTAAGTAATAGTAAGGGTTGGGGTCTCTATTTAAGTATAAATAATGCTCGTTTTTTTTTTAAATTGTAGACGGGAAAGCGCTTGGCCTTCATCTCACCTGGTTACAAGTTGAGATAAGGCCGAAGGTGTAGGCGCACTTCACCCAGAATCCTCAACAAACTGAGGAACTGGCTATCTTACCTCTAAATGCTGGAACACAACAATTTATGAATTGTAGTTATCGCGACAGACTTAGGTAAGATGGTGGTAGCTAGCCAGGCGGACTTAACCAAAGTCCTACCACCAACCAAACCAAGCCCGGGGTCTCTGTATCTGAAATCGGTGGGTTGAACCACTAGACCACAGAGGCGGTTAACTTATTTAATATAATTATAAGTCCCCGATCTTCCTTGTCTACAGTATACATGATTGGTATTTCAGAAAGTGTTGCTGATAACGTACAGCGCCTGGTTGAAGATCCACGACGGGTCCATGACAGGGCTGGTGAACGTGGGTCGCAACGGCGACCAGAAGGTCAACTACTTCGCCAAAATGCTGCGCGTTCGAGTATCTCTCAACTTTTCTGACCTTGAGGTGGGTATTTTATCACAGAGCATATAGAGCAGAGATAAGTACCTACCTATTTCCTATTGAATGACAGTACCAACCATTATTTATTCCGTGGTGGGTACTAAGGAATCAGACCCGATATAGGACTTTGATTTAGGCATTACGGTCTGCTGAGATTATAAATTTTGAGTCATCATCATCATCCTGCGCCACTGCAGGAAATGGACATTCTCAGAAACGGCTTATGGAAAGCTATGGGGCAATGTAAATTTATTTTAAATCGATTACAAACAATTATTGTCATTGATTTGCCAGGTGGAGCTGCCAATCAATACCATTGTGTAAACTCGTAGCGTCGTGAGGCCTTTATTATATTATTTTGCCGAGGCTGATACGGTGCGATTATGCGTTTGATTGAACTTCTGTAGTTCTGATAGTAATTTGATTAAAACAATAACTGACAACAAAAAATATACATACGATGTGACACCTCTCGAATCATCTTACGTTAAAAAACAAAAATAATTAACTTTACTTGAATTGACGCTCGTTACAAAAAGGCGTTATACCTACGATTCCGGTTTCTGCCACAGATCGTCCGCAATGAAGCTTTAGGTAGATACTTGGAACCAGGCACGGACTACCCACACCGTGTTGGTTGTTTTGTTGTGTAAATTGATGTTTGTTATTGCTTGTTTCAGTTTGTATACAAGTATCTGGTGCAGGTGATGAATATCGGGCCCACCGGCGGCATCCGCGGCTCTCTCGACCGCTTTGTGGTCAATGTGGACATTCTTATTGATTTCAATAATGACGAGGTCCATTTGCAAGAGTTCACTCTCACGGACATTGGGTTAGTACTTACTTCTAGTACTAACATATTAGTAACTAATATGTTAGTTGTAGTCTTGTTTCCCCCACGGAAATTAAAATATAAAAACATTAACCTCTGCGGTCTAATAGTGGTTCGCCCACCGGTGTCAGATCCAGAAATCCCGCGTTCGATCCCCAAGAGGAGTATTGTACTCCTATTCCTACTCCTATCTTAAAATTGTTGTGTTCCGGAATTTAAATGTAAGATAGTCAGTTCCTCAGCCTTATCATAGCTTGAAAATCAGGTGAGCTGAAGGCCGAGCAACAAAATGCCGTGTCGAGTACTAAAAAAAAAAAAACATGCCCATGACCGAAGGTGAAAGCGCACTTCACCCGGAATACTCAATAGACTGAGGAACTGGCTATCTTATCTCTAATACAATTTAGTATTGTTGTTATGGAGACAGACTTTGGTAAGACGGTTTGAAAACAAATTCATATCGATCATGCGTCTATCTACACGTTGGCCGTTGATGGTCGCAGTATTGGTGATAAGTGGAATAGTGTAAAGATACTCACAAGGATGTTCCTGTCACGCCCTTGTGTTTAAATACTTAGTCGGGTTAGTCGATTCTTATGTCATTCATGGATGGATAGGGAGGGTCCTAACTGCCCAATGTCAACATTATGAATCTGTGGTTCATATTTTGTGACAGTACTTGAGCGTTTGTATACTAAATAAACCCTTCCACATGTTTCTCAATCGCAGCTAATAATCAGCTTCCACCTTTGGCCTTATTTTAAACTTAAAATTAGATGAGATGAAGGCCAAGCACCTCCCCGTCGAATAATAAAAAAGAAGAATCTCTTATTGTTCACCCAAGCCCAGCCATGTACAGTTTGTCAGAGCGATTGTGTGTTATTGGATGGTACCTACTTGGCAGGCAATCATGGCAAACGTGGAACTTGTTATGAGCTAGATCCATTTTTATTTCATAATAAAATGAATTATTATCAAACTTAGAATAGAGAAGTTTTACGTATAAAAATATTTTTTCGTATTTTATGATTTGCATATGTTAGTCAAGAACGACGTCTGTCTATTCCCAGCTTAAAACTTAGACTGCATAGATTTTAAAACGTGGATGCAACGGTAAACCGACATTGATCGGATTGGAGGAAAGCCAAGCTGAAGGAGAGCCGACACAATCGCCATCCACATGATTGGGTGTTTTTGTAGGCTTGTCTAAGAGGCTTCCTATACATGTGTATTCCTAAAAGACATTTGTACAGTTGCTGTAGATTAATGCAAGCAACTGTCACACACAATGTAAAATAAGTCTTATTGTAATCATTGTACCTACAATAGATTGCGCGCTTTCCGTTGTAAAAAAAAAGTAGGTCAGTAGATAGGTATTTTATCCGATATATGTATAGTTCCCATATTTTACAGCAAAGCTTGTTGCCTAATTTGAGGATGGATGGGGCTGTGGGAAATTGATGTTTTTTTTCCATTACGCCGATTTCTCACTACCTTGGTCTTCAGACTAGAAATTAGAATAGAAACTCCCGTTTGTATGCCCACTATGCCGCTCCACGCTATATTATTCGTTCTTTTAATTAATGTGTTGAAATATTTATTGATTTGTTCGTATTTAAAAGTTTGTTTTTCACCTATTGCATATATATTATTTCAGGCGTCTTCGCGTCCGCCTGACCGGCAACATCTTGGTAGACTGGCTGATCAACCCCGTCGTCAGCACCTTCGTTAGAATTTTCGACACCACCATAATGAAAGTGGTGGAGTCCAACATCCACTCTGCAGTTCAAGGAGCCATTTCCACGATTAACTCTAATTTAAAAGATGTTGTTCAATATATTGAGTCGTTCAACTGATTCAGATAAATTCGTGATTGCTTGATGTCTCAGATTAAAAATAAACTTATTTTATTGTATATGAGCTCGGTGTCCATAAATATTAAATGCATTTTACTGGTTACCCAATTAATTGTTTCTTTCTCTGGCAAGGCAGACAAATGTTATCCAAGGGATATACGAGTATATATCTAGAGGGATATCTTCTTGAAGACATATAATTATAAGACTACGCGCGCAGGTACCAAGAAGTATGTATATTCAGCGCATTGATTTTAGTCCGTGTCGACCAGTAAGTTTATTAAAATAATTAAGCTGCCTCTGCTTGCTGCTAGGTTGTGAATAGGTACTTAGTACCTACCTATAGATCCGCTAGAAGTTATAGCTATATTTTTATAAACATAACGAAATGATAAGACAGAAAAATCATGTGATATGTGGACTCTAGTTCATCCCTAAACTCATTTGAATAATGTCATTTTTCTAAATCAACCAGACAATGTTCGCGTGCCGCTTGCTCGAGTGGTCAACGTAGTACCAGACATTTATGTCACTTACATTACACAAAATATCTAGGTAGGTACCTACCTAATAGGCACATAACTACCTATAGAATAGATAGTCAACGGAATGGGACATGGGCCAAATTTGCTCTAGGGGTCGTGTCTCGTAATCGGACTGATTCTTTTGTACATAGTTATTTAATTTAATAATTAATCAGATAAGTACAATATGTTTTGAGAAAAAACGGTACCTACCTATACCTACCTACGTTCGCTTGGTTCGAGTCAGTAAATTAGTTACCAGTGCATTACATTAAAATTTGATTACTACGTGAAAGAGGTTAAATAGGTACTTAGGCTGTCTAGTTAGCTAGGTACTGGTTAAGTTTAAGATTTTATTATAACTTATTTTTATTTAGGTAGTTACAGGCTAGATAGAAAAAAGCGTAGGTACCTACTCGCTTTATACAAAATTTAATGCGTATAGCTTGCGGCAATCTTCTGGTCGGCAACTCAAACGTCAAAAGTAAGTAATCATATTTGATTTATTTCATGCATTATTTTATTTTCAGTGAATTGTTCTATATGTTTGCTTATAGAACAATTTACTGAAAATAAAATTCTTACTTATGCTTTTCTCACTATCAAGAAACTCAACGTCGGAGAACTCATTATCCAAAAGTTGGAGCGTAGTCGGCGTGCTGGTAATCAGCCGGCGCTCTGCGTCAAATGACTCAAAGTGGCGGGACGGGAATCGACATATACCTAAGGAGTCTGAATAAAAGGAACCAGGGTTGTGTATTGTATGGCTGATGCAGTATTTTTACACATCAGCGGATGCGGATGCAGATGCTGATTTTTGTCTTTGACATCTGCAGATGCTGATGCGGATGCTGATTTTACTAATTTAAAATAAAACCTTAAAATGTCCTGGACATTTTAATTATTGTTTTTCCGATATAGAATCTACAAGAAATATCATTTTAGTTTATTTGGTATTGAATGAAGTCAAATATTGTTTTTACTACTTTGTGTCATTTATTAACAAAAATCTGCTGGCTTATTTAATCAAATTGGAATTTTGATAAAGGTAAGCTATGTTTTAAAAACAAGGCTTGCAACACTCGCTGGCGGTGGTGACAAAAATATTTGGGCCATTCTCGAAAGATCTCTATGACTATATATTAATTCTCCACCAATTAAGCGGGCTATGTGACACAATAAAGTTCTTTTTAACTTTTTAACTTTTAACTGTGCCTTCAGTATTGTATCCAAGTTTTCTACGTCATCAGTGTCGCTGCTACCCTCTTCCCTCGAATCTAGCATATTTTCCGGTTACTTTTGTTTGCTTATTTTCTTACAATCAAGTGCCATAAGCATAAGCTGTCTCGAATGGGGCGGACATATTATAAGCTATGCTTAGTTTGGGCCTAAATGGCGCTGTGTGAAATAGAGGTCCTGTATTATTATTTTTCGTTTCGGGCCATATAAGCCCACTGCGGAACGGTTTACTACGCCTAGCCTTTCCGAAACATATGTCAACTTGTTACATTTCACCTAAGACGATTCATAGACCATTCAGTAGATATAAAAATCTATTGGTACAATGTTTAATATGACTATGTCTGTTTAGTCAGTGCTACGTTACACATATTTTAGCAAAACATATTTCATCGGAAGCACTTTTTAACTATTTACTATTCAATAAATAAATAAATAAAGTATGGATGTTTGTAAAAAATTAGGTAGGTATATTGAAAAGATCAACTGTCATCTAAATACATTTAGTATTAACTGTAGGTACCTTTTATTTTTTTTAGAGCTAGAAGTCAAGCATGAGTAGCTTCCGAGACCGGACATTTAAAGTTTGACAGATATTAAAAATGACGGCAGGTTTCAGACGTAGGTACTAACAGTAAAACTAATCTCAACATACCTTGACTTCAACTAAATAAAAATTATGGAACGACATTTTCGATGACAGCTGTCAAGCTACAAGTGTCCACATCTATGAAACTACTCGTCCTAGGCTCTCCCTTCTTGGTTCAAATGAAAGCTATTGAAGAGATCTACATTTTTTATGGCAACGGTAATCTGACATAATATAGATCAGGTCCGTATCTATGATGTGACATGAAAAATGGAAAGTCTAGGAAGAGTAGTTTCAGAGATATAGCCGTTTGAAGTTTGATATCTGACATCAAAAACGTGGTTCCTTACTTCTATTTATTATAAAAGTCGAGAATAAGTATTTGGGTCCAGATTTACCTACTGTTACGTCTGACACACTAACTTGTAGCTCTAAAAAAATAAAAAGTATGATCAATAATTGTTTAAAACTGCCACTGTACCTACATTTCATCCGCGCAGAGCTTAATTGACGTGCTTAAATTTAAGCAACGCTTATAAACTTTGTTAACTAGTATTTACTTATTAAAATATAGGTATTAAATTTACCCTTTATAACCCTTAAAAGTATCAGCACCAAACGAAAACAAACTATAGTTAAAATGTGAACGTGGTAAAACGAATCTTTGTCAAAAGGCATCTAGTCGAAATGTACCATTGCATATATGCCTGTAGGTGAAATGACCCAAAGGTGTATTAGAGTTGTTTCTAAAATTGCGATTATTTTTATTTTGTATGGCGATGGCGAGTAATAATTATTATTGAACTATGAACATAGCCAACCACTTTGTACTCTCTTTGACGTGCTGCTGTGTCTGTCATCTGTCACTGTCATTGGGCTAGCCAGCATGGTTCTCCGAATCCGAATAAATCTTTGAATTCTCCGATAATTCTTTTCGTTCGTCCGTCGTCGTGTTTTCGTTTGGATATTTGGAAAAATCTTGGAAAGTAAATTTGTTAAAGAATGGGAAAAGCGAAAAAACTTAAGCCTTCGCAAATTAGTAAGAATGTAGCTCTTGCTGATCAAATAGAAACGGCGCATTCTGTGAAGTATAAGAATAGAAGTAAAGAGAGGAATAGACATGACGACGACGATGAGGTAAGTGTAAAAGACATAAATACAGACATGTTATCTTTGTACGTAAAATGAAGTAATAATAAGTCTAATATAATATCCAAGCTAATGTTAGCTACTTAAAGATTAAGTATTAGGCACTTGGAACTTATTTAGATTTGTTTGTTACAGTTTGTAAATGCAGATCTCTCAAAGAAAATTTTAAAAGCAGCAAGAAGGCAGCAAGCAGAACTAGACGATAATGATGTTGGCCCGTCGCCTGCTAAGCATGTCACCCTCCCAACTTCATTACGAGGTATAATACTTAGTTCCTAACATATCTAAAAATATGGGCAAGATTCGATTAGCTTTTTGACCTGCTAATAAAATTGAATAAACAACTTTCAGACGCAGATTCAGATGCGAACTCTGATTCAGACAAAGATGATTTGGAGCCAGACACTTACTATGACAATATTGAAATCAATGAGGAAGATGAGGAGGCCCTCAAGATGTTCATGTCATCGAAACCAGAACGAACTAGAACCCTAGCTGACATTATCAAGGACAAAATCACAGACAAGCACACTGAACTCCAAACACAGTTCTCAGATGTTGAAACATTGAAATTACAAAATATTGATCCTAGGTAAGGAATCTGACTCACAATGTTTAGTTTACAAAGGTAATAAAAAATACCAATAATCCACATCTGCCCCCTCAGCATGGGGCGGGGATAAAATTTTTGTCCTCTGTTTTTATCCACCATCGGGAGACAAAATGCTCTGACAAGATGGATAAAAACAGAGGACAAAAATTTTATCTCCTCCCCATGCTGAGGGGACTGGTATACCTAAATGGACATTTGCAAAGAGTATCAGAGAAGAAAACGATTTATTAAAGGTTTTTTGTGTTGGTTAAATATTTATTGATTTTCAGAATAAAAACCATGTATGAAGGTGTTAGAGATGTACTTCAAAAGTATAGATCAGGAAAGTTGCCAAAGGCATTCAAAATGATCCCAAATCTACAAAACTGGGAACAGATTCTTTATCTTACTGAGCCAACTTCTTGGTCAGCAGCTGCTATGTACCAGGTAATTACTTAGTGAATGTTTTATTTAGTGCAAGTTAGAGATTGAAATAGTTAGTATTTCAATCTCTAACCTTCACCAAATAAAATATTCACTCTGCCAGTCTCACCTCATTATTACAAAGTGGATAGAGTAGGTAGATTAGATTTTCCTTTCAGTATTGGAAAGAAAGGTATGTGTATACCAACAAATAAATAGCTCTGTATACATTTTTTTTTAGTAAAACTTAACTTAATTTTTCAGGCAACTAGGATATTTGCTTCAAACCTGAAGGAGAAGATGGCTCAGCGTTTCTACAACTTGGTGCTATTGCCGCGCATCCGTGATGACTTGGCTGAATACAAAAGGCTAAACTTCCATCTGTACCAGGCTCTGAGAAAATCCCTTTTCAAACCAGGAGCATTCATGAAGGGTATCCTACTACCTCTTCTTGAGGTAATTTTATGACCCTTGAGGACTGGAATGTAACTTCAACGGTTCTCATCCTTAAAATCATTAAACAAATAAGAATTTGAAGCTAGATAAATCGTTATATAGTTCAGATCTCTGGGTATTTATAATCAAATATATGCATTTGAAAATATAATTTAATTTCTTTTCCACCAACATAATTGTTAACTTTCAGTCTGGAGATTGTACTCTGCGTGAGGCTATCATTGTGGGATCAGTGCTTGCCCGCAACTCTGTCCCGGTATTGCACTCCAGTGCTGCTCTTCTAAAAATTGCTGAAATGGACTACACAGGTGCTAATTCCATTTTCCTGCGCATACTGTTTGATAAGAAGTATGCCTTGCCTTACAGGGTTGTGGATTCTGTTGTCTTTCACTTTTTGAGGTATGATATCTTAGTTAATTAATTTGATGTTTCTTGCCAACTTCCTATTTGCATTGAACAATAGGCTTGAAGCCAACCAAGTGTGAGTTTGAATGGTGGGTATTTGTATTTAGTTCTGGAGCATTTGTATGTTACACTTAATAAGAAATGTCAGAGTAGCTTAGGCAGATAGACCACAGAGACTTAGTAATTTGATATAATATATCTCATTAAATTACTGATTCCTTTGTTCATAGTTAGTTTAATTGTACTTTTTATTGAATAAATGAATTAATCTCATTAAATAAATAAATAATAAATATTACAGGAAATTTATTTTACACAGTGCCATCTAGTCCCAAACTAAGCAAAGCTTGTAATATGGGAACTAGATTTTAGATATAATACCTACATACTTGGCTTTTTTTTTGTAAATACTTATCATTTATTACATTGGTATCTAAGAAACCCTTAAAATTACCTATAACTTTCCTTTTTATTTATTTATTGCATAGTCTCTACACTACACTATACATAAGGAGTAGCAGTTCGCTCAATTGTTATGTACATTTGTAGGTTCCAGAGAGATCACCGCACCTTGCCAGTGCTATGGCACCAGGCATTGCTCACATTTGTCCAGCGTTACAAAGCTGATATTTCAACAGAACAGAGAGATGCATTACTGGAGCTACTTCGGAAACAGACACATCATACTATTACTGCAGAGGTATGTAACAAATCAAAGTAAGCACACAATTTTTTTTCTGATGTAATATCTAGATACCTACTAGAACTCTGTATATCATTTGTACATTGAAGCATAACTCGGTTTTTACAAATTATGTAGGTAATAAACTATTGAGACAGACACCTTAGCAACAGGTAGTTGCTTTGTTTATGTTAGATGATGAAGACCCAGATCTGTATAAGTATAGGTAACTTAAATTTTGGTCAATAAGACTGGACTAATATTTATTTTTTACAGATTCGTAAGGAGCTCCAAGCAGCCCAGTGCAGAGACATTGAAGTAAATGAAACTACATCTAACACAATGACTGTTGAATAGTACCTACTTAATTGTAAGAAATAAAAAGCAATGTTCGTTTTGGTTCATCTCATTTTGTATTTTATACTATTTTAAGTAGGTATACTTACCTAATTTGAAGCCTATTAAGTTCAATAAAAATAATAGTAGGTACTTATAGTGATCATCCTAGAATAATTAATATGTTGGTACTTCTATTCATAGGATACTAAGCTGTTAGAGTATGAATCCATATAAGAGTTGCAATACATGTACCTGCCTAGCACATATAAAGGTAATGATTTAGTGATGGAATTCATCATAAAGACTAGTCTCAAGGTATCAGAATAAATTCAAAACAATGTTAGTAATAGTAGGCACCTACCTAACTAAAACCGAATGAGCTAAAGGCCTGTCCACTTGACTTGCAACTAAATGTACAGGAGGTAAAACAGATCCTTGGCATTCGCATTTTCGCCCAGAAACATAGTCGAAGGAACCTACTTTGCTCTTGCACTGCGCACAAGTTATCTTGCCTTTTGTCCATTGTTCTTCTTCGACTCTACTCTTTATCCATTCTGGTAATTTGTCTTCAGATAAGTAAACGAAACTATTCAGGCTGTAACTGCTGCAATTTTGAGAATCACACAAAGTATTATTCGACACTATTGACACGTCGTCGACTAAAATGTTACGACATTTGTGACATTTTATTACTCCCTTTCCTGATAAATCCATTCCAGTAGGTATCAATTAAACTATCGCTTTGTATGTCAATAACTATAGTGGATTTCATTCAATTCAGGTTCTATTCAAGCCGATACATATAGAGCAGATTAGATTATTTATGATGATGGTTGGTTGTTTTGTTTTGTTTTGTATTGTAGGTTAGATTTGTCTTTGAATTACTATCCATAGACAAGTATTATTAGAGCACTCCACTGCACTCCAAAATGATCAATGAAGAGGGGGTCGATAACCGAGCTCAATGAATGGTTTGCACAACTATAGTATTATAGATCAGCAACGGGCGTGGTTTATTTTATGCGGTAAATTCAAAATTTGTGCTGGAGCTCGAGCGTAGTACCTACTTACCAATATTTTATTCAATGCTCGAGTTGTATTTTCTATTCTTTTTAAATGCAGAAAATAATATTTTATGATATTTTTACTTACCTACTTACAATAAATGGTTCAAAATACAGTTTGGTACCAATTGATTCATAATCATTATAGCCCACATACGTCCACTGCTGAACATAGGCCTCCCCCCAATCGACGCCAAAAATGACGAGCCTCCATCCATTGACTCCCAGCAACCGCCACATTGTCGTTATGTCGCCAATACGTTTCGCGTTTAATCGTGGTCGCCATGCGAGAACCTTCACTCCCCAGCGGTTATCAGTTCTGCGAGCTATGTGGCCTGCCAATTTGACGCAAGTGGATCAAGATTGTTTTGATGCTAACTTCGAAAGCTGCTGCTAATTCGACAGTAGACTGAGTATTATCGGCTACCGCAACCGCCTTTAAATCGTCATTGTCGACCAAAGTTTCCGGACGACCCAAGGGTGCATTTTTCAGGTCGAAATTTCCAGCACGGCAGCGGGTAAACCAATAACGGGTTGTGCGGTCGTTTGTAGTGTTCTCTCCGTATACGTCGTTAACGTTGCGTGCCGTTTGTGCCGCGTTGCTACCCCGTCGGTACTCATATTCCATAATTACTCGAATTTTTAACGTATCCATAATGACGAAAAAGACCCAAATGGGTTGAAAACATAACGTTAATCAGTAAACAAAAGACTGATTTTGTAAATAGAATGTCATGTTTTAAAAATAAAATTAATTTGAAATTAGAATTCATAGACATTCAGAAAAGTTTTTATTCGAAATGAACACTTCGAATAAAAACTACGTACTACAAAACGAAAACTTCATAAGTGAAGACCTATTATATCAGAAAGACGGTCACGTTTTATTAGAATAGAGTAAGCTTACCAGCTGTTATAAAGATTTACAGTCACGTTTTATTAGAAGAGTAAACTCGCCAGCTGTATATGATGAATGGATTTTAGAAGAAAAACTCCAGTCTCGCAGCCTTTGCTTACGCAATGTTGTCTGATCAACTAAAACTATTATTACCTACATAGATCAAATTGTGGGCCACTTGCGGTAAAAAATGAAATTTACCTACCTATGCAGCGTAGCATGGGTCAAATGAAACAACATTTCGCATGTGCGTGATATTTATATTTTACTGAATTGAACTCAATCTATAATGCGATGTCCAATTGAGGCAATATTTATGAATAACGCCAGTGTCTAGTGTGCTTTGTTTGATCTAAATACAACAAAGTATTTTAGCAAGTACGTGTTATTTTAATTAATAACTACAACAATGATGTATAAATAATTTAATCTATAATTTAGTGTAAAGTTTAATATTTTAGCAAACAGTTGCCAACACGCTTTTACTCCAGTCAGTGCGTGTAACCAATAACCAGCGCAAATACTTTCTCGAATTTAGTTGACTCATTCAGGTGCCATTTTGCGGAGATTCATTGCAATATGAAAACAGTAAAATATATTTTATATTATCTGATCAAACTCGGTTTCAAACCACAAAACGAATGGGAAAAACCCTCTAGTACTGTGACTTTTTTCTTAACTGTGAACTGGATAGAAGGATTTAACATTTTTTATTTCTTAAAAATATTTCCATAGGTCCTGATAACTGTTTACATAACTCGGTTATGATGGCGCCCGAAAAGATGAATTCACTAGGTTCCTTTAAAAAAAAAATCAAGATCCGATTAGATTTTTTTCATAGGAACCTAGCGGATTTGATACTAAATATTTTTTTGTTTTCATATTTCTCGAAGTTGGTAAATACAGCCGAATAAAATTAGTAACAAGTATGAGAAATTTAGTATTAAGTTAATTGCAATCATATTTAAGCTCAATAGAGGCAAATAACGGCACGTTTTATCTAAAATATTATATCACATTATACGTTTTAAATTATGCATTTCAAAATACTACTACGTATTCACGCGAGCAACGTGGGACATGCTTCGAGAACAATAATTTGTGAATAACACAACCAATGTGAAAACTTAACATATAATCTTGTACTTACTATAAAATACGATATTAATTGAATAAGGTATGTATATTAATTACTTATATCTATTCATACATTCTGTAACGTTTTGTTATGTGTGCGTGCATAATAAGGCCGGTGTAGAACTGTAGGTATTATTAAGCTTTATATTCCTTAGGGCACGAACCCTACCTAGAAATATTATTGTCAATAGATATGGGGTAATTTAAAGTAGGTATTTAAAAAGCACGCTTGAAGTTCCCAACAAGCTCATAATGTTGACTCATTAAGATACTTAGTTTAAGTTTGTAGAATACAGTGAAGGTGTTGAGAATGTGGAATATATGGTGGTGTATGTAGGCATATGTAATCACCGTTTATACAGTCGCCCGTAACAATATGTATACAATTCATTTTTTTATTTTTTATTGTACGACCGGGAAGGCCTTCATCACACATGGTTACAAGTTGAAATAAGGCCGAAGGCACTTCACCCAATATCCTCAACAAACTGAGATACTCGCTATCTTACCTCTTAATGCCGAAACACATTTTTTTAAGAATTGTTGTTATGGCGACATAATTGATGATGGTGGTAGCTAGGACTTAAACAAAATCCTACCACCAACCAAACCAAGCACAATATTGCTTCCACTGTGGATCGAACCCGGGACCTCTGGATCTGAAATCGGTCGGTTGAACCGAGGCTAGACCACAGAGGCGGGTAATAATTTATAAAATGAAGTTGCATCTA
Organism: Venusia cambrica; assembly: GCA_951394065.1. Classification (NCBI taxonomy): domain Eukaryota; kingdom Metazoa; phylum Arthropoda; class Insecta; order Lepidoptera; family Geometridae; genus Venusia; species Venusia cambrica. Next base: position 9,307,597 of record OX596054.1, read on the forward strand.
CATTTGGTTGGGACCTATGTTATTAATTTGGTATTCAAGTGTGATCTATCAGGCTCAAATAAAAATGTAATGACTGAATTCACAAGGCACGAATATCAAAGTAATGGCTTCATTTTGAAAATTATGACGCGTATACGAGTACGTATTATTGCACGCGATTACAGTGGTCTCTGCGGTGGTAGTCCATACAGAATGTACAAATAATATACAGCTTGCGTACCGCAACTAATTAATGCAAGTGCGCTTAAATTTTCAGCTTAACAATATAAAATTTTGATCACAGACAAAATTACTTTAATACACGCACGCGTTATCTATGCGATTATGTTGTTGGAATATAAAATACTTAATTTATGGTTTACTCTAATTGTGAGATTTTTCGAAGTTGAAACAACCAGTTTTTGTGACTAAAATATTTCAAGGCAACAATGTAAACAAGCGAACATCTTTTAGGAAGATGACGACTAATTATTACTTATCAATAATATCTAAATGGGCTATAACTAACCTTCAAAAAGCATCTACAAACTCAATAGTGAGTGAATTAATCGACGAACAAAAAAAAAACGATTTAACATTTATATTATAAGTACCTAATATTTTATTTCCCACTGGAAAATATAATACTTCTTTCGCGAATTTCACAAAAAGTGTGTTTCACAATTTCCTATGATAAAATAAAATAAAGTTACAATAGAAGACGAGTTCGTTTCAAAGTATCGTTATCATAAGAATTAATTTCCTTATCCTATATAAGCTGATTTTAAGGTAATAAGCCTTTTAACTTTAACATTAAACGTTACGTTGCTCTGGTTCGAATAAAGCTACAAAATGTGTGGTGCAAAACTTTAGCAGTGTTTTTTATAACCCAAACTTAGAGCAGAGTTTTTTTTACTTCAACAATAATATCATCAGGCACTCCAAAAACTAGAAACGTTTACCTGTAGTTTTTGGAATTATTTATACCCACATAATATTTTTACGAATTAATATGTTATGGTACGAGATTTTTTATATTTTGAACCAAATAAACCCTTGTCATATGCACTATAATATAACGAAAACCTCTATGATGGTATCTAGCGTGTTTGTCGTAATGTATAAAATACCAATACGTACGTACACTTACCTACGTGACTAACTAAAAATGTATATTTTTACCTCATTATATCATCAACAAAGTATTTATGTGCCTTTAAATCAGTCAAACAAACGGCTCATGAATCTTTAGCGTACATTAAGTATGAACAATTATTATAATGGTTCTCTACATAGTCTATGTCTCTAAAACACTTTTTTTAGTTTACCGACTCTAAAAGCTATTTTTAATGTACTTTATTTTTATTTTACACTATTTTTCAACAAATGTATGATTCGAGATTCATCAAGACAAATTCTACAAAAACAAAATCGATTTGTAACATGTCTTAATTGCTGTACAAAGACAAAGCAAAGCAATGAAAACTAGACAAATAGTAAACTAGATTTTGAGAACAAGTTTACATTTGAAATTGACCACTTTACAAACCTAATCTATAGAATTAATACTAAGTACGATTATTTACAAACTTTCTAACCAAATAACTAAATAACTAAAGTAGATACATAATATTTTTTGCATCAACTTAAGTAGGTAAGTATTAAGATTTTTAAAACAAAAACTTAATAATATTTTTACATATAGCAGTCTAATCTAAGCGTCGCCGTAAGTACAATCTACAGTCTTTGAAAGTATAATATACAAGTAAATTGTGGTCAAACCAAACATTTTACGGGCGGGGTCCGTGATCGTTGTGTGATCGCGCAAAATTTTTGCCACAACTAACTGGTATGGCATATCTATCGATTTAATCTTTGGTCAGAAACATAAGACTGTAATATAATTTTACATGTGACTGATAAAGAGGACTGGGACGCTACCGCCGACGGCGAAGCCGATCTCCATTGATGGCTTTAAATTAGCTTCATGAGAACTAGAAACGATTTTTACCGTCAAATGTACTGAACGGATAGGTTTCATAACATGTGTTCACTTATGAGATGGGAAACGCCATTTTGGATATGACACATACCTAAATCGGTAAAAATCGTTTCTAGTTCTCATGGAGCTAATTTAAAGCCATCAATGGAGATCGGCTTCGCCGTCGGCGGTAGCGTCCCTGGATGGACTGGATAAATAAACAGGTTTTTTTACGAAATTAATGATTGTCCTATAAAAAAAAAAAACAAATAGACAGATTAAAACAAAGCCAAAATAAACCATGCGGTCTTCTGTTATGTTACTATAAAGATGTAAGTAAAGTAAATAAGTTATATATATATGCACCCTAAAGTGAAAAATAAAGAGTTATGTGATTAGAGTATGCCAAAATTTTATAAAAAAAGTTCCGTTTAAGCTCGGATCTATCGCTTGTTTGTACCTAACGCTTGTTGTGTATGTTGTAAACCATCCATTAAATGAGCAACAATATTATAAAAATGTAATTGTCAGTTTTTTTCCCGGAACGCTTTTAACACATTACTTTTAGTAAATACTATCACAATGAGATTAGTTAGATATTCCTACATTATTGTGGTAATTTATTATTGCTTACAGTGATATATTATGTTGGCTTACCATTTATTCCTTACCAGGATACATTTATTACACATTTTACGACATAATGTTAACGTTGAGCCAATTTTAAGATAAACAGTACTTAGGCAGTAACATAGGTAATATTTAACAGTAGCATTATCTATTATTAATCAAAAAAAATATCAAAGAAAAATGCTTTTATAATCTTAGTTAAGGGTCAGCATGTAATTATTTACGAATAACGATAATGAGTGGTGTCTTCGGTGAGACCATGATCGAGTATCTTCGTAAACGCACTTCCACTAGGAGCATTCCGATGATACAGCATAGCAGTATTACATTAATACATTACCTTATGCTATGTAAAGGCAAGGAGCAAGGACGGGTAGGAAGCGTTTACTTATCGTTTAGGTAGGTACTCTTCTGGAATCCTAGTTCAAGGGTTACGTTATCTCTCAGTCTTATTAAGCCTTGACAGATTTAGCGGCATATTAATTATAATAAGGTAGGTATTGCAGACAAGAATATCTGCAATGGGTACACTCATTACTTTTAGTTCGTCACTATATTTATAATAGTGACAAATTCAAGATAATCAAAACAAGCCTTAAGTTGGTAGGTACCTACTTGATACAAGATTAATACCAGATAGAGCTAGATTACATCGTCTTCATACGTCTTCACTTTAAACAAGGTAAATCAAGCACCCAATTAAATCCACCACTTACCGCCACTTCAACCACTCGTGAACTTTCAAGAGCCATAACGGACATAATAGTTAGTAGCTAAATAAGCTAAGTAAATCCTGATTTACGAGTAATGTATGGCAGAGGTGTTCACGAGTATGCCATTTGACGTAACAGAAGTACAAAATTGGTCCATACGTCGGATGGGGCCGCGTCACAGGAAGCTTCGGTCGTCGTCGAGTCGGACGCGCGAGATCCGCCAGCAGAAGTGGAACCGCGAGCGTGAGCGGAGCGGGCGCGTACCGCTTGACTCTGCGGTCGTCAGCGAGCCGCACGACGCGCACTCCGCCGGCGAGTGCGGCGACTTCTCCCCCGCCGACCATCGCTCGCACTACCTGTAGAACGAGTGCGAGTGCGGTGGCGGCGGCGGTAGCGCCGGCGGCAGGGGCGCGTGCGGTTCCGAAGCCGACCGCTGAACGCCCGGCGTGCGGTCTCCGCGCGGTCCACGTGCGCTCGTCGCACCGCCACTGCCTGTCCAGTTCCATTCCCACTGCATTCAAAAAACACGTAAATATTGGTAAACCAATTACACGTCAAACCATCAACTCTCATCTTAAACTCACATCGCTCGTAGGCGGCACTGACAGAGAATTTTTCGGGAGCACCGTGGACGGAGTGTGAACCTGCGGCACGCTGTGATGAGAGCCGCCGTCGCGCTGCTGTAGTAGTTGTAGTATTCGACGCACGTCCGTGGTGAGTCCGGTCTCGAGCGCGGCCACCCGCTTGCTAAGTTCATCCAATCGGATCAGCACCGTCGCCACAGAAGCTGCGCTAGCCGCCGTTCCCACATTCTGGTACTGGGGCGAGACGATGTCCTGTGAAGTTTAATAAAGCTGTTTTTATTTGGGTTAGGAACGAGAGCAAAATTTTTGGTAATGCGGTGCTGTTGCTGATGGTTACCTGCGCCGAATTCTGAGGGCGGTCACTGGCTACGGGCAGAGCGACAGGGCGGCCGGCCTGGTGCAGGTTGAGCGCGGAGTGCGGTGCGGAGCGGCAGGAGGGTGGGCGCGTGGAGTGCGGCGGCGGCGCGGGCGCGGCGAGGATGTCGTCGCACGAGTGGTGCTGCGGCGCGGGCGCGGCCGCGGCCGGTGGGCTCGGCGTCGCGTTGGTGTAGTACGAGCTAGGGTTGGTGCTGAGGCTGGAGACAGGCAGCGTGGCGCTGTGCGCTGGCGTGCTGATAGCCGGCTCGCCCGTACCGCCACCGCCGCCGCAGCCGCCACCCGTCAGTGGCGACGTGTCTTGAAGCGGACCTACAGACGACTGCCGCCGGACACCAGCCCGACTCCTGTATGTTTGTGGCGTCGATTGGGCTGAAATGATTTCGAACTGCGTTTTCAAATAGTAGCATAATTATGTTAAACGTGTTTAAGTGATTCGCAACATTATTTATATAATTTTACTGTTATTTGTCCATTCTATTTTGTTATTGGCTCTACATTTGCTAAATGTGTAATATCAAGTGTAAGTACGTTATTGTGTTTTTTATACAGTTTGTTTTATGTTAAGGTCTGCGCAATAACTAAGGCAATCGTTACATCTATTTACTGAAACATGCACTATAAACTTGAACGCATACTTACAGTACTTGTTGTGTAGCGGCTCGTGTGTTTTATGGTGGTAGATGTCTGGGAAGCTCCGTTTAAGTTGCGCTAGCATGCCTGCACACAAGGGCCGCGCTCAAAGGTTACGAGGTACATTGAACCAATATTTTAAAAACGATTTAATCTTTTATTATATTACTTTCAAGTTATTGCTGTCATAAGCTACATAAGCAAATTATACTCTGAAATTTGAATATGCGTTGTCAAAAAAATAGCAAAGTAACTATGTACCCCGTAAACCTAATGTTTGTCGCAGTAATAATAATATTGTAGTAAAATAATAATAAGTAAGGAAATAAGCGTTAACATGCTGCATAATTACAAGTCCTGCGATAAAAACTTTGGAGAGCTCATGACTGTATTATCTTCATATACACTGTCAGCAAATCAGCCCTGTAATAACTCGGTTAAGTATTATTCTAAAATACGTTCAATAGAATCGATATCATCCTAAAGAAGTAGGAAATGATTCATAACTCCTGGACCGCAGTGTTTAAAATAAAATAATAATAAATGAAACAAGATAAATAACAAAAGGGTTATTGACTCATTCATTTCTATGTGTATCGTCTACTCTAAATAGGATAGGACACGACGTAACGCCCGTGTGAATCCACCACTTACATTTTTCAACAAGTAGTGGCACGGGGTATGCGTGTAGGTATATGCATTATCAGAAAATTAGAAGGAGAAAACATTCCATGGTACAACGCATCAATGCTTACCTGTGATAGAGTTGAGAGTTGTCGATCGTTGCTTGCTGAAGTTAAAGTTGAGGGGAGTCACGTCTTGGCCCGCTTTTTCAGCGGAAAACTCCAGGATGCCGCGGCTCGCCGGCGACTCTGTGTCGTCGTCGCTGCATTGCGAATCCTGAAATATTTGAAAAGCAAATACAAATACAAATACATTTATTCCCAAAAAAAATGTAACATTTCACTACTGAAATGTTACACTTTTTTTTGGGAATAATTATAGATTACTATAATTGACCCACTAGGACTCGTCTGTTTTGCGGGAGTCGGATACAATATTGTTTACAAGCAGTCCGTTATTATTTGTTCTCATCAGTATTTCAACAACTAAATGCAGTTATTATATTATTTTTTCTCAAGCTACTATCTATTACATTATATGATATAATTACGAAAGATATACTTTAAAAAAAATTATAAAGTAAAACTAATGGGAAAAAAATAACACCAGCTGTCTTACTACAAGTAAGTCTGTTGGGAAGAAAATTACTAGTAGTTTAAATATAAGACTACTCGTTTAAACTACTGGGAATAGGCGAATAAAACTCTCCCAATCAATAGCTTGTTATATGTACGTAGCCCATCACTGTTTTAACGTGAACACAACACTTTCTTGTTTTAAAGAAAATAAAAAAGACACCGTCCTACAATAAAAAAATCTAACAATACTAAAAAATACCTATTTAGTATTTAAAATCAAAGTAGCAATGCCTCGAATAATTGTTTAAGGCTCCGTTAAGTTACCACTTTTTCAGCGAATGTTTCAGTGTGCGGGCGTCGAGTAGTGCGCGCGTAGGCCTCGCGTAGCAGCCGCGCCTCGTATGGATTATCGTAGCGCATTTTACGACGCGGCTCTATACCGCTCAGTTCCTCCTGGAAAAAAATACGGTAAAGACCCAGGTATATCTTGGGCACATCACATCGACAGCCTGGAGGGTTTTTGCTATAACCACCACGCTTGGCAGGCAGATTGGTCATCGCAGTAAAGGTGTAGATAATATACTGAAGGAAGCTGCTGCTCTTGCCCTTCCAAATATAGTACAAGATACCTATTTAGTATTTGCCACATATAAAGAGAACAATTTGTTTCGTTTTAGTAGAATCGTATAACACTGCCCCTTTTTCATAACAAACGCCCGACTATGATTGTCGTTAAGTTTAATTGCAAGTTAGTTTTGAATGTATTATTTCAAATACAAAATAATGCTTAGTTGTTTATGGCTCGTATCGAATCCAACTTTAGAAAGGTACTCAGATTGAAGTTTGAAACAAGGTCATTCTTATAAACTTACGCAGCGCATATGATACGTGATCTCGAGATTGTTGACAAAGGAGGATCTGAACTCTGGATAAAAGTCTAAAACATCAAGGAGGTCATCTCTGTGGACCCGATGGAGGTCGCAGTATGTTAGTGCTCGCACGCGACAGTTGCTGCGACCAACAGTGGGGTATATGCACGGGTTCTCTCCGAAAATATCGTCTTTACCTGTAACATACATTGCATATTACAACACAATTGATAAGGTACAATTAAATACCAAATCAGACACTTATCTACTTTAATTAAGCTAGTGGTCAGTGGTCATACGGTGATCGAAACTGAACCGTAAAAAATACTTTAACATTTTTTGCTTTCTGCGCTCCTATGCATAAAAAAGGATTCTCTAATCTAAACGTAATGATACATCGATTCATGGCACAATTGTTTTGAACTGAGTGGTAAAGATTAATAACACAGGAAACGTGTTTCCAACCTTCTTAGCAAGACCTATGTGTCCGAAAGAGTTGTAAAAAATGTTGGTAGGATTTAAAGTGAAAGTAAAATTATCGTTATGGAAACAAATTGTTACAGAGTTCTGTGTTTGTTTAGGAGACAGTATAACTTTTAAGAGACAATTACATTATAGTTATTCAACATAACAGCAAGCCATTTGCTATAAAACTATATAGATATTTGATTTAATTTGATTGCTCTTAATGCCCACAAAGAATCAATTACATACCTAAAATAGCCATAACAATGTCATCCTTAAGGATTTCTATAGAGCCTCGGGACACAAAATATAATGACGTCAGGACATCACCACGATGCACTAAAGTCTCGCCTGGCGGAGCATGAGTTGTCTTGAACCGAAGAGACAATGCTCTGAAATCATATATACACTTAAGTTTATACTACAAGGTATATTTTGAGACTAATAAATTGACATTTTATACATCGCCATCTAGCCCCCAAACTAAACAAAGTTGGAAACTAGATTACGAAGAATAAGAATACTCATTTCCTTTTTTGTAAATACATAAACATGATACAATGTACCACCCAAAAACAGAACAAAAATCTATATTCATTATACAAATGTTTGTCCCGGGTGGGAATCAAACCTACAACCTACAGTGCTAAAGGTGGAACTAAAGTTCTTAACGATTCAGACGTTTTAAAACTTTTAACTTTCCTGGACCAAATAATAAGACTTAATATACACTTAGCAGGCAGAGCTACTACCAACTTGTTTGTGATTAAATTATATAAAAAAACATTTTGTTTTCGTAATGGATTGCACATACCTTAAGCAGCCAGGACTAGCACCTTCAAATGCTGAACAATTGGCAAGCAAATTACGGTTTAAATGTAAACAGATATCTGCTTGTAAACATTCAGGGAAACCTTTGAGAAGACTGGACGTATCGATACCATTCGTATAGCTCCATGCGTGTTGAAAGTATTCCTCTAACCTTTGCCTCAGAGGATTTGCAATCTGAAAAAAGTATTGTCTTCTGATTTAATATCCTTGGGAGTATCTGGTCTAATAGGAACCGGTGTAGTACCTTACCTGATGGAAACGAATGAATTCTCTCACTCTTAAAATTTGCGTGTGATATCGAGCCGTGCCCGAATACAGTCTTTGAATGATCGCCGATACATTACCGAAAATACTAGCGTACATTAGAGCTGCAACACGATACTTTGTAAGTTACATTGTATTGACGATACATAGTTGTAATGTATCAAATCACACACATACTCACATCCGACAAGCATGACGAATATAGTAAACCCCTTCTCGATGTCGGTGTTAGGAGCCACATTGCCAAAGCCGACACTTGTCAACGATGTACAAGTAAAGTATAAGGCTGTGATATACCGCGATCTGAAATATGTTCAAAATACTCTTTTTAACTATATACTGTAACAAACAATCCGATTGAGAACATCTTCCTTTCATTGAATTCGGTATACAATTTCACGTGCGCCGGGCCAACTGCGTGCTTGGCCTTGATAGTCACATGGGTGTTTTTCGGTAGGTTTTTTTTTATACTACTAGGAGATGGAACAAGCAAGTAGCCCACCTGATGTTAAGTGCGTCTTTTGCCTATAACAATGCCTTACTGCGTAGGTCACATCCACAAAGAACATAGCCTACACGGCGATAAATGCGCCCGTCAACTTGAGGCATTAAGTTGTTAAGCCTCGCGTGCCCGTACTTTCACCGGCAACCATACCCTTCAAACCGGGACACAGCAATGCTGCTTGGCAGCTGAAATAGGTATGGTGGTAGTACTTCCCCGGACGAGCCCTTTCACAAGGGGCTCTACTACTCTTAAAATGTTATAAATATTCGTAGGAAATATGTTTCTGGACACTAGTACACTAGACTAGACACTAGACGCTAAAGCGATTCTTACGGTGTGACTTGGTAGCAATGTGACCGGCATAAGAAATACAACCAAATAGTTTTAGTGACATACCTCAACGAAGGCCCCATAGAATTATTGTAGGATGCTTGAACGTCATTAGCAAGCGCGTCAAGCCAACCGATAGGGGCCTGAAGCTGGGGACGTTCCCAGCTACCGATCGCATACCTGTTAACGTAAAATATCTTGCAGATATTACATGCAACAAGGGATTGTAAGGCGGCTGGCATTCAACTCCTGCAGCGAAAGCTTTTGTCATGGGACCGTCGTGAAATGTTAGAGAGGTAAGCCCTATTTTTTATGTCGGATTTACATTTCAAGTTAAACAATAAAAAAAGGTTAATTTTGTCTCTATACATTATCGTAACGTTTTTTTACTATATATAGATTAAGATACTATTAAAATAAAAACATGATACCTACAAAGTCGGTATTTCTAATAAGTAGGATAATGTAACGAAGGCCTATAGGTAATACGCTATAGATAACCGTCACGGTATTTTTTCTTTTTGTACACGTCTCAATAAAATGGCCTAGCTATTTCATGTGACGAGTTTACTGTATTCTCATAGATTCAACTTACTATTAAAACGCTCAAACATTAATCTAGGCATTTAACCACCCATCCATACACACACACATCACATGACTAATATAAGCATATAATACTGTTTCATTTACACACTGCATAATTATAGCTTGATTATTATATGTATACAGGGGGGACCAACGCATACCTTTGAGTGAAAGTACCCTAAATATTGAAGTCAGTAAATTTTACTCACAGAAAGCTTTAGAAATGAATATAACTGCATTCAAAGATTTTTGCATTAGTTTGGTTCTGTATGTGACGGTTTATTGACGCAAGTGAATAACAATTGAAAAACATCGACGTGTTGCTGTAAGTGTAATCCCAAGTAGTGTTCTCAAACATTTTGGAGTACAGCAAATATTAAAAAAAAACTAGCACTCACCATATACACGCGAGCCAATGAGCAAAGAGAACAAACGTAGCCATGAGGAGGAGAAGTACGGCAGTGCCATACTCGGAGTACCGATCGATCTTACGCGCCACCCGCACCAACCGAAGCAGACGAGCCGTCTTCAGCAGTCCAATGAGCGTAGTCGTCTGCAACCACACCACTCACTCAGAACCCTCTGGCAATCGAACACTAACAAATAGCCGCAAACCAATTCAAGCGGTATATGAATCGTTCGCTCAGAACTAAATTAGCATCAACGAGGCCTCGCAGCAAAAATCACACTAACTAAGCCTATGAAAAATGCCTTCGAGCCGAACCAAACTTAGATTATACTTTGTACTTTGCAGAGTTACAAGCATTTATTTTGAATCTATATAATTAGCTGGCTTCGTACAGATGCGGTGCATTTAACTGTTCGGTAAGTAAATGTATTAAGTATAATGACTGTAAAGTTAGGAAGTAATTTAATTGAATCACGAGTAATTATATCACTACACTGGAATATGTTTCAGTAAATTATAAAACCTGTAGCAAGATGCAAATAGTTATTTAGTTATTTACAGCAATAGTGATTGATTGTGTCAAAATGCTGTGCACTGCCACACTCCAAATAAACAGTGTTTCACACACATTGCAATAAACTTGTAAACTTACCTAAAACTGAGTTTGCTAAAAGTACATACTTACGTTTAATAATTAGAAACAAGAGTTATTTTTATGGTTGGTTTCCTATTCACGGTATGGGTATATCGTGACTGATAAAGATACTGCCGATCCTAATACGTTTATGAAAACTGTGTATTTTACCTACTAAAAATCTGTCGTAGATGAATGTTTCTTGCTGGGAAAAATGGTGGATAACAAATTTAACAACGACTGGTTGTTTGAAATGTTTTAATAAAATTACGAACAAAAATATATGGATCACAAATTTTAATAATATTTTTTTCACACAAAGAGCCGATCATAAGAATATTTGCTTTTAACCTTGAAAATTGTATTACATTTTTTACGCAATTTTGAGAAGAGGAGATAAAACAACAAAACAGTGATAAAATCTTGTGAGTAGAAAATCATTTATTATGACACAAATAAAAAGTTAAAATTAAACAATGAAAATCAAGTGCTAATCATGTTTCTGATGTAAACATGTATAATTAAAATGAAATGTTATAAAATAATTACAAATAAATTTTCTTGAGAATCACGTAGGTACATAGGTACATTTTGAAGTATGGCTAGGGATGTGTTTAACAATCAAACCTCAGTTGAATGTAAGGTGGGTGCCATATACGTAATAATGTAAATCGAGATGTTGATCGGTGCTTCTTATTGTGGATATGGGCGTATTTTCAATTGTAAGAATGTCGTCTGGGAAGTGTGAGCGTATTACTACCAAGCTCTGTGCAAGTAGTGACCTTTGAAGGCACCTTTTGTTTAAAAAGCCAATGGTATTCATTAATTCAACAAACTATCAGATAACTCTTACTGTTGCTCTGCACAGCAGGTTTTATTCTAGTAACCTGAATATAAGTCGTTACATTTGATGAATAACTTATTTTATAAGTCGGTATTTCTAAACAAATTTAGATAGGTAAACTAAAGTACATCCGTACGCTTACATTATTTATGCTAAAACTATGTGTAAGAAATATAATTAATGGCCATTCCCAGAGTGAACCTTGCTAAACCTAAGTAAATACTTATATCTATAGCTATCGTAATGTACCCGCAAAATATTATAATTATAATGGTCTGAGTAGCTTACGTGCTAACTCTAATCGCAAAACATGTTGGTGTCGAAACCGTTTCGCACCGGGGCTTTACCCTGGCATTCGTAAAATATGTGGGTTTTGCGTAAAGTTTTGCCATAAACCCTGCAGCCAAGCTCGTGATATAGCAAGTGAGCTTTATTGATGTCGAAATGGTGTAAAATTCGAAAATGATTAACGTTTGCTCATGGGAAGCGTCCACATCTTCCATTACCGCATTCACTTTGTGGATTTAAAATGGCTAGTGGGAGTTAATGAATAAAATATGTCAACTAAAATGTTAATAGTGGCAGCAACATAAAAATAGTTCACAAAGATGGTATACCTCATCACTTTCCAGCCCCTGCTGTAACAAGAAATGGTATTACAAGTTCAATACGCACCCACCTTTGGGCACATTGCAGACCTACAATGAACATTCAACAAAACAATAAATAATATTGATTTATATGATGTACCATTGATGATAACGAGTAATAAAGATTGCTAAAAAAATAACACAAAAGGGGGAAAATTAAAAAAAAAATTCATAATGACAATTTGAAAAATATTTAAGGTGATACTTTAAACCTGTATCGAATATTGGTTTATGATTTTTAATGTTATCGACCGTTTCAGCTGTGGCTGCAATGATTCGGTATCATAACTACATCATGCTACAATATAACCAGAGTCTCATTTGTCCGAAGCTTTGTGTTGTCCCAAACGAGAACCGCAGAAAGCTCATTCTTATTGTACAGACTGCGCGTTTTCATCTCGAAATGACTATCGTCGAGCCCTTACTTGACCTAGTTCGTATTCCTAGTTGAACCGAAGACTTTAATCGTCTTTGTTTGTATGGCCTCATCGTGTAAATTCTTTTGTAATTTTCCCTAACTTTAATTTCTAGATATAGTAGTCTTAAAGATATCAGCGTTAGATAGAGAAAGAGCTAAGCTCTTGTCACGGAAACCGAAGCATTTCCCTCCACGTGTCCCTATCTAAACCATTATCTTCAAATTTCTTCTATGATATGACATGACAGCTACTGAAAAAATACAAAGAATACAAAATAACTAAATTGTTTCTTTTCGGACAATTGATCATCTGGGTATCTACCGAGAAGAACAAATTCCCTTGATCGACGATCTAGTAAAATAAGCTATTTCAATCAATACTCAAAAATATTGTTTGTTATTCGTCAGGATTTTTCGAACGTAGATCAAGACGATTTTGCATTTCACAGTCTGCCGCATTGTGTTAAAATATTGTAAGAATTGCATCGCTAGACATTGACATGTTATACAGACAACGCAGCTCGCGTGTTCATATGATGTGTGAAAATGTTTGAAAGTGATAAAATCTGCTCACTTCATCAGTATCGGTGCCGAAGAGTAGCAAGTCGAAGGGGATGGCAGCGACAAGATCTATCAGGAACCAGCCTCGTAAGTAATGCATAGCTATTTTAGCAGGATCCGACTCCACTTCATCAGCTATATCCACGTATGTTGTTCGAAAGTTTATTAGGATATCCACTATAAATGTCACATCCACTGCAAAACATACATAGCATTATAGTCTACGGTAAGTGTACAACAATACAAAGCGGTTACAGCAATGCGGTCAAGGGAAAACATCGTCGGTCTGGTGTTATCGAATTAAACATACAGTAAAAAATGCAAATGTTGAGACGCCATTATTTTGCATTGTAGGTATTTTAAGAAGAGAATCTATGAACTAGAAAAGTTTTTTTTTTATTGTACAACGTATTGTCATGTTATGATAAGGCCCACGGTGGAAGCGCACGTAACCCGGAATCCTCAACAGCTTGAGTAACGGGCTTATTTAGAATTATTATTATGGCGACAGACGTAGGTAAGATAGTGGTAGCAAGCCGACGGCCTTGAACAAAGTTCTACCACCAACAAACCAATCGCAAAATTGTACCCCTCTGGGGATCGAACCCGGGACGTCTGGGCCTGATGCCAGTGGGCGAACCACTACACTAAAGAGGCGGAGTTTGGAGTTTACGTAAACTAAAGTTTGATGACCTGGGTATTTAACTTTTTCAATGTACGGGGTTTTAGCGGGTCTTCCTACAATATGAAACATTATATTTGACTGAATTGAATTACAATAATAATAAAAATGATAATATTACCAATCATGTCGATGACAACTATTGGATCTTCGCCGAAGCGTTTGGATTTTTTATCGAAATCCGGCTCATTCAGTTGAAAGGCAGCTACGTAGGGAGTAAATATCGCGGTGTAGATAACCAATATAAGAATCAACCAATCCCAAGCGGCCTGAAAATAGTAAACAAATATGAGGTTACTTTAAGAACCATGCCACGCGTTGTAATATATAGTTATTTTATGAAGAACGTCTTGCCTGAAACAAAAACAAACGCTCCCTAATAAGTGGGAATTCCCTAAATTTTTTTCTTAATGCACCTCTACACTACAAAGGGAAGCAAGGCAGAAAAAATCAAGTCTCAGGATCTCTGGCTTGAGCTGGGCGTTGATTTTCAGTCAGTCAGTCTGTCAGCTATATGACGAATTTATAAATATTATATTACAACGCTACGCATTTTTGGCATGACGACAATAAAGCAGCGTAATAAGATCTTTCAAAAAGTCTATTGTGCTACCTATCTATAAAAATGGAGATAAATTTACTGCGCCCAATTATATACCCATTTAGATCTTGAGCACCTTATCAAAAATACTAGAGAGGGCCATAAATAACAGATTAGTTAACTAACTGGAAAATTTCATCTGCTTTCTGAAAACCAGTATGGCTTTCGGAAAAGTAAATCAACAGCTGATGCCGTATCGGAGCTTAATAAGTACATTGTTGGATGTCTAGATAGTCGGACTAAATGCCTAGCTATTTTTATAGACTTAGCAAAAACCTTCGATACGGTCTCGAATAAATTACTGTTAAATAAGCTTGAGTTATGTGGAATACGTGGCAAACAGTTGTAACTGTTCCAAAGCTACTTGAACGAACGGAAACAAATTACTATTTATATTGGTGACATCCGTAGTAACGAGCTGACAGTTAATTATGGAATCCCTCAGGGTAGTATTCTCGGTCCGACTCTTTTCTTAGCCTATATGAACCAAATCTGCAATGAGAAATTACACCATTGTAAGCTGATTGCCTTTGCCGATGATATTGTCTTGATTTATAAAGGAAAAAGCTGGAAAGATGTATTTTCACATGCTCAACTCAGCTTTGATCAGATACAGAACTGTCTGAATTAAAACTTGCTTTCTCTTAACGTTAACAAAACAAAATACCTCACTTTTTCTTTACGTATACCTGGTCAACCCGATCACAAAACCATCTGCATTAAGGCCCACAAAATTAGCTGCTTAAAGGACACAAGACAATCGTGTGATTGCATGGCACTAAACTGCAAAACTATAAAATACTTAGGAAT
Source organism: Venusia cambrica (assembly GCA_951394065.1). Taxonomy (NCBI): domain Eukaryota; kingdom Metazoa; phylum Arthropoda; class Insecta; order Lepidoptera; family Geometridae; genus Venusia; species Venusia cambrica. The sequence goes on from OX596054.1 coordinate 9,323,155, forward strand.
TACCCTAGATTTATATATGACATATTCACCTCATATTAATACTCTTGCCTCTAAAGGACAACGAACGACTACGCAGACTAAAAGCTATTTTTAAAAATCTAAGAAATGTTATAAGCCGAATCCAATTAAAAATAACATACTATGCACTTTGTCAAACTCTATTGACATACTGCATTACCTCTTGGGAGGATCCTATAAAACATCTATGCTACCACTTGAAAAAGCCCAGAGAGGAGTTCTTAAAGTAGCCCATTCGCGCCCTTACCTATATATCCGACAACTCAACTTTATGAAGAGTGTCAGGTCCTAACAGTAAGGAAAATTTCATCTTACACTAAGTCTTAAGGCAACACTGCTCGCAAATTATTAACACATTAAACTACAATACTAAATGCTTAGATAAATATAGTGTTATATTAAGTCTTACTACTTTATAGTGTGATTGTCTGCACAGGAGATCCCTCGCGTCTAAATACAAGTAATACCTAGTCATGTAATGACTGTACCTCAGGCTTAAAAAAGGTGCCTAATCACTAAAGACAACACAAGGAATTATCCGTACCTAATAATCTAACTCCTAAATATATATGTTATATTACATACCGACAGATAACATATTAGTAAATCACACTTACGTTATTAAATTAACTTTTAGATTAGATCCAATGTAAGCCTATTCATAAGAAATGAATGTTTTTATTATTATTATTAACAGGTAGATAGAACTAGGTTAACATTTTTTTAAATTACAGAGCCTTTGAACTTTGCGGTGTCGTGGCGTGAGCGGCGCCTTAATATTTGTGTTGCGCTTTCGCGTGTTGAGCTCGAGGTCGTTGCGGCAAACATATTTTACTAACATTATATTCCTAGTAGTAGGTGAGTGAGTATAGACTCACTCACCTATCCTTTTCCATTTACATTAAAGGTATTCGAGATAGGTGCGGGATAGTTCTAATAGCCGGAATACACGAAGCAAGTTTTTCTAAGCCAGTTCAGGAGAACCATGACCTCTGATAGTATTCTTGTTATGATATTACTTTACTTTTGTTATTATCTGGCTAGTGCAGAAAAAAAAAGAGAAGTAATGTCATATCAAAATAAGAATGCTTGAAGAGGTTGTGGTAAGGCCCCAGGTATGTCGTCAATTAGGCTTCAATGACGGTTTTTTTTATAGTGCGACGGGGAAGTGCGCTCATCTCATCTGGTTTCAAGCAATGATAAGGCCGGAGGTAGAAGCGCACTTCACCCGGAATCCTCTGCAGACTGAAGAATCTTACCTATAAATGCCAGAACACAACAATTGAGAATTGTTGATGTGGCGACAACAAATAATATAAAAATTTGGTAACACAGTGTATAAGTACAATAGGAAACCTTAAGGTGGAGTAGGGTGATTTAACAAAAAAAAAAAATCACAGAAGCCGAGTAATTATCATTCGTCAACCCAACAAACCAGGCTGTCCATCTAGTTGGTCGGTTGGTATTTATTTTTTCTTAAATAATAAATAATATTAATAATAATAAAATATATATTACAGGACATTAATAATTTTTACATAGCACCATCTCAAAGTCAAAGTCAAATATCCCCACACTAAGCATAGCATGTAATATGGGTACTAAATTACGGATAGAATACTTAAATACCTTTTGTAAATACATACATACTATATGATACAACACCCAAACAGAACAAGCATCTATATTTATCACACAAATGTTTGTCTTGCGTGGGAATCGAACCCACAGCCTACAACGCAGAAGGCAGAGCTACGACCAACTGAGCTATGAGGATTAACCAACAACCTAGTTTGTTGGACGTTATATTTATTTCATAACGGACCAACCATTAATTAATCCGTAGGTATATAGTTGGTCGTTAAGTATTACAAATGTTAATTACTAACGAACAAACTGGATAGGTTGTCGGTTAAGAAAAAAATACCAACCGACCAACTAGGATACTTGAGAATAAGAATAAGAATTTATTTACTTAGCACACGCAAGACAAGGAAATTCAAACTTTATAAATAAATACAAAAACACATAAAGTTAAGGAATAGCTAGAACACAAACAAATTAAACTAAATAAAGCTGAGTCTCCAGTTCATCCAAAAACCTTACTTGGACGTAGTAAACTAGTAACATATATATACATGCAATTTTAGTTACCTATCTGAAAGCAAATTTTGTCTTTTCCTGCATGCGAGGCCAAGCAGGTTCAGCCTCAGCTTAATGCCGCTACCGGACAGGAGAACAGTAGCGACGCTGGTTTTCAGTCTGAACCTAGCAGCCCGACAGCCTGGTTTGTCGGTTGGTAATAGACGTTATCAATATTGTATCTACATAATTTAATTTGTAACTTACCTTGTAAGGAGAATGGTGGAGTATAGTGCAAGGGTGTGAAGGTTGCGTGGTTCCCTTGTGGCCGGGGACAGTTGCTCCCAGGGACAATACCTGTGGACAATTTAATTGTTACGACAGATTAGACTGATTAATTGCCTGTCAATTTACATTTGCAGATTCCAACCCTTTCAATTATTCAAGTTTAAATTCTCTGTCTTATTGTCAGTTTCCTACATATACTCGTATATTATATCAATAGAATCTTTCTAGTGAAATATGGGTAACTCAGCTTCCGCCATACAATTCCATTTGTTTATTTTATATAATGAACTATAAGTTGAGTGATGTTTGCGACTATGGCTATGTTGCCAGTATTCTGTTGGTCACGCTGAAAATATTAATTAATTGCCTAGGTTATCTGGTGTGAAAGAGAGAATGAGAGAAATAGAGACGTAACAAATTAAAATGTTTGTTATCACATTATATTATTTGCTATAAAATGTCGGTCAAATCGTCCAAATAACTTTAAATGGAATCGCTTCGGACTCTCATATAATGATTACTAAACTAAATTCACATGCAAGTGACGTTTACACTAGCATTATATTTGAGGGCTATATTTCACTAAGTTAGAAAAGGTACAACTTACTAGGCTAAGGCATATTAAAAGCTAATGTCATTCTATGAATAAGTAGGAAAATGCGTGAATACAAGTATTTTTATACGAATGCCCTACCTTATGCATTACCTTTTACAATATTGTACCTAAGCAAGTTTGAGGTCACGTATAAGTAAATTGTTTAATGTGACGTCAAATTTGTATTTTAAATGGAGCTAAGAAACAGGCTGGCATTGACCAGTTTGTCCGTTAAATAAATTGAGTTTGGCATCATAAATTGTTACGATGCCAAACTTATTTACTTATTAATTTAACGCAAATTATCTCTTTGACAATCATGAAACACGGTGGATTCATCAAGTTATTTAACTGTTTATGTGGTGTCCTGGATCCTGCTGTACTTGTGTGACTAGGTCGCTCAACTCATGTGTATAAATAAATCATTCATTCGTTCGCACTGGTTGTGCTATAATATTTATTACAAAGGCTTGCCACTTCGAGCCGTTGTGCCGGTGACGAATTTTATCATACTCGGTTGAGATTCCACTGTGGTTCTTTTGAGAACATGTAATTAACTGTCTCAGATCTAGACAATTATGGCTGCCGCTATGGTAAGTATTTGTTTTATAAAAGACGCTCTCATACAAGTCATATACAAGAAATCCCACAACATCAATCTCCTAGAACTTACTAGACTAGGAAACAAATTTTTATTGATTCAGTATTTGGATGCAATCAGACGTTGGATAGCATACCAAACTATTCTAAAAGGGAATCTGCGTCGAATACCTATCCAGCGCTGGAATCGTGCCACTGAATCAATAAAAATCAGCCTTTGAGCATTACCTCCTTGCCGATGGCAGGCAGCCCGTTGAGGCCATTACAGGGTGGTTCTAGTCGTACCACACTCTTGCGCGAGCCGCGGAAACTGGTATCGCGCACGCGCACGGACGAGCGCCAGGTGGAGGGCAGCTGATCGTCGCGCGAGCCACGCGCGGACGCGACTCGCCGGGATGTGGTGAGAGCCCCCCCACCACCACCGCCGCCGCCGCCGCCCGCGCACGGCGGCGTCACTATCAACGGTACATCCGGCGGGCTGCGATCCTCCATGCCGCTGCCGCGCCAACGTTCTCACCGGAACCCACCGTGCTCCGATGCTTCGAGGTCCTCACATTCCAGCACGGACCTCTCGAAAGCCGTCGCCGACTCGAACAACGTTATCGCCGTGTTTTGCATAGATCCGCGGTTTAGGCCCTGTTATACTTGTGATTCCTCTCCGTTTCCTTTACCTACCAGTAAAAGTTGTTGCGCGTTTGTTCGGAATTGTTTGTTCTTTTTTACTGTTAGTCTATTAGTTGGCGTTCGCAGTATGTGTTGTTATGTTTGATTTATCATTTGATCGATATAGGTACTGATTTCAGTACCAATATCGATCAAATAGTAAATCAATGCCAGGATACTTTAATTTGAATTGATTTAATCTAGCTCATAACATGAAGAAGTAACTCTTACGTCGCATACGTCGGCTAAAATGAAGGTTTGAGAGCATAGACCGCAACTAATAGGCGGTAAGCGCCTGAAAGCGGAAAACGAGGCCGTGTCGCATTCAGGACAGTGTGTCAATAGATGGTGGTTCTTTTCATCTTTATATGCACTCGTTCAACCTGGTTGACACGTGACACATAAAATAAAAGGAACAAAACACTACAGACAATTTTACAATACTTAAAAAAGATAACCTACGTTAATAATTTACAGTTTTTAATGATGTAGGTATTTGCACGTGTAGCTTGAAAAATGGTAATTGTATGCCGTTATTGTTGGATTATTTTTGATTATTAAGTTGAATTTATTTCCAGTGTACTAGTGCAATAAATAATTCTGATATGATTACGCATTCAGGTCGTTGATAGCCGTCTAGACGGGCTGTTCACTGTCGGTGCAATCGATACAATAGAATTAGCTTTGTAGCACAACCGCCTGCAAACTATCCTGAAACTATATGATTAAATCATGATTTTATTAGCATGATTTTATAGCGCAAACTTTTGTGAATTTAGTACAGTAGGTATGTACATTATAAATGTGTATTACACATTTGCAAAGCATGAATTGGTAGTTTGCGTGGTTTTCTGCGACTTCGTAACGTTTATAGAGCTTTTTTTTTGCTACGACTTCGTAGCATTTGTAAAACATTAGCTACGATTTTAAAATAATTATTGTAGAGTGCTAGCTGCGACCTTAATCTTTATTTTGGTGATAGCTATGCGGTTGACCACCAGCTCATTTAGAAAACAAGTAAATAATAATAATAAAGTTTTTTTATAATAATAATAATATTGTTAGTTAATTAACCATAAAACTGTTTAACAGATCAGGTACTTAATTTATTTAACGGAAGTTACTTATAAAGATAGGACGATTGTACCTTATCGAGCTCTGTTCTCCGCACTAGGTCTCTATTGAGCCTGTTTAGCAGAGTCTCAAGATACATGGCATTAGAAAACTCTAGACTTGGAGACTCCAAGATTGTACTGTGCGGAAAAACAGATGAGGGGAACGAGTTCAATTTTATACCGTATTATTGTAAAAGTGGAAGCGAATCGATGTATTCGGCATAATGGAACATCTACAAGGTACCTACGGGTTGTAATTGTATCCTGCCGTCGAAAGAAAAAATCAAAGATATTGTCCACACATTCACCGAAGTTGAATTTATAGAATACTGACAGTCTGTGCATCGTCGTATCTGTACGATTTCGTAGCATTCGTAGAGTGTGCTACGACTTCGTAGCATTCTCTACGCGTTGTTACTACTTGATAACATTTATGCAGCATATTGTTATTACTTTAATATCGTTAAAATCGTCAAGTAGGTTTATGCTACGATTTTTATAACAACTTTAAACCAATATTTTTTTAATGAGAATTGATTTAGGTGATGTTTAGTATACTTATTGTTTTTTTTATGGCGTCCTTTCTCGCTATTTTAAGATTGAATCTCTCAGTTGATTACTATCGTTAGATATACGAAATAGTGCAGGAAAAAGTATAATTTGTAGGTATCCTTACAAAACAATACAAATATAGCGAAAGAAACATGGCAGGATCGATAGGATTATGTAACGACAATGTAAAATAGAGATTGAGTTATTGTTGATGCTGTGTTCAGCTAGTGTGTATTTTGAGTCGGCATTGCTTCTGCACCAGTGGCCTAATGTTTGACAATAGGTCTATGTAAGTGAATGGAGGCAGGGACTGCATGCTCGCTATAGTTTGGTTGGTTGTCACAATAATGAACAATGATGTGGACAAAACAGCGCCTATTGTACTTGCAATGTTCATTTCATTATGAAGCTCAAAAGCATGAATATTGTATTAAAGTATTCATTCCTTTCACTATGCTAGTAAAATTTAAAACACTATATACCTACGACTAGCAATTATAAGTAAGACATTAGAACAAGAAGAGTTAAAGATGATTTGTATATAATTGCAAATATTACCGTCATATTTGTAGCTAAAATGATTTATTTCGATGCAACTTTGAACTACTTTCCTTTTCTAAGAAACTAAAAAAACAACGTAGACAAAGGAAACCATACCATGGTAGTCATAACTCCAAGCATGGGTGGCGTTGCCCCACGAGATTTATAATAATAAGCAAGAAATAAACAAAATAATACAAAGGGCTAAGCTTGCAACCAAAAGAAGGAAGAAACACCACTGGATAATTGACGCACTGTTCACTAAATAAACTAAGCACAGGACGGCACCAGTCTAGATTATAATTTTTATCTCATAAACATGTCAAGCAACATTAGACCACTCTTTGGTACAAAAGTAAAAAAATAATAATAATCAAATGTTATCACAGCGGCAAAAGGTTGAAATCCAAACGATAACATTAGCTTTTACTTTTTAATGCAGTCGATCGATTGAGCGCTCGACACATAAATAGTCGTTTTACCACGGTTTTATGAATAAGGCTTCGGGTTTAAATACAATATTATAGTTTAACGTTTTTGCGGTGTAAATCGCGTGGCCCTTGTAAAAAACGAGAGGCCTTTAGTGAATATTTGGATGTCGATTAGATGGCAGTGTAAGGTGGCAGGGTCCGCAGCGTGATCGCCGGACGTAAACTTGGGGGAGCACTGTGGCGGCGCACGCAGAGGCCGCCGCGCGCATCCAGACCGCGCGGAGTCCCGACAGCAGGCGGAGACTCCCGACCGCCGGCGGAGCCTCCCGAACGCAGGCGTGACCTCGCTCAACCTCCCCACTCCACCTCCACTCATCGAACATTTCAGCTGAAAGTCGCACTGTCGACGCGCGGCGCCATGCCGTTGCTATCGGACTTACGTACGCCTCCGCTGTGCCACTGCCGATGCCGTGTTCACGCGATATAACCACTTAAAACCTTTAGAGGTCTAGTCAATAATAAATATTTCAGGATGTCAATTTAACACAGCGCCATCTAGCCCCAAACCATTACGGATTACGGATACAATACTTGAACACATTTTTTTTTGTGAATACATGTTCAATAAAATGTACAATCAAAACTAACTTACTATTTACAAAGGAATCAGTCAGATTACCTAAGGACCGTTACAAACGGCCTACAGGTAACTCAACTGTTCCAGACCAGTACCGGAAGCGTGCCCAAGACACTGGCTGCATTGCCACGCTGAATAGCTATTCTAATTCGCTGGCCTAAATAAGAGCCAGCCCTTGGAGTCACGTGTCGCCTCAATGAAAAGCCCCGCAAGATTTTTGAAAACCCGGAGGGCACCGTATAATCTTATCATACAATACAACTGAACCAAATCCACAACCTACTGCGCAGAAGGCGAAGCTACTACCGACTGAGCTGAGAGGCTTGTCAATTATGTATATTTCTTCAACAACATCGATTTTGGAGTATAAATCCATAAATAATTGTTTAATTTTATAGATTTATGTAATCGGTTTGGAGGTCACAGCTTAATATTGAGGTACCAGCGCCATTCACGCAACACCACTGCTATTTTCGTGATATATCTATTATCGTAAATTTTCTTCTGTTTTTTAGCTAGACTTCAAATATAGCTAAGCTGAGTTATACAACGTTATTTAAAACTATTGACTTAAGTTGTTTCGCGTTACTGTCAGTACAAATGATTCTGTTACTACAAGATATACTTAGCAGGTAAAACTGCACAAATCATCTCATCCCTCTTATCTATTTAATGCATTACATATGCATTACTTATATTTTCATGTTGTACACTATACAACATAATTTAAACATGAATCTTGCGATTCTGTTGTGTTGTGTGAATAAGTTCTGTTTATGTTAATTATGTAATCTGGTCTATCATCTTGATATGTAATTACAATTGTACGTGACACGAAAATGTGTTGTGATGTGAATTTACGCATAAGCCTCGTGCTTATGCGTAAATTAATTATCTACATAACAGTAATGAAGCTACATTTGTAGTCGTAGTTATTAGGCAGTGGTGTCCTCGGCAAAGCCTATGAGCCCCTCCCCATTCACCCGCAGATCTCGTAAGAGGCGATTAAGAGTTCAAACCAGGGAATGGGATCTGTCTGAGTAGTTCACACGATTAACTACAGTGATCACAATCAAGACCGCCTGCCAAGCGTGGTGATTCTGGGTAATTACCCAGAATCACCACTATGCCATATAAGTTATATATCACAGCTATGGGTAATTACCCATAGCTGTCTTTGGGGTCACTCTGTCTGATGTCATGCAGTGGATTTCTTCAAGCTAAGTACCTCTAAATTATACTGGTTGCCCAGATCTACTTTCTGTACAAGTTGCGTCACTTGCCTCTACTTGACGTCAACATTTTGCATGCACAACTATTGTGATGTAAATGGGGCTTTGATTGAGTCTTCGGTTATTTTTTTCAGGAAAGTGATAGGGGTTTCAATAATATCCTATTTAGATATCTTGAGTGCGCCTGTGCGCTCGCCTGCTGAAAATATGAATAATTAATGAGTGGCACCGCGAGATCTGCCACCACTATCATAGTTTGTGATTCTATATAGTAATCCTCTATTTAATTAAGAGTAGTTGTGTTGACAGACATAAAATCTTGAACTGACTGTTAAAGCTCGTGTCATTTTGTGTACTGCAAAATAGCTTTTTGCAGTATAAAAATTGTGGATTCATAAACAGCATTTAGTTACATTTAGTAGTTACAAGAAACGTAAATATGTTTCAATCTTTGAATATTAGCTTATATTCAAAGGTGTTTCCGGATAAAATGTAACCTAGCAACTAGTAACAAATAGCTTATTAGCTGATGTTTCTTGCTGACCGTAATATAAAAAAATTTCATTTGATTGCTTGCCTTTCTTTATTTTCTTTTATTTTGAGTCTATTTCAGTAGCTGAAATTGCCACGTGTTTTGTTCTACCTAGGTGGATGGATGACCAGCCATGATAACAAACTTTTTTTTTTATTTTTCCTGTGGGAAATCTAACAAAAAACCCGGCCGCATTAATGGTGCGAATAGGTTATATGTAAAGGTTGTCAAAGCTCCGGCGACTCACTAAACACCCTTGGTGGCCGGCCTTGATGCAAGGGATGTCTTCCAGTGCTTCCCCGCACATTGCCAAAGAACGTTAAAGAAACAAGAAACAATGCCCAGGGCAATATTGTAAAATTGCCAAGTCTTAATACCTAGTAGCCTTTTGCCGCAACCAAAATATTTGCCTATATTTGCATACCTACAGAAGTTAGATACATAAGTGACCTCACTTATGTATCTAACTTCTGTAGGTATGCAAATATAGGCAAATATTTTGGTTGCGGCAAAAGTCAGAGTATAAAAGGCCCTGAATTATTATGATAAATGGGTTTTTAAAGAAAAAACGTGAAGGTGAATTCTAAGTGAACGCGTATTGAAAAAGGTTTATCCACAGCTATTCTAGGCATCTGTTGGATGAGCCGAGCCCTTGAACTATCGCGTGCTAATCGTGGCCAAGACTTGGGTTCTGCCTCACGCCTAGCAGTGGCTACTGTATACCTACAGGCTATACGGGTGGATACTGCACCACTTTCTCTTCAAGGTAAAGCTTCAGATTGGTCACCTGATAGCTATTGTTTTGCTTTCTATTTTCTTTGCATTATTGACTAGCTTTGTCGAAATACTTTCATTTGAAAAAATAAAAATTATGCATCTGTGTAATAAGGGTTCCACTAACAATTTGGAGATCGTTACGTAACGTGTAATTGATTGATTGACTGGCTGACAATAAACAACCCAAGAAGATATCGGAAAAGCTTAAGCTTTTTTTTTTGAGGAACAGGGGTGCACTAAAAACTATTTAAGAAACATTTTTTGCATCTAAATTACGGGAAGAAAGTCCCGTATATTTAGCTTTCTGCACTCCTCCATACAAAATGTAACTATAATAGAGGTAAATTACACCTCTATGCTCGAAATGTCTTCAAAAAGGGGTCCGATGTTTATTCGCCAAGAAAAAAAGGCTATCCCCTGAAAATCACTATGAATATGTAATAGATATATTAAAATATAAAACGTGTGAGTTGTTTATTTTATAGACGTTTGTACTTTACAATTTCAGATATGAGTTAAGAGTATTTTCTTGTTTCATACATTTTAGAGCGTGATTTTTCAGTAGTCGGGTTTTCGTTTTTGAACGTTGTTATATTTATGATCCATTCAAACGAATAAAACATTATATTACGTAATCAAGTGGTATATAGTACACAATGAGAGATTCTAAAACTACATGACATCAATCACCCGATTGACTCCTGAAGTACATCTAAACTAAACGCTTTGATAAACATTGGTTTTTACATATATTTATTTGAATTTTAAATCAATAAAAAATAAATACTTAAGGAAGTTAATTTCACATAGCGCAATCTAGTCTCAAACGCTTGTAATATGGTAACTAGATTACGGATATAATACTTAAATACTTTAAAATAAAAATACAGACTTATCATGCATTACAACACCCAAACACAGAACAAATATCAACATTCATCACACTAATGTTTGTCCTGGATGGGAATCGAACCCACAACCTACACAGCACAAAAAGCAGGGCTACTATAACCTTAGCTGTGAAGCTTATTTATTTATTTATTAAAAAAAAGGAGGAGGTTCTCAATTCGTTGGAATATTTGGCATAAGAATTAAGAGTGATCAAGTAGCGACTATCAAAGAAACTTTCTTCGCGTCGATGCTCTGGGGATTATGCTCCTGAAAGGTGTGTGGGGTTATAGGGCGGACTGACCTAAATTCACTCGGATGCGGCGTTTACGTGGTTTCTACGTGGTACATATTAATAAAAAGGTTTTAACATGCATTTACTTAATATGCAATCTCATAGGATTGCGCTGCGTGAAATTTATGTTCTGTAATATGTATTTTTTACGTGAGTAGGTATACCTATTGATAAGTTTTTTTTTTGATCGCAACATCATTTAGTAGATTTGTAGATTTTGTGGATTATAAAGTGGTGATGATGATAATAAAAACCGGGAGTTTCAAACAAGACCGACGTAGTGGCTACTGTAGTAATAGAACAATTCGGATATCGGCCAGCTGTTATCTGCTATTACAGGTATCAAATAAATTGACCACTTACACTTTTTAACCTTAAATAAAAGGAGGAGGTTCTCAATCTGTCGGATTTTTTGTGTTTTTTATGTATGTTTCCCGATTACTCGAAGACATCGGTACCGATTTGGAAAATTCATATTTTGCTTGAAAGGGTTTACTTCACAGGTGGTCCCATTGTCATCAAGTCAGGATCTGATGATGGGGTCACCTCTTCTGTGGGTGCTAGTTGCTAACGAACTCCTGGAACTACTGAACAAAGACGGAGTTCATACAGTAGGATACGCGGATGATGTTTGAATCGACCCGACGTGGCAAAATGCAAAAAGCAATGAAGACAGTTGAGTCGTGGTGTCACAGACACAGCCTGTCTGTGAATTTCAGTTAAACAGAGGTAGTTCTCTTCACTCGCAAGATGAAGCTGCCAATACTTAAAACTTTATTTCTATTTGGGGCGAACTTGACCCTGAGCAAAGATATCAAATACCTAGGTATATGGCTGGACAGCAAACTCCTATGGAACAAACAATTAGAACATGTCACTACAAAGCCACAAACGTGCTATGGCAATGCACCCGGGCTGTAGGAAATGGGGTCTAAAACCAAAACTCTGTCTCTGGCTGTACGAAATCATGGTACGTCCTGTACTGACATACGGTGCAGTAGTCTGGTGGCCAAGACCTTGCCTAGTCACGGCCATCGACCGGCTACAGCAAGTACAAAGACTAGCCTGCTCACTAATCAGCGGGTGCTCAAAGAGCACCCCATCAGCAGCATTGGACACCATTCTAGGACTGACCCCACTGAATCTGCATATACAGCAAGAAGCCATGGCGGCAGCCTTTAGAATTAGATCCATAAGACAATGGAAAGGTCATAACAGGACAACTACTCATTGCATAATACAGGGCCACCAATATTATTCCGGAAGCCAAGTGGCACGGACAGGGTGGCCACAACTTATCTAAAAAATAGAAACTACACAGTCGCAACACAAGAACGGAAACTCCCAAGCCTGTATATGGGACAACCTACAATATTTACACAGACGGGGCGAGAAACTCAAGTGGAGCAGGCTGTGGGTATCACTGCCCCGAAGCAGGACTCTCAAAATCCCAGCCTCAAAAAAGATTTTGCTTTAACAACCGACAGTGCTGCAGTAATGAATGCACTTACTGGACCGGACGCAAGGTCGGCAACGGTTGTAGAGGGTCACTTAGCGCTGCAGAAACTCGCTGCAGAGCATGATGTCACCATACACTGGACTAAGAGCCACGGCAAGTGCCCAGGAAACAATAATGCTGACAAGTTAGCCAGAGCAGGAGCAAATCTTGCACTCAGCGGCCGCGACCCCAGCCTAACAAGACCATCAACGATGGAAATAAAGAAAATACTAAAACTATACTCTGATATGGAGCACAAAAAGCTGTGGGAGAAAAGGAAGGTCTGTAGGATATCAAAGATGATGTTCCCAGGTCCGAATAAGAAAATGTCGAATTTTTTTATCAAAATGAAACGCAGTGATCTACGACTGATGGTAGGCATCTTCACAGGTCACTGTGACCTGAACTACCACCTGTCCAAAACTGGAGTCACGGGCAGTCCTCTCTGCCGGGGCTGCTTACAGGAGGAGGAAACAATAGAGCATGTGATCCTTCACTGCTCGGCTACAGAATCAACAAGGGAGAAGACGGGCCTTAGGGGAATAAATGGCCCGGGCTTGGAGCAAGCATCATCCCCGTCAACACCAGTATTATTTTGTCGTCGCCGTGATTTACACGTGCTCTCTCTTCTCTATAATATTCTCAACAATCATCTTTCTCCTTCTTATCTTCGTGAGCGGTTTGATTATCTGGTTCCCCGTGGTGAGCCCTGCAGAACAGCCAAGTCTCTTTTTTTTAGTACTCCCCATCATAGTATAATGACTGTGGTCGATCATTTACGGTGAACTCAGTTAGGTTGTAGAACTCTCTATGCCATAATATCCGCGCTAATCCCTTGCTAGTTATCTTTAAGAGCTAAGTCCAAGAGCACTGCCTCTCCATATAGATTTAGATATATTGTATGTGTATTAGTTATTGGTTTGGTATTTGTATTAGGTATGTATTATACGTTTAACAGTATAATTATATTGATTATCTATTGTAGTTTGTCCCAATTTGCCTTCGCCGGAACTCTCACATTCTTTCTCTTTTATTCAATATCCTCCGAAATCCTTTGACCCCCAATTACTTAAAGGAACGCTTTGAATTCCTGCACCTCTCACATTCCCGCTCTCTCCGATCGTCTGAAACTCTTGTTCTGAAATTCCCTGCTCACAAAACTAGTTCTTACAATGATTCTTTTACTGAGGAGGCTGTACGCTTATGGAACGCGTTGCCGCTTTCAATAAGGCAATCACCTTCTCTGGCTGTGTTCAAAGTTAGGGTTAAATGTTTTTACTTAAATGAACCTGTTTAAATAGTCTATCTCATCCTTCGTCACCACAACATGTATTTGCTGTTTTCTGCGCCGTTTTATATGTTTTTATCATGGTACTTCTAGAACATTTATTATAATTATCATCCATCTAAGTAAATATCTATATATATATACACATATATATAAATATATATTTATTTTTGTATTAATATGTGCACCACCAACCACCTCTTTAGCCATGAAATCCTCTCCATCAAAAGGTTGTCTGGAAGAAATCGCTTCTTAGCGATAAGACCGCCCATTGTATATACATTTATTTTTAAGTACTAAATTACATTTATTCAATAAAAGTACAATTAAACTAACTATTTTGATATCTACTTTTAGAATAACCTCCCCGTAATTTCGATTTAAAAAGGTTCTTAAAGAATGGACCGCGACCTCACAACCGCCTCGCGAACCAAAGCCTAGCTGCACGGGTCGGAAATAGTCGCCTAAGTACGCGGCTTTTTTGCGACAGCAGACTTTGGCTGCAAGGCGGCGATAGGTGGTGCCTACGGCTATGGGTCTTATCCCGCCATCCTTTTTTTTTAAAGCACAAAGGTTAGCACCATATAAGATTTCAGTAATCTCGCTGTTGACTCGACCCGACAGCATGAGGTTGATCAATGCCGTCAGTTCTTCAAGAAGGACATCACCCGCATGGCCAGACCCACCAGATAGCAGGTCCTTTAGATGCTGTGGAGACACAGCATCCAGGCCAGCGGCTGAGCCACTCTGAAAGGACATAACGGCACTGAGTACATCCTGACTGGTCGCCACAACAGCGCAATCACTATCTTGAGGTGCATCGGGGAGGTGGAAATCTGGCCCCGGGGCCGAATTTTTAAGTTATCCAGTTTTTATTTTTAAGCTGTGCAATAAAGTATTTTCATTCATTCGTCTTATTATTCTTATATAGGTTAAGTTATTTATTAATGTTATATACTTTTCCCATAACATTTAAAATCTTGTTTCTGTCTCTACCTAAGTTTGCTGGAAGAAAATTCTTATTAGGGTTCAGCTCACCTTTGCCATACTTTTAATTTGTAAGTTAACTTGTATCATTATTTCTATGCGAGTGTGCAATAAAAGTATAGATTAATAAAAAGGTAGAAAGTGTTATTTAGTCCTAAGTTTGATGGTCCACCATAGGTACATAATATATAGCAGATAGGCAAAAGATGGATTACAGTTAAATATGCTATGAATGTGAAATTCACGGGTGTAACCAGCTTACATTGCTTAAAACAAAAATAATTTGAATTTTCTATATTGGTTTCTTAACTAACTGAACTGCTCTCGTAAAGATTCAATAAGTTTAGTAACCCATTAGTTAGTACTCCACACGATTAATATAAAATTAAAAAAAATCTAAAACTTAACTTCATAAACTAACTACATAACTATATAAACGAAACTTAAAAATACTTTTTAAGTTTAGTCGCGGCTTAAGAATCGACCCCTCCGACCCAGCCCGCGGATGTCGTAAAAGTCGAGTGAGGAAGCTCACCAAAAGGACAGCAGCTTACTTCTGTGTATCATCTAACACATTGACTGTGATCACCAATCCAGGTGGATTGGACTAAGCGTGGTGATTATGGCGAAATTCAAAATGTTTGCGCTGTCCAGCTGTGGACATTATTAGCTATTGGAGTAGTAGTAGTTTAAAGTATACAGATCTCCCGATTAGGAACAGAAGACTAGGGCGTAGAAGGAGGATCTTCCATGCCCTGACGAGACCCCCATGACGCAGGTTTAGGTGATGAGAGCGGGGGCAATCATCACCGATACAAAACCTTGGTGCGGAATACTGCCATGAGCAGTACTACTTGCTGCATCTAAAAAATGCTGGGGTCTACAATGAGGACCAACACCGCTGAGGCCGTTGAAGATTACTTGTGTTGCCATAGCCTCGGCAACTAAGGCGAGGAAAGGTAATCCATGGGGTTTTAGCCGGTGGGAGTCCGGCATAACCCACTTGATGCCCCCGCACCAAGTGGGTTTCCATCTAAAGGATTTCCCCATGTAAATAAAAAAAAAAGTAGTTTAAAGTATAGACCATCCTTTCTTCCTTCCTTCGTATCTCACGGTCTGCGCTTTTTATTTTTTTTATTTTGTTGTACGACGGGGAAACGCTTGGCCTTCGTCTCATCTGGTTACAAGTAAGTAAGGCCGCAGGTGGAGGCGCACTTCACCCGGAACCCTCAACAAACTGAGGAACTGGCTATCTTACCTCTTACTACAAATATGTTTTGAATAATTGTTATTATGGCGACAGAATTAGGTAAGATGGTGGTAGTTAGCCAGGTGGACCTAATCAAATCCTACCACCAACCAAACCAAGCACAATATTGCTCCCCTGGGGATTGAACCCGGGACCTCTGTATCTGAAATCGGTGGTTGAACCACAAGACCACAGAGGCGGTTCTCGCTAAAGCTTATCCTGGTAAGAGAGTGTAACCCAAATGTAAATCGTTTCAGAATTATCCGGGATAAATTTGTATATACAGACAGACAGACGCAGAAAGAGATTTAGCGTTACAGATATAGTGATAATGAAGATAATATTGCAGTGCTAGTGAGTTGTTATTATCTCTTTGTTACTTACCTAAAATGTTATCATGCTTACGTATCTCAGATAACGATTATGTAAGATGCTGATTCTGTTTGAAAATGAAAATGAAAATTATTTATTTGCTTTCATACACACAACAGTTAAAGATAAAGATAAAATAAAACTATGGTAAGGACCTAGTTAAGGTTAAGGTTAAGGTTTACAAGCGGTGCGTATTGAGATTCCATGTTTAAGTACATTACTGTGATTCCCACACTAGATAAAATCTGTATCGTGGGTATCAATACGATTACCTATTTGGAGCCTTGGTTAACAGTTAGTGAGGCGCTGGATTGGTAATAAATTATAATAATTAAATATTATTAAGTAGTTTATGTGCCTAGAACAATTTAATAACACAAAACATCTCAAAATTGACAGAAAACTTGTCAAGTTCAAGTCAGATACGCGCATCTCGGGTTTCGACGCATATTTCAAGGCAAAATATGAGGGTTTTTTGCATCTGTTAGTGTTTTCTGTGCTCCAAAAAGCTTTATCCCGGGAACTCTGGTTGGACTGGATTGATATAATAGCTAACTTTTAACATAGTTTGAACTCTCTTTTTAAAAAACGATAGGTCTAAAATAAATCCAAATTAAAAAAACACGTTTCATTATTTGCTTTCTGCTCGCGGCATCCCTCGTGGTAATATGGACAAAGGTATTCGGATAAAAAGTAGCGTACAAGTTATCTTTGTAACCCCCCCCCGCTTTCTAACCCCTTAAATTTCTATCCCCACCTACCTACTAATACTAAAGCCTACCTACTTTTGATAGGTTACCTACTTACCTACTTTATTAGTTGTTTGTATATTTTAAATTGGCCAGTGATCAATCTAGTGGTATATTTAGGACTCCACGTTGTGTTTTGTAGCTTCCCAGACTCTATAAGAGTTTAGACAATCAAATATTCCTACATGCTATTTAACCCTAGGTATTTATTACCTACATCCGTATATCGTTGCAGCAAGGCCATCGTAAAGCTAGAAAAAGAGGGCGAGCCATTTGAATTAAAAAGAGGGGTAAGGCAGGGGGACCCAATCTCGCCGAACCTTTTCAACTCACTTCTAGAACATATATTTAGGAAATTACAATGGCCACAACTAGGCGTTAACATAAATGGAGAAACTTTGGGCCACTTACGATTCGCCGATGACATTGTCATTATAACAGAGAATCACAAAGACAATACTCACATGATGAAGAGTCTCGACACGGAAAGTAAAAAATGTGGTTTAGACATGAACCCTGATAAAACCTGTATAATGACAAATGGACATAAAGAAAACATATGCATAAACAACAAAAATATTGGGTATGTCGATGAGTACATATACCTAGGCCAGAACATTTCTTTTAGAAGTCACTACATTGACGAAGTAGAAAGACGAGTTAAAAAGGCTTGGAGCTCGTACTGGTTACTAAAACACATCTTCAAGTCCAAAATGAAAATACACTTAAAGAAAAAAGCAATGGACTCCATAGTGACCCCAACATTACTCTATGGCTGCCAGACGTGGCCTATTACTAATGCATTAATAAAGAAAATCCAAGTATTCCAAAGATCGGTCGAAAGGAGTATGCTCGGAATTAAGTTACGCGACAAAATAATATGCATAGATATACGAAATAAAACAAAAATAATAAACGCAGCTAAAATGGCTTGCCGCCTGAAATGGCAATGGGCTGGACATATAGCAAGGACCTCGGACAACTGGTGGAGCGAAAGGATGCTGCACTGGTACCCACGCGGTGAGCGCCGCCCACCCGGGCGCCGCGCCGCCGCTGGGCGGACGACATCGTAGCTGTCGCTGGAGTCACCTGGTCGAGACTCGCACACTATAGAGACCTATGGAACGGGATGGAGGAGGCCTATGTCCATAAATGGACGTCCCAAACCTAATGTTAATTTTTAACTCATGCATGCGAGCGATTATAATATCTACTATAATAAATAAATTTAAGTAAACTAACTCATGAATTCTGTTACCTATGTAAGTATGTTTTATATTTTTCTAGAATAATATTAATGTTAATGTAAATTTATTAATGTAAATGTACTTAAGTTTATTAAGTTGGGAAATAAATGGCTATTTTATTTTATTTTTATTTATTACCTACATACACAGATGTGTTCTATAAGAGTTTATCCTGCCTATTTATATATATGAGTCTACAGTAAGTCCGCTAGTCAGTTCTTATCATGCAAGGGACGAGAGGACATTATCTTTTAGCAACCTAAGTCAGCCGGTATGTTAGTCCTATTCCTTTCATAGGGAACGTTAATATTTTATAATTGTAAAGTGCCCAATTTTCACATACGAATTACGGACATCTAAACGAAACTATAAACTTAAGTTTTTATCATATGCTTTTCAGCAGTAAAATAATTAATCTTACTTATTTTAACCCTTGATAGAGAAAAACAAGTATTTTACCCTTTTACAAAGTGTAAAAGATAAACATATTCAATATACTTAATTGATTGTATGAGGGATTATAATGCGTTGATCAATCCTCCATTATAATAAAATGAAATCCATATAAAGGATTAATTTAAGCTTACTAGCTTTTGTGATAACAAAGACATTAGGTCAAAGTCACACAGATTTGTTAAGTATTTGATGGTTCTATTGGGTAATTACCCTATGACCTTGAAGAATCTTATAGTGTCCCTGGTTTAGCGAACAACTATAATATGGAAGCTACCGTTCCGATCATAAAATAGAATTATCAAGAACTTGTCCTCAAACTATGAGGTTAATAGTTGTAAGAAATTGCTTCAATCTCTATTACCCAAAAGCCAGTGAAGTTTTTATTTTTAAAAGGAAACAAATAAGTTTGATAGATATTGATAAAGTTAAATCAACTGATATGAAAACCATGTGGTAACCTATTATAAAGGTTAGATTTAACTAATTAAGTTCAAAATAAACCTGAACTGGTATAAATACCTGCTGTAAACCTGCTTACAATATAAGCTCTAGATGTTATTTATTTTAATTAAACAGAAATATTGAACTATCATACAGATTTTACAATAAAGATACATTATTTATTTAGTTTCACTTTGTAGTTCTATAAAGATCAAAATATATTTGGTTTTACAAGTTATAATTAATAAATTTTTGGTTTTGCTTTTATTTTATTTAGTAGCTGGTTTAGTATGTCCTAATAGAAGTAATTTATTATTTGATACGCACAAATGAACACCTAACATGTCCTAAATGTGTACCTTTCTATCATGGTCGCATCTAGAAATCTGTTTACAAAACTAGGAGAAACATCTCCACATTTATCAGTAATAGCGTGGTGTGTTGTGATGGCTAATACAGTTCAACTCAGTGCAATGTTGAACTTCTAAGCTGCTAGTAAGAACGAGCTAGTAAGACTCGGTTTGGCCTATCCTAATACTTGTATTGCCCTAGCTCACAGGCCGTAGCCCAGGAATGTGAACTGAGACCTAGTTAGGGACATATGTTAGTGAATATATAAATATATTGATAAAGACTGAACTGGTCACTCCCAGAATGCTGTTCCAGGCCCAGCAATAGGAAGGGTCCCACTTGGACGGTACCTTACCTTTCCCAGCAAACCGAGTCACCACCATTCAGGGAGCATACCGACCCCAATGCAAGGGTATAGTCGGTCTCCGGTCCGCTCCAAAGATATCCAGGCCCTAGCTCACCTACACAGATGGTAACGAGTTTTGTGGACTTCCTAAGCACAAGGGAGGTCCCTAGCTAATTTTGATAATTAAATGCACCGTTTATTTTATTGAGCACACCCTGAGTTTACTGAATTTAAAGTACCCAAGGGTCATTAATCTCCATAAAATTCAAAACAAAATGCTAACACTGATACATTTTCAAACCACAAGGCACACCTATGCTATAGCATCGATGTTCCCAAAGACAATTCATCAGCATTAAATTTATAGAAATAATTAATTTAGTTTGCCCCCAAAACTGTCGGTAGTAGTTTAACAATAAGAGTCAACAAAATTCACAAATCCATAGAGAGAATTTATGAACTGCAACCCCTCATGCCAAGTCTACACCAGATATCTAAACCACCAGTCTGAAACACAAGTACCTTAAGTCATAAAAAAGTATGCCAAAATGCACTTCCGCTTCACACCGGCAGCGTAACGACCTACTCATCCAATTCTCAAAACACGAGTGTCCCTCGAAACTCCCTTCCACGCTTTAAGTCTAGCAGCTATTTTGGTTATATTTCTATGACATTTTAAAAGTACTATTATTATTTTTCTAAGACATTTAAGCGACATCATTCTTTTTCCGACTTACACAAGGACCCTTTTTGTTTGTCAAAATTTTGCTTATATTTTGCAATCATTTTGATGTGAATGGTTAAAAGCGATGGAGGGGGCTACGTTCTATAATCCAAAGAGTTTGTTCTCTTTTACTCATTACGGAATTTTATTTTAATTCCACAAATCGTTCTCACATCCCAAATGACTGAAACAAGCAAAAAGTATTTATTTCAGCTTTGTAGTTCAGGTGAATTGGCTAATGTTTATTCCATAAACATCTTTAATTGTGAATAGTACGAATCGGATATTCTGACTCGTTACATCTTGGTCCAGAACAATATCTAAACCAAATTTCAGCTCAATCTGTTTTGTAGTTTTTGCGTTAAAGAGCAACAAATAATCAATTAGTTTTGTACAGCAATTTAAGACATCTTGTTTCCGTCCCGCGAGAACCGATAAACTGTCTTTGTAGCAAATTTCATTAAAATCGGTTCAGCCGCTGCGGCGTGAAGGAGCGCAGATCATATATACCTACACACACCCTAACTTTCGCCTTTATAATATTAGTGTGATATGTAATCCACCGTAATAGCACATATAAAAAAAACAATTAGCTATCTATTATCTTAATCTTATATACCTAGTACAGTATATACGATATTTAATAGATAAGGCATTCGACACAGTTGATAGTGACGTCCTACTGACCAAGCTAACGTCGTCGGTAGGATTTACTAATAGACTTATTAAAACTCTTAGCTATGTATTAAAATTTAGTTGTAAAAGTTACTAAAACGCTATTTACATGCAGGGTACAATCCACGTATTGCACGTGAACTATTGTGGATATAATATTACAGGACATAATTTTTTACACAACGCTATCTAGCCCCAAACTAATCATAGCTTGTAATATGGGAACTAGATTACGGAGAGAATACTTAATTACTTTGTAAATACATACGTACTATATGATACAACACCCAAACACAGAACAAACATCTGAATTCATCACACAAATGTTTGTCATGGGTGGGAATCGAACCCACAGCCTGCAGCGCAGGAGGCAGAGTTACTACCAACTGAGCTATGAGGCTTGTTATACATATACATATACTGTGGTGTACATAAGGATCCGAGACATGGTCGCTAACTACAGGCCTTGTGAATAATCCCGGGAAGGGTACAGTACACAGTGACATGTACTGTCGCGGACCGCCAGCAGATGGGGCGGCTAAAATGCTGCCGCAGGGATGTGCTATGGCAATATGCTGGGAGGCACTGGAAGGTTAAACAAACATCCCAAGGCCTTCCTTAGCATCAAGGCCATTTAGAGAGTCGTCAGAGTCCCGTAAACCTCACATAGCCTCATCGCACCCTCAATGCGGTGGGGTATCTTTTTAAAGATTTCCCCATCGCGAAAAAAATGCAAGGGAAAAAGCCCTTGTGAATAATTCTTTAAAGTCGCACAGTCAGCTATAGAGAGAGCTATGCTTGGAATTTCACTACGTGATTGAATTCGGAATATGGATATCCGTAAGAGAACCAAAGTTGCTGACATAGCTCTCAGAATTAGTAAGCTGAAGTGGCAGTAGACAGGCCACATCGCTCGCAGAACCGATAACCACTGGGGACCAAAGGTTCTCGCATGACAACCACGATTAAAAGTGAAATGTGTGGAAAGACCCCACTCGATGGACTGACGACGGCTGTTACGGGGAGTCGATGGATGGAGGAGGCTCAGATCCCTATTTGTGGCATCGATTGGGTAAAGCCTAAGTTCAGCAGTGGACGTATGTGGGCTTAAATTATGAAATGATGACTGTGGATATCTTTCGGAACCATTTTACACAAACTGTGGGATTAGCCAAGGAAGTAACCTGAGCGCTCTTGAGTTTTTATTATGAATAATGATTCACCTAGTGTCGTGAAGAATTCCGTCTGCCTTTCATTTGCAGATGATCTAAAACTGCATAAACATGCGGATAAAAATTGATCGGATTGCGGGCGATGATTATTATTATTTTTATTTTATTTTTACAATTTTTGGAAAACTTACAGCTAGGTTTGTACGATAGATTATTGAATAACTATGCATAAATAGGAAGGCCAATTAAAAGTTTCCACAGATAACTAAAGTAAATTATATACGAACATAAACAGATAAAGTAGACAATATATATAAAAAGCAGCAAAATATTAATTTAAAGTTTTCCGTAGGTACCTTGCCCTTCAAGGAATCGACTAGTCCTCTGGCGGAAAGGGGAAGGTAGCGAATAATGTGCAAAATCTCATCAAAAAAACGCCTTGGCTTGTCCTAATACCGATCCCCAAAAAGACCTTTCAGCCCAACGGCAGTGGGACGGGCCTTTGTGTGAGTTGACACGGAATTACCTGTTTCACACAGTTGTGACCACAGATCGTGATTGTCTCTTAGCTGTTTCAAAATGGGAATCAGATCTTTGGCTGTAAGCACATTCATCTTACATTACCGATACTCTAATGGATAAGTAAGTTTCGTTGACTTGTCGTGTGTTACGTGATGATGGTAAGAGGCCTGATGGTATGACTCTTATTCCTTGGAATTGGGTAGGCCTTTGTTGTGGTACGCTGCCTGTGTCATCATCACCATCTCATCTGCCTGGGACAGAAGGGATGATCTGCGGCTGCTTGGCCGAGTATCACAAAAGGTGCAAATATAGTGGTCTAGACGGAGCTTACTTATTTGAGCCTTTTGAGGCAGAGACCTTGGGTCAGTGAGGAACCCTCTGGGTTTTCGAAAGGGCTATTCAGCGTGGCAATGCAGCCAGTTTTATGGGCTCGCTTCCGTCTGGTACTGGTCTGGAACACTTGAGATACCTATAAAGTCCGTTTGTAATAGTGATTCGGTAACCAGACATACTTATGGAAAACCAAATTACCAAGTAGTAACATGACGTCTGTGTTCAAGGCTATGGAAATTGGCTTCAACAAGCGCACCATCAGTCCTGCAGGAAGTCGTTTTTTTTTCTTCGAGTGGGCTCTGTAACAGCCCATGCTCCAAATTTTACGAGCTACCGCCATAAGCTACTGACATGGCTCTTTCTACTACTACTACCTATCTATACTCCATATATACTGTATGTAGTGCCCGATACCCACGGCTTAACGTGCCAAGTACGAAATAAACTTATTTATCGCACAATTCTAGGTGTTTCAAGCCTTCGAGGTTCTACCCAAACTGGGAACAAACAACATATGCCTCAGCCAGATTTAAACCGCAAGTCCGGATTGACAGCACTTTTGACCAAGGAGGTGGCTCCAAAGTTGTATTAAGAAAGAAAGACATAAAGATAAGATATTTATTTTCCCAAAATAGAAAATCGGAATAAAAGGAAAACTATACTATGCTTAAAATAATCTAAACTAGGCTACACTATTAATAACAAAAATACTCAACATCATTAAATTTGGGTTAGAAGGTACCCTGGATCAGCTTTATTGCGAGCATAATGACGATGATGCGATGATTTTCAGGCAGGTCCTTACTAATGAGTATTATTAAGGTATACTCACCACCTTCTCTTCCACAGCAGTGTCATTGTTGTTGTTGCTCCCATATTTTAAGGCACCGTTTTCCATGACCACAACTTCGGGATCTTTCTTAAACTTTTTTGTCACACTATTTGTCCACATCTATTTTATATATTTCACTTCTATCTTTTCTTGTATAATATATACCAGCTCCTCGCAGGCGTAATAAGTTTTTCTTTACAAAGTCCTTGCATCATTATGATTTTGTCTCTAAAAGTATTTTGGCATATTTTGGAAATAGGTAAGAAAAAGCATTGTGTCAACAAACGAACATTGCATATATGGAAATTCTTAAAAACATATTTCACATTAATAACGACAGTCATTTATTTCAGAAATTTAATATCCATATCCGAACATAAAAATATTATAAAAAATGCTAGGCTAGGGGCATTTTAGAATAAAAAACTGGACGTAAATCGATGGTTTATCAATATTTTTGATTTGGTTGGTTCTAAAGAACCGTGATTATCTATTACTTTGAACTAAAAAATACTTTTTTCTCAAAAAATAAACTTGGTTATTCCTATTTCTTAGATAAAGCCTTAGTAGACTTCATTTTACACAATGCTGTTAATAATCTATGGAAATATAGATTCTTGAGAAATCTCTATGTACAAGATGAACTAAGCCTCCTCTAATTAAAATTAGAAATCAATATGTGTCGCTGGATTAGACCTTAAATAGACATTGTCTATTTACAATATCTATTATTATAGTATACCTATATTGTTTTCAATAAGTAAAACGTAGTAACGGTTAATTTTGAGATAGAGATTGCCAAACAATGAAGATTTCGCTAACAGCTGACCCGTTTAATAATTTAACCACAAATAGAAGCCAGTATGAACAACTTTTACATTAAAATAGGATATGCTATAATCAAAACCAAGTTATATAATACAACAAATAAAAAAACAGCGGTTGCTATGTTACTTTTCTTTGTAAACACATTGCTTTGTCCTCCAAGTCACTTTTGTCACTGCGAATTGTTCTATCTTGTGATTTTTCCACTTCGTAACAAACCTATGATATTTTAAATCACTTTTTGATAGGGAACTTTTATAACGAGATGTAGTGTAAATAAATGAAAGGCACGTTTAGAACATTTAGTGGTAATGTTTGATTGGTTGTTTGGTGTGGGCTAGGCGCGTGGCGAGCTCGCGTTGTTTTGGAGCGACGCGGCGCGGGCAGGCGTCACGCGGGCCGCGTCATACTGCGGCGCGAGCTTCAGGCGGGGCCGCGAAATACCGCCTGTGAGCCGCATAGTACGCTCACAGCCACAACTCTACGTTCAACACTTTCAAACAAATACCGTACAAAGCTTTTGCTCAAGTTAATTCTTACTAAGTATTTAAATCAAAATAATTACTCTATTACATTGCTAATATGGACTTGGGTAAAAACCAGCGCATTATCGTTGCATTATGCTCGATGCTGTAATAAAGCTGAGTCAGAGTACCTTTTTACCCAAATTTAAATGTTGTTAGATATTCATATGTTGATTTTTTGTTGTTTTATATGTGTTCGTCATAGTAGCTCAGAATAAGTTCGTTTAAGCAAAGTATAGTTTTATAATTTTTTGATTGGGTAAATAAATTTCTTTTCTTTCTTTCTTTCATACTTACATTGTTGTCAGAATATGACAGGTATGCTTCAGGCAAGTTTCAAGTTAATGGGCTTATTTCATGAACAGTTCCTGGCTCCATCATCAGATCAGTTTGCTGTCTCCTCGTGCTGATTCATCGTGCTAAAATTTGAGACACACAAATATGTTTAGAATTTCAGCTGGGTTGGCATAAATTAACGAATATACAATTTTGTACCACATCCTTACACAGCAAGTTACTTAAAAGCTTCGCCTTGTGTCAGTAGTCCGATGATTTAGTCCTATGATCGGACTGACTTTTTAGTCTCATCAGTCCGATGATGCTGATCAATACAGATCATCGGACTACTGAGCCTTTTAGTCCGATATTTCGTCATAGTCATTTCGACTTTCCCAAAAAAAGAAATGCATTAACTTCAGTTTCTTTTTCCAACATGCTAAATATATAGCTATTTTATCCAAAAACAATGGTATTCCTAGTTTTCCACCAGACAACTGCATCTGAGTTTCTTTAATAAACTTATCTTTTTCTATGTGCCTTCATGTAATTGATTTTCCAAATCTTTTCATCTGTTCGGCTTTTAAAATCGCGAGAGTGTCATAATCTTTTAAATGTTGAAAATTTGTAACATACTAGGATTTTTGTTTATTAGACCATTGATTGTAAAGTTCCACGCTCCGACCACATTGTTTGTTCGATGACGTTCCGCAAATACGCACCATTTGTCGATAAAATTAGCCATCATCCATTATATCTGGAAATAAGTTTTAAATTTTGTAATTTTATTATATATCATCATGAGAAGGCATTTTTTGACATAATATATTGCCAATCATTGTTTATTTCGTGTATTGGCAGCAAAGGTAGAACAGAACACAAACCAACGATACGCCTGTAATTGCTCGATTTCTAGTCAATTGATTTTGCTTTTCGGTCCAAAGCATTTTGGAAATGATAGTAACAACCATTTACATATTCACATTTTTAAATATTTTCAACATCTCTTTTATGGCAGAATTCTCATAGTCAACATGAATATCTTTTAGTCCCCACTCTGGAAGCTGTGATTTTATTAATTGTAATGCATAAAGTGTATGCCTTCACTCTTTTATAAACATATATGTCAAGGGAATTACATTAGTACTTTCTTTGCAACTGGTACAGGAGATGCTTTGAAGGTGCCATCCATTAAATCCATAACATCATTTGAAAGTGTACCTACCCTTGATATTTTTAAAATCGTTCGAAGCAATCTTTCGAGTTCAACTATGACTAACCACTAGACCACAGAGGCGGTTAAAATGTTTTTTATTGCAGTAATCAATTTAAAAACAACATCATAAATTGAATAGGCATTCATAATACAAGAACTAAGTTCATACGCAACGTTACTGTGGTTGTAGAGTAAGGTGACGTAAGTAAAACGGAAGGGGACATTATATCTATACTTTTAGAATCATTATCTCCAATTCTGAAAGTCATCATGCAGCAACAATAGATAAAATATTTTATCGCAACCTTCAAACGACATTTTAATTTCTTTTTGTTGTAGTTTTTTTGTTTCTGTTTGACACGATAGGTAAAAATAGTGAAAAAAAAAATGTTTAATAATTTATTATCGACTTTTTTGTTTAAGTGTACGGCCAGCACCGCACTCAGCCCCACTCACCATCACCAACCCAACACCACACCATCATTTATTATTGACAGACGACCTTGGGCTACATTATTTTCTCTTCAGAGTACCGAAAGGGTTTTATTAGGTCAATGACAGACTTACTATTATTTTAATCTGCAGGGCAAAAATGTAATTACTAAACTCCGAAAATCTTATTAATTTCATATATTCAATATAGTCGGAATGTTTAATTAATGAAGAATGAAGCTAAGTTATTCAGTAAAAGTTAAACGTAAACTTTTTGGCTTTGACGATTTTTATTATATTTTGTTCAAGAAAAGTATAGGAAAAACTTTTTTTGTACGATTGCGATGAGGTCAACGGTGGGGCTAATCTTCCCAGGAAATACCTATTACGTAACTCTCTTATTGAAGTTATTTATTTATGCTATGTCGATCTCACAGTAAAATAAAAATGTACACTAGATTATTTATGATATGATTATTTATAAGGAACGAAAACAAAAAGGGTGTGTCTATTGATTATACACATGATTACACCAAGAAATCGATAATGTCACACGTAGCTATTTGCAATTATAATATTGCACGCATTCCTTAAGCATAAATCATCGGCATAGGTACGTTATTTTTTCACTATCTCTGGGTAGCACCCCCCCCTTCCTGGTAGGTAACTCTAACTAATCGTGAAGATAACACAAGCACCCGTATTTACGAGCTCCCGGCTTACAAAATCCGACGCAAAATTTCATCATCATCATCAGCACCGCAAATGTCCAATGCTGAAAATGGGCCTCCCCAATCGACACCACAAATAGTGATCGTGAGCCTCCTTCATTCATCGACTCGCCGCGACCGCCACAATGTCGTCGGTTCATCAATTGTGGGGTCTTCCCACACTCCGTTTCGCGTTTAATTGTGGTCGCCATGCAAGAACCTTCATGATATATTTTATAATACTAGGGAAACGCCCGGGACTTTGATCCCATCATTCCGTAGGAATTCCTTTACACAAAGGGAAATTACACTGAAAGTTTCTTTGTCCTCTGACTTGAGCTGTGTGTTGAATGTTAGCCAGTCAGTCATTTAGGCACTCAGCATGTCAGCCACACAACGTTACTTCGATGTTGATCACTACGGAAAAAAACCTAATGTTTACCGAAGACGATCGACGGAACTGGTGCCAGGCCTCTGTGGTCTAGTGGCTCGCACACCGATGTCAGATCCAGATCCAGAGATGTCCCGGGTTCAATTCCCAGGGAAGTACAATATTATACTTTGTGTGGTTGGTGGTAGAACTTTGTTCAAGTCCGCCTGGCGTATGTGTAATTCAACTGTTCATATGAGTTGTAGAAGTATTTCAGGTATATTGTTCGCGGTTTAAGAATAAAACCCCTCCAACTAACAGTTTTGCCACAATCACCATGTTTGGAAAACAATATATTATACATTACATTGTTTATGGAAAAAAACATTGCCGGTCGAACTTGGTAGAAAATATGTACGCCGGATAACCTAACAAATAAAAACACTCTTTGCTTGTTTTTTGAGAAAATTTGAGAAGGAAACTTGACACATTTTATTAGAAACAACGTTTGTTTCTGTATCAGTGGACAACTGTTTTTAAAATATTGGTGACATGTTTACGTACCTACAGAGGATGGAACCGCCTTGTTCTATGACTAGTTAATCAGTGTGTGCTTCCTTGGATGTTGATAGAAAGAGGATTCTTTTTAAGCGTTTTTTGAAGCGTTCTTCTATACTGAATGGAGGACTTACAGAATGACAACATTCAGAGAAAGTGTGTTCTATAATCGGTTTTTTTAAACATTCTTGATTAGAATATTATCATATTATTTTAAAACGATATTGAACAAACGCGTATTTTATCTATATTTATCGTAATCGATCCGATTACAGTCCGCCCGCGGCCATGGCTGATGCAACCCGCCGAAACGTCGCGTCTGCATGAAATGCTATAATTTATCAATTTACTGGGAAAACCAACAGCTTCTTTCAATATAGTAACAAACGCTCATAAATAGAAAACCAAATAAAGGTTATCATGTGTAGATACTGAATTAGGTAAACAAACGGTTGAAAACTTAAACTGATTATGTGAAAATAAACAAAACAGACACAATAGATGCATTTGAATAATCCATTCATTCATAATGGTTAATAACTATCTCATAAGTTGAGATACGCTACGAAAATATATCTGCTCACTAGTATTCGTGCTGAGGTTGCGCTAGTGCAGAACAGGTCCAGATCATAGTGCCTATCTAAGCATATTTAAGTTTTCACTTGCTCCCCAAGTTAATACGAGTTATAACTGTGTGTTAAATCCTGTCAACTTAAGTGGAAATTAATTATTTGGTAAAATACGCGATAAACATATGACCAGTTTTTTATTGATGTTCGTTTGTTTCATTACATTATGCAAGTATACATGTAGTAGTTACTCGTAATCCTCTTCGTGCCTCCGCAATTTCTACCGCCATAATTATTTATATTCAATATTTAAATACTATATACTTAAATACACATTTAATACACATACACTTACGTAGATTATGGATTTAAAAAAAATATCCGTGGCCGCTTTTGTAGATAACTCACCGTTGATATCTGTCAGTCTTGCTAAGAAGTCGTTAGTGCGTGGACGACGACTTGAAGCCTAAAACGTAAATGTTGAAAAATGGGCGCGCATAAAGAAACTCGGAAGACTGAATATGTTGAAAAAGATCCCCCGAAAAAGGAAGTTCCAAATTGGTTTTCCCGTTCACTCTTTCTATGGATGTTTCCTGCTTTTTACAATGGGTATCGACGTGATCTAGAGGAGTATGATTTAGTGCCAGCGAAAGGCCTGTATGATTCTAAAACGGTTGGAGATGTCTTGGAAAAGTGAGTACCTAGTTTTTTTTTCTATTTTTATTTGGTTCTCAAAACTGGTCATTACACAAATTAATCTTTACCATTGACTATATACATGTATGAATAAAATGTTTAGTGTTTCTTCTTGATGAAAACACAACATGCTTATACAATCACTCAGTAAAACAGTTACTAGAACTCTTGAAATATAACTGACTTAAAACAGAGAAAAATAAAAGTTAAAACTGGGTGAGTTTTTTCCCAGGGTCACTGAGGCCAAGTCTGAAACCGTGAGAGAATCGAAAAGTCAAGTTTTGAGTTACGTGCTCGATAAAAAAAAAAATAAGTGCTACAAATCTAGTTCGAAAATCTATTTTTTTATAGTTTTCCTGGAAAATGTAGATATTGAATTTTTTTTTGTATGATTACTATGGAGTTTTGTATATTTTTCACAATGGAGTCGCTATTGTGCAACACTGGAGAATTCAGAAATTTGGTCCATGATATAAAACCAACTTTATTCCCATTTTAAAATGTATAAGTAAATTTGTTTTCAAACGCTACAATACGCTACTTTGCTATGCAAAAGTTGTTGTGTCTTCGCATTACCGCTATAGTTGGCGATAACAAGCTTTTTGAAGACGTTCCGAAAAAATCTAGTTTCTAATAAGAAAAATTCTACACGAACAGTAAAGAGGATATTTTAATAGCTTAGCTTACGCATTTCAGACTATACATACAACCTTTACTTCATAAAAAATAATTAAGTTGAATTAGTAAATTTTCAATTTTGAAAGTGTTCCAACAACTTTGGGCACATAGTCATCTCACATTTTTTATTATTATCATACAAAGAACTCAAAAATGCAAAAAAATATTTTTTTCAATATCTCAGTTTTCCAGAAAAACAATAAAAAAAATAGTTTTTCTTTAATGCAGAACTTGTTTTTTTTTAAATGGAGCACGTAACTTCTAACATGACTTTTCGATAACTCTCACGGTTCAGACTTGGCCTCAGTGGCTCTGGAAAAATCCTTACCTGTATATCAGTTAAACTAATCTAACCTAATCATCATTGAGAGAAGGCAGTCTCATACGAGATAAAGGTGGTTTTCGAAAAGATGTGCGCGTTAACGGGTTAAAACGCTTTTTATGTCTTGTAGGGTTGTCACTCCTGTATTTACATAAAGGGTTGCAAAAGGGGTAAATAAGATTGAAGTACGTGTAGTATGTGTTAAAACATGAAATATCATATGAAATAGGGTTGAGACTGCAGATTTCAAAATAAGTTTATTTTTGCCCTTATTAGGGGTGGTTTTTAAGACGGAGGGGGCAAAGGATGATCATCAGGTCTTCTAAGATAAGAAGGGTATTCGAAATTTCATTAAAGCTGATCTATTTATATACTGATTTTCACTCAGTGTGTCGATAAAATCCAAGAATGACTTTTGGGGTGTCTGTATATTCATGCAAGGGTTTTGACTGCGTATATTCCATATCAACAGTACATTATTGTCCTCTACAATGTGGAAAGAACTTTCTCTAATAACTGTTAGGTACGGCCATTATCACCACGCTTATCAGACAGATTGGTGCTCACAGTGAAAATGTTGTTTACACAAAGAAAAAAGCTGCAGCCTCTTTCGTTGACTTTACGATATTCGTAGGCTGGAGGGGTAGATTTTTAAACCACGAGTGAAAGCACTTTTCAAAACGATATCAACCTTTGTTTCTTGTTAGTAAGGATATTGATATATTAAGAGCCTCGAACACTCAGGATTTTATTATCTGTGACTCAGGTGAATAAAGAGAGTTCGAGAAAAAAGTGCTCAAGTAAGGTAAGAAAGGTATAATGAAAGTACACTGTTATTGTTTGTTGATTACGTTCTATTTGAAAAATGATCTCCGTCACAAACCAGACATCACGGTTATTTATTAGTTTATAAAAGTTTAGTTACAAAAACGTTTGATCACAATTTTGAGATGGGAAGCGATTATGTGGCCTACGATGTAGCACGTTGGTCTCGAAGACACCTATCAGCCTCGCCTAGAACTAACCCTTGTAATTTTGTTGTTGCAACGCATTCCACAAATTCCGTATCGTAACATAAGAAATGCTAGTTTATGGGCACTAGATTACGCCTGCTGAGTCCACTTCAGTCTGGTTTCCGTGCTCTGACTGTGGTGTAACACAAAGTGCGCGTGTCCCACAGGTGTTCTTTCCCCTCTTTTATTTTCTATCTCTTGTAAATGCAATTACTTATATGATTTCCTCTAACTACCATCTCTATGCTGACAATCTGCAAATCTACTGTCATATTATCGTGGATGAGATTCCCGATGGTATTAACCAAATCAACTCTGACCTTTTCAGTATCAATGAATGGGCTAAGACTTTCGTACGATAGCTAAATCCGTCAAAATATCAAGCTATTCATGTTTAGAACTCCCTATTCAAAGAACTACGTTTCCAAAATTTTATGACGGCCTGCAAGTTTTGTCAACGAACTAATTCCCTATTCAGATAGGGCCAATAATTTGGATGTGATATTTTATAACAACTTGTCTTAGTCATGTTAATGAGATCAGAAGAAAAGCCAATTTTTACTTGCAGTCATTGAACGCCTCGAGAAGTCCTTTTCCTTTTCTTTTTCAAACTGCAGATAACTCTTGCTCAGTCGTTGCTATTGCCCATTCTCGACTATAATCTCCGTGACATCGAGAAAAGTCACTTTTCTCGATGTCACGGAGGAGCATCTTATCAAACTTGTGCATCCGTTTTGTTTTCGATTTGCGTGAACTTGATCACGTTTCTGAGTTCCGTTGTCAGTTACAATGGCTTTCTATTTGACGCCGTCGTGATTTACACGTCCTTTCTTTTCTTTATTATATCATATTATATATATCTTTATTATCGACTAAATCCTAAACTAACTAAAACTGAATCAACCTTACTACTCGGATGTCTTTCACGATGAAGGCGGTAAAGCTTGGAACTCTCTTCCCATGCCAATCGAGCTAGTCTATCGCTCAACGTATTTAGGATAAAGTTAAAAGAGTACTCATTGTCTATGTTAACATAGTAAATCTATGTATGATTAGTATATTTATTCTAATAATATTTTTCTAAAAATAATAGGAATATATGTTAGGAATGTTTGTTTGTTCTTATTTGTATGTAAGTTTATTATTATTATTTTATCAAGCTTCACATTTTTCTTAATGTAATGTACATATTTATATCACATATCTACATATTTTATTACAAGGTGAAACAGAATATGTGTACTAAGCAGTGGGGGGGCTT
The DNA here is from genome assembly GCA_951394065.1 of Venusia cambrica. NCBI lineage: Eukaryota > Metazoa > Arthropoda > Insecta > Lepidoptera > Geometridae > Venusia > Venusia cambrica. Next base: position 9,357,092 of record OX596054.1, read on the forward strand.
TTCGGACCAGGAAAAGTATTTGTTGTGGTGGGGAGATAATAGTGAATTCCCATTTTCAGTTTCCCATACAAATCTTTTCATTTTCTCAATGACAATAAATAGTGACGACTCTATTCCTTTACCGCACTATGCATGTAGGTAGGTAGGTATCAGTTAGTGCAATTGTCTGTGTCAAAGAGTATTAAGGACAGATGAACCAATTTTAGTGAGAACTTGGAGTCATCTCGTGAAAGTAGGTTATTAGATAGAACATACACATTGATAAATTACATAGGCACCTACAGTTACAAAAAGACGATAAATGCGATATTGGACGAGCAAAAGTACATTATAGGAACGATTATTTTGTATTTTAGCTAACAGATAGATAAAATTCTTATTGATTTGACAAATTAAACCTTCTAGTAATGGATTGTCTCATTAGCAGCCCAGGCTTTTCGACGATTTTCCTCTGTTAGTGAAAGCGCTTTTCGTTCTTTGTGATTGTGACCTTCTGCTATGTTGCCTTATCTGTCTAGAGCTGAGTTCATTGACGCGAGTTAAGAAACAGCTGATTTTAGGGTAGTCTCAACTCAAAAAACCAGCTGTCAGAACTTTGATCCTGTTTTACGAAAAACTTTGAACCAAAATTCAAAAAGTCGTAAAATAAACGTTGTTCCTCGAGTCGGGTCGGATAACCCCGTTTCGGCATAGTACACATATTCTGTTACAGGTTGTATATGTGATCGAGGGTTTGCTGTTCAACTCTATAAGGGTTAAGCTCGCCTATGTTCATATTTTTTTATTTTTTATTTGTTATAGACGTGATTGTGTACAATAAAGAAATAAAGAGACGTCATTTGTATGTATTTAAAATGATACACCTTTTCATTGTAAATACATACAAATTACTCAATGTAACACCCACACTGCACACTGCTGAGCTGTGAGGCCAGTTACAGTGGTTCCGAGGATTTGTTATTTTTACTTTTGTAACCTTTTCACTCGAGTGTCTTTATGGAAAGACAGAAGAATGTTGTTGACAGTTGACAGGCGTGGAAGGACATAGCGACCATAAGACGTAGTGGGTATAATTCAAAATGATTACGTAAGTACTCGTAAGTAACAGAATTCCAGCCTTCTGATAATAAAATGTAAATAGTTCTCAAAAATATGAATAGTTTATTTTTTCATGCTATCTATGAAATTACAAATATTATTATCTCCTTATTATTAATATATATATTTATCTCCGACAAGTAGGTTGACAATAAATGAACGAGTCATAATTTTATAAAGTAATAGAACCCGCGCAGTTTTACTAGCCCAAAGATAATAATTGTTTTCGAAAACATTGATGCAGACAACCTCTCTTAGGTTAGCGTTCGACTCTCGATCCGTTCCTGTGTTCGATTCCTGAGTCTGAGACATCTACTTTTGTCAGGATTTTAAATTTTACATTTTTATAAGTTTCTAGTACTTAGTTACGTTAGTAACGTAGTTACGAATCAGTATTTATAAAAAGACTGACTTATCAGATATTCAAGTGATTTTAGATGAGAACTAGAACTATCTTAGGACTTTAACTAAAGTAGTAACTAAAGTTAGGACTTTAGTTACTACTTTAGTTAAAGTCCTATAACATAACAACTATAATAATAAAGAACTATCTTAGGAGATAGTTCTGGATGATCTGGATGATACAGATGCGAAGACATCAGCGGTTGTATTGGGTTGGAATATTATTCAATAGATGCGTAGATCCGTTGTTCTTACAATGATAACGCCTAACGTTATCTTATCATATTTATTGCATTTTAGGCACTAAGGTAGTCAGGTTTAGGTCTAAAGAAATTTATTCTCAGAAGGACTTCGTCATTTACATGTGAATAGGTATTTATATTAAAGTAGATTACTGTTTATGTAGTTGATCGTTCGATTGCGTTGAGTTTGATGTTTTTGATAAGTATGTACAACTTTCGATAGGTTATAATCAGGTAGGTATTATTATACTCATTCCAGTAGTCTATGCAGGTATCTAATAACCTGTTAAAAATACTTTTTAGAAGTATAATACCTTGAGATTTATGCAGATACCTATACCTGACTAATAGTTTAGCCAAGGTTAATTTTATGGTTGGTTACCGTTGAAAAACTGTTCATACCGTAATCAGCTATGCCAAATCTACTTTATTTTTGTAAAATGAAAATAATATAAGGCCAACAAGTGAAGGCTGCTACTTAGTTTAGAGAGTTCTACTTTTAGTTAAGAAAGAAGTACTTAAATAATATGAGAAATACTTATTATATAAGTTATTTAAAAAAAAAATGGAACCGACTTCACTCTCTAAAAAATATCTCTAAGGGTAAGGGTCATATAATTTGATGTTGGTGCCGAATTGCCAAGCGACACAACATGTTTATTGTATGGCACAGCCTTCAAATTATATGAACTTACCCTTAGAACTATTTTTAAGTTTTTAGTAAAAATAATTTATTATTCGCTTTTTTGTTGTAAAACCTACGACACCACGACAACACCCTATTTGAGAGTCGTGTGAGGGTGCAATAATATGGGATTTTAGGAAATATCTACGCAATGATGGGAAATAAATAAATCCAGATGACCTAAGCAAATGTTAAGAATCGATTCATACTACGGTGCAAAGCACCCCTGCCCCCTCAGCACGGGGAGGAGATAAAAATGTTGTCCTCTGTTTTTATCCACCATCAGGAGACAAAATTCTCTCGAAGGTGGATAAAAACAGATAACAAAATTTTTATCCCCGCCCCGTGCTTAGGGGGCTGGTGCACAATGTCAGGATCATGGGAACGATTTTACGTTCCCATTATCAAATATCAAATATCCGGTTTTGGCGACTATAGAACCTTGAATATCTTGACACGCTATGATACTTTTGAGCTACCTTATGAGTCGACACGACTGTAAGCGCTTAGCTTAGGTATAAAAATATCTTGTAACATATTTACGATAATAGTTAAAGAGCATTTTCTGTCATTGTAGTTCCATAGCTTAACATAATTTATGTATTCGTCTATACATAAATTCATCTTCATCATCATCAAGCTATCGCAGTCCACTGCTGGACGTAGGTCTCCCCCAAGGTGCGCCACTGAGCCAGATCTTTGGCCTTTCTCATCCACTCTCTGCCCGCCACTGTACGGAGGTTGTCGCTCCATCTAGCCGGAGGACTTCCTACACTACGCTTGCCTAGACGTGGTCTTCACTGAAGGACTCGTTGAACCCACCGGTTATCGGTCCTTCGACAAATACGGCCCACTGCCACTTCAGCCTGCTAACTTTTTGAGCTATGTCGACCACCTTGTTTCTCTGTCGGATAACCTCATTCCTGATTTATCCTTCAGATAAACGCCAAGCATAGATCTTTCCATAGCACGCTGAGTGATTTTCAATTTGTGGACTAGCCCTATTGTCAGTGTCCACGTTTCGGCAGCGTAGGTCATCACAGGTAGGCGCACTGGTTGAAGACTTTAGTCTTCAGGCACTGCGGGATGGACGACGAGAAGACCTGACGAAGTTTCCCAAATGCTGCCTAGCCCAGCTGGATTCTTCAGTTTAACTCTTCATCGAAGTTGTGTCTTCCTAAACGAAGAGTCTGCCAGAGGTAGACATACTCTTGCACAACTTCGAAAGGAGTCCCGGCGATAATAATCGGTTCTGGGGTAATACGAACATTGATCATAATTTTAGTTTTTTCTATGTTCATACCCAGACCGATTCGACGGGAAGCATCAGCTAAGCTGTTCAGCATTGTTTGCAGATCCTGCAGCGATTCCACCATTATGACGATGTCGTCAGCAAACCGTAAGTGTGAGATGTGGTCCCCGTTTATGTTGATGTGCCCATTCCAACTCAGCGTCTTAAACATGTCTTCCAGTGCGGTTGTGAACCATTTGGGGTTTAACATCCTCTTATCTAACTCCGCGACGCAAATGGATAGGTTTAGACTGCCGGTTCTGTACTTGGTCTCGAGAGATATAGCTTAACATAATTTATGTATTCATCCAGACATAAATCTTATTCTATTTATTATATATTATATATGTGTACGTATTAATATATGTAAAAATATATTTGATAAATAAATATATAAAATATTGTATTTATATTATAGAATAAGTTGGCCTTATATTTATATATTTAGTAGGTATTAAACATATATGTGTAGGTATACTTTTGATACATGTATGTATATTTCAATTGTCTATTAAAATTTTACTTTAATTCAAGTAGGTACAATTTTCTACCTTTTCAGAGTATCACCTCTCTCTCTCAAAGGTTTGCTGGTAGAAAACTCTTTAAGGGTTAAGCTCGCCTCTCCACATATGTACCTATGACTTATATGTTTAAATGATATTTATGTGTATAATTAAGAATTACTAATTACTAATAGGTGCATAATCATTAGCTAGATATTTTATTCCAGGACACGTCACTATCGAAGCTACCAGTGTGCTGTATGCATTTGTAAATCTTTGTTATCAGATTTAAGCATCAGGAAATATAGCGATGTTTGTAAGTAAGTGAAAGTGACACTTACTTACAAACATCGTCACATAAACAGAAACAAAAGGAAACTGAAACTGTCCTCTGTATAAAATCGTCTTGTCATTAGTTTTCACTGAACGAAGTAAATTGTTACATCTTGTATAATTATTACATGTTACATCATGTACACCTGCAGTGGAAATAAATGAAATATCATCAAATATAAATCAATATAATCATGGATTAGATAGTAAATTTCGTAGGTAGTCCTTAGCAACAAATATCTAACATTTTAATTTTAGTATAAACGTAGTAGATAAAAGCTAAGCTAATACAAACTTGTTTTGCGAGAGAGATCTCTCACAAAAAGCCTCATTGATTTGGAGCATATCTTAAAGCCATTTATAATTTACATTAATGTCATTAAGATATGCTATTTATATTTTGCCTCATAGTTTGATTGATAAAATATAATAAACCCACCAAGTGCGAGTTGCACACGCACACTGAGAGTTCCGACCCAATTTCCGGCGTTAAAATTTATGTTTTTTATTTTATTTTATTTTAGAATTTGAGGAAAACTAACAGCTATTAAAAAAAAATGAAATGAATGTTAAATTAAGTTATACGGATAGTAAATTCGGTACTGTATATTTGTATGCATGTGGTAATGTTTGTGAGGGCATAACTCTCGAAGCAGTTATCTAATTATTATGAAATTTATATAACGTAAGTAAAAATTGATTGCCGTGGGGGATTTATTATATGTGAGGTAGTTTTTGAGGTATTGGAGTGAAAGTAAATACAATACAACTCACATATTTTGAATCTGTTTAGAAAAAACATATTTGATCAATTCAAGATTTTGAATATGTAGAGAATATATAAATACTCATCAACCGGTATGAGGATTTTTTTGACAGTATTATAATAAATAAATATTATAATAAATAGGGGTGTTAAGTGAGACTAGAAGATTTTTGGCTTGTTGGGTGTCATTTGAAAGAGTATTGACTGCAAATTCATAAAATATATTTAAATTTTTAATAGGGGTGTTGTTTTTTTAAAAGGAGCTGGTTAAGAGGGTAAAACGCTTCAAAAAAAATTGTGTATTTACATTAAGGGTTGCAAAAGGGGTAAATAAGATTGAAGTCTTGAAGATGTGTGAAATCGTGAAATATCATATGAAATGGGGAGTGCAGATTTAATAATTTGTTTATATTTATTGTCCTTATTAGGGGTGGTTTTTTAGATGAAGGGGCAAAAGATAATCATCAGATCTTGAAAGATTAGAGAGGGTATTTGGAATCTCATGATCTGGAGGATGTTCACAACGTACCGCCACGTCCCTCGAGGGAGAGAAGAAGTGAGGGGAGCGGGGTACGCCGCACGGGAGCTAACACTCGCCGCCCTGATAAAAACGCGCGCGCACGCAATATTTATAACACCTACCTATTTCATAGTCTTCAAAATTCGTAATATATTTTGTAAGCAAAGAATTGTTTCATTTGTTCACTGCAACAGACGGTATTACCTACTGTTTTTACAAATATTTACACTTATGTATTTTTATCATTTGTAATCCGTCGCAATACATAAACTTTGATACATATCAAACGAGTTTTTTTAATTGTACGTCAGGGAAGCGTTTGGCCTTCATCTCACCTGGTTTCAAGTTATGATAAGGCCCAAGGTTGACTTAACAGACTGAGGAACTGGTTATCTTTACCTCTACAATTTAGAAAAGCTTGCCACCAACCAAAAGAGCCTTTGAAGTTCAGACAGGCAGACAGGCAGACAGACTGATGGACGAACAACGAAATTTTATTAATCAGGAATTAATAGGGTTAAATCGGCACGGGTACGAAACAAAAACTAAAAATGATTTCTTTTGTTTCAAGGAACTGGATAGCGGAAGAAGTGGCAGCAAAAGCGGCCGGCAGAAAACCTTCATTTATAAGAGCTCTGGTCAAGAGTTTCGGTTGGTCCTATATGGCGGGTGGTTTGTTGCAATTCATTAGTGTTGCAATACGGTAAGTGCACCATACACAACTAAAGATTTTTAATCTTGAATCTATTCCGTCAATTTATATACTTTGAGCTCAAATAAATATTTAATAACAAATCCGCAAGTAACTTGCAGCGCAGTGCTCGGAGGGCACGATAGCCAGGGGCTAATCAACTTAGCAAAACACTATATTAACTATTTCCTGTAGTGGCCATTCTGCGATGATACCATTCTCATAGTGAAGCAATTAGTTTAGGAGAATCGGAGCCCTGGTTTACCTGGTTTAAGTGTTTCATCTCCGATCGCATGAGGATGCCTCTTGCAGAGGTGAAACACGTATCGATTGATTTATTCAATGGAACTTAGTGGATTAACATGTTTTTATTTCAAGTGATTGCACTTGGTCACAACAATAGGTAGTTATTTATTCTAATTTGCTGGCCTGAATACGACCATTCTTTGGGTCACGTGTCGCAATAAATGATTATGATAACGTAGTTTGAGCTATATATAAACCTAAACCCAGAAAAATATTTAGTAACATATCCAATATGTCTACAAATGTTATTATGACACAAAAATTCACAACTCGCGATGGGACTCGAACCCGCATCTTTTCCTGCAGCCGGAAACGCTCTAACCAACTCATCAGGTGATCAGCGCTCAAGTTGAGTATCAATATGATATAAAAATTCGGAATTTACGTCAGAACCCTCGTGGCTCAGTTGGTTAAAGCGTTTCCGGCTTCAGGAAAAGATACGGGTTCGAGTCCCGTTGCGGGTTGTGAATTTTTGTGTCATTATAACATTTGTGGACATAGTGGATATGTTACTAAATATTTTTTTGTGTTTAGGTTTATATATAGCTCAAACTAAGTTATCATTATCATTTATTCAACACGTGACCCAAAGAATGGTCGTATTTAGGCCAGCAAATTAGAATAAATAACTACCTACGCAGTTTGGCAATGCAGCCATTGTGTCTTGGGCACGCCTCCGTCTGGTACTGGTCAGGGACTGTTGAGTTGTCTATAGACCGTTTGTAGCGGTCCTAAGGTAGCCCGACTACTTACCTTTCACATATGTAGTTAGTTTAATTGTTTTTTTTTAATGAATACATAATTTCTATACATAAATCGATTTATTGGGAAAATGGGTTAACAAAGATGAAAAATGTTGTCGGTTAGGTATAGCCTTACGCTGGCGCGTAAAATCGCAAAAAAAAACTAATAATACTAGGCCAAAACAATCACAAAAAAAAGTGTTTCGCCAACACCAAACTACTGATACAAGAGGCGGCTCATAAGTCCGGTTGATGTATCCAACCGGACGAAAATGTATTATTAGTTCGGTCAACCGGACTAATAACCAAACTAAAGATACAAGACCGCAAATTCGATCGTCTGGGGAAGTACCACCTATTTCAGCCTCCAAGCAGCATTACTGTGTCTAGTTTGAAGAGTTTGGTTGCCAGTGAAATTCGGGCACGCGAGGCTTACTACCTTTTCGACCCTCTTGACGGGCGCTACAGTGCCGCGTAGGCCAAGTTTTTTTTTTGGATGTGACCTACGCAATACGCAATCCTAGCTTCGCAAAGGCTTTGTTATAGGCAAGAGATGCATTTAACATCAGGTGGGCTATTTCCATGAGCTATAACACGAATCTCGGCATGTGGATGTTTTACTGTGACCACGACGCGTTGCGAGCGTTTTTTGCGCTCAATGAGCGTTTTCGCTCTATGAGTGTAACATATATTACAAAACATTGCAGTTTAGTTTTTTTATTGTATGACGGGGAAGCGCTTGGGCTTGAACACAGTCCTGCCACCAACCAAACCAAGCACAGTACTGTACCCTGGGGATCGAGCTCAGGAACTCGGGATATGTTTGAGCTGGCGTTTTTTGTTAAACGTAGGCTCAAGCTCGTACCTCTATTCGTTTAATGAATGAATTAATGAATGAATGAATGAATGGATGAATGAATGAAATGAAATGAAAAATACTTTATTGTACACCTTAAAAATAAAAACTGGATAACTTAATATTTCGATACTTTTTCTTATGGGTTGAGCTAATCGCCATATGTAATGTGAAATGGGCATGCGGAACAATACCCAACGCCTAAATCGATAATAACCTCCTAGAAAATGTAATACCTCCGTGTAGTGTACTACCTTGTAGGGTAACGGAATCACGGCTTTTGCTAGGTGGTCATGGCTGCGCGGGAGAGCCAGTAACTTTTGGGAAAGCTCGCTCCTTGGTAGATGTCGGCCTAAAACTAGAGGTCAAGAGCTAACCCGTCTTTTAAGTAAATAATACCATATAAAAATAATAATCATAAATCTTTTTTTTATGATTTTATTCAATAAAAAGTACAATTAAACTAACTATGTACAATGGAATCAGTCAGATTAATAATAATAACAATTATTTTCTCACAAAGCAGATAGGTACAATCTAGAAGCTAAATAAACATAATATAATGCTGCAGATAACGTTTCCACCTGTAAAGCGAGATACTGGTGCTTGAAATAGGTAGAATACCTGTGCCACAGGACACCAGTGCCCACCCTCCGTAGATTTACCTACTGAGCACTTAAACAAATATTCAAATATTTACCTAAGGACCGTTACAAACGGCCTATAGGTAACTCAACTGTTCCAGGCCAGTACCAGACGGAAACGTGCAGAATAAAAATTATATAAATTATATAATTTTTGATATCGATCTAGCTATGACTTTTCATCAAATGCAGGACATTCATACCGTTGTTATTTGGTGAGCTGCTCAAATACTGGTCAACGGATTCAACGATGCCTCAACAGACTGCTATGTACTATGGCGTCAGTATGATCTTAGCGAACTGGGTTAGTGCGTATTTCAACCACCACGGAAATTTGTACTGCCAGCAGTATGGAATGAAGCTCCGAGTGGCCACGAGCTCGCTCATGTTTAGAAAGGTTAGATACAAATTCAAATGTACCTAATAAGTCGCAAAATAAGTATCTAGATATTCTATATTATGCATATTCTTCTATGCTTAATCTTCTCATTTTTAATGGTGAAATTTGTCATCAGTTATTTTGTTTACGTTTGATTTTGTTTGTGTCTATTTAGTTATGAACTATGTGTTTTTGTACCTTGTTATTACCAAGTGGAAAAGGATCTTGTTTTCGGAAATAAACACTTTATTATTAGTGCATAGCTCTAAGAGCTGTGTGGCCTAGTGGGTATGGGCCCGCCTTCCGATCCGGGGTATGTGGGTTCAAATCCAGTCGTGCACCATTGGACTTTTCGGTTATTTGCTAGTTTGTGAGCGCATTTGACACATGCACGTGTTCTGAAGGTGAAGGTCACATTGTGAGGAAGCTGGCATGTCCGTAGGACCAAAAGTCCGAATGACTTGTGTCACAGGCTAGTTAGCTAACCGGCGATGGCGATGGGCTTGCAACCTGTCACGTGTTGAATACTAGCTACTTGCAAAAACGAGTGCATGTGCCAAATGTAAGATTGGACAAACCTCTGACTACCCCGTAGTTGGTGATCCTCATAAGATCTACGCACTGAGTAGTGATCAGAGGTGAATCCTGGAAGGGGAAAAAGTCATGAGTCTATTTATTTTATTATATTTCATTGAGAGGTTTGTTTCGAATGCTCTTGTGTAGTTTGTGTAAGGTATTTAATCACAGAGATAATCCTACGAAAAGAAAGCTATTAACGCAATACGATAAAAGTGTGTTTTTATTACACCTTTTCTGAGCACACTTTTTTTCAATCTCTCTTTGTTCACCTGAGTTTTGAAGGCTAACACTAACACTCATTCTATGCAAAGCCAGAATGAGGGCAAGTATGTCACCATAGTAACAATTCTAAATTGTTGTGTTCCGGCATTTTAGAGGTAAGATAACCAGTTCCTCAGACTGTTGAGGGTCCGGGTGAAGTGCTCTTCTACTTTCGGCCTTGTCCTAACTCGAAATCAAGCGCTTCCCCGTTATACAAAAAAAAAAACTATTGATTGAAAAAACAATGAATACATAGTAAAAATATGAATACAATGAATTGATCTTTTTCATAAGTCTAATTTAAACAAGCCAAATATTATAACGTCACTTTCTTACATGACCTGATGATCATCCTTTGCACTATAAAGTCCTCAAATAAAGACATTTTAAAATCTGCTATCTAAACCCTTTCTCATGATATTTTAAAAGACTTCAATGTTATTTACCCCTTTTGCAACCTTTTATGTCAATACAGGGGTGGTTTCAGTAAATAAATTACCAAATAGTAAATTGTGAAGTCAACCCTATTACATGATTATACTACCAGCCGCTTTACCCTCTTAACGCGCCCTCATATTACAAAGCCACCAATCAATTTTAATTTATGTCACCTCTTAGCATTAAATTTCAATAAAATAGGCCGTCACAAACATAATACAGTGCCGAATTTCCTAACATAAATCGGAGATCTCGTTCGCTTCGCTCACTCTATCAATTATTATTTTATGCTGGCCTAGGGCTCGAAACGTCTTTCATATCACTACTAATAATAAATAAATAAATAAATAAATATTACAGGACGTTATTTTTACACAGCGCCATCTAGCCCCAAACTAGGTAACTAGTCAGCGGTGTGCTCATAACTGGTTTCAATTTGTCTTTCTAGCATGTATGGTGATTTTAGTAAAACTTTCCATCGGTTACAGGCCGATAACCTGAGTCACAGCTATGTACTAGGTATGTAGTGTTTAGTCCGTCATGAAGGAAGTTTCATTTATGTTGCAGGTAATGCGAATGGGCAATGCCGCATTAGGAGAGACAACCGCTGGCAAGGTGGTGAACATACTCTCGAACGACCTTCTGAGATTTGACATGGCGATGACTTTCATCCACTTTGCTTGGATCATACCGATACAGTTAGCTGTTGTGTGCTATTTGGGATACTTGCAGGCAGGTTACGCTGCTCTAATAGGACTGGCTGCCTTGATCGTAATTGCTCTACCTAGTCAAAGTAAGATTTTCATACCCACTTACATCATGGCATGGGCTAGACATCAGCTCGATAGCTTAAGCGACAGAAAAAACATGTTGTGCCGACCCGATATGTAATAGTAGTAAAAAAAAGCGAGGAAGTGGTGATGCTGAAGGAACCATGTGGTCAGCCTCATACACTCCAGAGATTTTGCGCACAGCTTCGATACAATATTGATATTGCGATCAAATTTTAAGAATCCTTATTCGCTCGCAGACGCAATGCGAGCTGCGACGAGATTAAGGCGGTAGATTTATTTCTGTTCTGTGGCTTTGGTCTTTATCTGGGTTCCTAGATCCATCTACTAGGAGGCGTTTTCTATTTTTCGTCTAGAATAAAAACTAATATTTTGCATTTAAACTATTTGGTAATCAACATCGGGGCTGTTGTGCACGGGGGCAGTGGTGCATTGCCCGCATAGTTACATATAAGTAAGTAGGTAATTTACCTTATATTATGTCCCAATTCTTTGATCTTTTTCATTTTGGTTGTGAGATCTTTGATTTTTTTATTCAAATGATCCAGCTTGACGCATATTGCTTGGGCTCTATTTAATTTCGTTATCAAACTGAGCGGTTTAAAAGACATTAGCTTCATTAAAACTGCAAGGTATCAATTGCTTGCTCACAGAAAGAAAACAAACAAAACCAAGCGGAAATGCTGAAAATTCAATTATAAACTCCCGACCGTTCATTCCGCAGGAAGCAATGGACTTTTGTTAACATCATAATACCTCCTTGTGTTTTTTGGGTAGGTATTTGTACGGATGAATAATTTAGCTTTCATTTCAGAGTCGATGGTGAAAAAAGTAATTGTATTCACAGATTCATGTAGTAAGCTGTAGATTTGTATTTTAGTGGGACTTGGCCGAATCCTTGGAACAATAAGGTTCGCTACAGCTGAGAAAACAGATGAACGAATCAAAGTTATGAGTGAAGTCATCAGCGGAATTCAGGTAGGTAACATTGAAATAATTAACTAAAAGAGCTATCACTGTGTAAGCCTTGTATTGATGTTGTCTTTAATATTTTAGGTTATAAAAATGTACGCCTGGGAAATTCCATTTACAAAGATAGTAGGTCAAAAGCGAGCCGAAGAACTAAAACAAGTTTGGAAAGGAACTCTACTTCGGGTTATTTTTATCGGGTTTCTAATTTTCACCGAGAGAGCTGCGCTGTTCATCACTATCCTTACATATATTCTGCTTGGGAACCTTATGAGTGCTACTGTCGTAAGTAAAACTGTTGTTTGTATTTTAGTATTCTAATGTTATTATTCCTTCTAGTATTTTTTGTCTAGGCAAGACGTTGACTTGTGCCTATAAAGGAAACCAACCCCTTATATAAACTCTTAGTAAAAATAGTTACATTTAAATGAGTTCAAAAATAATTATTCAAAATTACAAATAAGTACTAAAGGGTTGACTTGAAATATATAATATAAATAAGGGGCAACCTCCAGTTGTTTCTTCAAACTGTTTGCAGTGTATATACCTATATAGTTGGGATGGGCCGAAATTCGTTTCACATTCGGTTTAACCGAACTTCGGCAGTTTGTACTGACTGACTGACTGATGACTTTTTGGCATTCGGACATTCTGCCGAAAGTCGGTTCAAATTCCAAACATTCGGTACAAGAAAATATTAAATTACTCAACTGTTTTGACTATAATTAAATAAATGAACCAGTTAAATAAAATCAGAGGCATTTATTTATTGTTTGTTACTTTAAAATTAAATATTTTTATGAAACGAAATAAAAAAAAAAGGAATTGATTTACATTCTTCTAAGCAATATCTATGCAAGATATGCAAGAGTAAGAAGTGCATAGATCATAATCAATAAGATCCATAAGAAGTCAATACCGGGATCCCGTAATACCCGGATAGGTATTGAGGTTTCTTCAAATGGGTGGAGTAAGCGAAGCATTTCTTTTAGAATATCCCATTATGATGCGGTTTGGAGTGGACAATGAGCTACGATACGACAACCCGCTGCTATGGTTTAGTTAACATTTTTTTATGCTTGTAAAGCATTGTGAATTACTTTCGAGAAAGCGCGGTGCAAATAACCGAAGTTCAGCCGAAATTCGTATTCGGTTAAAACCACATTCGTCCCATCCCTAATATATAGCTAACCTAAAACTCAGTGGCCGTGGTATGAAAATGACTTGGAGTTGATAGATATAGAGGCTGCTTATGATCTCTGGCGAGGCCTGTTTTTTATATTTGTAGGGTCAGCATTATATCTCGAGGCTTGCCTGGGCAAGAATGAGGTCTACATTGGAGCGAGCCTTTATAGAATATGCTTTGTTTTGCAATGGGCTTATATGGTCTGAAATTATAGTGATGAATTTAGAACCTTGGCGCAAGTGTAACAGCGTGAGGTCAGCTGTAGTAACGAATGGGCCTTTTTTTTAATAGCTTTCTCGTCGATTTTCGTTTAAAAAACGATTCAGAAATATTCAACGAGGTGATTACAAACACCTGTAAGTATAAGTACTTATTGCTGTCTTATCGATCATGTTTACAATAATTACAGGGCAATGAAAGTCATATGTGTAAATCAATAAGATATCGTACTATTATTTGTAGTCGTGTCTGAGTAGCGCTTGCACCACAAACAAAGTTTGCATGAAAAGTACCATTTATGCAACTTGTAGGTACCTACTGAGAAGTCAGCACCGCACGTGAACCACACCGTGTGTGCTTCTCAGTTACCAAAGAGTTAAGCACCCACACAAACTAGTTAATTGGGTCTTAGAATAAGCATTTAACAACTTGTATAATACGGTCCTATGTTGCCTGGAAAACAATATAAATACTTTAATTGGGAAAACAAACACGAAATAATTGAAACAACAATAAGAGGTCCCAACTCAGCATTAAAGCAAGCCGTGGAGACTGCGTTGGTATATCGTTGGGGTCATTAGAAACACATCGCTTATTTTTATTGTACGACGGGGAAGCGTGGCCTTCATCTCACCTTGTTACAAGTTATGATAAAGCCGAAGGTTGTGGCGCACTTCACCCGGAATCCTCAACAAACTGAAGCGCTGGCTATCTTTCCTCTAAATGCCGGAACACAACAATTATAGAATTGTTGTTATGGCGACAGAATTAGGTAAGATAGTGGTAGCTAGCCAGGCGGACTTAAACAAAGTCCAACCACCAACCAAGCCAAGCACAATATTGTACTCCCTTTGGGGATCAAACCCGGGATCTTTGATGTGAAATCGGTGGGTTGAACCACTAGACCACAGAGGCGGTCTTACGGATTACGAAGACATGTGGACGTATATGCAGAAACAGTTAAAAACAACGGAAATTCTAATAAAATTGGGTTAAGACACAAAACAATAAAAAAAATGTAATAATACATATTCGATACCAATTTTTATTTTTATTATATAGATATTTTCCCATGTGTAATTTTATTCTTTCATTCTGCGTGTAGAGCACCTACACAATTTTTATTCTGCTACCTCGTAAACGGTTACGTACATCCCGCCCGACCCCGGCAGGAAACCACATTACTTTTAATTCTTGGCACTTGACTCGGACTTACGTACTTAATAATTTCAGATATACCCACTGCAGCAGTTTATGAATGCAGCGCAATTGAACATCGCTCTGATATTGCCTTTGGTGCTTTCTTTCACGGCGGAATTAATTGTGACTGTAGGCAGAGTTCAAGAATTTCTTTGTCTGGGTGAGTGCTTCTTCAAGTGTTGAAATTGCAAGTAATCTGAAATGAAATGCATTTATTGCTTGTAGATCGTTATGTTGGACATACAATTATTACTCGTCTGAAAGTCTGCCGTGTCAGGCTTACAAACATCTACATAATTTTATTACCGTCAAACCGTCCAATTTTGGCAATATTGTATATTTTGCCACATAAATTTTTATTTAATAAAAAATATCAATTTTTAGTCAATTTTATGCTCGATCGCAAAATTATAACTTTCTTTTTTACGTTGATTTTATACTATTTATTCGATATAGTTATTGATCTACGTTATTGTTTATTCGATGATTTTATTTGCGAATGTAATGATTACTTATTTACTTTATTAATTTAGGACATTAATTTTACACAGCGCCATCTAGCCCCAAACCTAAGCATAGCTTGTAATATAGGAACTAGATTACATATATAAATATATATATATTATTTGGTAGGTTTTAAAATTCCTTGGCCTGGTTTGAACTTGTTTTTAATTGCAATATTGTTCATAATTATTACTTTGTAATGCCTACTTCCTTTGGATTTTCTGACTAGATTTAGCGACAGTTGTTGCCTTTTATAATGTACTAAGACATTACAATGTTTCATTAGTAGACGAATTAAAGAATCGGGTATGAATGGGTTTTAGTTCTGAGTAGTATCGACTATTGATTTCGATTGCGAAAATATAAAATCAATGTTTAGCAGAAAAAAATAAAGACTATCAAAACCCTAGTCTTTTAAATCTTACAAATTTTGCAGGTAACAACGACTAAAATAAATAACAAATTAATAACTTTCGACTCTTACTAACAACACCTTAGTCTGTCTACGCTAAGCTAAAATGAAACAAACTCAATAGCGAGTAGAGAAGTGAAAAAAATATTTGTTAATACGTATTGCAATTTTTGATATTAACTCGTTGGGTGCTGGTCGTCTCGCTCTCTATGTAAAACACACCGTGAGTGTTTTACAGCACCCATCAAGTTAAACCCATCAAGTCAAGATATTAATCAATAATAATCATGAAAATACAATCGATTACAATTGAACATGATATAAGTCAAAATTTTAATACCATTTTAGTTTATTTATTTCGTGTTGCTTTTATTTTACAGAAGACCGCGCAGATTTAGCAGCGACAAACACAGGGCCATCTTCCAGACTATTCCGTAATATGACTGGAAGTTTTAGTGAACCTAAGGATGCAATTAGACCAATATCGTTCAGCCAAAACTCAAACGAGCTCACAAAAGGCTCCAAGAATACTGGTATGTATACCTAGAAAAATAATGATAGCGTATCAATGTGTAGTAGTGTAGTACATGCTAACATTGATATGCTATCCTGATTTTTTTAAACAGACATGCAAGGAAATGATCTGTAGCGTTTCGTTGCACCATAAAGTGTTGCCAACAACACGTTGTTTGGGAACTCGCTCGTGCGGAATCGGGGCTTAGTTCGCTGCCAACATAAATAAAAAACAACACTCTTTGTCTAGACTCTAGATACATCAGCATGTCACAGGGTTTTTTTGCAACTACCTACCAAAACAAAAGCCGAATGAAATAAATGTTTTTCACGTTGATAGAGCGTATTTTTTCTAGTTTCTTTATGGACTCAGGTACGAGAAAACCTAGTATGATTAATAAAGACTATCATGCTCTATTATCTAGGTACCTACTATACACTGTGTGATGATAATATTGTCCTAAAATATTTACAAAACATGCGTATACCATGCATGTTTTAATTTCATGTAAACATTTTAAAGTAAATCATGTTACTCAGTTATGTAAAGGTAAATAAAAAAGCAGGTAACAAAATGGAACTGCGACCTTTGGGCGTAACTATGCGACTTTATTTTGTTTTCATGATTGAATTCAAACTAAAATAAGTGAATACTAGCTATTTTCTTAGACCTATATGGACAAATAGCTCGTGCCTAAATATTATACCCGGGTAACTTTTTAGTACCCGGATAACATCAGTGAATACATGGTGTAATGTGAATACAATCCTTTGTTTTTCTAAGGAATTGGAGATCGAAACAGTCGCCTCCGTAGGAGCTTGTCCCTCCACGACGACACAGCGCTAGTGGCTCGCGACGTATCCGCCAGTTGGACTGCCGACCCAAATTTCTTGGCACTGAAAAATGTTTCGTTCCGACTGCGTAGAGGGAAACTATGCGCAATCATAGGCGCCGTTGGCTCTGGAAAGGTCAGTGACGTATTTTAATCTAAATCTTGAAGAAGGATTAAGCGATGCGACAAACTGATAAACCAGAATTTGACGAAGCAACATGCATATTAAAAATGTCATGAAAAACGCCTATTATAGATTGATTATGGAAATTTTAGTAAGTATTCCTTTTTCTTAAACATTAGTAGGTCATGCATTTTTGACTTCATTTGTCATGAAAAAAAAAACAAAGATAAATAAATAAATAGAAAGCAATAATAAATAAATAGAAAGCAATAATAAATAAATAAATAAATATTACAGGACATTCATTTTACACAGCGCCATCTAGCCCCAAACTAAGCATAGCTTGTAATATGGGAACTAGATTACAGATAAAATACTTAAATACGTTTTATAAATACATACGTACTATATGATACAACACCCAAACACAGAACAAACATCTATATTCATCACACAAATGTTTGTCCTGGGTGGGAATCGAACCCACAGCCTACAGCGCCGAAAGCTGAGTTACTACCAACTGAGCTATGAGGCTTGTCATATATACACATATATGATATAATAGATAGAGAATTTGTGCCTCTTTTGTTCAGTAAACTAACCTTTACTAAGCTACCTTTCTTTCTTCGTATGGGCTGTGTAACAGACCAGTGCAAGACTTTACGAGCTGCCGCCATAGGCGACATAGCTCTTTATCGACCACTACTATACTATAATGCAGTATAATACTATTATGCAGTACGCGGAAGAACTAAACTAACTGGTTAGTTTAAGTAATCAAGTATGTGTTAGTAGGTCTTAGTCTCTTTTATTTTTTTGTTTACCAACACAGAACTATAATAATCGAGAGTCAAGGGTACTAAGAGGTCTAACCCAAACCAATAACAAAAAAATAAACATGAAACATGAAATTTGAAACAGCCTGTTGGTACAGGCTGTTTCAAATTTCATGTTTGCTTTTTGTCTGTTCTAGTCTTCAATTTTGCAACTGCTACTGAAAGAACTGCCCGCGGCTACGGGCACATTCTCAATAAACGGCAAAGTCTCATACGCCTGCCAGGAGGCGTGGCTGTTCCCGAGCACAGTTCGAGAGAACATCCTCTTTGGCCTGCCTTACGATCCGCAAAAATATAGACAGGTACCTTCAATAATATCCGTCTGTCCGTGGGTCTGTAGGAGACCCACGCCCACGGACTGCCTAAATTATGATCAATTGGCTATCCAACCTGCGTTACTCTTGTGATGTTTAAACTGTGTTTGGTACCTCACTCTCAACTCCACAAAAAAGTAAATACTTTTTGGAATAGAAAGACGACCTTTTTTTATAGCACGACAAGGAACCCCTTGACATTCCTCTCACACGGTTTCAAGTTATAATAAGGCTGAATGTGGAAGCGCACTTCTTCCGGAATTCCAAGCCTGGAAGAGGAGATGGATATCTTACCACAGAGCCGGAACACAACAATTTATAATTGTAATTATGGCGATATACTTAGCTAAAATGGTGGTAGATACCCAGGCGGCGTTAAACAAAGTCCTGCCACCAACCAAAACCAAGCACAATATTGTACTCACCCAAGGGATCGAACCCGGGACTCCTGGATCTGACACCGAAAGGCGAACCACTAGACCACAGTGGCGGTTGACTTTAAAATACTTATGCATCTAGCAGCGATGTGAGGGTCAAGTGCATGTCAGACATCTAAACCGAGGGTTCTTATTCCTACCCTCATTTCAAGAAAAATATACAAATTCATGTTGCGCTGAACATTTATAGACATTTAGGAATTCAGGTCACCCAAACCACATCGATAGCGCATTTGTATTTTATGTGGCGGCATTTCAAATTGAGATCTACTGTTATTAGCGTAACATCCCGTATTTAGCGAATATTTTTTCGTTTTTAAGGATAAAAAGTAAAAAAAATATTTTACTAGTCAAAAACAAAAAATAAGAAATTACAATTTCTAATATTATTATATTGCTTACTAAAACAATATACGGAATAGAATACATATTATTAAAAAATCAAACAATCTTCGGTAGTCAGTGTAGGTTGCTTGGGGTACGTTAGTATTTTATTACCCGTGCTTGAGGCAACATTCTACAGTTCGGGTAGTTCTAAAAAGGAACTCACATATGCTGTAGATGTAGAACGTCCTCTGAAGCAATCGCTCAGATAAACGCTAGTTTGAATAAGTACATAATCACACCAAGTTTGAATGTTGTAGATATCACTCGTACCAAACGGTACGAGTATGATACAAAAATTATAATACAAAAATATTAAAATTAAGGGAGGAAACATATTTTACTCTACCTACATATTTTATTTGAGCTTCAATTGTAGTTTTACAATTGAATTTCAAATAAAATTCAATAGATTAAATAGATTAAAATATGTTTCCTCCCTTAATTTTTATATTTTTGTATAATTACTATTATGTGTCATTACGATTTAATTTCAAAGATATCATACCTTTATGCCTTTATTGGTCGTATAGATACACAGACAGACAGACAGAACGCAAATTAACGTCAAAATCACGCAGCAATCTGTTAAACGATTTCGAAACTTAGTACCGACTTTCGCACTTGGTCGACTTTTGCAGTATTCAATACTTTTTATTACTGTCAAGAGTCAAACGCATTTTAGGTTGCTGAATTCCTCAATTAACATTCTATCAATGCAAATATACAATAAAATATATTTGGGGTTTTTTCAAGTTTTTTCCCCAGTAAACGGCTCATCAAACTGCTACTCGCTAATTGTACAATATCGGCCAATCAATTTAGATTAGAGTGTTGAAGTCGTAATACATTATGTCACCCAGGTACATAATTAATACTTATCAAAGGTACTCACCTTGATGGAATGGTGGTACTTATGTAAAGATTAGGTACCAAATATAAATTCTTACCCAAAATAACCATTTTTAAAACGTGTAAATATAAATAGGATTCCAAATTACGGTAGCAGATCACGAGCCCACAAATCTACAGCATGTCGCATAGTTAAAAAAAACTCAAGAAACTGGGGCATATTTTTTTTAAATGAATAAATAAATTGCTACGAATTGTTCTGGCGTCTCTTGACAAAGCAAAAGAGAAAACGCTATGTGCCTAGACAGAGACGAAACTCTTGGAAACTAAACATAAACGTCCAAGTTTGGCTTAACGAATACAATATTCTCGTGTTAGCAGTTAGTTTCAGAAACTTGACGAGTATTAGCAGATTGTTAAAACAAATTTAAAACTGTCATAGCTAGTTGATTTATTCGATACGCGAACTGAAAAAGGGGCGTTTAGAGTTCTATATGATATAATCATATGTAGAATGGTCACTGATGGGTGTTTTTGAGTAGCATGACGCCATTACCGCTGACGACACGTTGTTTTCTGTGACTGCTTGTTTTCTGGAGCAGTTTGTGGTAGACCGAAGGTAGACTCTCAGTGGAGAATCAATCTATCCTTCAGTCGGACAGAAACATACAGCAACAAATAAATGCCAAGTTTGCTTGAGTTCATTCATTTTACAAACGGACAGAGTGACAGTTTTGTTATTGTAGGTGTTAACAGTCCGATGGCGCCAGCAAGAACGTCAAGAACATTTTTTTAAATGACAATACGCTGCTGCTTTGGGCTGACCCTACTATGAAAATCAAACGTTGTCGGATCCAAAAGATTTTATTGAAAAACGTACAATCCGTCAATGGATCCGACATGTTTCGTTTTTCGTAGTAGACCTATTGAGATGACTCGAACTCATTTGTCATCGAATAGTAATAGCTCGTTACCGACAAAATAAAATTAGCACAGATTGTACAATAGCTTTGCAGGATAGAGACACATTATTTACACTCAATAATCAATAACGATCTAAAGCATTAACAGCAATTTTGTGGCAGCCGGATAGCTTTGCGCCGATTGATAAAATAATTTCTGAACTCAAAGAGGACGACAGGATCCCGTTGTCCCCTTTATGTATAAAATTCTAAAGGCATGAGAAGACTCTAGGTTATGTTAATAACTGATTTATATTCAAGTCTTTGTAAAGAGCGTTTCAAATCGTATATATTCATCGTGCTTTGGTACAACTAAAACCTTCAAAACTAAGTAGATTGTGACACATTATTAATACCTACGCATAATACCTACATTATTGATCGAGTGAACGAAGCGAACGAGAGCTCCAAGTTCGGTTAGGAAATCCGACACTGTATGTATGTATATATGTGGCAATGTTTGTGACGGCATAACCCTCGAACAGGTTATCCGATTTTCACGAAATTCAAATTGTAAAGAGGTAACGTAAATTGAATTTAAATGTAAATTGATTGTCGCGGGGGATTCTTGATAATTGAGGTAGTTTTTGAGATGTTGGGTTAAAAAGAAATACAATCTTTCGCCCATATCTTTTCAATAGCTGATTCGATCAAATCAAAGTTTTTAACATTCAGAGATTATATTAATATTCATAAATAGGTATGATGTTTTTTTAAACACTAGGGTAGTTTTTAAGAAATAGGGGTGTTAAGTGAGACGTTTTTTGGCGTGTGGTATCTTTTGAAAGAGTATTGGCTGCACATTCATAAAATATAGATTTAACCACTTCTTTAACGCACTTCACCCGGAATCCTCAACAAACTGAGGAACTGGCTATCTTACCTTTAAATGCCGGAACACAACAATATGAAAACTGTTATTATGGCGACAGAATTAAGCATGATGGTGGTAGCTAGCCAGGACTTAAATAAAATCCTACCACCAACCAAAACGAGCACAATATTGTATTCCCCCTGGGGATCGAACCCGGGACCTCTGTAACTAAAATCGGTGGGTTGAACCACTAGACCACAGAGACGGTTAAAGTTAGGTGCAATGGAAGCACACCTTGATAGTTTGTTAATCACGTTCTATTTGAGAAGTAGTCTCCGTGGTTAAATACCTAACTCAAACCAGACATCACGAGATCTCAGATCGAGGCGAACTACTAGTAAATACAGGTTGAGTAGAAGTACTCCGAAATCAGGAGCTACCCTTACGCTAGCGCCATATAAATAAAATTGGAGTTGATTTTGGCGTTACTTTACGCAGATCCATTTTTTAAAATTAACCTGACAACAGAAAAATAATTAGTAACAAATCCGCTTAATTTCTTTGAAAAATCATCAGCAGCAAAACTATACTTCCTGAGAATGCCTAGTGTAGTCTTTTACTGCGACTAACGGCACTTTATAGCAAAACACACTAACAGTATAACCACACACTGTGGGTCTTGTACTTTTTAGATTTTTACATTTCCCTACAACAGTATTCCAGGCTTCAAATAGTTGAAAACCGTCTCAACTATTAAATGTTATGTAATCCCAGTGGCGTCCTGAACCAATATTCGCAGGTATATAATGTGGCTCTGTTGAGATAACTTGTGGATTTTGCAGTTCAATACAAAGGTTAGTACCGGATTCTAAAAGATGTTCCGCTATAGCGGACTTTTGCTCTTGAATATGCTCTGTCACACGACAAGCGTACGAAATATCGGAGAACTCTGAATGAGTTATCCATGACAAATTCTGAAAATTATGCCATTGATGTTAAAAGAGTGAGCGAAGCAAACGAGATCTCTGAGTTAATTTGGGAAATCCAACACTGTATGTATGTATGTGGCGGCATAACTCTCGAATGGGTTATCCGATTTAAATGAAAATTAATGTATAATAAGATAACATAAATCATATAACATAACAAAAACATAAATCGAAATTTAATGACGTAGGGGTTTTTGATAAGTTGGTAGTAGTTTTTAAGGTGTTGGGGTGAAAAGAAAAACCACATTTCGCCCATATCTTTTGAATGCTTGATCCGATCAATTTAAGGTTAAAACGCTTGGTATGGACGTGAAAATAATTATTTTGTAGGATTGTAAAAGGAGGTTGGCTTCACAGTTCACTGTTTATTTTATTAGTCACTGACTATTTTGTGGTTCAAGAGGGTAAATAAGATTGAATTCATGTAAAATTTCAAATAAGTATAGGGGTAGTTTTCATGGTATAGGGTTGAAAAGCATCTCTCAGGTTAATAAAAAGAGAACGAAATTAAATGAAATTAAATATAAAGTGTTCATTACCATGATAGTTTTAAAAGTTAGGTATAGGTAAAAATTGATTTCTGTGTTATTCGTACAAATGAAATAATTGTAAATAATAATTATAAGGTAAAATAGACTGTAATATTATATTTTTGTAATGTGTAATAAGTTTATAAAAGGACGTACAAACAAATACCTTATTTCCCCCGAGAACTGTACCAGACAGACTGCCTTGTTCACTGTCTGTATGATTTCTAATTCACTGTCTAATTCTTACAAATACAGTATAATAGTAGGATATCTAAGCTTTGACAATGTTCTTGATAACCTTGCTCGTACCATAATTACAAACAGATACTACTTAATTATATGGTTCTAAAACAATATTTATATGAATACAAAAAAAAGTTTCAAAATAATCTAACGTTCGGTGAACATTTACATGTGGGTCGGCGTCCTCAACAAAATGATTAAATGAGCATTTCAAATAACAGTACCTACCTAAACAAATGAAAATTTATAATTATATTTGATACCAAGGTTTCTGTCATCAATATATTACGTTATTGTGAAAAAGCTGCGTAAAAAATAGAGAATGGAACGTTTTACGCCGTTTCAAACATAACAGAAAATATGAATTATTCGCATCAATGAAATCTTCTGATGAAATTAAATAGTCCACTATGTGACGCATGTGTTAGGTACCTACGAAGATACATATCATTTCTTGGTGGAGTGTTCCCGGAGTGCGCTGAAAAGGGAGGAACTGTCCTCATTGATGACGGTGAGCGCCTTGGATGTAGGCTTGTTTCAGGGTGTGACCTCTGCCGCCGCTATTACACTCTACAAGTCGGCATTCATGGTGCTCAAGGGTGAATGAGTGATTGTTTTGTGAGACCTATGGGACTGACATATCTCAGTCCTAAATATAATTTATAATTAGTTATAATTGTTAGACCTTTTATTTAAAAGACAAAATAAAAAACGCCGATATAAGGATTAAAACGAAAGCAAAGGACGTTACTCAAAAAGTTCTATCCCTAAAATGGAAGTGGCCAGGTCACGTCCAGAGACTACAAGACATAAGATGGTCTAAAACTCTTGCAAATTGGTACTCGATGCATAAAAAACGAAGAAAAGGTAGACCACACAAAAGATGGGACGACGACATTGTTAGGTTAGCAGGCAAAGCTTGGAGCAGACGGTTTATTATCAACGGACCCCATGACTCTGACCCCACGTGGGGTCCGATAAAACTTCAAAATAATTTCAAACCCCATCCACCCCCTTGCAATTTGTATGGGGTCGGATGGGACAAAAAACTTATTTTGTAAAATAATACTTCAATTCGTTTAACTTGAAAAATATTAAATACAGTTTGTACTTTATATATTGTTTGTACTAATAGGTACATTATTTTCTAATGGGTGTGTAATAAAAACGACCAAAATCAATACAACCGATACAGTCAACATACTTGAATTTCTAAATATAGTCAATTAAAAAAACATTCCATATCTAGGTACTTACTGAATCAATAAAGCTGTACCAGTGCCGTTTCACTTCAATTTTTTTTTTAATACAACTAGGAGCCTGAACAAGCAAGTAGCCAACGTAGTGTTAGTAAGTGCCTATAACAATGCCTTACTGCGTGGGTCAAATCCATAAAGAACGTAGCCTACACGGCACTGCATCGCGCCCGTCAACTTGAGGCAAAAAGTGTTAAGTCTCGCGTGCCCGTAATTTCACCGGCAACCATACCCTTCAAACCGGAACACAGCAATGGCGGCCGAAATAGGTATGGTGGTAGTAATTTTCCAGGTGAGCCCTTTCACATGGGGCTTCAGTAGAAGCCCCATTTACATGGTTTTTTATATAAACTTGGATCTCTCCTGCCTACCCCACAGACAAAGAACGTGTGATTTTACATTACCGACATCATTGACTTCTAATGCAAGCTTGGGTCAGATTTTTATTCACCTAAAAATGCAAGGTTTCTAGTTTACGGTGGCAGCCCCGCAAATAATATAGGTCCCTCTGCTAATTGCTCGTGGATTTCAATAGTTTTGGCTAAGGGATTTCACCAGGAGATGCACAGCAGCTTTCATATATCTTAGTATCTATCGAACACAGATACTTTGATTATCGAATCGCTTGCCAAGCGTTACCCATGCCCTATAGTGGTACCTTTTCGGGCTATGATTATAATGCTAATTCCAAAAAAATTACACCAGACAAAAACAGCTCATAATATATCTAGTACCTACGTTTACGTATCATAGTGGCAATGAAATTCGGTTCAGAGCAAGGACAGCGCATGGTCTAGTAAAAAAAAATGTTTTACATGCTTATATAATCACAAAACCACCTATAAAGCCTACTTACTCGCAGTCTTATCACTCCACCGTTTCTTTTTATATCATGGTTTATATAAGGTTAATATACCGCTTTATCGTCACATGATCTCCCAGCAGATTATTATCTGTCATTTTTAACCGACTTCAAAAAAAGGAGGAGGTTCTCAATTCAGATGTCTTTTTTTTTATGTTTGTTACAAAAAGTTTTAATATACACCCAAGTTTTTTGTCCCATCCGACCCCATACAAATTGCAAGGGGGTGGATGGGCTTGACATTATTTTTGAGTTTTATCGGACCCCACGTGGGGTCAGAGTCATGGGGCCGCTGGTAATAAACCGAGCAGACATTCTAGAGATAGAGAGAGATAGCATGAGTTGGAGGAGTTACCACGTCAAGTGGTCTTAACACATAAATAACGTTAAGACAAATAGTTTGTAGTTTTTGTATCTAATTGTAAATTTTGTGTTTATTTATTATTTAAATGTATCTACCAATAGAGCTTATAACCTAGCTTATATTATACAGATCAAATAAAATAAGTCCCTAAATAAAGTAAGAATAAAAAAAAAGCAATCTTCTGATATAAAAACTTTTCAGGTGTGTCGAGTTTCTGCTTTGGAGAAAGATTTCCAGCAATTCCCTTTCGGAGACCAGACGCTAGTAGGCGAGAGGGGAGTGTCCCTCTCAGGAGGTCAACGTGCCAGGATCAATTTGGCCCGCGCAGTCTACAGAGAGGTATGTTAGAACGTACAAAGTGGACAAACATGCCGCTGATTTCTCGAGGGTAACAACTAGGTTAGGTATGGAGATACTAACATTTATTACTATAATGTGAATTTTTTCGTCATTTAATTAGAATTGGACATCATATTGGAACTAACAGACAGTTATCAATTTATATATGACTAGTTAGCCCCGAACTGAGGACTCCTGATTTCTGGTTTGTCACGGAAAATATAATACAAAGAGAAGGTTGTTAAACTACGATTAAAGTGTGCGTAGCTTAAACTTTCTCTGAGCAGTGGTTCTGGGTTCGATCCCCAAGGGGAGTACAACAATATTTTGCTTGGTGTTAGGACTTTGTACAAGTCTGCTTGGCTAGCTACTACCATCTTACCTAATTCTGTCGCCATTATAACAATTACTATACATATTTATGTGCATTTAGAGGTAATTTAGCCAGTATCTCAGTTTGTTGAGGATTCAGGTGATGTGCGTTTACACCGTCGGCCTTAACATAGCTTGAAAACTCTGGTGAGATGAAGGACAAGCACATCCCCGTCTTATATTATAAAAACTTTTTATCACTCTACCGTTATTCACCTGTGTTATAGAAGCTCTCTCGTTGCAGGAGCAGAGCACTATATCACCCACCGTACCCCATTGCATGATATGTCAAAATTAATTATTGGATCTTATTGACACAAATCTGTATGATGTACTTCGAATGTTTGAGTACACGATCTCGACCACGGCAATTGCGTGTTATCTCGATCGTATTTAGGTGACTGCAAGAATATTTCAGTAGAAATTTCATTTCTAAACTTGAATGTAGGTGAAATCCTTATGTACGGTTCAACATGTTCTCAAAATAAATTCAGCCACATTTTAATAAATATCTTACAAACGTTGCTCATTAAAATACCCCGGCTTGGGCACCCCACAACAAATATCTATAGAATTTTATCACTAGTATATATGCCTACGTAAGCATAGTGAATATTCTAGAAGTACCATGATAAAACATATAAAATGGTACAGAAAACAGCTAATACTTATAGCGAGGAAGAAAGAGATTACTACTACTATTCATACAGGTTATTGCAATTTTCAAAGCATTTAACTCTTACTTTAAACACAGCCAGAGTAGGTGATTGCCTAATTGAAATCGGTAACGCGTTCCATAAGCGTACAGCCTCCACAGTAAACAAATCATTGTAAAAACTAGTTTTGTTAGCAGGGAATTTAGGAACAAGAGTTTCAGACGATCGGAGAGAGCGGGAATGTGAGAGGTTCTAGAATTAGCAGCGTCCCTTAAGACTAAGGTAATGCCTATGTAGGTACCTCTAAAATGCCGGAACAAAACATATAGATGCTATGGCGACAGACTTAAGTAAGATGGTGCTAGCAAGGCAGACTTAAAAGAAGTCCTACTACAGCCAAACTTAGTATTAATATTATACAGGCGGATATTTACCTGCTAGACGACCCCCTGTCAGCAGTGGACGCGAATGTGGGTCGACAGCTGTTTGAAGGATGCATCGACGGGTACCTTCGTGGCAAGACCCGCATTCTGGTCACTCATCAGATCCATTTCCTGAAGGCGGCAGACATGATCATCATTATGAATGAGGTGAGCGTACAGTAGGTACACTTTTATACTTATTTACCACCGCTATTGGAATGCAGTTATTAATGATTTTGTGTAATATACAAAGCAAGTTGCGATTGCCTTCCTATGGGGAATGTTGAAGATGGAACAAATTTCACTAGAAGTACTGTGAATTTTCTATAGCGCTCGTTATCATAAACGCTTAGACTGAGATAGGTACTTGAGATAAACAGTTTTGACTACTGATATTTTCATTATAAAAATAATAAAATCTGAAAATCAGGCGTTATTTTTAATCAATTAGCTATAAAAATAATGACGAAGGATTTTTTTGTTATCTTGCTTATCTAGAGTGTGTAAGTTTCTAGATAGATATGACCTAAATTTTCGAAGATTATTTATTCATTTGAATTACCTATCGATATTTTTTTTTCATCATAAATTACAACTTACAATATACATAAAAACTTATCTTGACGGGAGTCAAAATGATAAACTTTCGATGACGTTACAAAAATAGGAACGCTCTGTTGAAATATCATGTCAAAGCCTTTAGAAATTGATATGCAGAATCGATTGCAGCGCTACCACCAGATTCGTTTGTAGGTCAAGTAAAGCATCCTAGTAGCCTGTGGTCGAGGATTATGATTCAGATTCTATGAGTTTGATAAACAAATAACACAGAGTATTGTCCTCAAAATATAGCTAGATAACATTAAGGTGTGCCAACCAAGAACCAAGTTCCAACGAAGTATCGCAAAAGTCAGAGGCCACTCAACTAGTCCGTAGCAAAATACTGAATAAAGTTTATATAATATCTGATGTTAATAACGTACCTTAAGAATCACGCACGTTACACCAAAATTAAAAAAAAAAAACTTTTGTAAAAGAATTCATGAATGAATGCTGCAATTTAATGATTTTTATTTTATTATAATGTCAACAGGGTCGCATTGAAAATATGGGGTCATTCGACGAGCTGGCGGCTTCAGGGAAAGACTTTTCAATGTTACTGTCATCACTGCAAGAGAGCAAAGAGAAAGGGGCCGATAGTTTAAGTGAAAAGGTGAGCGCTTAATAGCATCTTCGTTGAAAGCCTCTTTCGTATTGGCATCGCAACTAGCTCAAAGACTCTCGTGCAACGGTGCATAGGTAGGGTTAGTACTTACTAAGGTTTCTTAGAATAAGCAGGTTTGTAGGAACTGGGATATGTACCGTCTGTCAATTCATTTTCAATTAATTCAGTGATTTTAATATTCCCTCAAACTCTTATTCCATTCTCTTTTCGGTTGGTAGGTAACATTACATAACTTTTATTCTATAATATAATTTTAATTGTATTATATACTCTGCCATAATGACTATGATTTTTTCTCTCTATCTAGATTGTTTGTGGTAAATTGTAGCTTTGAAAGTCATCGTGTGTGAAACTCGCGACAAAAACCAGCCTACGTTTAACTAACAACAATGATTCGGACAAGGAAAACTTTATCTCTCTCAGGGACTCTGGGCCCTCGTAATGATGATTCATAGATTTCCTATATAGGTTCCTGAGGCCTTACTGCAAAAAAATAACAATTGTATCTATCTAAATATATATAACTCAAAGGTGTCTGACTGACTGACTGACTGACATAGTGATCTATCAATGCACAGCCCAAACCACTAGACGGATCGGGCTGAAATTTGGCACGCAGGTAGATGCTATGACTTAGGCATCCGCTAAGAAAGGATTTTGATTAATTCTACCCCCAAGGGAATAAAATAGGGGATGAAAGTTTGTATTAAACTTTGCCAATTTTAAACCGATCGGGCTGAGACTTTGCATGCATAAAGCTACTATGACGTAGGCATCCCCTAAGAAAGGATTTTGAGATTTTGCATTTGTTTTGTTTCGGTTTAGTAGTTTTGGTTATAGACTGCTTTGTATTTGGCATTTCTTTTGTTTTCGTTTGGTTTAAGTATAGGTTTTGTCGGATAGACTTTTTTAAAATGGCTAAAGAAAATCTGAACATTAATGGAGAAGTTGAAGAATGTACTGACGTTTCTAAGTTTCGTAGGCCCTAATTTTTTACACACGCTAAACAAAAGTAAAGCCGCAAAAACTATACATAATTAACGATAATACTTCTTAACGCGAAGAAAAGAACCGAAGCCGCGAGCAAAAGCTAGTTGATATATATATTATTGTATTGAAAAACCTTGAACACATACGGCTAATCATTCTCAATAGAGAAAATGACCACGACGTGTTTCGTTTTCCTTGCTGCTTCTTGAACTGACTGAAGTGGATCTCGTAAGTCTTCTCATTCTCTTGAGAACATTATCATTGTACATCAGCCTCATACCATATTTTTAGGGATATATAATTAAAGAAACCTAGGTACTGTTTACCTATTAGATCTTATAGAACTGATTGTGTCTCTAACACAAACTTCCAAGATTAAAATGTAATTAAGTACGTTATTTCACCAGCAGCTCCGAGTGATCCAACACTGTATATACATATGTGGGGTGTGTTTGTAACAACTTTATATTAAGCTTAGCTGGCCTTGTTTGTGTTCAAACTTGTAATTGGTACTTAGAAAAGTACCTAACCCTCACCAGGGACGCTACCGCCGACGGCGAAGCCGATCTCCATTGGCTTAAAACTAGCTTCATGAGAACTAGAAACGATTTTTACCGTCAAATGTACTGAACGGATAGGTTTCATAACATGTGTACACTTTTGAGATGGGAAACGCCATTTTGGATATGACACATACCCGGTAGTAAAAATCGTTTCTAGTTCTCATGAAGCTAATTTTAAGCCAATGGAGATCGGCTTCGCCGTCGGCGTTAGCGTCCCTGGTTAATATATTGTTGTATTGTATAATTTTTACCAATAAATAATAACAGCATGACTACAGTGTAGGCTGCTCTCAGTTCCATTAAAAAAAAAACTTTTGTTAATAGATCCTATTTTTAGTTTGCTCGTTTTGATAACAAACTTATAAAGCACGAGCAGTGTTTTTTTTCTACACTTCTTAATTTCAACTTTAACTCTGCAAATCTCATACTCGTAGGTACACTCAATACGCTTAAAAATGGGTTTCACGTTTTCTCTATACGTATGTTATGGCAATGGTCATTGACCATTGGGAAATTCCCAAAAAAGTTTATTGACCATTGGTCAAAAACTATTTTTGGCCCTGATAATTCTGCATGGTTATTTCAATGAGTTACAGTGGGAAACCTCCCAATTCCATGTTATTTTTAAACATTGTTTTGCAGAGCAATGAAGAAAAAGAAAAAGCGGCCATTCTGCGAAAGCAAATAAGTACGAGCGATGCTGAAGAATTACCCTCGTTTGAAGCTCAAAAGATCCAGGAAGAAGAAAGAGAATCAGGAAACTTGAAATGGGAGGTCATATCGGGCTACTTCCGATCCGGAGGCAGCATCTGCTTTATTATATTTACAATAATTATCGTTATTTCGCCCTCGTTGGTAGCAGCCGGGGCGGACTACTGGATCAGTTATTGGTAAGAACAAAAACATTTGACTCAAATTTCTGTCTCATAATTTTTAGCGCCTATACTTTCTGATAGGTATTCCAATTTTAGTCCTCCCGTCTCAGACTTCAAACAGATAAAAATCTCGAAATCATCCACCCATTCCTGGGTCCATTGTTCATAATATTATGTAAACCTTGTTTATGTAAGTAATGTACTAGGTATTGAAATAACAGGTCATCAAGTTAGTATTACTTTTAATATGTAATAACAGTTAATGAGCTTTTATACAAATAATGCATCAAATTGACGGGCGCAATGCAATGCCGCGTAGGCGAATTCAGGTTGGCTGCTTGCTTATTCCGTCTTTTAGTTGTAAGAATAATTTTAACGGTAATAATTTCGTAAGAACAAACAATAGAACTAGCTGGAATAGATCACTCCCATTAAGTTACATTAAATTAAAATCTCAACAACAAATAATTCCAATTATTTACATATGGTTACATCAATAGAATAAACGATACAACTAGTGGAAATAGACCGATATGTACTGTGACCCAGTCATCATGACTTATTAATATTGTAATGTTGTTGAAGGACGAATCAAATGGCATCGTACGAAGAGGGATTAGACGGCGCTGATATGGGTAAGTGTAAATCTAGATTAGAGGCAATCTATTGTTTCATTATATATCAGTTTCATGGATATGGCGCAGGTAGATAAGAACATATTTGATGATAGATTAACCAATCTAGGTCGATTATATGTTTTTAATATTTATTTTACTTTGAGGAAGTTTGGCCTTCATCTCGCCTACTGTCAAATTATTATGAGGCCGAAGGTGAAAGCGAACTATACTTGGAATCCACAACAGACTGAACTACTGGCTATATTACCTTTAAAAGTAACACGCGATTTAGAATTGTTGTAAACGGAACCTTTTCATGTATATCTTCTATATGTATAACTTTTTGCTGTCAGATTCGGGTCTGGATGTGCAAGTGGGTCGGTTCACTACCGGCCAGTACATCATCATTCACGGCAGCATCATCGCACTCTGCATATTCCTGACATTTATCAGGATGTTCCCCTTCGCCCGCCTGTGTACCGCTGCCTCCAAAAATCTACATAACTCTATGTTCTCTAACATGATCAAGGGCATTATGAGGTTCTTCGATACCAGTTCTTCAGGTAAGTAAACATATACTTGACATTCAACAGATATAAACAACGGGATTGTTCACAGATGTTCTGAGGTCACAGGCTCTTGTCTTAGTTTTAGAAAGCTGACATCGGTCACCTACGATGAGACCACACATCAACAGCCTATTAGTGTCCACTGCTGAACAGAGCATCCTCCAAAGCTGAAGGTTTTGCCATAACCATCATGTCTAGCAGGCGTATAGGTGATCACAGTAAAGGTTGCTGCCCTTCTTCTGGTGAGATCCCTTAGTTGGATTTTACATAAAAAAAAACATTGAAATCGGAATTATTGTAGGTGCCTAATGGAAGCTTTTACGTTGTTACCCTCCCCTTATATTGGGGTATATATTCCCTTCGAAGCAAAATACAAAAACCATTCTTAGAATTGTGAAACAAACGAAAGTTAGTTCCACAATGGACAACTGGTTATCAAACTCGGTAACGAACATGGAAGGATAACTGCACTCTGATAAACTGGTTTTATCCGCGTAAGATACATTCCGTTTGGACAACTAGTTATCAAACTCGGTTACGAACACGGAAGGTCAAATCCACTCAGGTAACTGGTTTTCTCTTCGGAAGATAAGTTCCCCCTTGGTAATTAGTTATCAAGTTTCGTTTTAGTGTGTAGAAAAAAAGGTTTTGTTTAATGTCTTCGCCTCAAATGCTTCTGATTTTTATAAAATACAAATAAATAATGATAACAGATCCATGCGTCTGGTTTGCAGATGATATCTCTTTACTTACGGCTTGTAAAAACAATGACAATGTTACTAATAAACGAAATTATATTTTCGATGTAACTACAGAATGGTTGAAGGATCATATTTTGGAAATCAATTTTAATAAAACAAAGTTAATGTGTTTCCATCCCCATCAAACAACTGAATTAAATCTGTACTAATATTATAATAACGTTAGATCAGAAAAGGTCAGTGAATTTACTTTATTAGGTTTGGTCATAGATTCACATAAGAATTGGAAGTCTCACGTTAAAAAAAATAGATCAAAATTATGGGTTATTAGATGGCTGTCATGTTCGTGTAGTCATGTGCTGCTCTAGCAAAACCGAACATATTCTGCTTACGTCATTCATCTTTTGTTTATGCTATGCGCGAGATAAAATCGACAACCGATTTACAAACAGCTTTATCCACATCCTATGCGTATGCGTATGTGTAGCTTAGCTATAGGGATATAGTACAGACGCAAACTCACTCTTTACAGTACAGAAAAAGCTAATCAGAATTTTAATCATAATCAAAACGTATTGTTATAGGGATATAGTACAGACGCAAACTCACTCTTTACAGTACAGAAAAAGCTAATCAGAATTTTAATCATAATCAAAAATGCAGACGTTTAAAACCTCATTTTATGATTTTAATTGCTAAATATTATTATAATGTAAACGATTATTGAAATGATAATTTTTAATATCGCAGTCGTCCTCTCTACTACGAATTGCTGTGCCCGACAGGGTCCATAATGTTACCAGTAACTTTTTGAACTTCTTATGTACTTATGGATTGCAATATATGAATATGAATAATGTATTGATTAAAAATCAGAACCATATAACATAAAAAAAAAGTAACCGGAAGACTTTCGAGGTCTTCAGTTCTGGTTAATTTGATTGGAGTAAACGCAGGAATGTCTAGGCTTTGGTTTTCCTTCTCTAAGGTTAACCTTATAGCATGTTTCCCAGTAATTTTGATGTCAATTGTTGGGAGTAAATATCATACTATAAGTGAAATAGCCGTGATTTCGATACCGCCTTTTTCTGGATATTTTCTAAAACAGGGCGCCACTACTCTGCAAAAGCTACCCTGAATATTCCATGTCTCTAGGACCTCTGGTTTGAGCTGTATATTTCTCAGTCAGTCAGTTACAGGAATATTCAGATAAATATAAATCCCTCTAACGTAAACGTTGAATGTTTAACGTGATGTCGAGTGATCAAGAATCGGTCAAGAATTCAAGTTCACAAATTGATGTCAAGTCAAGGATGACTTGACATCAATTTATAGGTATCAAGTCCAGGGGGACTTGATACCGTAAAGCATAATCTTTACAAACATAGCTTACTGTATGATTGTCAAATGATTATCATATATAGTTCTAAAAAAAAAAATATCTATATCATGATCAGCCGCTCGCTAGATGTTTTCATATCACTAACGTTAAATAAGACTTGAAATTGATAAAACCCTATTATATAACCTTACCTACTGTTATTGTAATATTATCAGACAGGTCTCACAGATTTGGGTGTTGGTTCAATTCCCACCAGGGCTTATTGAGTTTGAAGATAACGCTCTGAGTAGTGATCAGTGGTGAATCCTCGAAGGGGAAAAAGTATTTTTTGTTGGATGTTGTGGTTCCTCTAAGCTATGTACGTACGAGACGTGTTTTGGTAAATAGTAACTGTTAAAAACAATTTTTCTGAAATTAAATTTTTATTATTCCCTATATTGATTCCTTAACGGACTACAATTTTAAACGAGTTCTTTACAAAGTTCGGTTTTTTAGGGAATTATTAAATCTAAAATTTACCAAAAACGATATCCATCCATGGGATAGTTTTGAATATTTTTTTTGACAGCTAATAGTGACCTACTGATTTTATTATGATATTTACACAGAAATAAAAGACTTTGTATAGGTATTTGAAATCGTGGATTCTACACGCGTAGGTACTTAAGCCATAACGGCTTTAGAGTGCAGGCAGTGGTAACCGTGTGTTCACTACCGCAGCGCTGCAATAGGTAATTGCATTTATAATTCCTGAGATTCCTGACCTGAATATAAAATTAATCATATAACATTCCGCTCCCCAAGTTCGTAATCATTAAGAATACGGCCATTCATCGCAATGGCGAATTTGTATTTTCTGAATGACTCGGTTGAAACTGTAAATAACTACATTTTATTACGATTATAACTGCGCCAAAATAGAAAATAAAAGACTTCCACTCGACGGTTACATCTGGCGCAATGTACATAGTTTTTATAAGTTACTCTATGATTAAATCCGTCTGTTGACAGCCGCAGGATATAAAAACATATTTGTCCCCAATATTATAGTTTTTGAAAGAGAAAACATGATATGAGTGAAGCGGACATTCGGAAAATAGCTGTTTTTTTCACAGAAGAATGATAACTTATTTTTTAGATAATCTTATTTATTAGTTTCACTTTGAGTGCAAATGTATCAACGGGGCAGGTACAAACTTGTACTTTGTATGAACTTTGGAACTACTATCTGATCAATCATCACACTTCTGCCCTCAACTGTAAACAGTAGTACCTCCATTCTCCTCTATCACACGCCATCTTATCTGTCACTCTTATCTTGCCTATCAATCATCCCTTATACGCCAATCTTTGACTTCTCAACATTTCTGCCGCTGGCACCATTTTCAAGCTTCCTTTAACCCAGATAAACCTGAAACTAATTTTCTTCTTCGATTATAGTGATTTTTTTATATGTTGCTTAAAATGCCCTATTAGGGCTAGGGAAACACTAAAAAAAAAACTAAATTTTCTAGGAAAGTCGGGAAATAGTGGCCTTTTAAAAGGCCCGTAGTAACACGGGGGTCAATTGATATGCAATCCTAAAAGTAAAACATATTATTGAAAAATCAAATTTTATTTATCAAATTTATAATGAAATCCTCAACATAGTAAACCGAAAAAAAATGTTTAGGGTGTAGATGTATGTCACATGTAAAATAACTTTTTACTATACAACCTTTGCACCTTAGCTGGGGTTCTCTGTATTCGTCCAGATGACGAACGAACAGGGCCTCTCTTATCTTCCTTTTTATAGGTCTCAAGCAAACCTTATGCTAAAGCTCTACGAAAACCAAGGCTTGTACTGCCATGCATTGTGCACAGTAATGAAAGAAAAGTACCACTTTTTACCGCGAATTTCACCCATATTTTCATTATAATGTTTGACCAGAGCTGGTTGATCAATATGAATGTACCTCTTGCGAAAATCTTCTAACTTTTTGAACAGTTGTTTTCAGGTCTCTGTTACCAATCTCATCAAACAACGGGACAGAGAAATAATTGTCGAAGAATAGGTGGAACGGCAACGGCGGATTGCAAGCTTGGAGAACATCAGCAAATTGTAAAATCGCACTTCCAGAAGCTTACAAACAAATTGGTGTAGGAGACACCAAATTATAAGCTTCTGGGATTGTCGACGATTTCCCCTGGTGGAAGGAGGGAAAATTGTAATATTGCTTGGAAATGAATTTTCTTCATCACCACGATCCAACTCGTCGAGAATCTCATTGAGATTGAGTGATTTCTCTACTTCCAATCTACAACACAAAGAAAATGCCAATATAAATCCTACAGGGCTTATAAAAGGCCATCAACTTCAATCGTAAAAAATGTATCGAAATAATGACCCTATTCTACTAATAAACATCCAAAATCATTTTTTTTTATGTATATATATTTATTCAATAAAAAGTACAATTAAACTAACTATGTACAAAGGAATCAGTCAGATTACCTAAGGACCGTTACAAACGGCCTATAGGTAACTCAACTGTTCCAGACCAGTATATTAAATAGTAGTAATATTAAATTGAAACATCCTCAAATTCTTCGTACAAATATAACAAAATCTTACCTTTTTCCAGCCATGGCGAAAAAAAATCACAGCTTTGTTTTCAACAACAAAATAAAAAAAAAATGCTTGTAATTTTCTACGTTACTTCCACTAATCAAGTATCCACTAATCAATATGTACTGGTGTACTGGTTAACACGACAGTTTAAAAATATCCATGTCAAGATACAAATAAAACTACGATAAATGCGGGTAGATTTTTGGGCCTTCTAAAAGGCCGGACGCTTCATCTGGGTTAATGTCCTCGTTTTTTATCTTAACCGTTCTTGTTACTTCACATATCCATCGCAATCAAAAATATCATCGGAGGCAAAAATACCTAAGTAATTAATACTCATGGTTAAAACCAATGCTAAGCCTGCATTGCCGCTTCTTGCAATAACTAACTCTGTGACATTCAAGCACAATCGTGACAATTTTTTACTCACACAATGACGGTAGTTTAGCAAAACTTTGTTATATAGTAAACTCGGGGACGTACTTAATAGCTCGAACAGTTGGATAAATTCTGACCTATCGCAAATAAAAACCTAGATGCCTATTTAATCTACCATCCACACTAGATTATACAACCTTTTGTACAAGAATCTTATAAAATTCACATAACTATTACCTACCTACATCTACCTTTTTTTTTTATTAGATACATTCAATGACTCGCCAACAAAATTAATAAATGGCAAGTCTCAAATATTATGCCTGGATTACATTTTAAGAGAAATACATTAAAGTTTACATATAGCTATGCTTGGTTTGGGGCTAAACGGCGCTGTGTGAAATTGATGTCCTGTAATATTTACTTTTAACATTACCTTATCTACCGATTTTTTTTTTTTTTATTTATATACATACCTAAGCACTTTTATTTTATAAATTACCCCTATGAGTTAATAATACCTACCTACCCTTAGGTTGTGTGATATACGTAAGTTTACTTACTCAAATCACATTCACATACATTCCAATTAAAATGATCATAATCATTGTAATTTTTTAACGTAAACTATTTACCTACTACTTAACTTACCTCTTAATAATAATTATAAAATAACTCACTTACCTATTTACTTAGTATTATATTGGATATGGATAAAAAATCACATATCTATACCTACCTACGTTACGGCTAGTTTAATATAGTTTACATAAGTACTTAGATATAAAACCTCCAAATTTTCTTTTGATACCTACTAAACTAAAGAATTATTTCAAGTATACAGACAGTAATCAACAAAATGTAATTTTCGTGCATCCTACCTATCTTAGTATGACAGATAAGAGGGTCTTAAGCTTTAGATGCAGCAATTTACTTGCAAACATCAAACATTTTTTTTGACCGGGGGGAGTGCTGATATCCCAAACACAGGGAAACCTAGTTGGGAGTTGGAGCTCTGCCATGTTATAATGAGTGTGCCAACGAGCCGATTATCAAACTGTCAACGTGAGCCAAGTTGTACCTACTGTTGCTTAAAATTATATAAAATATGGCTATTCTGTACCTACTTATTTGTACGAAATAAATGTTTTTATGTTTTATGTTTATGTTTATGTTTATGTTTAATCAAAATATTCTCATCACCGCCGCATCACAAGTTGATTATGACAGGGCTCCGATTCTACTAAACCAATCGCGTCACTATGACAATGGTATCGTCGCAGAATGGCCACTAGGATATCAAAAGGCACCTATAGTGATAATTCTGTGGCGATACCATTACCATAGTGAAGCGTTTGGTTTATTGGCCCAGGTTTACAATGGTCATAAAGATTTATCGTGAGACTTGAAACTTCTCTCTGATTTAATTGAAAAGTGTAGCGATACATACAGTATAATTTTGCAAACTAAAACAAGCCAAATTGGTGTAAAGATGTAAATCTGAATACATGCAAGCTAATCAAAAATGACTTAATGTACGTATTTATGTGTACAATAAAGAATTACAGAATTACAGAAGAAATATTTAAATTATCGATTGAACATATGGAATATTACGTGGTTAGATGAGATTTTTAGCGAACATTATAATATGTAGTAGGTAGGATAGTTTCTGTTAAAATTGCTACTAATCCTAACGTAAGCCTGAAAACATTCGGTGTGATAAATTATTATTTGCAGAAACTCTGAAAGGTTTTTTTTTATTATACGACTGTTGTCTTCATCTTACCCGGTTTCAAGCTACGATAAGGCCGAAGGTCAAAACACACAACAGACTGAGGAACTGGCTATCTTACCTCTGGGCATTAAGACACAGCAGTCTAGATTTGTTGTTATGGCGACAGATTTAGTTAAGATAGTGGTAGCTAAGCGGGCTATAACTAGCGTCACTTATAGCTGACCATAAGATTGCCAGAAAATGGTTAACAAGCAACCGAATTACTTTTAAAATTAATTAATTGTCCTCAGGTCGTATTCTCAACCGATTCACAAAGGACATGGGTTCGCTGGATGAGGTCTTACCGAGAACATTACTCGACGTTTTTCAGATATACGGAACTCTTACAGCAATTCTGGTTCTCAATGCTATTGCTTTGTATTGGACTCTGATACCGTCGTCTATTCTGCTTATTTTTTTCTTCTTCATGGTGAAAGTGTACTTGAAGACTGCACAAGGAATCAAGCGATTAGAGGGAACTAGTAAGTAAAACTTATATACACACCCGATACGAATTCTACCTTCTTAGTGCCTTTCCTGCTGTGTCCTTCCTATTTAAAACCCTCGGAGGGTACCATTTTGTTCCAAATCGGTCTAGCAAGTACTGTCTTGGTCAACATGATTCTACCGTCTGTTTAACATAACATATCTTAGCTCAATAAGAGTTTACTTTTCTTCAAAAAACGATTGTTTAAAAATTGAACGGATTCAAGAATTTAATAAGCCATATAAATTTAATAAGCATAACAGTTTTCTCATTATTATTATTATTAAGAAAATTAATAGGCACCTTCTTGGTAGACTCTCTCCACCGTAGACCTCTACTACCAACTGACTAATTTATCTAATTATTAAAACAAAACAATTTTAAAACATATAACTTAGGAGTAGACACAGATAATCTAGTCTTAATCTAGCTTAATTTAGTAGCTTAGCTGCTCTATGGTCTTGCTCGGTTACCGTGTTATTGGTTAAGGACGGGTGTCCAATTTACCGCAACATCCCATTCTCGGCAGCTGATCAAACATTCCTCTTCACACACGGATGTGGCAACACCCGCAATTCCCTTTCAATTTTAACTAACACGACATTTTGTTGTATTCATTTTTACAAACAAACCAAGAAGGGCTGACACTCAATGAACCGACGTCATTATGGTCGCGAGGACTCTTTATCGCTATTTGTGGTCCTATGTACAGTAAAGAAAGTAATGTTTTGAAAATGCTGATAATAATTTAAGCACTGCAATACACTATGCGGAAAACTAGCTTTTGCACGCTGTTTCACTTGCGAGGTACCCGGATAAAAAAAGCCTGAAGGTGTTATAGTCCAAAACAATATCTGTGCAATATTTGAACTCACTCTTTTCTGTAGTTTTGGCGTGAAGGCTATGCTTAACATCCCATCCACATCCCACGCGAACTGATTTATGGAATACAAAAGTAGCTTTTACTAAAAGTAAGCTTTTTAGGCTGAAGTCTACTTATTAGCAACATTATGTGCAAAAATTCAGTGAAATCCGTCCAGTGATTTTTGCGTGACGGAGCAACACAGAATTAATCAGTTTTGTATGGGAATGTTTGAAAACACATTCCCAACCCATGGGAACTGATTTGAGGGATGAAAAGTAGCCAATGTCTCCTTCTAAAGTTTCAGCACAATCCGTTTCGTAGTTTTGGTGTAAAGGCCCTCCTTTACACCAAAACAAAATTCGATGTTGGTTACCATTTAATTTAGAAAGCTTCGGCCGTGTACGAAGCTCCGGTTTCGTACACGGCCGAACGGGACGGGAAGCGCTTAGCCTTCATATAACCTGGTATTAATGATAAGGCCGAAGGTGGAAGCATTCTTTACCCGGAACCCCAGATCGAGGAACTGACTATCT
Organism: Venusia cambrica; assembly: GCA_951394065.1. NCBI lineage: Eukaryota > Metazoa > Arthropoda > Insecta > Lepidoptera > Geometridae > Venusia > Venusia cambrica. The sequence continues at coordinate 9,398,745 of OX596054.1, forward strand.
TACTACTTCCAAAAAACATAATAATTTAGAACTGTTGTTATGGTATCTTTTCTAAGTCTGTCACTTAGGGAAGGTAGTACTAACCTTCATAACGAAGTTTAATTTATAATTTTAGCTAAAAGTCCAGTGTTCGGTATGGTGACATCCTCGCTGAATGGCATCGCAACGATCAGAGCATGCGGCGCCCAGGAACGGCTGGTGGATGAATTTGATCAACACCAGGTCAGTTGTTTTTATTTACATGAATTATTTTTGCGTCATTGTTCAAATAATTCAAAAAATGTATTTGTTTATTTTTTACGCTGTCACATAAAATATCATAAGTTTATTCATAACTTATAAGGTCACTAGAAATAATTACTAGTGAAACGCCCGAGACATCGGTCCCATTATCGCGTGGGAAATTCTTCATAATTTATTATTTTCTAAGTGCATCCTTCACTGCTAAAAGAAGCTACCCTGAATGTTAAGTCTTTAGGCCCTTTGAGTATAGGTACCTATTAATGAATTTAAAAAAGGCCCTTTGGTTTGGGGAGTGCATTGGTTGCCAGTCAGCCAGTCAGTCAGTTAACTAGACGATGATTCTATATATTTATAATGAGATCGTTAACACTACATAAATTCATAAATATAGAAATATACAGTGCCAGATTCCTCAACTTAACAAGGAAATGTCGTTTGCTTCGCTCACTCAAATACAATAATGAGTACTCTACGGATAGCGGCCTACGATCTCAGTTGTAGACCTACGCCGGACCTACGCCGTAGACCTCAATTGTGCTTTGGCCTACGCCGTAGACATACGTATCCCAGCCCGAGGATTGAATAATCGTTTATTTTCAGAATCTACACTCTTCAGCTTGGAACGGCTTTCTAGGAGGGGGATCTGCGTTTGGCTTCTACTTAGACACCGTATGTCTCATATATCTCAGCAGTGTTATATTCGTCTTCCTGTACATCGATTTCGGTAAGCAAAATACTGTTAAAACTATGTTATAAATTGTAAGCTCGTATGTTTTCCCAATTGACCATTTTAGCTGTATAAGGGCGTTAACATACAGGTCGTAGTTTCGGCACAAATAATCTCGGTTTTTTTCCCGGACAAATAGAGGTGTTTTAAGTTTGTGGCCTTGTCGGTCCTCATTATAAAAATTCTAAAATTGTTGTGTTCCGGCATTTAGAGGTAAGATAGACAGTTCCTCAGCTTGTTGAGGATTCCGGTTGAAGTGCACCTCCACTTTCGGCCTTATCTCAACTTGTATCCAGGTGAGATGAAGGCAAAGTGCTTACCCCTAGTACCAAGAAATAACTTAGTATGTCTATCAGTAAGTCTGTGGCCTTCTAACTCCATATCTAGAGCACCGCTTTTCTTGTGTTTTTTTTCCCTAAGAATTTTGATTTATTGGTGCTAGGACTTTGTTTAAGCCGCCTGGCTAGCTACCACTATCTTACCTAACTCTGTCGCCATAACAACAATTCTTAACTTGTTGTGTTCCGGCATTTAGAGGTGATAATCAGTTCATCAGATTCCATCAGATTCCGGGTGAAGTGCGCTTCCACCTTCGACCTTATCATAACTTGAAAAATCAGATGAGATGAAGGCAAAATCTCCTCGACATACAATAAAAATAAAATAATAACTGGAGGGTATTAATTAGCTGGTGATTTTGCACCACGCTTGGCAGGTGGATTTTTGAACGCAAAAGGTGTAGATAATACAAAGAAGGAAGCTACTGTCCCTCCATCTATCTGTCAGCAGTATATGATCTCATGAACCGTTATATGCAGACAATTCAACATTTTTTACAAATGATAATGATGGGCTTTAATTTTAATTTTTATTTGATTTAAGCAACATGATTTTTTTGCCTCCAAATGTGGTTCGGAACCCTCGGTATGTGTGTCCGCACTTTGCCGGTTTATTTACACATAAGTACATAGAAAACTAGCTTATACGCGCCAAAAAAACGAATTGTTACCGTCTTCCCCCACGTGGGGGCAGCTGCTTAATTTATAGGTGCTTAATTTATAAATTCAACTTTATGCATTTAGTAAAGGTAATATGTTCAGACTATGCGTAAGTTAAGCTATTAAAACATCTTTTGCTGTATTTTCTGTTCGTGATGAGATTAAATTTAGTATCTCTGTATGTGTAAAAGCTGAGAAGATAAATATGATACATAATGAAGAGCGAAATAAAATCAGTAAAACTAGATAGATCGTTTTTCTTTAATCGAGTTTGTGACATTCATGTCAACAGTCAATAGTTACAGTTACTTAGCATTAAGCATAGAGTAGTCTACACTAATGTACACCTACCTAGGTATTGTTTGAGTATGAACTATTTCAACCGTAACAAATTTTGAATATTTTCGTACCCACCGTACAGTTAAAAATAAAAGAATTATTTTAAAAATATTTTTTAAGAACTTTAAATTTCTCAGTATCGCCTATTCTCCATTTTGCACAATGGTGACCTTTGTGTAAAACTGGAGAATTCCAAAAACTAACTTTATTCTAATTTTGATATTTATACAAATACAAATACAAATACAATTTATGAGTTATTCTTTTTTCAAACGCTTTTTTGAAGACGTTCCGACTTCGCTTACGCATTTCAGACTATACGTACAACCTTTACTATAAATTTATAAATTTTCAATTTTGAAAGTTTTCAACAACTTTGGGCACATAGTCAGTCACATTATTTATTAAATTATCAAACAAAGATCTCAAAAATGCAAAAAACGTAACTCCTAACATGCCATTTAGATAACTCTCACGGTCACATTTTACTTACACAAATATCTCTATTTCATTTATTGTAGCTAAAGCTTCACTTCAAACGGACTTTTCAATTATTGGAATAAATAAATGATCTAAATATTAATGTAAATTAACAGTATTTTATTATATTGCCTACTATCTAGCATATTATTTTTATATACAAAGTACCTGAAGTTAATTTTGTCATTACAAGATTTAGTTGTGGGGCCAGATAGAATTACAGTAATAATTCAAAAAACGACAGGTAAGTTTGTAAATGCCCTAAAACAGCTGATAATAAATTTATGAACACGATTCATGAGGGACATTGAAGCGCGCCGAGGGAGTTATTTCATTAATTGAAATCGCTGTTCGTGAAGCTATATAGATGAATCGAGAAATGTGAACAATTAATTTGGTCGTTAAATACTATCATTTACTAATATTGAAACGCCCGGGGCTTTGTTCCCATCATCCCGTGGGAATTACCGAACAATGTTTTTTTTTTCTTAGTGTACTAATATACTACAATAGGATGCTACTCGAAAAATGTCTAGTCGTTAGAATCTCTGGCTTGTGCTGTGCGTTAATGTCACTCAGTCAATCAGTTAGCTACATGACGAGTCTACATGCATAGATTATGCTATAAGATAATGTGACGGCCAAGTGTAGTGATTTAAAAAATCCTCCGTTAGCACTCTTTAGTCCATGTTCAGACTTTTTGGGTTATGATGATATAAATAATGTCCTGGGACACCAAAATTAATCATCTTGCTAATTTTGTAGTAATATTTGCAGGTTTATGTGACTCACAAGACCTTTTGTTATCAGTTTGTAGGTATGTTGTATTTTTGTGTAAGTAAAACAAAATATAAAATAGGTATAGCGAGTTGTATATGAATTGTTTGTGTCTACAGGTGACGTGATCCCGGTGGGTAGCGTGGGCCTGGCAGTGACGCAGAGCAGCACGCTGACAGCTATGCTTCAGCACGGAGCCAGGATGCTGGTCGAGTTCCTGGCACAGCTGACCAGCGTCGAGCGAGTGCTGGAGTACACTAATATCGAAACTGAGAAAAACCTGTATGAAGGAAGTGAGTATCCAATCTTTCTTTTTATTTTAGAATTGAAAACTTCATTAGGCGCGTTGGGCATTTTTTCAGATGGAAAACCATTGAACTCGCGACACCTTACCGACACCACTTTTGCCACATTTGACTTAAAACACATTGTCACTGTATCTTTACGATTCTAAAAGCTACGGGTAAGGACCGTTCGAAGACTGCATCTACCAATGGACGGTTAACAGACGGTTGACAGCCGTGACACGTATCTATCAACGTCAGTTGTTAGAAGTCATTGTGTCAGTTTTGATGCAAAAACAACCCTCAAAATCAATTTGGTGATCCCATTTTATAATATCAGCCATATTATTTACATACTCCCCTTAATTTGTATATGAAGCTATCACGACATGGACACTGGCAGAAAAGTGACCCCTATCACTAATTGCCATAAATCAAAGAAGTTGAAGTTAATAAATATCGCGACTAACTCGAAAACATTGAGTTTCAAGTACCAACAATCTCAGCTGTTCTCTTCGGCAAAGATCGACAAGCTTTATGTTTTCACTTCTGTCAGCACTTCCGGAGTGCCACTGTTTATTTATGCTCTTGACCTCGAAACTCACACAGGCAAGGATGGGATCTACGATGGAGCGAGCCTACCCAGAAGGTGCCTCTTAACTCTCTTTTTGAAGACATTAGGGTCGTAACACAGCGGAAAAACAGACGCTGGGAGCTTATTCAAAGTTCTTGCAGTACGCATAAGATAAAATGTTTTTGAAAGAGCTCATTAGTTCATAGTGGGATATTACCCAGGTGGGGATGATATCATGCTGTGCACTAATTATCGCACGAAACATAAAAAATATTCAATTATTAGAACACAGTGTGTTCTAATAATTAATAACATATACATATAACTATAAATAACAATGGATGGCTTTATCGCTAAAAGTGATTTCTTCCAGGCTCATTAAATTGTAATATCTATTCCATAATGTACATAAAATTTATTTACCACTGACTTTTTGAGTATATAGGTATAATCACACTGTCGCTAAAACAGCAAGACCTACGAACATGAAATTTTGGCAGTGTGCTCATAATATCTTACTAAGGATTTTCGGAAATTCCTCCCTTAAATGGGTGAAATGAGGCAAAACAGCGTGTATGCAAACTATTTATATGTGATCCGATTGAGTTGTTTTACCATAGTAGGTAGGTATAATTAATAGGAGCTGGGCTGGGAATTTCAGAATTACCGGGACGGGCCGTGTATGTAAAAACTAGGACCTGTCTCAACCCTGTCGTTTTATACCCATATATTTTATCTAAAGCCATTCCGTTTTTATTATTTTCATAGTAAGCACGGGTAAAGCACTTTTAGCTATTATTAGAATATATATTATTTTAGGATCATTATTGATCTCGCAAAACATGCAAGTCGACGTACATCATTATTCGTAAACCAATAGATTTATATTTTCACTACGTTCAAGAGGCCTTCATAAAGCTAAAACATACTGTATTATTAAAAAAAAAATTAGGCAGAATGTACGTCATTACTGTTGTACTATATGCGAGCGGGAAAAGTGTATGGGAATCTATTGATATCGCGCTGAGTGGGCAACAAGTCTATGAAAAATCATTTTTACCGTGTTGATTTTTAATTTGGGTCATATCAGTATGAAACCTCATGTAATACGAAAAAATAAAAAGGTTTTATCACCAAATCTGCAAAATGATACTGGCCACTTGCTTTTTCTGATCAATAATTAAAAAAAAAAGTATATCGAGTTAAAAGTTTTATTACTAGGCAACTGTTTTAAAATCCATTTCAAATTAAATTGTTGTAGGTATATTACTATCCTCGTAGCTATGTGAAAGTACTATTCCTGTTAACTTGCCTCTAAACTAAGGTTCAAGCCCTTGTTTTTTTATTGGTCTAGAACTATGTACTTATGTAGATAAATGTTAAAACCACAACTTTATCCATTGGTTGACCAATAATGTTTAGCTATTTTACTTTCTATTTTACTCAGGCGGACATAAAAGAAATATTTTTAAAGACTCAGCGCTTATTTCACGATCTTTGAGTAGCGTTACCCGATAGATAAAAAATATACCCATCTTTCTTTGTGACATGTCAACCGAAAGTTAGAGTAAGATTTTTAATGGTCAAGTAGCGGTACTCAGACATCGAGAAATAGGGGCTTATTGTTATGTTCAAATTAAAAATATCTCAACAACTTTGTACCAGTAAGACATTGTGATTTTTTGTGTCATTGCCGCCCAATGACACAAAAATTCACAATCCGGGACGGGACTCGAACCCGCATCTCTTCCTCATGCCGGAAACGCTCATAACCAATAGAGCCACGGGGGTCATGACACGATTTGCGAAAATTAAAATATCCTTTCCAAATTTTATTTTAGATTAAAAACAGTTGCCAATAAAGCGCTTGTTCGCGAGCGGCTGTATTGCGCTTTTAACAATTCAACGCGCTGAAATAATTTAATCTGTTTCACGGTTGTGTTGCCACATTTTTATTGGGCATTTTGTATGAACAGAGGTAGAGACGCCGGCGACGTGGCCGAGCGAGGGCCGACTCGAATTCCGCGAGGTCTCCCTGAGGTACGCGCCCGAGGAAGAGCCCGTGCTGCACCGTCTCAACATTCAGGTCGAAAGTGGGTGGAAGGTACAAATTATTCAAAGCATTTCGTTACGTCTCAGTTCTATTCGTTTACTTATTTGATATTAAGACTTTTTAAAGATAAAACCTTTATGGTAATGAACCCGATTTGATGGTGAATGAGTCCTCCGAATGATTATATTAAGTGTGCGTGTGGATTGAGTGCTCCTTTTTAAAAGATTTTTACATAATCAAGAAATAATTTAAAAGGTGATAAGACATTTCACCACGTCAGGGGATGCAGCAAGTTCCTATGTACTAACTAAGTTGGAATGGACAGGGCATCAACATCAAAGGGGACTCATCAAAGGTTTGCCGACGACATCGTGATTATGGCGGAATCGCTGCAGGATCTGCAAACAATGCTGAACAGACCTACGTCCAGCAGTGGACTGATATAGGTTGATGATGATGATGATACTTTAAAAAAAAGATAAATGCAACGCCCAAATGCACTTGCTTAATATACTGTCTGATAGGAATCAAGCTATGAATAAACAGTTAATAGTTATCGCGTAATGTATACGAAAAATGTGTCTGAAAATCATGTCACCCTACACAATTTTCTCCCTCAGAAATGTGATAAAGTTGATTATTATCTAAATTAATACAATCACAAAAATAGAAAACGTGTTGAACCTTAGTGATATATTTACACAATTTCTGATGTGGCCTCCGTTTAAATATAAGTTCGGGTTAAGTAAATAATCTCTAAAATATGGAGCACTCAAACGGGACGTTGAAAATAACATATTTTGTTGTAATGTTTATGTTTTACGTTAAGGTTTTTGTTTCACAAATTGATTCTGATAATACTCGTAAAATAGAGTAAAAATACTAAGATTTTTTTCACCAAAAGTTGGAGAATTTTGGAATACTCCAGGAAGATGGAGTGTTCTAAATAAACCTTTATAAAATCCAAATAACCCTTCAAAATCAATTAAATTTTTGTGAATAGTTTTCACAAATTCTGTACAATTATTCCACATAAAAATGTTGAACATATATCAAGTATATTTTGAAATACGAGTTCTCATGATTGAGTGTTCTAGTTAATTGACCACAACTTTGTCACCATAGGCTTCACAATTTTTTTTATCTTCACCATGAAGTTTTCACAATGATTTCCTAACTTATTCCTTGATATTGTATTTAATTATCTTTTAAAAAGGAGCACTCAATCCACACGCCCACGTATCTACGTATATATCGAAGAATGAATTTACCTTAGAGCCGTGGTTATAATCCCTTAGATATTATTTGAAAGACGTGAAATAATTATGTTAAAATTGACAGCAAAATATGCATTTAGGTCGGCATTGTGGGAAGAACTGGAGCGGGCAAGTCTTCACTGATCTCCGCCATGTTCAGATTTGCATACATCGACGGACAAATCACTATTGATGGATTAGACACCTCAACTGTATCAAGACAGGTAAAGACCGGCAAGAGTAACTTTAACTTGCAACTTTAACCTTAACCCACATCGCAATATTTGAGTCTTAAAAAACCTAGTTTTACATCATAAACATATTTTTATTGAATTCTCCTTTTTTTAATTGTGTCGAGAAATATTAAACAACCATTTTGATTACTCACTACAAAAACTAAATCAATGTGCACACATTCTTTGTATTATTGTTGGTCCCCGGTTTGACTGACGTTTTAATTAATTGAGATACTCTGTAATAATATTTTATATACCTACAGTTATATCGCCACCTAGTAAAGAGTAATTCAATATACTTATTTGAATTACTTTCTACTAATATTTGGTATAAAGTGATATCGTAACTAAGCAATGAATCATTCATTTGAACATTTGAACTTTTAATGTTATACTGACACAAAAAATTACAACCAGCGATGGGACTCGAACCCGCATCTTTCCTCAAGCCGGGAAAGCTTGAAATCATTGAACAACGAGAGTACTGATATTATTTGCGAATTTTGGATCGATAATCGATTCATCTAAGCGCTGACTGTAATATTATTTTTTATTTGAATTCCTCTACTAATGTTTGATATAACGTAATATCGCAACTTTGTAAAGAGTTATCGAGGTAAAATTGTTACGTAAGTGAAACTGGATATATCATTATGACAATTACGGGAAAAATAAAAAATAAACACAATTATTTACAGGATCTACGATCAAAAATCTCAATTATACCTCAAGAGCCCGTTCTGTTCTCGGCGACAATCAGATACAATTTGGATCCATTCAATATCTACAGCGACAGTGACCTTTGGAGAGCTCTTGAACAGGTTTGCCTAACGAACTAAATGAAAAGCATTTTCAAATCTTTGCTATTTTTATTCGTTTTAAAATTGTATGTGATTTGATCAACGTTAACTATCACTTTGCAGGTGGATATGAAATCTGCGGTGCCTTCGTTGGACTTCAAGGTGACCGAGGGCGGGTCGAACTTCTCAATCGGACAGCGGCAGTTGATGTGCCTCGCGCGCGCCGTGCTGCGTGACAACAGAATACTGATCATGGACGAGGCGACTGCTAACGTGGACCCGCAGTGAGTACTCACATTTCTTAAATACAAATACTTTTTTTATTGTCCTACGGGGAAGCGCTTAGCCTTCAGCCGAAGGTGGAGGAGCACTTCACCCGGAATCCTCAACTAACTGCGGAACTGGCTATCTTACCTCTCAGTGCCGGAATACAACATTTTTTTTGAATTGTTGCTATGGCGACAGAATTAGGTAAGATGGCGGTAGCTAGCCAGTCGGACTTTAACAAAGTCCTACCACCAACCAAACCAAGCACAATACTGTACTCTCCCTGGGGATCGAGCCCGGCACCTCTGGATCTGAAATCGATAGGTTGAACCACTAGACCTCAGAGGGTGGTTAAAAAATACAAATTCATTGATTTGGAAAAGACACAGTGAACATTGTGTCGCGGTCTCCTCTTTAAATGTGGGTAGCTTATTATTCCTATAAATTAAAAAAGAAAAGTTGAAAGTTACAATGTTCCTGGGAATGTGTGAAAGCTCATATACCTAGATCATATCAATAAAGATATGTGAGGTGAATGAGAGTTACTGGTAAATGGTACTCGCTGAAGACACCAGTCTCATATGAGTCTGGGCTGTTGCCCGTACCGTAGAATTCGCGAGTTGTGTAGTGTATATTGTTGTAATGGGTCAGCCTGACATATAGACTTAAATAGCGACATGATTTCAAATACAATGAACAAGACGAGCCCTCTCTTCCAGGACGGATAACTTTATCCAGCAGACGATTCGCCGCGAGTTCGAACAGTGCACGGTTCTCACAATCGCACATCGCCTCAACACCATCATGGACTCAGACCGAGTTCTAGTCATGAGTTTTGGACGGGTGGCAGAATTCGAGCATCCCTACATTCTTCTCAGTGACCCCAACAGCCACCTCTCTTCGATGGTTCGGGAAACTGGCGAAAAGAATAGCTCCTCGCTCTTCCAAGTAGCTAAAAACGCTTACTTTCAAAGCAATGTAAAAGAAAATGCGAGATAAAATTAGTGCCGTGGTTTTTAAGATTCGAGTCTGAAAATTATCAATGAATAGATTTTATTATTAACGTAATTTTATTTTGTTTACGTGTTATGGGTATAAGACAAACCTACAATTCGAGTCGCAATACTAATATCGGAAAGTATTTTACTCTAGGGAAGGAGATTAATCATCCACTAATGATCTTTGCCGATGAAAGTATGGTCGACATCTCATCCGATAATATCAAAACATGGAAACATAAGACTATTAACAACCCATAGACTTCATTAATAGCTGGCCAAACTCGAAATATATTAACTGTGAATGTTGACTAAAGAAGTAGATATTTAAATAAATAACAGACATTAAATAATAGTTGTGTTACTAAGAATAATGTCAAAATATTTAGGAATTGGTGTTGATAACATGTTGACATGAAATAATCAAGTTGAGTTTTTGCTCTAGTGCAAAGCTCTACGTTTTACATTATACTTGTCAAAAAAAACTGGGAAACCCTTCTATTAGCTCACATACTACATCGACCATTGATATAAAATATTACTCAATATCCCTAATGGATATAAATAAATAATTAATTCATTTATAGAGATTTATTATTATTATGATTATTATTATGTATATTTAATATTTCATTTGTAATCACTTTTTAAAATTAAGCTTACTCAATAATCCAATTTTGTAATTTTTTGAGCACTATATACCAATTTTTATTCGCCATATCAATTATGGGAAGCCTATATACCTACTCTTTAGCATACTCTTTGCCAAAAAACAAGCTTGCTTTAGCTTATTTTGGTGACGAAAGCTCAACATTTTTATGTATTTTGTACAACAGTTATAATTATTTTTAATTTAATTTTATCATTTATATTTTTGGAAAAAACAATAAGAAAACGTGTGTTGAATTCACGTAAATTTAATGTAAGTATTTTTATAAATCGTTCCTTGTTTGTACATACTAGAAATTGTAGTTTAATTCAGACATTTAATAGTTCGAAATAATGTACCATTATTATTTTTATATTTTCTTCACAAATGAACAAACCACAACCTAAATTTAGACTTTAATAGGAAGGGCTCAAAATAGCTCTCCGGGTTTTCTCGTAGCTTTTGCGGCCCCTTTGAAAAATCCATACAAATATTATATGTCATATATCTATTGCCGAGTCATTTAAGTGTAACATCAGGTAACATACTCATGCTGAATACCGCAGGTTAAAATAAGTTGGATCCTTGATCCTTAAACAACACTTGTTTCCAGCAAATAAAATATATGAATATATAGAATCAGTTTTCATACTTTATTTACTAGAATCTCTTTCTTTTAGAATGGGTCAGCTATAACTTGATCTCGAAACTTGCTCAGGCAAGGATAGGTCTACAATGGAGCGAGCCTAGGTAGAAGGTGCCTATTAACTCTCTTCTTGATACAATACAGCGGAAATACAGACGTTGGAAGCTAATTCAAAGTTTTTTGTAGTATGCATAATACCAATTGTTTGAATGCGCTTCTCTTTCAATTTTTCAAAATTTAGACGATTATTTGAAAATAACAATCAGCAAATAAATGTTAAAAAGGCCTCGTAGCGCTGACATTCGCTCTCCCATTCAACGTTGTTATTTTGCATTTTGAAATTGCAAAACTCAATAAAAAATGCAGGTTAATCTAATGGGGATTAATATAGGTTTGTAGCGCTAAATCTATTATTAAAATAATTTCAACACCTGTAATAGTCAGTCTGGTTTGTCACCTGTCCTGTCCTGCCTAAGTCCAAGCAGTTCGCTGATTGATTTGTATGTTGTTAAGGTACCTACTATTTACTTATTCATCATCAACAGCCCATTACTGTCTACTACTGGACAGAACCTTTTCCAAGCCTAGTGTTTATGCCATAATTGGACAGGCAGACGGATTGGTGGTCGCAGTAAAGATGTAGATAATACATCAGAAGCTGCTGATCTTCTTCTGGGGAGATTATCTCCACTCCAACTCAGCCCATGGCCTCCTGTCGTAAAACCGACTGAGGGCAGTCTGCTTTACGACAGGAGTGGTCGATTCTTAAACGGCGACCTCCACGGCAAACTTACTTGGTTAAAAATACTTTACATAGATGCTACAAATATTTTTTTCTATTACCATTTCTATTTCTGTATTACTGTGGTTCGGGAGTGCACTGGCACTTGAATAAGCTTCTTGGAAAACTCCCTCCAACGTAGACCTCTTCCTCACCCGGCTAGTCCAGATGAGCGATGAGGTCAAGAGCATTTCAATAAATAAATATCTTCAATGACAACATTACCATTACATTGACACGCGCGTAAGTACGAAGGAAACAGAGTTTAAATAACTTGGATTACCGGGTAGCTAATCTAAATACTATGTACACATGTAACAGTTAGCTTGCTTATCTTAGAGTTAATGTCACGGTGTGAGCTAAGCGTAACTCACGTAGCTATAGTGTCTTATCTACCAAGTACCTTTTATTTTTTATTCAAAATGAATAAGTAAACTTAGCGCGCGGTGTCGCCTGCTCATATAAACATGTTGTACAAGGAAGTTCCCTATAGGTAGGTAATTGTTATTGGCTTACCAGTTACCTACTCATTGTTCGACACAAAGGAGCCAGCAAAGAGCGCCTTGGATAGTAACATCGATAAACTTTATAGGACAGAAAGATAACTAGTAAAACTAGGCTCAATAAAAATATGGCATTTCGATTTTTTTCGATAAATTTTGATAATCCACACCAAGGACAGCAAGACATACTACGGTTCTCTTGAATTAGTAATCATTGTGTATCTACTTGGCTCACATTTGAAAATAATCACTGATTCTTCAATATGGGAAAATCTCCCATAATTATAATATTTTATTTATATTTTACATTTCAGTTTACTCAGAATCAGAAATTTATTTTTGTTTTGATAGTATTTTTACTGTCATAATTTTGAAACGTTCAAATTTGAATAATATTTTCGTCATACATCCTACGAAGAGAATATTCATTTCGTCTGGCATCAACACAGATTTTTTAGTGTTAGTGTTAGGCTAGGTTAATCACAGAGATTATCAGACAAAAGAAAGGAGGCTATTTAGCTCCGTACACAATGGTCTCGTTTCAAGTAAAGCCAGAATGAGAGTGAAGCACTATCACGGAACGCAAGTAACAACATACAACAGGTAAATGAATGACTTACTAATATAAGGCTGACATCTGTTTTATGAAACATTCTCTCGACTATTCTATCTAAGACTTGTGATTTCGACCCCATTTAAAATGATAGCCTACAAGACACACATAGTGTTCTACCCTCTAACCGAGCCCCATGTTACGAAACCAACCCAATAGAAAAGTTTTTTTTTACCTGTGCAGTTGATACCTGCTCATTCAAATGATATCTTATCTCACTTACCACCCCAACTTTTCAAAAGATACGCTAGCCTTTTATCAATTAAAGACGAATTACAAGAGTAATCTCTGCAAATTCAAAATGTAATATTGTTCGGATATACTATTCCATACAATGTTAAAAGTTATGGGCTAAATATTTTATTTCCAAAATCATAATATCAAAAACCGTCTCAGTTATCACAAATACCCCGCGACAATCGATTTCAATTTATGTTATCCCTTTATAGTTTTAATGTTATAAAAACGTTCAAGAGTCACGCCGTCACAAACATTGCCACATACCTACATATAGTGCTGAATTTCCCATCTTTACTCGGATATTTCGTTTGCTTCGCTCACTCGCTCAAATATAACATTACATTACTACGGAGATAGAACAAGTACACCATTTAGAAAACATTGAGGCATAAATGTTAAAGCCTGTGCCATTAATATCACCCGAGATTCAACAATACGAAATAGCTGCTGTTTGTCAGGATAAATAGGTATGATGAGAGTACTTACCTTTTTACAGAAAACTCTTACGACTACTGTAATTCTTCTCGACACTTTAGGATATTCAACATATATATTTCGACATATATACATTTAATATGTACTTAAAATACTGAAGATAGCAAATATCACTGAAATGAACCTCCCTTTTAGTTTTATAAAGAAGTGAAACTGCATTCAAAGATGTATGAGTGTCATTTCAACGCTTGCTGTTCCCTGGAATTTAACCCGTGCTAATATAAAAAAACACCCCTTACAAATACACTTACAATCGAAGGTAAAAAATTTAGGCATCAAAATAATTTGTTGAATGACGTAGTCACTGTTAAAAGAACAACAGTACACTATAGGCACATACAGACAACGCTACGTTTACATAATTCAACGGCGAGTTTAATTGAACATTGTGCGTAATTTGACGGCGGTACTGCAATGCGGTTTCCACTCAAACATGTTATTATTAAAATTCCACATATCATTGAACACGTTTGCGTAAATGATAATGAAGAAGTCCAATGCAGGCATGATATTATATTTAGCTTACCTTTCTCTTGGTAAGTACCGAGTATTTACCGTAGAATACCATATTTTTGGGATTCCGGACCTCAACAGAGTGGAGCCATGGAGCAATAGATATATACAGTCGGGCTTTTTAATATACGTAAATTGGATAACATTTGATTATAACGCATGAAGAATAAAAGGATCAAACCATTTCATAGATGCTAAAATAAAGAATGCCAGCATTATGTATTTACAAAAAGTATTTAAGTATTCTATCCGTGACCTAGTTCCCATATTACAAGCTATGCTTAGTTTGGGGCTAGATGGCGCTGTGTAAAAATTAATGTCATTTTCACACAGCGGTATTATTATTATTATACATGGTATTATTATTATTAGGTAAAATTAAAGAAAATTATAGGATTTTTACAGAAACTCAAACTCGAAAACGATTTCATAAAATGTACGGGCCTCCATAAATAGTCAATGGGTAGTTTTGGAATAACACGATTTGTTTAGTTACCTTACTTATTTCGACGCCATGGTATGCACAGTAATCACAATCTCAACTGGATAGTTTAAAACCACCACTGCTTGCGGACATTTAAACTGTTGCCCGATGGTAAGGCTGTGGGATAAGTACTTACATGCAGCATACATTAAGTTTCTTCAGCAGTATCGTTTGCTTAAATGGCAATGAATGAGTTTCAATGAAAGGAAAACTGCCAGTATCATCAGTATAACAGCGATGTAGAAAAGTTGTGGATCTTCACACCGCATGGTCGACAACATATCAACTATCTTTTGGAGGGGTGTACCACTGCCTTCTTCTAGTATGGAACCTGTTTCCATAGTGCCCAAGCAAGGGCAGCCCATCGCCCAGCCACAGCCCAGCATATTGGGTAAATTTTTCGATCTTTTATAACTGTGTTATGTTATTTGTCCATAATACTATGGGAATGTCAGTAATTCCTTCCGGATTTATCTAGCGGTATGTATGAATGGGTTCAGATTTTAATACGTAAAACATTTTTGTATTTGTTTGATTTGGTATTAGTTTAATAACAATTTTACAACAATATAATAATATTTTTTTACTTTATCATTGTATTTTTTTGCATCGTGCTTTTTCTGTCTTTGTGCACAGATCAATAACTATGTATTCTAGTTTTGGTTTTTGACAGTAAAAGGACCACAGATCAATTACTATGTATTCTAGGCGGGACTTCAATGCATTGACAGTATTATATCTCCAGTATTTGTTTATTAGTCTACGGTTTTAAATATCCAGTGTCCCCAGAAGGGTGCACCCCAAACAAATCGCGCGCAATATCTATGCCCAGATGATGGCAATAAGCCAACAGGAGTGGCCAAGAAAAAAAGAAAGAATTAGACTTTTTCATTAAAAAAAAATCGGCCAAGTGCGAGTCGGATACGCGCACCGAGGGTTCCGTACAAACCTGTAGGTAATAAGTAAATGTTATGGTATTTTTAAAAGGGGTAGTAAGTTTAAAATTATTAAAAATAATTTTATTATATGATGTATTTAAAAATATATGCTTTTCGCAATTTTTCCTTTATCTGTGCTATAAGACGTTGTTTTGTCCCCTTTTTTCCCTGGCGAGTGTCGAAACATTGCGGCATAAACGGTATCTTTTGATTGCGTTTGGCTTAGAAGTTTATTTTTTTCACAACTCCAAGGGAAAGTAGACCTGAGTATTTGATATGAATTTCAGCTTGTACCTCCACGCGTTGCTGAGTTTAAGGGTCTTGACAGATGGGCAGACAGACGGACTACAAAGTGATCCTGTAAGGGTTCCGATATTTCCTTTTGAGGTACGGAACGTTAAGAACAATGGAACGTTTCTTTTTGAAAAACTGTGTTTGTCCTGAACATAGGTCCTACAAATTTGTATTTTAGTAAAAGTAAAGTAAGACTTTTTCCCCTTTCGGATTTACGTCGATAGTCTTTCTATTCTCAAACATTCGCGAAGCTATATCGGATCGAATTCGGAAACATCCTAACTCCGAAATAAAACATGTTGAACAAACATTAGTATTCGAGACTGACACAGAAGATTTTCAGGAATGGTTTGAGAATAGCGTGGAAATCACACAAGACCTCGGTCTTAGTGTAGCTTAGTGCGCACATTTATTTATTATGTTAATGTATTCTGTAAAAATAAATGAATTGAATTGAATCTATTGAATTCCGAGTGGAATCCGATAAAAAGTAATGTTTCTGATCCAAAATTCCGATCCTTTCCCTGTGTATGAGAATGGATTTGATCACTACTCTGAGCGTGGATCATGTACAGTCGGAGGCTATTAGGCTTGGGCAAATGGGCCAACGATCACAGCCACCGGCGGTTGTCGCGCGCTACTGCTACATTTGTAAAAGTATCTGAAGCGCGCGTCAGCCACCGGTGTTCGGAAGTCGCCACATTTTATAACCCGCTCTCCGCTGCGCAGTCTTACGATGGACACGATATTAAAGTATCTATATATCCATTAAGATGCCGTGATGCGAAGGACGAGGTGATGCATGCGATGCGTAGAACGCTAAGCCTATAAATGCGCGGGGGTGGGTGGGGCAGTACGACAGTGGTGCTGTAGCGACTACTAACGGCCACACGTGTACTTTCCCTTCAGCCCCCTCAGCACGGGCGGGGATAAAATTTTTGTTCTCTGTTTTTATCCACCTCTGGGAGCATTTTGTCTCCCGATGGTGGACAAAAATTGTATAGGGGATACAATGCAACCTCGTGCTGAGGGGGCTGTGCGGTTAAATATCATCCACTCCACTACTAGATATACAAATACTTCTTTGCGCTAATCGTTTTTTTTTTAGCTTCCTGAAATCTTCCCCAATTGTGGAAATAGACTAGTAGGGATGTATGGAACAGGCGGATCAAATATAAAAAACAAAAATATATAAAAAACATAGGTATTTCCTCATTTCGAGATCAGTGGGCCGGCCCCGAAAATGTTTAAATTTGTTGTTCCAATTGATATGGACGGGTCAGTGGGGGTTTTTTGCAATAATCCAAATAAAACATTATTAGAGTATATTTATTCCTTAAAACAACATCTACTTAATTAATGAATGCCTAATTCTGATATTTGTGCAAAATTAATCTCAAATTAACACAATTCTATTTATTTACCTACTCGTTGCGCCATTATATATTAATATCGAAAACTTATTGTTCGCTCTCGTATTTTGTCTTGGCGACGTCGTAGAGCACTTTGCTCATGCTCTCTCCCGTCTCGCGAACCATGAAGCTGAAGATGCTGTTGGGGTTCTGCAGGAGGATGTAAGGGTGGTCGAACTCGGCTGCGACTCCCTTGTCCATGACGAGCACGCGGTCGGAATCCATGACGGTGTTCAGTCGGTGAGCTATCGTAAGAACAGTGCAGGATTTAAACTCGCGACGGATCGTCCTCTGGATCAGTGCGTCCGTTCTGAAAGTCATTGTAAAAATAAATACTTCGTATACAATTGCAGATTCAACAGAACTACAAACAATAACAGCAATCTAGGTTTCGTGAGGCGGAGAGGTTGGATAATGCTCCCTATACATTTTTGTTGAATGACCTACATTAGGGACAGATGAAGCCCATATTCACCACCGACATTTTATTTTAATAGGCACTGGGCATAGTTTCTATAAGAACTTGTTTGGCTAAGTGGTTTTTAGGGGAGAGTGGGAACTGAAAAGATGTCTGGGTGCTCTCCGCCCTCTATATCAAACACGGTTATGAGCATTTAAAATGTTTGGAACACAATTTGTCGCAAATGTCATGCTCTACAATTGTAATACTAGATATCAACATAATTATAGCTATAGAAACCTAGATAGTCGTGAAAAACCGGAGCTATTCACGATGCAGACAAGAAACTTTATGAGACAACTTTTATAACGCCAAAATGAAGGTAGTAGGTATAAGAATTTCCAGCTTATTATCTCTCACTCCGTAGTTACCCCTTTACACTTTTGAAGAGTTATTTCTTTGGCTCTATTCCTTGACGAGTTTTCAGTATCCACCCTGATCAAGTTTCTGAAGGACTCGCTTAGGTTCCTGCTCACACACCACCCAATTTGTGCCATTCGTTGACTGGACTTTTTGTTTTGCTAATGTTATGTTTCATAATGGAAATTCCGTAATGCCGTGGGGATTTCTCCAAAAAGTTATTTGTTTAATGTACTGCAAATTCCACCCCTACTTTATCTTGAAGGCAACAGTAAGCACAGCCGGCAGCGGCTTGTTTTGGGCGGTAAGGTGGGAAGCCTCGGCAGTGTACCTACGTACAATAGATAGGTTATTACTCACTGCGGATCCACATTGGCGGTAGCTTCGTCCATGACAAGCACTTTGTTGGAGCGTAGCACAGCACGTGCAAGGCACACGAGCTGCCGCTGTCCCATCGAGAAGTTACTTCCTCCCTCAGACACCTTGAAGTCGAGTGCCGGAATATTCTCTTTCAACTCCACCTAATAATGAACTCAAGATTATATAATACGCTATAGGTACGCAGTTTACTGGCACATATTGTCTTCCGTTAGGGATAGGCCGTAAGAACAGAGACCGGTGGTATATACAAAACTCGACAAAACAGTACTAGAAGTCTTAAAGATGGTGAAGAACTTTTAAAGTTTGTTCAACAAATTATATCGAGTAACCTGTATGAAAATCCATATTAAAATAAGCTTGTTTTAGGTAACCAATTTTGACTAGTTGATGCTTAGATGATAATAATTGCTATTTATGAATAAATGCATATTACACGACATGAATTTTACACAGCGCCATTTAGCCCCATTTTCGAGTATATCTGAATAGCATGCAAGCATGTTGTAATATACCTTTCGTCTGGCATGCAAATCTAACAAAAAAGTTGGCGTGATTGGTAACTTGACGGAATGATCCGCTAGCTGAGTGCGAACATCCATACTGTATACTTTATAGTTTGTGTTAACTTTATTTTCTATGGAGATGTGAACAGCGTTTCCTAGCGGCAAGTAAACAAAACTTTTTTGCGAGTGAGAATCTTTTACCATTACTTTTAAAGTTGCGTAAACATAAATTTGATAGTTAACTTAATGTTTTGACAGTTTTGCGAGTGTAAACGACCAATTTGGACATTTATCTTGTAAATTACGTTAACTTGGTAGTTACGTCGTTCACTTGAAATTTCTAAGTGAGGAGGAACCGTGACTGTCTTGACTATTATTGTACGAAAATGGATATATTTAGTCACTCACGTCAATATTTTGCGCGTAGAATGATTGAGGTGGCTCATGCTCAAGATGAACGTGATAGAATGTGGAATATTCGCACAGAATACCGCAACAAATTTGACCTCTCCGAGAATCGAGTTTCCGTGCTACTTATGCTATAAATATATAAATATAATAAAAAAATATATAACATGTTAAAAAATATATGAAAAAAAAATGTTGGTCCAAAAATATTTTTCGCCACCCTATACCTCGATTGTCCCTAATGTCGTGGTGCCTCGATCGTCCCTCGCTGCGCTCGGGCTGATTTCGGTCTCCATGCGTCAAAAAAAGTTCCGAAAGGTCCTATAGGCAAGGGAACCCAAAACGTCTATATCATAAAAAAATGCACTCGTGCTTGGCCATTGAACATTTCAAATTATTTTGAACTCGACACAGATCTAAGTAAAAATCGGCCGATATAGAAGTGGCATTGACATTCCTTTGAAAATCTCCATACATTTTCCTTGAAATTGTCACATCTGGTACGCTAGAGATCTATGCAGTTCTCGAGCATCGATCGTCGTAACTAAACGTAACTAAAATAGTAGAGTATAATGACGTTTACACTCGCACATTTTACGTTGACGATGCTTTTGACGTAACTCGATGTACTTGAACGTCACGATAACGCGATTTTACAAAACGGTTCGCACTCAGCTTACAAACTAGGCCAAAATATAATAAGACCTAACGGGCCTAATGGGTTCTAAAATAGTTGCATGTAAATGCAAGTAACACAACTTGGTATAAGGTGTACATATACGATAGTTACAAGAAGGATTTATGATTTTTACCTGTTCCAAAGCTCGCCAAATATCATCGTCGCTGAACAAATCAAACGGATCCAAATTATATCGTAGAGTTGCAGAAAACAGGACCGGTTCTTGAGGGATTATCGATATCTTAGCTCTGAAATCCTGTAGAAGCAAACATTTATTATTGATAACACGGGACGACATTTGCTGCAAACATTGATTTATTGGTTGTGCTGTGTATCTTGTGCTACGAGTATATCTGTGTAAAAATAAGATAGGTCACCTTCTTTGCGATGCCTTTGGTATCGACCCCGTCTATCTTTACGCAGCCATCGATGTCATAGAGCTGGAAGAGTGCCGAAATCAATGAGGACTTGCCTGCACCAGTTCTTCCAACAACACCAACCTAAAAATACATTTCGAGAAAATAATAACAAATTCATCAATACAATTAGGTACTTTCAGTTAATTAGGCATAATTTTATAATAAAGTAATTAACTTACAAAAGTATGATTAATTATCATAATGTTATATCATTATGGTCAACTGATTTTAATACTTTAAAATACATTTTGTTAATACGATAAACCGTGAACAACAAAAACCTGGTTCTACCATTAACAATTCTCTCTTGTGTTTACATTTGCAACATGAATGAAAATTACCTTCCAACCGCTCTGAATATCGATATTCAAGTCCCTGAGGACGGGAGGGTCCTCAGGCCCGTATTTCATAAACACGCGTTCAAATTTAATGTTTCCATCCGTTGGCCATTGTTTCGGCGGCTGAGTGGCTGCAATAAAAAGTAACGCCTTGTACATTTGGCACATTTTTGCAACGGAACACCCAAGGATTCTCATAATGGCTTGCAAGTTTTGTAGAGGTTTTTTGCAGCTTAACCCCAAAAGGGAATGGCGAAACCGAAGTTAGAAAACATATTGATAAAGTGATCATCATTCTGTGCAGTCACTTTATTTCCTGAAAGATTTCTTTGCTAGATTTGATCTGAAATATTGTTTATTTTATTGCATTAATTTTCAAACTGTAGGTTATAACTAAGTATACGTTATCCTTTCAATCTTTGTGCGTCTGCAACATGCGTTTTCGACTATCGGCCCGTTCCGAGTAATTTCAAAACATAATTAGTTGTCATTTTTTTGGTGTGTGATCCACAAGACCACAGAGGTGGTTAGCGAGGTCACACCCTCCTGCCGAAGTTAGGCACCGTGCGGTTTGCCGCGATAAGTCAGTGCGCAACAGACCAGTGCCATCAGTGTTAGCTTGCTCTGCGGTATACATCCTTCATCAGACGTGCTTAGTGGTCAAGAGCTGACCTATCTCAAATAAAGCTCTCTTTTACTTTTCTTAATAGGATTTGACACAGATCACATAAATAGAAAGCCAAGAAGTAAAATAGAAGTAATACTCACGTCCTTCATCAATGTTGTCCTCGGTAGGCAACTTGGTGTACTCAAGCACCCTCTCGACAGCTGTCATCTGGCCGAGGAAGTCCGCGGTGAATCTCGCAGCCATCTGTAGCATCATCGTGAGCACCATGGACTGACTCACGGCCATACCCACGCTCCCCACAGGGATTACTGAACCTATATAGAGAACAGTACGTCAAGTCTAGTGACGTCTCAAATATCCCAGAGGGAGAACTCCTAACAAGCCTCACAGCTCAGTTAGTAGTAGGCTTGCCTTCTGCGCTGTAGGTTGTGGGTTCGATTCCCACCCAGGACAAGCATTTGTGTGATGAATATAGATGTTTGCTTTGTGTGTGGGTGATGTATTGTACGATAAGTAAGTTTTTACAAAAAAGTATGTAATTAAGTATTATATCCGTAATCAGTTCCCAAATTACAAGCACAGCACCATCTAGTCCCAAACCAAGCAGGTTTGGGACTAGATGGTGCTGTGTAAAATTAATGTAAAGTAAAATTTATTTATTTATTTTACTGATTTACGGTAGAACCAATAAGAACTGCGTTGAAAATAATATCATCTTTGAGACTTGCATTGGCAAGAATGAACTCTATTAAGAAGTGAACTTTGCCAGACGAAGACTAATAAATGTCTTCTGAAAGACATTGCCACGTTTTCAAAAGTAAATATATTTCAATTCAAAGCGATTGTGTAAATTATACTGTCATATTGACGCAAAAATATTTATATTGTATCACGGAGAAGCGCTTGGCCTTCATTCTAAGCTTTTCATTTGAACCCATAAGATACACGTAGAAAGTCTGTCTCAAAAATATTAAACTCCCTAGGAAGATGTTCCTAAAAAACTCTTTTCCGTTCCTGTAGCAGTTCCTGAAGAATATGTAAAGATATCCATCGAGGGTATCATCATTTCAAAGAACATCTTTACATATTCTTTCATTATTTAGCTCTCCTCCTTCTTATTGAAGATTTTCTTCATAGAACAGGAGACTGTGAGTAAGCGCGAGATTATTTTGCAACCTGATAATTATATCTTATTAAGTGGTTCCGAGTAACGAATAGGACCAATCCATTTCCTCCTGAGGATGTCGTAAAATACGTATATATGTCGTACTAAGGGAATAAAATACACCCGGGGCTGCAGCATACGCCTGAGTCCGTACACAATACTGCGATCACCAATCCGTAATTATTATGTCAAAAACCCTCCAGACTTTGAGGAGGCTCATGTCCAACAGTGGACAATTACGGGCTGTTATGATGATGAATCTTAGTAAAGCACTCACTGAAGTCAACAATGATGAATAGAGCCAAGACAACTCCAAGGTAGACCAAACAGAGAGCGTCCAAATACAATCCAAATGCCGTCGTACCTCCCACAAATGTGTAAAAGGCACTTGTGTGGAGATTCTGAAAGCCAAAATATTTGTATAATACGCGCGATAATAAAGATAACCGACATAGTTATACAATTATTATAGTGCCACTCAATTATCATTATTGGCATGTAAAAATATAATGTGTTGTTCTCGTGTATAAACTTTATGACATCAATTGACTCTCGGCTTTCAGGCTTACCTGGGCAAAAATAAGGGCTATGTTGAAACTAGTTTTTTCTATTGCCTGACGGGGAAGCGCTTGTCCTTCATGTGACCGAATCTTGTTTCTATTATGATAATGCCGAAGGTGGAAGGGCACAACATTCGGAGTCCTCAACAGTCTGAGGAACTGACAATCTTACCTCTAAATCCAGAACACAATAATTAAGAATAATTGTAATGGACTCAGACTAATGTAAGATGGTAGAATTAGGAGGCCGACTAAAACAAAGTCCTACCAACAAACAAACAAAGTACAATTTGTTAGCCCCTGGGTATCGAACCCCGGACCTCTGGATCTGACACCAGTGGGCGAGCCACAAGACCATATAGAGGCGGTTAAAAAACGAGTTTACCAGAACATGCCCGTCCATCGCTTTTTGAATGTGTTCGAATAGTATAAGCCAGAAAAAGGGTGATACCATAGGTTATTTTCATAAGTATCAATGATGACATTTGTAGCGTACCTGGGCTGTATCAAAGTTGGTAAGAAGTCTGTCCTGGGAGTTTGAACTCCTAATGGTAGAGAGTCCTAGGATGGTAGAGTTAATCATCCCAAACACGGGACTCTTCGCTGAAAATAAATAAATAATTAAGTATAACTGAACAACAGCACGACTTGTGGTAATACAAGTCATGCTGTTGGATAATAAAAGCAGAAACGTGAAAATATTGCGTTCATAGACCAAAGTAATGCTTTTTTTTTATTGTACGACTTGTAAGCACGAAGTGCTTACCCGTCGTACAATAGAGAATTAGGTAAGATGGTGGTAGCTAGCCAGGCGGACTTAAATAGAGTCCTACCACCAACCAAACTAAGCACAATATATTGTACTCCCCATGGGGATCGAAACCGAGACCTTTGGATCCGAAATCGGTGGGTTGAACCACTAGACCACAGAGGCGGTTAAAACTTACTGAGACCGTGGCTTTATTGATTCAGTCTAACACCCTAACTGATAGATACATGGGCCTGACCACATTCTACGCCTAGGGGATTCTATGAAAAGTACTTATTATTAACTACCAAGTGCCAAAGAACCACCAAGAGTTATAAAACAAAATCGCAAAGTCGAATACCATGTTCGTTGTCTGTATTTATATACTTACTGGTTCCTTCCAATCTCTTGACAGCTTGAGCAGTGTTCAAGTACCACCTGAGCATGAATACGAAGCACACCATGAGAACGGCCGTGGGGATCAGCGTCCAGGGCAGGGCCAGCGAGTTCAGCACAAGGATGCTTGTCATGGAGAGGTACATCTGGACCGTTTCCAGCATACTCCTGGGAAGGAACTCGTCGATCGCACCCATGTCCTTAGTGAATCTGTTTAATACGCGTCCTGGCCAAAAAACCTTATTTAACTATACTTAAAACAATGATTCAGACTGTACTAAGTTTTGTATCATACAGGTTTTTTAGTTCACAAAAGTGCCACTCACCAGAAGGGTTGGTGTCGAAGAATCTCATAACAGTGACAATAAGCTTGCTATAGATAACATCGTGTAGATGCGCAGACGCTCGTACGGCGATTGCCACGTATGATATTATCCTGACTTGTGCAAATAAAATAACCGCCAGAACAACGCTGCCGTATATTATCAGGTATTGAGATGTCGTCAAGGCACCCATCAGAGTGTCCATTTCAGTACCTGCAACGAAAACATTTGTGAAGTTACTGGGGCCCAACCGGGTATTTCGTCGAAGTTCATTGTCATCTTATGATTTCATTTCCAACTTCAGCTCTAGATAAGTCTGCAATGCTACTGCCATTCTTTATGAAGTTCATCAATGTTACGATGAGATTCCTAGCATACAATGGAATAAGGATTTCAAAAGGAAACAAGTATAACATGAGCGAAACGCAACGATTTCATAAAAATGCGATATCACATTTGTTTTTAAATAAGAATGTCATTTATTGATACTCTGTAGTGCTCATTATTTTTTATTTCAAGGTATAAAACAGTAATTTTACCCTGAAACGAATTTACTCAAAAAACCGAAAAATATTATGTTATGCAAACGCAACAAAACGCTGTGCCCAATCAAAGAAAGTTTCCTAGCATGTGTTCACTTTTCAGATGGGAAACGCCGTTTTGGATTTCACACTTGTGATACCCGGTAGGTAAAAATTGATTTTATTTCATATGAAGCTAATTTTAAGCCAATGGAGATCGGCTTCGCCTCAGGCGGTTCGGGGGCCCTGATTGTGATAAAAATTGTATAGTGAAGTTACTTTTTAGATTATTATTTACTATTTACTGATTTAGGATAGCATACCTATCTATCATATGTTGGTAGGTGGGTTTGCCTTTAATTGGTTGTGCAATTAGCTATAAATATTAATTAAGTTTAAAGTAAGCATGTAATGTTATAGCAACCGTCAGTAAACCTAATAAATAAAATAAATAAATAGCACTATTTAAACCGAGGTGAGATAGTATCTACCGCTACAAGTCCAGACGATATGTTTGCAATGACCTCTAGTTCTAGTTCTAAGTTTACATATAATTACCAAGTTCTTCTCCGTCGCCCAGAGTTTGTTCAAACTGATCAACGTTGTTAGTCCTGAAAAACGTTTGAATTATAATATGCTTTGTTTTGATATACTTTTAATTATAATGGACTTTGTTTCAGTTCGCCTGGCTAGCTATCCTACCTAAGTCTGTCGCCATAACAACAATTCTAAAAAAAAATGTTGTTTTCCGGCATTTAGAGGTAAAATAGCCAGTTCCTCAGTTTGTTGAGGATTCCGGGTGAAGTACCTTCAGCCTTATTATAACATGAAAATCAAGTGAGATGTAGACCAAGCACATCGCCGTAGTAGAATAAAAAAAGTCTTATCTTATCTTTATTATATGCTGATATAAATATAAAGGTGTTAAGCATCATGCTGCTGTAACTTGCTTTTTTTTTTAGTTCGAGATAATCAAGAATTTTCAAGAAATCAATTGGATTGTTCGGGCAACCAAAATTCACCTTTGTACTTCTTCTATAATCTATAGTTAATTATAATATGATATAATAAATTAATATTCAGGATATTCGAAAAATATTTGGAACTTTCCTACTGTCCTGTATTAAAGGTGGATTACTTAAAACAAAAAACATTTTTTCCCCCAATATCTGGACTTCTTTGTCTTTGGGTTGTTTCCAACTATCCCCATGAGAAGTACTGTGGTAAGTACACTACAAACTACATCCTACATTTTAAATACAGAATTTTCTGATACAAATCATACCAATAACTGAGCCAGTAATCAGTCGTAGTCGCCGCTCCTTGTGTCACTATCAGCGCCAGTAAACCCAACAGCAGAATAAACACGGAACGGACTGATTTAAAGTACTGCATTAGGACATCAAACTTCAATTGGCCTTTAGCCCTCTCTTCTGCTTCCACTTCTTGTTTCTCGTGAATATCTTCAACATCTTCGGCTTTATTAGACAGTTTTGATACCGAGCGATTTAAAGATGTTCGTTTCTGTGAAAATTGGATAAGATCAGAGCAAAAATCGTAAGCTGCAAAAGTAAAACTATAGCCCACATCCCGCCTGGGATGTCTGAAGACATTGTAATGTCATTGTGTGGCGCCATCTCCACGGTCTTGCCCCGTGCCATCAAATTCAATAAAATATTCGAATAAATATCCACTCGTCATATCGCCACCATGTTAATGTCGTATTGAAATTGTTACGTATAGTGTATATACCGAACTTAATGATATTGCATGTCATAGCGATTTATTCACCCGTGGACAGGTCTAGGTGTAACTATCTGTAAATCATATTGTTATTTACCGCTGCGACGCCCTCTGAATTTTCGCTTTCTTGACGTTGTAACAAAACTGAAAATTCTGTGCCAATTTTGATCAGTTCTTCATAGTTACCCATACTTTCTATAGAACCCTGAAAATAAGACAGCAATATTACAAAACAACAAGGACAAGTTCCGTAAATAAATATATAAATGACATTTGACATTCATAAAGTAAACGTGAGCGTCATTGAAGAGTTTTTGCGAATTCATCAATCATGGAAGTTTAATGATAAAGTATACTTTATATAACCAGAGAAACGAACATACCTCAGGGTTTAAAACTACAATTTGGTCAGCTGATTTCAAGTAGTGTATTTGATGAGTGACGAGAATAACGGTGCGGTTACGCAGGTATCTCTTGATGCAGCCTTCGAACAGCATCCTCCCAACATTCGCGTCCACCGCTGACAGAGGATCGTCCAATAAGTACACATCTGCCTGATAGGGAATTATGTATATCAATAAATTATGAACATTAACTAAATTACCAAGAGACTTGTCTTGAGAGAGAAGATTCATTTAAGTGTTGAGAGTCACAGAGGGTAGACTTAGTCAAAAAACCATAAGTTGTGGTAGTCCAAATAAAGTTGTAGCTACCCTTTATTTTATTTTCATTGATATGAATATGGTCCGAGGCATAACAAATTACCAAAGTTAATTCAGGGTTTTTTTATTGGTGATAGTCAAGCGTTTGACATGTAAAACAAGTAAAGTTGTGGCCTTATATGGAGCACGCTTGCTTAAAAGGAACCTAGTCTTGAAGGCTCCAAGTATGTAATTGTGCGGAAAAACCTCGTAAAGGCAAGGAATTATCCATTCCCTACCAGTATTAATGATAAAGGTAGAGGCGATCGATGTGTTCGGCACAATGGAATATTTACAAGATACGGGATTTAGCCTGCCGTACGTCTGCTAGTCCGATGGTGGAAAGGGGATGGAGGGATTAGGTCAAAGATATTTTGCGCACACTCGCCGAAGTGTGTAGGTACAGGAGAAAATATGATTTTCCGTAACAAAAGTTATAACAAGTTGTGTTAAGCCTCCTCATTATACTGAAACAGGTAGCTGTAATACCTCTCTATAAACGGCTCTGGCGAGATTGATTCTAGCTTTTTGTCCTCCAGAGAGGGACACTCCTCGCTCGCCCACAAGCGACTGGTCTCCGTAGGGGAACTGCTTGAAGTCGGGTAGCAAGCAGCAAACTTTACACACCTACAAAATCATTATTATTATCCATTGTGCATTTCATTCAGTTTCACTACAAAATAAGCCTACCATACACAAGATCTACAAGAAATGCATTTTTGTGTTTGTTGGCGAAATGCAAAATACAAAAGCGGTAACATCAGACTGTATAAGTCGTATTATCGTGTCATTGTAGGCACGGAGCAACAAAACTGTCGTATTACTTTCGTTTAAAATTTAAATTATTTCATGAAATATATATATAGTCATTAAAAAAATAATCTTGATCTAACTAAGCAATTTAAAATAAAATAACTAACATGTAGAGAAAATACCAAATAGATTACACATTAATATAATATTTTAAAGATAACCCAGTCGATCGCTGTTTATTTGAACAAAATTTGCATATTATGCCTAAATATGAATAATAAGCTATTGGAACATACCTCAAGATATTTATTAGAGTCATAGGGCAACCCAAATAAGATGTTTTCTCTGACAGACGCAGGGAACAGCCATGGCTCCTGGCAGGCGTACGATACAGTTCCATGTACGTTCAGGTTACCTCCAGAAATTGGCAATTCTTTCAAAAGAACTTGAAGAAGTGAGGACTGAAAAATACCTTCAAATGGTTAAATACAGATAGGATGATGTTCAAAACCGAGACGTGGCCTTAAACCACCACGAACGTAAATGTGTGACGTATTCGGTGACCGATTGCACGTTTTTTTGTTTAATAAATTGTCGGAATCGGGTCCCACATTTTTCCGGATTGTCGGATTGCACATTTTTCAATAACAACGTACCTAATTAACACAAATATTTTGGATCCAACTAAATTCAGAAATTATGTTAATACATACTTTATGCACGCAGTGAGATTAACAATATATTAGCATATCAAAAAATGCCTTTCGAATTAACAATATTGAATTGGATAATATTTTGTACTTTGAACATTTTTTATTGTAAGCTAAGCTAAATAAGCTAATTCGTTTGTCAGTACATACCTTTCCAGAACCAACAGGTCCAATAATAGCGCAAAGTTTGCCCTTACGTAGTCGCAGTGAAATGTTTTTGAGGACCAGATTAGCCTTTGAATCCTTCGAATCGGTCCATGATGCGTTCACCCTCGACAATTCGATAGGATACTCGGCGTCAATAGATACAGGTCTACCAACTATACCTACAATGTAAAATAACTGATCAGCTATATAACAAATTTATGAGTATTTTTTTATTTTTACCGATTTTTAGATCATACGTTCTTTAGCGCGTGTATTTTTTAATATTCCCAACCGATTGGATTTAAAGCTTTACTGAGTCCAAGGACTCATAAAGATGATGTGAAGTGATCATCGGGAACAAACCCTTTATTTCAATCGCACAAAGCATCTTGTGATAATAGTTTTCATTACCTGGCGGTTTTGACAGCAGCAACGTTTTCCACTATACTATTGTCCAATACAGCTGTAGTTAATCATGTATAGGTACATTAATGTAACAAGTCATCAACCAACAAAACCAAATACTCCTTTATATTCTCTTAATTTTAAATACATTTCTTATATATTTATATTTTCTTTTTATTTCCTATGTTCAATAATGTTTAATAACTTCTGTTCAAACTCTTAGCTACTAAAATTGTTATGATGAGCGTTTCATCCTGCATTCGATATTGCAGTGAAGCGCTCATTGTTATGGTGGGCAAAAAGTCTTATACTCATATTTCTTACCAGCCGCTGCAATACCATCCGTGAAGTTATCTGTTATGGAATACTTCTTCGCAGTAATGTGTGACGGCTCAGGTATGTCACCCTTTTCCTTATTTGTAAATGTAGTAGGTTTGGTAGTACCTTTACCATCTTTCAATTCTGACAAATCTGTACGTTCATCTAAAACAAAACGTATGTTTTAATGTTATTCCGTCATTAATTGGATCATGGACTGTAATTTCACCGCTTGACTGTGAATTTTAGCCAAACAACGTCGGCCCGAATGCAAGGCATAGGTCGGGTTAAACTTCTGTAAGCGCTGAAAACTAGGAGATTCTTTCTTAGGTCAAAAGACGTTTGGCGCGACCTTGTCTTGGGTGTATTGTATTTTTTAAATGCTTACCCATCATTAAGAAATCTTGAATACGCTCCAAGGAAATCATCATTTCTGAAATGTTTGCAATAGCGAACGGCAGAATCATTGTTAAATTCATCTGAATTACGCTGAAGTATTGTTGGATTGGGTAAATCTGAAAACACAACAGATTTACAGCGACTAGGACTTGAGAACAAAATGTGACGATGAATCCAACGATTATAAATTTAAGTCAATAAAATCTGTATCTTTCTGGGTCAGGCAAGTGAATTTCGACGTCCCTATGGTCCCTACCGTCGAAATTCACTTGCTATTTCAATCGATGACGAGACTTTATGTTCTGAACTTATGTTGGTTCCCATGTTCATAAACTTAAACATTTAAATGTTTTCAAAGTTGGAGTTTGTAATTATGACGCATAACTGAAATGTATTATGCATCATTGATTAGTCAACTTTACTGTATTCGAATAAAAATACTTGTTAGATAAGCGTGTTGGCAAACAGAGAATATTCAATGATGTGAATTAAATAGTACGGCGCGTCTCTACATAAATAATGTTATTACTGGTAAAAAGTGGCAATTGCTGCTTCCAACTGTCTGTCCGGATCACCTTTCAAGCCTAAAGCAAACATAATTTCTAGCCTATCGTGCTTCAACATAGGTATCTTCTTTTCTTGTACCTAACTACAGATGTTTAAATAATACTGTAGTCTCTATCTGACTTGCATACCTTTCTCTCTTGTCTCTTAATTTTAAATGATGTAATCTTAAACGATTAAAACATCTCCAAAGCCTTTAACCTCACACTCATGTTTAGTTTTGCCAATAGCCCATTCGTAGGTATGCTCTATTTTTCAATGTACTAAGTAACAATAAAATAATTTGTTCGTTGTTTTGACGTTGGCTAATAATTACGTTTAAAAAGCTAAAAAGAAAACTGGCTTCGATAAAGAATGAGATACAATTTCATTTACTGGACGTATATTTTACAATTATTTTTATGACTGATGGACGGACAGACAGACAGACAGACGCCCTAAAAATAGCCAAATCGCTTCACCTGGTTACGATAGGACCACCTTCCTGCACCGATTTGGATTTTTTTGTTTATTTAAGGTCTTCGAGTAATCGGGGAACATACTTCGAAAAATAAATTAAAAAAAAAGCTTCCGAATTGTGAAACCACCTTTTTCGAAGTCTATTAAAAAGAAGGAATATATAACCAAAAGTGATCTATCAAATTGTGAAAGAATAGTGAATGAGGCCAAAGAGGTGTGCAAGGAGCGTAGTAAATGGAAATCCGTGCTCTGCCTACCCTTTGGGAAAAAGGCGTGAGTCTATGTATGTATGTATGTGGAAGAGTAAATGCTTACCAGTGTTGCTGTAACCATAGTGCCAGATAAGACTAGAACCAAGCACGTTAGGAACAGAATAGACCTTTCTGTGAACAGCATGAATCCCATGAAAGTACTCCGGATAAACAGAGACTTCTTCAGGGCGATCAGCTCGTGGGAACGAGCGGCCTTTACAACAGCCTGAAATGGCTTCTCCCAGGCATACATTTTGATAACCTGCCGAAGAAAATGCATAGATAGAAGATAGAAGCAATGCTAAATATAGATGTGGGGGGTTGAGTAGAATATCCAAAAAGAATAGGGGCTCTTTCCACCCCCGGACAAGCAGACGTACGGCAGGCTACAAGCTAAGGCCACATCTTGACTTATTTTCCAAGTAAGCTGGTAAGGTAAAATTGTGAAAGTGAAATCAACCAATAAACATATTGCATACATCAACATCTGTTTATTGTCTCACATGAGTCTATATATATGTATAGACTCACGTGAGTCAATGTATGTATAAATCAATCCACGATACATAAATATTATTAAAAGTATAGTCAAATATATTCATAATCCATAGTGTGTGTACCTGAATTCCATTGATGATCTCGCTCATAAGTTTGATCCTAGTGTCTGTTCTTTGGGCGGTTTCTCGTCTCATGACAGATGTTAGTTTTGTGAGACCAGCTAAAATAAAATCAAACTTATATCTCGGTGTCCTTTTGGACGCGATAGATAACTCCTAACGTCGGTAAAGATGCTCTCTAGTCTCTACGATTAATTAACCAACTAACGTTTTATTACTTTTATTAGCATTGAACTACGCATTTGTCGAGTTTCTTAAACATACTAGAGAATGTTCTTATATTTCTAGCTTTGATCAGTTTGGGGTTTAGCCCCTGGCGCTATGTGAAATTAACATCTTGTAATCTTTACAAATAAATAAAATTGAAGTATCTGTTTATAATGCCAAAATACAATAAAAAAGTACATACGGTAATAAAAAAAACAATATTTTTTTATTGCCTGTCTGCCTATATGTTACTGAGTAGCCTAGTATGCTACATTTATTTTAAAAATAATTAGGTTGCCGCGCACAAAAGTTAAAAACCCATGAAATTCTAATAATATTATAGAACTAATTTATAAATTTGAGAGCTTGTGTTGTATTTAGATGTTTTTTAATCAGTCACGCATAGATTGCTGAACGGATTTGGATGAAATTTACTTTGTATCCCCGAAAAATGTTATGTTACATGTGGACTTATTGTCATATGCACTTGAAATTTGGTACATATTTCTCTTATGGAATATATAATCAAAAATAAAAAGATAACTATCTTATTCTATCTGCGAGGCAAATTTCAACCACATCCGTTAAGACGTTTTTGCGTGAGGATCATGTTCATATCGTTATAAAATCCGAAAAAAAGAAGCGCCGGCCAAACAGGCGATATCAAATCACCTGGTCAGGCGGGTAGGTACATTTTCCCCTGCATCTATCAGGCTATTGAAGTTGGTGTCTCCATCCGCCAAATGCGTTAAAATTTATTTAAATTTTGTAACTCTACATACTTCTTTATATAACGTTGTTAACGTTGGAAGCGCATCTCAAAATGGTTAAAGTTATGATAAGGCCGAAAGTGGAAACGCATTAAATGCTGCAACACAACAATTTAGAATTGTTGTCATAGCGAGAGTCCTAACGTAAGATGGTGGTAGCTAGCCAGGCAGACTTAAACAAAGACCTACATCAACTAAACTAAGCCCAATATTGCACTCCCTTACCTAATTCTGTCGCCATAATAACAATTCTTAAAAAAATGTGTTCCGGTATTAGAGGTAAGACAGCCAGTTCCTCAGTTTATTGAGGATTCCGGGCGAAGTGCGCCTCCACCTACGGCCTTATCTCAACATGTTCCCAGGAGAGATGAAGGCAAAGCGATTCCCTGTCGTACAATAAAAAAATAAAAAAAATACTCTTATGAGTCGCGGGCAGGAACTTTTAAAGCTGGAGTTTTGAATCGTATGCCATCATAACATTTACCTTGTATCGGAAACATCAATAAAACAACTCCGAAGAGGCCTACGAAGGGCGCATACCCCGCGGTGTCCCACAGGAAGTACAGAACTACAGCCACTTGAATCGGTATCACCCAGAGATAGTGCATGAACATAAAGGCATAGTCGAAACGCGCCAAGTCGTTAGACATCAGGTTCACCAGTTGTCCGCCAGCCACGTCTCCTAAGGAAAGCTGGCTCATTCGTAGTAACTGAAATCACAACACAGAATTTACAATGCGTGTCTCTACCTTTATCCGATTACTTATAAAGTTATTGTGCGCGCACCTGCTTTTTTTTATTCTACGATGGGGAAGCCTTTAGCAGCCTTCATCTCACTGGTGTCGTGTTATGATGAGCATTCATAAGATGTACATGTTAGTGATAAATATGGTTTAGTTCCTAGACTTTTTATAAATGTTATGTTTTATAAAAATCTTTCTTTTCCCGGCCGCATATTAGTATAACAGTATGGACGTACATTGTCCCTGACTTTAAAAAAAAAATAGGCACTTTCCGAGATATTAGAAATAGTATTTGCAACGCATTTCAAGTAAAACTAGTAAGTTAGCAAAATATGTTTAAACTTAATGAGCGGTGAGTATTTATTGACTTGCTGGATTAAAGTGCAGTATGAATTGAGCTTTAGTCTCCAGAACGAATATTAACAAACCTTTCTGTATAGCAACGCCGATGCAGCAACTTTAACTTTCAAGCCAAAACGAGAAACAAACAGCGAGTTATGGTGGTTGCACATCATATTGACGAAGTTAAGTCCCAGCATAGCTAGAGCGTAGTATGTGGCTTCTAATCGAGTCATCGTAGTATCGATCGCCCAGTATGACAATAACGTTGCGAACAACATTGGTTGGTACGTTCTAAAAAAAAATATCCATAAGAAGCCAATCAAATAATTTATTTCATTTTCGCTGGGCAAATGTGATAGCAAATTGAAGGATGCTAGTGGTAAAGTTTAAAAAAACAACCTTGCAACGTTGTGTGTTGCTCAGATGGCCATATTATTTAATTTCTTAATTCGGCCATATTATTTAATTTCAAACTAAAAGCAATCGGTGGTAAACGATTTAGGTAAGTACATAAATCGCATGCATCTCAGTGACAATAGGCGTACCTACAAGGTTATATTTTAAGACCATTATTGCCTCTTATTAAGAAACAATAATGTTCTTAAAATATAACCTAAGACTTTGCCTAAGAAATTATTTTTCAAGAAGAACCTTGACCTTTTCAAGAAGATTAGTGTTTAGGTATTAATGGGTTGATTTTACTCTCTGCTACTGAAGTCTATTTCAAGAACTATTTTTGTCAATCTCACCTCACAGCTGAAATGGTGATAATGTAGAGAGACCCAGGCAAGTATGCGAGCCAATAAGCACGGAACATCGCCTTCCATAATTTAGGTTCCCGGTTCTCTCTTGTCGCATTTTCATATTCTTCGAACCAATATCTAAAAAAAACTAAACGGTGCATACAAATAAACTATGAAGGTGCCTATAAACAAACTATAAATAGTATAATAGTATAGTAGTATAATAGTATAGGCACAGATTTACATTCAGAGATCTTAGGCTACATATTTTCTTGTTTTTCAAGTAAGCTCGTGGTCAAAAGCTTGGCTATCACCATCGAAAAAAAAAATGTTTACCCCACGCTCTGATGGGTGGATCCAATTTGGATCAAAAGATATTCACCGTGGTAACGCACTCAGACACAATGTTCAAAATATTACTAAATTTAAAAATTATAGTAAATTTTGGCCTATCTAGATTACTGAGACATTTATAGATAGAATTGGTACCGTCAGTGTATATGATTAATTGTTGCCCCCACGAACGACCCCCATGTACTTAGATATTGTAATACAAAAAACGATCATAGTGTAAAAGTGTATCTTATATATGTTTGTAATATACTACAAACATGACGCTAAGACAACGAATCATCATCAACATTACAGCCCCTCAACATAACGTTCACTGTGGGAAATTGGCCTCCCCAAAACGTTCCAACTATTCTAACAGACCAATGAGTGCATTTGCCAAAATCACCACGTTTGGCAGACGCCCAATAATTTTATAATTTGGCTATGAGCTTAAACAAATAAAAATTACAGAACATTAATTTGACACAGCGTCATCTAGCCCCAAACCAAGCATAGCTTGTAATATGGGAACTAGATTACGGATAGAATACTTAAATACTTTTTGTAAATAGATACGTACTATATGATACAACACCCAAACACAGAACAAACATCTATATTCATCACACAAATGTTTTTCCTGGGTGGGAATCGAACCCACAGCCTACAGCGCACCAGGCAGAGCTACTACCAACTGAGCTATGAGGCTTGTGATTTATATTATAATTTGGCTTATGATTTAGTTATAGGTGTTTGAGTGTTCATCTCTTTTTTACAGCTGGTACATGCGCCATAATATTTGAGTACAATTAATATAAAATCAGTTTACCTCTCTAAGTAGTCCCCAAGCCTGTCAGAATCGTATTTTTTTGTAGGAACTACAAGGTCCTCTTCTTCTACGTCCCTCTTGTTACCAACTATGAGCACTGGACACATCCACCACAAAAATAATCTTGACAAAATGTTAGGTTTACTTCTTTTCTTTGTATTTGTCTCAGGAACATTTCCAAAATCATTATCGGATTTAGTCCCGTTCTCCATTTTAATTTACAAATGTACTTCTACGATTAACACCACAATTGTTTTTTTTTTATTATTGTAAGCTGTAGTAAAGTATTGCTCGCACTATCCCTTTTGCTTTCGCCATAAGTTTATTCAATAACTCATATTTCACATGGCAGAACTGTGTCCTTATCTATGCAATACTAAAGACTGAGCTCTTAAATTATCTTTAAATATGGAACGTTTAATGTTTTATTCTACAACACAGGTGTCGATAATTTCTCACCTCATTTAAGTGTGATTATGTGCTGTTTATCAGTTATCATTCTGATTAAGCGAAATACCTACAGATAATGTCAGGCAGGAATTGCCAACTGACAAAAAATAACTATCAGTATGGACTGAGACGCAATAACTTGACCATTAATCTTGCACAAAATCCAAAGTTGTGCATTTCGAAGACAAGCAAGATGATCAGGGAGAGATCTTATATTTCTGTAATTTTACTGAACACCTCATTGACTGCTGGCCGCCACCGCCGCTAAGATCAGACGCAAATGAAAATCTCTCGAGGTGGCAACAGCATCAGCCAGCTATCGCATAACGTACACGTCACTCTGGTTTATGTACTCGTGAGATTTTAGTAAAGCTTTAAATCACGTGGATTCATTAAATTGAATAGGTACTCTATATGGGCTACAAAACTAATAACAACAATATTTTAGAAGATACATTTTTAGTTTTCTTGTAAATTGGTTACACGTCAGACTGAATATTTACGTGAAATGTTCACTTCACGTTAATGGGGTTTGCTCCTCGATAATACTCGATAAATATATCTGTAATATGTAGGATAACTTAACAAGCAGAGATTGTATTTTTTCACCTCACTAACGTATTATATTTCCGATTGTAGAGCACGAAGTTGTGGATAATAAAGGTAGAGCCAACTGCACACAGCAGCAGCATGCGACAGCGACACAGATTCATACATATTTAATCCGGCATTTAGAGGTAAGATAGCCAGTTCCTCAGTTAGTTGAGGATTACGGGAGAAGTGCGCCTCCTTAAGGCCAAGCGGTTTCCCGTCATACAATAAATATATCAATCATTCCTACATACCTTATGACACAATGACTGCGGACTCGTGGTCATACCAGATTGTCATGTTGGTATTACTAACAGGAATGTACCTATGGGAACTTGTCGGCGAGTGCTCAGCAGAAGTACCGGATTGTGTCCCGCTGGTACGACGGATAAATTCAAATGCTTCGTTGTGCATCTTTAGTTGTTCAGTGGGGATTTTTTTATTTACCTGTCGTGCTCCTTTCATGTTTTGGACACGCTGGAGTTTTTTATTTACCTGTCGTGTTCCATGAAGTTTTGGACATACTGGAGATTTTTATTTACCTGCCATGCTCCTTTTTAAGTTTTTGGACACCCTGGATCCTGCTTAAAATAAATAAATGAACTGTTATACATTTATAATAAAGGTTTCATTTCATTTAAAATAACAAAACTTTTCTCTTCAAACTAAAAATAATTTGTACCTTTAATTTAATCAAAAAATGTTCGTAGACTGAAATACACAGTCTAATTTAATTTAAAAACCCACGTGACTAGTAGACTCAAAACGAATTCAAGAGAAATCCGAAATGTAAATTTGTATGAGGATCAGAATATAGCACTTATTCATTATCGAGTTGGGCACTTATCTATTTTAAATTATTTTAACTCAAAGTAGCAATGCACATATTGCACACATTCCATAGTACGCAATGTTTATCTGGGAGAAAACATTCCATGAAATAGTTTGAAAGTTAAGGATTTTTTATTAATCTATAATACCTAAAAAACCTAAAATGACTTTATTGCTAGATTTCATTCATTGTTTTGTATAATCTATATAGACAGTTAAAACATTTTTGGCACTCTTTGGGCGAGATACTAGAATAATTTACAAGAAGCATGATTTAAAGATATAGATAGTAGTTCAATAATATTATCAAAAAAAATATTGTTTACAAATTATCGAGGTAGTAGGTAAAAATATGTAATGCATCATTCAAAAATTTTATTACAAAGCACTATAAAAATAAAATAGATTGCTGGACAAAGTATAAACCACTAAATAATTTAAAAAGTAAATCGCTGACTTTAAACGACACTAAAAAATGTTAAAACCGGGGACAAAGGTATTCATTAGAAAATTGTTGATATTTATATTTGAGTCTTGATTTACGTTTAAATAAGCTCGTTTTCTAGGATCCTTTGGAGTGAATTGGGCACACTTTTGATATCAAAGAGTCACAAGTGCATTTTGCACCTGCTAACTTGTTTTCAATATTTTCAACTAGCATTTTAACATGACATATCGGTACCATGTCGCAATCGCAGTGTTTTGGCAAAGATGTGTGTATCACTTGGTCGTCTTTTGTGATAAGACTCTCTTGACACTCATCAGAGTCTTCCAGAGGTACAGGGAAATATATCGAGCGTTTGAGATGTTCACTGTTTGTGAAATGGGTAGGTATATTATGAGAGCAACATTCACACCAGTCAGGCTCAAGGGTATTTGAATAATATGTATCTACGCTCATATTGTCATCAGTACTTGTTGTATTGTGAGCCATGCTGCATAAGTAAAACTCTTTCGAATTTTTTAGAACAATTTCTTCGTCCTCAAAACTAACAGCGGTTTGACGATCTTGTTTAGGGTAATTTTCATCCAGTACTTTGCTTTTATGGATAGTTTGCAAACAACACATATTTCTAGCCGTGTCTGATTCAAGATTTTTTATGTTATCATTGTTTGTATTATTTTTTGTTATGTAAGATACCTTTTCGTAATATTTCTCATCTGGAATAGATTTTTTCATAATGCTATCTACAACTTTATAATCGGCTTGAACCTGTGATTTCATACAAATGCAGTTTGCTAAGCCATTGTCACATGTGCAGTCTATGGTATACCCTATGTAAGGTTTATTAGTAACACAAGTAAGTACATCAGTTTTATCGTTAATTGCGTTTTCATTTTCATTATTTGGGCAATGCGGCAAATATATCTTAGGGTTGTGCGTACCATCAGTACTAATAACAGGCTGTAGCTGATTATTTGTTTGTATCTCATTAACACCTGTCAATTTAGCGTATGGTTTATTTTTAACCATATTATAAATATTTAATTCTTTACTCTTAGATATCTTGTTACTCGCATTTTCATCGAAATTAGATTTCGTAATGCCATCATTATTAGTGTTATCGTTATTTAAAATTTGAACAGAATTATTAGTGCATTCTAATCCTTTGCATATGCACTTAGATGCATATCCAACATAAGGTAAGTTAAAAAAAGTAAGAGGTTTGGTTTTAATATTATTATTGGTTAACTCTGCATCAATATTTTTACCACAGCAATCACAATCTTGAACCGATTTTAATGATTTAAAGCTATCATTGGTGTTTTGAAAAGTTTCAACATATTTGCTGTATGTTTCTAAAGGACCACAAGATTTAGTATCCATTCCTAAATTAATAGGTACCTGTAAAGAAATGTTTTCTTTTAGTATATCTGATGTTTGCGGATTTTGAGAACGACAACTATTTATTGTTACATTGTTACTATTTGTAAAGTTGACTTTTTCATCAATATCTCTCTCAGGTAATTCATCTTTGAAGTAATCTTTTACGCTATTCTTACGTAGTAGATCAGATTTTTTACAGCCGCAGACATCTTTTAAACGTTGAAAATCTTGTTCTATTGAATTACAAACTCTGTCTAAAACATCCGGCAAAACTTTGTCATTATTGTCTTCGCCCAAAACGCAAGAACATTTTACGCGTGTTATTTTAGTTTTTAAATATTCTTGTAATAAACCATATGCTCTATTCCAACTTCCTAGGGGGTTTCTTTTATCACTTGAGCATTTACAGGAAATTTGATTTGTACTCTCTTTGATTACTTTCTTGACTCTTGCCAGTATAGTAGTAAACAGTTTTTCTTCTTCTTCTGGTGGAATGCATGTTGAGTTACACGAAGTGTCCTTAAATGCCTCTAGTTTTTTCTTAAGATGTTCCTCTAAAAGGTGAAATGTATTCTTTTCTAACTCTTGTGAATCATCAGCATTTTGTGCATTGCAACAAACACAAGTTTCATCTTCATTTTTAGAATCATTAAAACTTTGTACATCAAGGCCTTTGTCTTCAATCGTAGACCCATTTTTAAATGCTAAATTAATATATTTTTTTAATTCGCCGTAACTAGTCTTGCACTCGCAAGACTTATAATTACTGCATGATTCTATGTTATTAAAATCGTTATTATTATGATATTGATGTTCATTGCGCATTTCCTTTAGACTTTGATTTTCATTTTTCAAATGCCTTGTAGTGTTATCAATACTAGCTCGATATTCTAAAAGTTTTGGATAAGGTTTACTTATCTTATGGTTATTTTCCGGCTTTTTAACATTTTCAGTGATACTATTTTGTCTATTATCATCACTTATGGCAAGATTTATATTCTTAGTTTCTTGTATATCAACTTTGTGCTTATTTCCTTCAGTATCAAAGTTCGAAGTTTTATTTATGATATTCTTTTCTTGATGATCTTTTGTCACTGCTATTTTTTCGTTAAACTGATTTTCTATTTCATTTTGAGGGCTCACATCAGTTAGAGTAACTCCTAAAAATTGGATATCATACCCACAACCACAAGGGATATTTTCCAATTTGCTAGTATTACTTCTGATTTTTGAAAATATAGGTGAATTACTTTTTTGAGAAGATTTTTTAAGTTGTTTTTTTTCACTGGGGGTCACGTTAGCTGTGTCACCAGCTTGTATTTGTCCTTTTTGAGAAGTTATGCTTTTGCAACTACATTTGCAGGGCATGCACTTAAATGGTTTATTCGTTTGGGCTGATAGTATCTCGTTCTTATTAGTACATTTACAGATATCGTCGTTACTTTTATCCAAATTAATTGCTCCCATATATTCTGATACAGTTGTATCTGGTATATCTCTATGCATATTAGTTGAAATAATATTAGTGTCACGATAATTGTCAATGCTAGTTTTGGCTTGAATCTTTTTAGAACTGAGAGAATTCAAGTTAATACTATAGGTTTTTTCAAATTTGTCTTTATCGTTTTCATCTCCGTTCTCAAATCTGCTACTTAAACTTGGGTTTGCGTCAAAACGATTTTGATTGTAATTAGTCGACTTCTTCACAAAAATGTTAGTTCCAGAAGATTCCTTATCGATTTTAAGAACAGTTTGAATATCGTTAGTCTCAATTAAACTTTTTCTGTTTTCATCTATTGATTGTTTCTCATTTATACAACATGGCATTTGATGTTTACATTCTTTTCCCGTACCAGGTGGATTTTTATCAGATTTCCATTTTGTCAACGTTTCTAAAAGTCTATCAATGGAAGCGTTAGAAGGAATTTTATGGAAACATACGCAGTTACTTGGACAAATTGGCTGGCTTGATGACTTGCTATTATTCCCGGTTGAAATGTTTTGTGACTGTAAATCTGAATCTATCGGTTTTGTCTGTTTAACACTGTTTGTCTTTCGATTTGTAGAGTCTCTAGAGGGCTTTTCTTTCTGAAATTTAAATCCTTTAATTTCTTCACTAAAAGAACCATTTGTGATTTTATTTGGCTGTGATATTTTTCTGTTATCTTTTTGTGAGCACATGCACATATTGACTGCAAAAGTTTGCTCATGTTTCTTGTACGGTTTAAAATTTCTGCTTAATCCAGTATATTGAACAATATTTGACTTTAAACCTTTCTTATTCAAACTATTAGGACTATTATTATCTAACTGTTTTTTTAGTGGCAAGTTAGGTTTTCCAGTATTAAATGAATTGTTAGGCTGGTAACAAGATGCAGTTCTATAATTTTTTTGTTCTATTTTAGTCGTTGCATCATTAACTTCATTAGATAATAAGGTAGCTTCTACTCGAACATTGGATTTTCCTGATACCTGAAATAAAACATTCAAAATTACAAAAACAGAATACACTCTGATTAATGAATAACCATACTGCCAGACGCTTATAACTAGCATTATATCTTTTTCCTGAGTGACGTTTTTGTTTTGTATTGATATCTGATAGTTTGAGCTTTACAGAGTCCCTTATCATAGCGCACTACTTACCGAACCACAAACTATTCTTGTAATCTTCTCCTCCATTACCTTCAAGTCTTCCTTTTTGATAGAGTCCTGAAAATGATTCACATATGAACTATTATTTAGTTAGTTCTGAAGCCTCAGTGCGGGTCGGAGGAACGTTTGGCCATTTTTTATAATTTATTGGTATACCGTATAAAGAGAACACTGTATCCACACCAAGTTTGAAATAGAAAGGTATGAGACCGTTTTTACAACAGAGCTAAAATTTATAAAAACTTTTCTTTCAGGGGACCCTGATTTTTTTTCTTTTGATTATTATGTGTAAATTATTGTTATTACATACATAACATAATTGTTTTACGTCATGTTCTCTGAAAATTTCAACCTGCTTCTTTTCACAGTTCAAAAGATCTTTAAAGATTATTTCGTTAAATATTGTACAAAGGGTAGGGCCCTTTAATTTAGAAAATCTAAAAAACCCTAAAATATACCATTGATTATTTCATACGAATTCTCAATCGCCTATCATGTACGGTTTCGGAGATATGCATCATTACACTCCGAACTTTTAACCCCATTTTGAGCCCCTTAGGGTGTGAATTTTCAAAATTCCTTTCTTAGCCGGCGTCTAAACACCAATACAAACATACCCTCGAAATTTCAATCTGTACGACCAGCGGTATAGGCCGTGCGTTGTATCTAGTTGAGTCAGTCAGGACTTATCCGTTTATTTAGATAGATGAAGTTTATAAGTAGTTTTTTACTAAAGTACTTACCTTATGTGTGGGGCACATACTACTAAAATCAATGCAAAAAAATTACTCAACGCAATTATTATATTTACAACCGAATTTTTAAGAGGGAATTATAAAACATAAAGTCGAAATATGTTCATATGTGTACCTTTTTTAGATTCTCTATTTGCATTCGTAGCTGTGTGACATCTTGCATGGCTTGGTGCCAGTAAGCTGGCGGAGTGCAGGAGGGAGCGATGGGCACGGATGCCGGCGGTGAAGTGACAGGCCACTGCGCCGCTGGTGGATGCGGGAGAGGCTTCCGCGCCGGCAGCGCTGGTGAGCAATGTCTCACCAGCACCGGGTACACAGCCGCGCCTTGTCCGCTAGCAGCTACAAGCACATTTTTTCATAAGTAAGTTCGATAATATACCAAACTATTACCTAGGAAAAAGCAGTTGAGATTAAAAAGTATCATCAATGCGTTTATCTTGACGATTTCAGTAAATTTAACAGTTTTGTTAGACTGGCCAAAACCACAACCAAATGCTTGCAGTTCAGTAAAAATCTTGGGCTTAGAACATGTCTATGATGTACTTGCAAACATTCATCATAAACTTTATATGTTTTAAGTCAGGCAACAATATAATAATTACAGATCTTATTTTGACTCAGTCTACGGCCCATATCAATTTCAACCTTAAAACAACTAACATACA
Organism: Venusia cambrica; assembly: GCA_951394065.1. Lineage (NCBI taxonomy): Eukaryota > Metazoa > Arthropoda > Insecta > Lepidoptera > Geometridae > Venusia > Venusia cambrica. The sequence goes on from OX596054.1 coordinate 9,443,043, forward strand.
TCATTAACTATACTATAACTATTTGATGGCACGTAAAGTCTGTACGTGACTTCTGCAGTGTTTTCGTGTAGTGTCTGTCTCTAGACACTAGTGTCTAGAGTTACTAGTGTGTATTAATTGATATGGGTGTAACTAAATCTTGAAACAGAAATATAAGTGCGCCTCCACCTTTGGCCTTATCTCTACTTGTAGCCAGGTGAGATGAAGGCCAAGCGCTTCCCCGTCGTACAATAAAATATAAAATACAAATGAATCGTAGAAATATCCGTACGTTTGGGTGATTTGCATTCACAAGGCGGGGGTCCAGAGGCGACGATGTCCTTTGCTCGCTGCGTCAGCTGTTCAGCGCGCTCTTCGAAGAGTTGCTCCGCGAGTTTGGTGGCGAGCTTCTGTGCTCGTCGCTCTATGGCGCGCTGCTGCCACCCATCGTTTTCTACTTCACCTTGATCCGGTATCATTCTCGATGTGTCGGCGCACGACTGACCCACCCACTAGTAATCATTCATTTCATTATTGCTAGATACTTATCAGATACAAAACTCTATAACGTAAAAGTCATGAATTGAAATAAATTATTCGGATCTAATCTAGTTCTGGTGTAAGCAAAGATAATTGAGGAGTAAAGAGCATACTAGTCAAAGGGGAATAGTGAAATTATAAACTTTTATCAAGTATTTTTTCTGATTCATTTTTAGTCATACTAAAAGTATGTACCTATTTCAGGGCTGATTAATGCAAAGCCTCTATCATTCTACCTCTGGCAATCATATCAGCATATATATTACGTGTTCAAATGTTATCTCTTAGATATTTTATTCCAGTATATACGATTCGTCAAAACGATTGTAAAAACGATAAAGTGACGTAAGTATATTTTAACCATGTAACTTAACAACAACAAGATAATACCTGTGTGCACTAGGTATGTATTTAATGCTATGGACTTGGACTACCGGAGGTGCATGTTCATGTATCAAATGTGCCTATCGTGAGGAAACCGGCATACCTAACCAGTTCCTAAGTTTGTTGAGGATTCCGGATGAAGTGTGGCCTCCACCATCGGCCTATCTCAACTTGTAACCACGTGAGATGTAGGCCAAGTGCTAACCCATCGTACAAAAAAAATGTCTAAGGAAGTATCCGAATGGCATCTGTCACTGGCTAGTATTTCGATAAGAGAATAAGTTACATTTATTTGGACATTAATTTCACACACTAGTCCCAAACAATACCTACTATGTATGATACAGAGCATACCTACTACATATTCATACACAAATGTTTGTCCCGTGTGAGAATCGAACCCACAATCTACAGCGCAGAAGGCAGTGCTACTACCAACCTAGTAGTATGGACTTGCAACGTGTCACGTACCCTTTCGTGTAAACATTGGGTATGTGCCGAGTGTAGTGCATGGGAGTAACTAGCATCATCAGCCTATGATATATGTGTATGTCATAGGATGTCCACAGTTGGACAGGGCCTCCTCCAAAAATAAATAAATAAATATTACAGGACGATAATTTCACACGCCATCTAGCCCCAAACTAAGCATAGCTTGTAATATGGGAACTAGATTACGGATAGAATACTTAAATACTTTTGTAAATATATCATATACGTACTATATGATACCAGACCCAAACACAGAACAAACATTTATATTCATCACACAAATGTTTGTTCTAGGTGGGAATCGAACCCACAACCTACAGCGCAGAAGGCAGAGTTACTACCAACTGAGCTATGAGGCTTGTTAAAAAACTCAAAGCAATACTCTCCATCACCATAATCACCACACTTGGCAGGTAGATTGGTGATCACAGTAAAGGTGTTGCACACACATACATAGAAGCAAGCTGTTGCCCTCCTTTTGGTGAGATCCCTAATTAACTTTTTACGACATCTCGTGTTACCGAGTTACGGAATAGTAAAGCAACTGTAGTTCCTTTCGATGTCCGCTAACCAAATATATGGAAATAAGTGCCCTATACGAAAGCGAAAATAGTTTCAGTTAGCTATCAGAAACTCATACTAAAGCCTCTGGTAAGGGTCGATGCGTGCCACTGACTTACTTCTCATTAAAAGATCCACGCTCTGAATAATAGTTAGAAGTATTTTCCCGAAGAGGAATAGCTATGAGTATATTTCTTAACATGTTTTTTTCTGTTCGTTTAAGAAATACTGACCTTCGCATGATATTTCTCTATGGATGTTGCAATAGCTATATCGAGTTCTCCGATCAATAGCTGAGTGAAGTAGCTTGTCAAGCTGTTCTTCACAACACTAGCGCGGTCCCAGTTGTGCTTGTCCTCTAAGCATTTAAGCAGCTGGCATGGCATTTGAGTTCCAGTTCCTTCCATCTCGGCCTGCAAGCCACTGAACAAATCTCCCAGCAGGTTAGTCAAGAGTTTACTGCATAGTGAAGTACACGAACAGGACTCCTGCAAAACAATGATTGTAGATCAAGCGTTTTTTCAATCAACTCGCACGAAGACAAGCCGAGTCTTATATAGAATACGCTTGACTAGATGGGATGAACCTAGTCACTAAGAAAATGAAGGCTAGACAGTCTGAGTCATCGTTACGAGGTGGCGTATTAATAGGTTCATTACAGAATGTATTTCGGTTAGCGTAGGGAGCAAGAAGCTTCACGACCTTCTCCGTTCTTTATTATAAATTTCAGGCATACTACTCATTATCATCGCAACCTAGTTGATATTCCACTTATTTGGACTAAACGCTTTCAAAAATATTTTGTAGTCTGTGTTGCCGCTTTGTTACGACCATAATGTCTCTAAGAAGAGTTAATAGGCTCCTTCTGGGTAGGCTCACTCCATCGTGGATCTTATCCTTGCTTGTGCATTTTCCAAGTCAAGAGATATTGGCCAGGACGCAATCGTGTTATTCAATATCGTGTCAACGTGCGAAATATATGGATATTATATACTCAGAAGTGTCTGCGTAGTATGCTTGTATGACACAATAAAAAATAAGAAAGTCCTTCTATTTATTTAACCTTGATAAATTTAACCTTATAAGATATGCATAATTAGCATAATCTTGCTAAATATGTATGTAGGACGATTTGAAATATTTTATATAATTATAACATGATTCTGCCGTGTATTAGCTATTAAATCGCATTATGTCAAAACGTATCTACTCAAGATACGACCTTATTTAATAGAAAGGTCGTGCTTTTTAAGATTTAAAAATATTAATGAATAAATATATCATTTTAAAACAAAAAAAATTTTTTTTTTATCAATTTTATTGATAGCTTAAATGCTATTTATAGTAGGTATCTCAGGGAGGCTAGGACATTCTAGAATTATGCCTAAGCGTATCTACGCTTAGGCACAATTCTAGAATAAAAAACTATGATCAATAAATCTTTATTGATCATAGTTCACGTAAATGTCAATTTCACGTGAACTACGATCAATGAATCTACGCATATTCTGAAATGTTACTCAGGTGAAATCGATGCATAGGGTGAGATTTGATATGACATATTTCAAGGGAAAATAAATCTGTGCTCAAGCTTGGTCATGACAGATTACAGATTTTATCGTGTTGTTGAAGAAAAGAGAAAAGAACACCATGATGGTTTCGCGCAGTAGACATTATTGGGCTGTGGATGTGATGTGTAGACAAATTAAATTTTATAGGTCACATTCTTCTTATACTTATATTATTATTTATCAAATATTTGTTCACTTTGTGTACAATAAGTGTTGATTCATGAATTCATTCTACTTATAAATTCATCTATCCATATTTTTTTTGCAATTGTAATGTGTAAGGTATAGTATATAGCTTTTGTGAAGATTCCCTAAAATAATTAAATGTACAACATAAGTCAAAAATCTTTTATTTATTGAACAACTATATAGCACCTAAACTGGTGCCATTTTCTGTATTAATATGAAAATTATTCTATTTTGATATTGGTTCACAGGTTTAAATCAATTCTTATTTAGTTTGTTAATTACGATCTATTTGAGAAATTATCTCCGTCACTAAAATTTCTTCTTTGAGTACAAGTTTCAAATTCGACCTCTATGTAATGAAAACAATAATTATTATAGGTTTGTACCGAACATAAATTCCTATTTTGACTTGTCTGAGTACGTTTCGTTTCACGCAATAATTTTTCAACTATAGTTATAGCTATGACTCTCAAGGATAGGATGGCAGGTTTGAAAAAAACTGCGTATAACGGATCGAGGTTGGCAAATAAATAAAAATGTAAAAGAGACCCGGTTTAACCATAGACAAAAAGACATCTTCCCTTGAGCACAAATTTGAGACTAGATTCAGCTGAGTGTAGTTTGAGTACCGTTCTGGAATAAAGCGAATGCTTGAGCAGAGTTTTGACAGTCAAGTATAGATCATGTGATCTCAGAATCGAGAGTGATTTCAGAATACGGACCTAAAAGTTTAAAACTAGTAAAAACAGGATAACTATCAAGAATTAGGGATATACACAGGGAAACAAAAATAACTATCAAATATTGTATAATCTTCATCAGCTTCTCAGTGTCATGGCAGCCAAGGTATTGGAGATAGTTTGTTAGTAAGGTATCTGATTAATGCCATCGTAAATGAATAATGGAAACCTACATGCAATCTTGCTTACCAATACTTTATCTTCCGGCGTGCAACGGCAGAGAGCGGCCAGAGAGGCTGTGCGCTTCACTTCCACCGTGGCGTCCACAGGAAGTTTACAGCGGCATTCGATGACTTTAGCCTTAATCTCTTCGAGCTGCTTCCTCTTGTTGTTCAGCTCATCAACCTTCCCTTGCATACGACTGTCGCAAGAATCTTTACAACCCTCCAAATCCTCTACCATCCCTGCTTTATCCTCTCGAAACTCTTCTAACTGTAAAAACAAAAGTTGTGTCAATAAAAGCATCACTCAAAAAATTAACCAGCCAAGTGTGAGCCGGACACGCATACCATGGAGGGTTTCGACCGACATACAGACAAAAAACCTATGCATTTAGTTCCGAAGCCTTTTTGTTGGTTGGGATTTTAATGTTTTGTGTCATACCCTGATGATAGAAAGATAGAAGCACTATAATTACAACAAGAAGAAGCACTATAATTTAAACAGATTATAAAAATCACCATTCTTGGGATTACTAAGCCCCTTTATAACCAAGTTACTCATGGTATTTTCTGATATATGTCAAGTAGTACGAACACATACACTAAAAATTACAACCGGCTACATTTTATCTATCTTATTATAATTACAGTTTAAAAGAAGGGTCTTTTAAAACGAACAACGGTTCAACATTTAATAAGTCAGACAGACGGACAACGAAATCATCGTTGTAGGGTCCCGTTGGCACCCTTTATTTATTGATCCCTAAGGCCTACGATAATAAGGCGTACGTGGATAGCTTTTATTTTTATTAAAAAATAATCAGATCAATCATAGAAATGGAAATAGTTGAACATTTTCACTGAACTAATCTTTTTTATAGTACGACGGGTAGGTGCTTCACCTGATTTTCGAGTTATGATAAGGCCGAAGGTGAAAGAAGAGCAACCGGAATCCTCAACCAGCTGAGGAACTGGCTATCTTACCTCTAAATGACGGAACACAATTTTTAAGAATTTTTGTTATGGCGACAGACTTAGGTAAGATGGTGGTAGCTAGCCAGGCGGACTTCAACATAGTCCTACCACCAAACAAACCAAACACAATATTGTACTCCCCATGGGGATCGAACCCGAGTCCTCTGGATCTGACACCGGTGGTCGAACAACTAGACCACAGAGGCGGTTACTAGACCACAGAGGCAGTTAACTTAGGGCATTAACTTACTTAGATTATTGGGTTAGATAGGTGTATCAATAGTCGTTTCAATATCTACTTAGTCACAATGACTCTGAAAAAAATATATCGCTTAGGGTGCATGCACTAGGTGGGGCACTCATGGAATTGTATTTGGTATATTGTAGCTCCAACCCGAGTCGTGTATCTCATATGAAGAAATTTGTAACAAAATCAACAGAACCTGAATAATCATAATCATTCAGATCTTTTTAAACTTCTTTTCTCTTTTTTTTATTGTACGACGGGGAAACTCTTGACCCTCATCTCACCTGAATTTCAAGTTATGGCCAAGTATAAGGCCGAAGATGGATGGAAGCGCGCTTCTCCCGGAATCCTCAACAGTCGGAGGAACACAACAATTAGAATTGTAGTTACGACGACAGAATTTGGTAAGATGGTGGTAGCTAGCCAAGCTGACTTCAACAAAGTCCTAGCATCAGCCAAACCAAGAACAACATTGTACATTGTAATAAAATTGTAAAATTGTAATAAAATTAAAGAGATTATCAGTAAATAAGTAGTCAGTGACGCTTGCACATTAGTGCAAGCGTCACTGACTACTTATACAATTTGACTATGCGAAAAGATTGATTGGATTGGTTTACGAATAATAATTTATTCGTTAACCAATCCAATATTACAGGTGTATGACGCTGTTTGGTAGTAGGCTTGGATTAAACTTTTCAGTGGCCTACTTCTCAAAGTGTATACTACTCCTCTCTGGCCGTGACAATCTCGTGATGGAGTACCAGCTTATAAAAGCAACTTTGCACACTTTAAAAATCCTCTTCACGATCTTGCGTGTACAAGAATTAACCGGTTTGTGGAACTTGTATCTGTCAACATAGCTTAGTTGGTAGTAACTCTGCCTTCTGCGCTGTAGGCTGAGGGTTCGATTCCCACCCAGGACAAACATTTGTGTGATGAATATATATGTTTGTCCTATGTTTGGGTGTCGTATTGTATGATAAGTATTTAAGTTAATATATATAAGTATTTAAGTATTCTATCCGTTATCTAGTTCACATATTACAAGCTATGCTTAGTTTGGGGTTAGATGGCGCTGTGTTAAATGAATGTCCTGTAATATTTATTTATTTCTCCAGTATGTTTTAAGAGTTAAATTATCAACCAAAATTTCATCAAAAATTTTATATTTTCTTTTTACATTAATGGATTTCTCGCGAATATATTGACCTAGCAAATGCAACAGCTGGCCTTTCCACTAAAATACGTCAATTTGTATGACACTTCAGCCACATGTATCCCATTTTATTTAATAATTTTCTTAAACTGGTCACTCCCCATCCCCACAGTTTTTTTTTAAAGCTGCTAGAAGCTTTTTTTTTTTATTGTACGGCCAGGAAGCTCTTGGCCTTCATCTCACCTGGTTACAAGTTGAAATAAGGCCGAAGGTGGAGGCGCACTTCACCCGGAATCCTCAACAAACTAAGGAACTGGCTATCTTACCTCTAAAAGCCGGAACACTACAATTTTTTGAATTGTTGCTATGGCGACAGAATTAGGTAAGATGGTGGTAGCTAGTCAGGCGTACTTAAACAAAGTCCTGCCACAAACCAAACCAAGCACAACATTGCACTCCCCCTGAGGATCGAACCCGCGGGACCTCTGGATTTGAAATCGGTGGGTTAAACCACTAGACCACAGTGCGGTTAAGAAAGCTTAGGAATATTAAGAAAAATTAAACAACTTTTATTTTGTTAGATAAAATTCTTATCATAATAATTATTTGTATCAAAACTTCTACCTCTATCTATCTATATATCTACTCTATCAATACTTCTATCAAAATCGTTGACGTCCATAATTTTGTTTTTCTTAGACGGTTCAGCTTCTTTTGAATAACTTTAATGTCCATTTAGAAAGTCCGGTCCATCGACTTCGTCGACCAAAATAATAATTTTATGGCAAGGTCAAAAATTTATTTTGTTTTTCTTCAACGCACATATACACAACTTTCTTTGAAATTTGCCGGGCTTGGCAATTAATAGAACTGTTTTTTTTGTATTTTCTTAAGCTTAAAGGTCCCGGTTCGGCCATATTTACACACAAAACTTTGACTACTTTTCTCCCGGCCTTCATCAAGAATCAATTATCCAAAATCCAATCAAGAATCAAAAATACAAAATCACCTTGTCTTCTTTGGGGGTCAAGGAGATTCTCGCAAAGCAAGCTTTCTCCCCGGGGCGAGGGACAAAATTACGGAAAATGTATGGTATTTACCATACTTTTTCCGTAATTTTAAAAGTGGCCTTGATTACCCCAGCCTTGTTCATGGTCATCCACTTAATAGTAAAGAGTTTGTAATCATTCAATGATATCTCTCTAAAAGTGTCGCTTGTTAATTATCTTCAATAAAATTTAATTGAGATTGGGATTTAAAAAAAATATCTATAGGTAGTAAAGATTTAGATTTTGAAAAACAGTTATTAAAAAGGAACAAAGGGACCATTTTGATAACTAGTTATGAAAAACAGTTATTAAGAGGAGAACAAAAGGTCCATTATAATTATTAGTTATGAAACAGTGAAGGTAATTGCCTTTTTCGTAGCTAGTTATGAAAAACAGTTATAAAAATGGTCCTAAGGGATTTTTCATACTTAACGGTTCGTAAACCGTGATATGCTCTCTTAAGTGTTGATTCAGGTCAGGGACCAAAACACGAAATCTTACCATTGAATATCATAAATCATGTTGCAGTAACTTTCAAGCGATGTCTTTTTGAAGGTACGAATTACTACCAAAAACTATCTTGCGCGTACTTAGACTAGCACAATCCACCTTAACCTAATAGGTACAATTTTAAATATCTTTCCGCGTTTCTAAGATAAGAAATAAATAAAATGATTCATCATATAATGATGAGATAAATGTTGAGCAATATTTATAGGGCTGTATACCTAATAGTTGAAAACCTTATTATTATTTGTGAGTTCATAAGAGAACGAAAAGTTTTTATTATTTAATAGTCAAAAGGTTCTGGTGTAACTAAAATTTAGATTTTGAAAAACAGTTATTAAAAAGGAACAAAGGGACCATTTTGATAACTAGTTATGAAAAACAGTTATTAAGAGGAGAACAAAAGGTCCATTATAATTATTAGTTATGAAACAGTGAAGGTAATTGCCTTTTTCGTAGCTAGTTATGAAAAACAGTTATAAAAATGGTCCTAAGGGATTTTTCATACTTAACGGTTCGTAAACCGTGATATGCTCTCTTAAGTGTTGATTCAGGTCAGGGACCAAAACACGAAATCTTACCATTGAATATCATAAATCATGTTGCAGTAACTTTCAAGCGATGTCTTTTTGAAGGTACGAATTACTACCAAAAACTATCTTGCGCGTACTTAGACTAGCACAATCCACCTTAACCTAATAGGTACAATTTTAAATATCTTTCCGCGTTTCTAAGATAAGAAATAAATAAAATGATTCATCATATAATGATGAGATAAATGTTGAGCAATATTTATAGGGCTGTATACCTAATAGTTGAAAACCTTATTATTATTTGTGAGTTCATAAGAGAACGAAAAGTTTTTATTATTTAATAGTCAAAAGGTTCTGGTGTAACTAAATTAATATTGTAAATGGATCATCAAAACAATAACTAGCCTGGGGCTTTTGCCATTCTCCTTACAAGCTGCTTGCGATTCCGAACAGGCGGTAGATTTGACGTTTGAAAATGGTTCTAAAAAATGTATCTTGATTTTGACTTTGAGGTCACCGCTTCATGTAGGATAAAAATTTCAATATGTGACAAAATTTGGACTCGGCCACAGTCGTAAAAATGTTAACCTTCCTAAGCGAGGACGAGTGCAATGAAATGAAAACAAATAACTTTTATTAGTTTTGATAATATTTACTTTTGTAGTAAGTACCTACGTCGTCAGTAATTACATGTACCCAAACATCTCTTATCATTCAAAATTTTAAACCGCCTCTGTGGTCTAGTGGTTCAACCCACCGATTTCAGATCCATAGGTCCCGGGTTCAATCCCCAGGGGGGTACAATATATTGTGCTTGGTTTGGTTGGTGGTAGGACTTTGTTTAGTCCACCTGGCTAGCTACCACCATCTTACCTAATTCTGTCGCCATAATAACAATTCTAAAATTGTTGTGTTCCGGCATTCAGAGGTAAGATAGCCAGTTCCTCAGTTTGTTGAGGATTCCGGGTGAAGGGCGCCTCCACCTTCGGCCTTATCTTAACTTGTTACCAGGTGAGATGAAGGCCAAGCGCTTCCCCGTCGTACAATAAAAAAAAAATGGTTTTGTAGTCACATTTGGATGACATGTTGCTAATATGATTCAAGTACGATATATCCATCAAGCATAAATACAAAAGTTATGACAAATTTACCAAACGTGAAATTGCAGTAATGACTTTATTTTGAAAATTATTGAGTGCACAAACATTATATTGCGGCGGCTGTAACCTAACCTAACCTAACCTAGCCTACCTAATAACGATGCACCATCTGTCACTACCTACCTATTATTGGATGTTTACTGCAATGGTAACCTTTTGTACAAGTTAATCTATTTCTTTATTCTTTATTGCACACACAAAATACAGCATATATTATAAACATACTTGAAATTAATGAGCATGACAAAGGCGCTTAACCCTGAAAAGAAATCTCTTCCAGCAAACCTTATGAGAGTGACATATAAAAATAGTGGGTACGTGAAAATAACTGAAATATCAAAGTAAATTATAAGTTATTCAACAAAATACAAAAGATACGGACAGCTAAGTAATTACAATCATACATAACAAGCCTCATAGCTCAGTTGGTAGTAACTCTGCCTTCTGCGCTGTAGGCTGTGGGTTCGATTCCCACCCAGGATAAACATTTGTGTGATGAATATAGATGTTTGTTCTGTGTTTGGGTGTTGTATCATATAGTAAGTATATATTTAAAAAAAAGTATTTAAATATTCTATCCGTAATCTAGTTCCCATATTACAAGCCATGCTTAGTTTGGGGCTAGATGGCGCTGTGTAAAAATTAATGTCTTATAATATTAAAAAAAAATAAAAAAATATATACAATATTTCAAAACGAATACCTACTAATTAACAAAATATATAAGTACATAATGACTATACAATAAACTTAATTAATACTTATTATCGTTTAAATAAAAATACGTAGAAATAAATATTCAATAAAATATTCATACTTACATAATACATGTATAATTTATAAAGAAAGAATGCTCTTTGACTTTACGCTACATTTTCAACGGTACCTATGCAGACAATCCCAACTCTACAACAGATATTTTTTAATAATCGCTATTTTAAAACAGCACTATGACACGTTTTTTTTTCCGGGCGACAATTCTTTAATCAAAGTCTAACTTTGTCTGGGAAGTACTTCCGCGTTACAATATATCGCACTACTAATAGTACTATATCTATAGTGCTGTGTTCTTGCGGTGAGTAAAGTTGAGAGCTCCTTCCAAGGGTCTGCAACGCGTGAATGTTGCAAAGCGGAAATAATGTGACCCGTATACCTTTTTTCCACCTTAAAAACTTTTCTTAGAGATATTATAATATTGTGTAGCATATCTCTTTCCTTGCTGATATCGATCTTAACAAAAATCAAGCAGTAATCAGTGACTAAGTAGATACAGTCAAATTGCAATCGATGTCATGATGTACTTACCTACCTGTGTTACCTACTCACCGGCTTATGATAGATATTCTAAAGAGTTTTTTTTGAGGCGGCATGTTAATATTATATTATATTACGATCGACTGGGTTATCTATAACATATTAATTATGTAGATAATCCATTTGATAATTTTTACTTGTAAATTCGTAGCTATAGTAAGTTTATGTTAATTTATTTAAATTTTATTAAACTTAATCATGTTTGTGTGCTTAGCTGTAATTCTCTTTTTAAGTTGTGTACAATTTAAATTATTTAGTTTTTTTTTTATATTATATGATATTAATGACATTTTATGTACAGGCCAACAAAGTTATCGGGCCCGGTTTAGCGAAAATGCTTCATTATTATTAACACGCATGTCTGTTCTTAGTTCATTATTATAATTTCTGGCCATGTAAGCCCACTACCGAATAAATAATTTTCTAGAAAGGCTCGCTCCATTAAAGACCTCATTACTGCCCAGGCAAGCCTTGAGAGCCAGGGCTGACCCCACGTATGATATAATGTGGTATTTATGGCGAATGTTATAACCAGTTCAAGAACTCATCCATTTCATTTTATTTTATTTTTTACTTTAATTTCACACAGCGCCATCTAGTCCCAAACCAAGCATAGCTTGTAATATGGGAACTAGATTACGGACAGAATATTTAAATACTTTTTAATATTGTAAATACATAAGTACTCATCATACAATACCCAAACACAGAGCAAACATCTATATTCATCAAACAAATGTTTGTCCTGGGTAGGAAACGAACCCACAACATACACATGTACTGCAGAAGGCAGAGTTACTACCAACTGTCATAGCTCAGTTGGCTTGTTGAATGTCTGATTCTAAAGAAAATTTCTTTAGGATCAGACATGCCTGTTCAGAAACGGTAGGTACCTACGTTTGTATAAGATTTTGATGTAATTTTAAGTGAGTAAGCTCTTGAGGCTCGCCTGGGCATTACCTGGGAAAGGATCTACGATGGAGCGAGCTTTCCCAGAAGCTGCCAAATACAACAGGCACTGGCACTTCCGTGCACCGACAGAACAACCTGCTTGGCACTGGATTTCGGACAATAAATTCCACTTTGGCAAGTGTGCGCACGATATCTTTGACCTAATCCCTTTCTTTGAATACCTTTTCCATCTCCGGGCAGTAGACGTATGGCTGACCAAAAACCGTACCTTGTAAATGTTCCATTGTGCCAAACTCATCGTTTTGCCTCTACCTTTATCATTAATACCGGTAAGGAATGGAACTCCTTGCCCTCGTCTGTTTTTCAGCGCAAGTACAATCTTGGAGTATTCAAGTCCAGAGTGAATAGGTTCCTTTTAGACAAGCGTGCTCCATCTTACACCACAACTTTTCATGTGTTGTAAGGTTGTGGTCAACTCTTCGCTATCACCAATAAAAAAAAAAATAAGACAGGTCGCAAGCGAGGTGGAACTTTACAGGTCCTATCACCAGGTAACCTGTAACCGTTGACTAAACTTCAACGATTTCGTTGCCTGGTGTACGCCACTAGGAGGTAGATCAGATCCACCCCACAAATAGCAGTCGTGATGAATATAAAATAGAGAATGAGATAGAGAAACCTCGATCTTGATCTGTGTATTATTGGCGTCCTCTTCAATCAGCTGCGCGGACACGTTGGTCACTTGTTCTCGCAACGAGACCAGCTCCGCGCGCATCGCACGCTCCGTGTCGTGTGTGATCGTCTGTGAAGACTCCAGCTCGCTCTGGAAATTCAGCAGCCTGCGACGGGCCTGCTCTTCTTTGAACTGTACAAATAAAACAAACTAGTTTAATTTTTTATTTTTATCATTGTTGAACGGGGAGGTAGGCCTTAATTACATGATTTTCAAGTTATGATATGAAGGTGGAAGCGCACTTCACCCGGAATGCTCAACAAACTGAGGAACTGGCTATTTCACCTCTAAATGCCGGAACCCAACAATTAAAGAATCTTCGTCAAGGCGACAGACTTAGGAAAGATGGTGGTAGCCAGGCGGACTGAAACAAAGTTTTAATTGCCTCTGTGGTCTAAGTGGTTCGCCCACCGATTTCAGATCCAGAGGTCCCGGGTTCGATCCCCATGGGGAGTAAAATATATTGTGCTTGGTTTGGTTGGTGGTATGATTTGTCCGCCTGGCTAATATAATATCTACCAGATAATCTAGCTACCACCATCTTGCCTAATTCTGTCGCCATAATAACAATTCTAAAATTGTTGTGTTCCGGCATTCAGAGGTAAGATAGCCAGTTCCTCAGTTTGTTGAGGATTCCGGGTGAAGTGCGCCTCCACCTTCGGCCTTGAGATTGGACACGGAACCACTGGAACTGTCACCGGTGGACGAACCACTGAACCACAGGTGGTCAATAAATTAAATATAGTTATTTTGAGATATGTTGAATGATAGATTCGCTGCTACTGAATGGCTTGTCTGTGCCACGATAACATGAATGATATACTATAGGTAAGTATATGGTATGGTATTTGATTATGATATGTCATTTTTGAATACTATTAAATCATGAATAGTCAACAGGCAACAGCAATGAGTAGTCGCCTGCAATACCTAATAAAGAGGTATACAAAATCGAGAGTCTGATAAATGGTGAATTTAAAATATTTGTCATACAATACAACACCCAAGCACAAAAAAACATCTTCATCCACAATGAGACGTTACGTAAATTGATATACGTAAATTAACACATATATGAATACGAAAATAGGCAACTGTCAATTAACATATTTTGAATCTAATTTTTTATCACAATGTGGTATTTTTTGATGAAAGTGGTGACTTCTAAATCAGGCAATTTTAAATCGAATGAAGCTACCAAAACAGTGGAGTTTTGTTTTTTTGGAAAAATTACCTGCAGGTCCCGGTCGAGCTGAGCGGCCCTACACTGGCTCTCGGCAAGCATAGCGTCCAACTGCGCGCCTTCTTCGCCCAGTTTCAGACGCAAACAAGCCTTTGTGCATACTGTCTTCTCCGCCTGACTCAAACAACCACGGTCCTTTTCAGCCATTTCCCCTTTTTGCCGTAGATCCGAAGCCATACAAGTACACGCGGTTTTGTATTCGTTGCGTTCATCAACCTGCTTTTCCAACTGGAAGTCGGAGAAAAGACAAACTATTAATTCTAAATGTTACATTATAAGCACTATATTCACGTTTTGATTAAAACGTGTTAAACAGTTTACGTATCTACTGGTTACAAACAAACCGAGTTACTTTCAAGTTCATAATATTATGGATTAGACTGCCGACGATTATATTACGTGAAATCAAATAAATCAGTTCATATAAAATCTGTGAAATGTGTTGTCAGATGTTTGTTTGATGTGCGATTTATAAGTATCGGGCAAATGGTTTTGAATTATTACCACCGTAGATGATCAGATACTTTTACAATCAGATTTGTATAGGCTTCATTGGTTTTGCCAACGTAACAAACTCGACATTCAAATTCTTAAATGTAATGTTATTACATTTAATCGTCAAACATTTAATCAGTATTTGTTAATTATGGAATAAATCACCAACCCCTCTCTAGGGTAGACAATGTGAGAGATTTGGGAGTTATTATTGATTCTCAGTTTCTCTTCGACAATCACGTGGTGCATATTGTGGACAAAGCTATGAAAACTCTAGGTTTTATATTTCGTATAACTAAGGACTTCACATCAGCAAAAACACTAAAAATACGCTACTGCTCGTTAGTTAGAAGTCAGCTTGAATACGCGTCTCAAACCTAGAACCCTCAGTATGCTGTTTATGCACATGTTATTGAACGCGTTCAACGTAATTTTTTGCGCTTTCTTAATTTCAAGCACAAAATCTTTATTGAAGATTATCATCAATGCTGCAATGCTGCAAGCACCACCACCTGCTCCCCCTCTCCACCCGTAGAGATGCTGCTGACCTCACTTTTCTCCTCAACCTCCTTCTAGGTAAACTGGACTGCCCTTCTCTCCTTTCCAAAATGTTACATGTTCCATCGCGTGTCGTGATTCGCCGTAACTTTCTTAAACTCTATTCCGAAACGTGCTCAACTAACTATCGACAGAACTCTGTTTTCGTCCGTACCGCTAATCTGTTTAACACGCATTAATCTACGACAGTTGTCATTTTGTCACGGCCAAATAATTTCAAGACAGAAATTGCTAATCTTTTTTTCCAATATTGTATTATCATTTATATTTTATCATATTATTACTAACGTATTTGTTATCAATAATCAATTTATTAATTCATGGGTTATCCGCATTATTGTCAAGTTACTTATATGTATGTATATAAATATATATTAATTATTTAATGTTGCGTAGATATAATACTTGTTACTTATCTATTAGTTTTTTTTATTCTCCTTTTCAATACCTATTTGAACTAGTTAAATTTATAAATGTTTTTAGAAAATGTACCTACATATGAGTTCATTCCTAATGAAATATATGACTACATACCTAATGAAAACCTATCTTATCGACAACCTGTAAACCCATAAGCGAAAACTGTTTGGCATGATAATAGCTATTTTATTTAAGCTATCTAATTTATATTGAAGCTGTTTGTTTTCCAAACAAATGAAATGAAATAAAAAATATAATAACTTGTTTTGTGAGATCGTCCTCTTTCTCCTCATTGAGCGCGAGACGCCGCTGGTAGCCAATCTCCAGATCCTTCCAGGCGGCTTCAGCGCGCTCCAGCAGCTCAGCTCGCTCCCCCTCCCGGCTTGCCAGCGTGCCTGCCCGCATGCGAAGCTCTGCTATAGCTGTATCCAACTTCGCCAAACGATCCACACAAGCTGATTCGACACAACATGCCTGAAATATAAATAAATAAATATAGATAATAATAATAATAATAATAATAATTTATTTATTTCAAAAAACACTTGATCTAGGTTGATAGATACCTAAACATGAAAACATCAAAAGCACTAACATAAAGTTATAGTGCAACACTCTATACAATAAATAATGAAACTATTTTTGTTGGACATCGAACCACATGACGGAGAGAGTAGTAGTTTGAACCACAACAAATATATTACCGATATGATGACTTTTTTTGTAAAAAAAAAACTATGTTCTGATTGAATACTTTTTTTTTTATTGTACTACGGGGAAGCGCTTGGCCTCCATCTCACCTGGTAACAAGTTGAGATAAGGCCGAAGGTGGAGGCGCACTTCACCCGGAATCCTCAACAAACTGAGGAACTGGCTATCTTACCTCGAAATGCCGGAATACATTTTTTTTCAAGAATTGTTATTATGGCGACAGAATTAGGTAAGATGGTAGTATCTAGGCCAGGCGGACATAAACAAAATCCTACCACCAACCAAACTAATACTTGAACGAATATGAAAAATGGTCAAATAAATATTAGGTAGGTACCTAAGACCTCGCATTTCCTACCCTCCCTATGCTATATACAAATACAGAAATTATACGAATGTGCCCGTAGCCGTTTTGTTGTTGTTACAATTAGTGTTATCATTAAAACTGTAACGACCAGCAGCATATTTTTATTAAAAAAAATAGGATTTGGATAATAGAGTGCCAATCTTCGAAAGAAATACGATATATTATCGTCAAATTCACAAATCAACAAGAAAATTAAATGAACAGATTTTCTGCGAAAAATTGTGATGCATTCTTTTATAATAACACAAAAGATTGGACAAAATGTTTAAATATGCTTAATAAGCATTAAAATGCGAGCGCCTAATGATTTTAAGAAAATACGGTTCTCACCGTTGCTATTTTATTCATGGTATCCTTCACAGGCGCCTGAGGTTTCTTCTCAGGTTGACGTGTACAGGGCGTGTTTTCCATTCGCATGATTATTTTAGTTTCCACAGGCAGTTTCACAACCGGCCCGATTGGGCTCGGACCGAAGCTCATGGAATAAACGTCCTGTGAGTATTTGGAGTCTACTGGACTTTTTATAGGTGCTTCCACTTGTGGTTCAGCATCAAATTGCGCAGAAGCCTTTTGTTCTTTTCTTTTGTTTACGACAAATCTGAAATCAAATTAAAACATGAAATAAACTTTACTTACATAAACATCTTCACTAAAATGTATATTAATTCTTCTATTTCAGTGAAGTCCTGTGTTTGACTAGTCTATTCATAACTATACTTAGGTGATTAAAAAGAACAGGCTGCCTTCGAACTTTTTTAAGGCATTTGCACTTTAAATGAGTTGTTTTGAGCTGTCCCAAGTGTTCCCAATAAGAAACACAAGAACGGCTTGTGTTTCTTATAACAGTATCCTACATATATATATACATATAATATAGTTATTATAATTTATTTGAATACTAGTAGAACACCCGGGACTTAATTCCCGTCATTCTTTCTTTTCTTTGTATTTCATGGGTTTTGTTTTGCGTGGAACCCTAATATAATAAAACTTTTCATTTGAGATAAGGTTCCATTCTGAAATAAAGTCAGATAGCTGATGTTATACTCCTTAACCCAGTCTACCTAACATCAGATATCTGCCAGTGAAAATCCTGTCAAAATCGGTCCAGCCGTTTTGTAATCTATAGCGATACACACATGAACATATAAAATTTTAGACATAAGAAAATACTAGGTACCTAATTTAATACAGTTGCATTAGTACCTAACCTACTCATTATTCCAGTTTCGATTTTTAGATTGCATGTTGTGTAATGATTTTGTGTAATCTTTATACGAGTATACTATTTTTGTATTATGTGGTATACTTACCGATAAGTACTCTGGGGTAGGTGTAATCTACCACCTAGTCCTTACCTACCACCTACCTTCTACAGGTCCTAGTCCTATCGCGGACAATGGAATTTCGGAAGCGATTACAAATTAATGATCTCAACATATGATGATTATTAATGATTTCAGATCCAGAGGTGCCGGGTTCAATCCCCATTGGGAGTAAAATATGTTGTGCTTGGTTTGGTTGGTGGTAGGACTTTGTTGAAGTCCGCCTGGCTAGCTACCACCATCTTACCTAATTCTGTCGCCATAATAACAATTCTAAAATTGTTGTGTTCCGGCATTCAGAGGTAAGATAGCCAGTTCCTCAGTTTGTTGAGGATTCCGGGTGAAGTGCGCCTCCACCTTCGGCATTATCTTAACTTGTTACCAGGTGAGATGAAGGCCAAGCACTTCCTCGTCGTACAATAAAAAAAAAAACACTGGTGGGGACCTGTAAAGGTACTCGTGGCTAAGCGACCACGCTCGTTCCGAAGTCCGATGCCAAACGGCTTTCCGTGTTCCGTGCCTTTTTCCCAGGAGAATGAGTGCCTTCTGGAAAAGGTCACTCTATCATAGACCTCATCCTTGCTCTGGTCTAACTAGACACGCCTAAGGTTTTAAGGAATGTATACAGTATAACACCCAAACACAGAACAAATATCTGTGGTGTGAATCAAACCCACAATACAGCGTTGAAGGCAGAGCTACTACCAACTGAGTTTATGCGGCCATTAAAAATAATATCAGGATGCATCATAAGGAGCATCAACCTGATACTGCAGGCACCGACTGTGGTATCTACTGATTATGACAACGACCATATTTAGGTGATGTTTCAAATATGAAAAAATATTCATTCTCAGGCTATTGCTTTCAATAACATTTACGTTGTTTATAGCCCATTAGTGCTCTGTCATGCGTCAAATAATACGTTAAAGCATAATTAGCTATTGGAACCTGTAGATGATAAAGTAGAGACTTGCACCTAAAATAGTACACACCATTTTGAATACTCGCGGTACCTGCTAATATCTTCCCAGAGTAAGAAAAACTATGAAGAGCATTTATACATTTGGATAATAACTTTAATATAGTATATAATCAAGGCATAATTACCGATAGACAATCTCTGAGAAATATTGAAAATCTATTTTCTTGTAGCTTGTTGCAAGGTACGTAAACATTTTATTTACATTTTTTTTACCAGAAGTCCTAATCACTTGACATTTTCAGGGTGGCTTCCTGTTGTACGGGTGCAGTAAGAAAGGATTTATAAAAATTGCCACAGGGTGACGGGAACAATTCAGTATTATAAGTCCCAACAAGTAATCAACCTACCTACTTTTTTTTGGTATTTAAATTTTGATAACATTCGGCTGATGGTCATTGCATCAGTCGAACATTAAAATTACAACTCTTAGAATTTTATAAGATATCGTCGTATTTTGCATTCTAAATTATCGCTTTCTTTCTTCGTGTTATCATGGTCGTAAAGAACCGGTTGGTAAGTGTCGAAAGTTAAATTAACATGAAAGTGAAGCCAAATTCGGCATCATATTTTGTCAAAATTAAGACGGAATTGAGAGATTATTGGCAATACTTTTCATCACGAAATCTCTCCTCAGAATATACTAAGTATTTCCAAAGTATTCCAGCAAGGCACTAAACAGAGCTGTGTGGCAAAGTGGGTATGAGCTCGCCTGGGCTCAAATTCAGTCGTGAATCAGTGAACATATCGGTTTTCGGAAGTCTATGTGCGCATTTGACACAGTGAAGATAAAATCGTTAGGAAAACGGCATGTCTTTAGAACAAAATCCGAATGGCATGCTCGCTAGTATTCCGCTAAGCGGCGATGGACTTGCAACTTATCACGTAAATAGCAACATTCAAACCGCGGGAGTGCGTCCATCTTACCTATGTTTGGACGTTCCTCTAACTACACCTATAGGTGATCCTCGTAAAATTCTCGCTCTGATCTGAGATTAATACTCGAAGGGTTAATTTATCTTGGGTTATATTAGATGATCACTCACTTTCAGCTCATATAAGCCCACAGCTGAACAAAGCATTTTCTGAAATATTTCTGCATCGATGATAGTGTTTCCACCAATGAAATGAAAATTTTCAAAATAAGGTAGTTACAGATTTTGACCCGTTACAGTTTTATTATAAGTAGGTATACATTATATAGATTTGGTGACGTAGGTGTCAGTGAGTACTTACCTACTAAGATAGATGCCGCTACCTATCTTTTATGAGATCCATTAGTTTCCTTCAACGTCATACATGGGCTGGAGTTAAAGGGGTCCTATCCTTAGGCGACTCTAACATCATAGATCTAAAGGAATATATAATTGCCACGTACTGGTAAAGGCTGTCCGCATCGCTGTGTCCAAGCTGCTGCCAAGCGAGCATGGCACAGGCGAGGTGGCGCTGCTCGGCAGAGTCAGGAATCATAGCATTTATTTCCCGTTCGCAAGACAAACGCGCCTGTGCCGCTTTAGCTGCACTCTGCAATTAGAACCATATATCACCGTAATACAGACGAACTGGATATTACCACCCGTAAGATCTTGCACTGCATAGCAACAATTAAATAATAACAATATATATTTATTGCAGACACAAGATCCATACAAACATAAAAAAACTAAAATTAAAGATACATATAGTTAATTTAGACCCCTAATTAATATGTGCACCACCAACCACCTCTTTAGCCATAAAATCCTCTCCATCCAAAGGTTGTCTGGAAGAAATCGCTTCTTAGCGATAAGACCGGCCATTGTGTATTAATATTTTTGTCAGTCATAATTATTATTATGATATTTTTATGACTGACAGAACGATTAAAGCATGGAACAAATCTTTGGACTGCAAGAGCTGGTATATACCGAGAGCTTGCTACTAATACATTATTGGGAATCCTGGAGTTATCTCCAGAATTGCTGTCAGCAAATCAGATCATGGTCCGGTACTTCAGGGAGCGGGGGTTGACTAGGGTCAAGTAAGCTCAACTGGTGACCTTTGTTTCCCTCCGAATAAGAGTTGGTACCCACAAAGATCTACTAGTAGAAGATATTACACTCTGCATATTTGATTGAGCTAAATTCGCCGTTAAAGTCCGCCTGGCTAGCTACCACCATCTTACCTCTGTCACCATAACAACAATTATAAATTGTTGTGTTGCGGCATTTCAATTAAGATAGCCTCAGTCTGTTAACGATTTCGGGTGTAGTGCGCTTCCACCTTCGGCCTTATCAGAACTTCAAACCACTTTGTGCGTTGGGCCTACTTAAAACGAGTGTTGAAAAGTGTAGTTTCCTTTAGTTTTATACACGTCAACGATAACTCTATTGTTCTGAGCTTCCGAGTCATTTGAATACCTATCAAAATTATTTCACGGCGATTTTAGTTTATATATGATACATTCAGTGTTTATGTCTTATGGAATTGTTATTTATGTCTGGGGAAGTTTTTTTGCAGAAGAGCTGTACGGCCAATTGGCAATTAAAGTCAGAGTCAAAGTCAAATATATTTCTTCAGTTAGATTTTTCAGGATCACTTTGAAACGTCATATCTACCGCCTGTTCGGAATCGCGACCAGCACACAATGAGAAAGGCGAGAACCTCGGGCTAGTTTTTTTTTATTTAATCAAATGAAAACTCGGAACATGCGAACTTACTCCTGAGGTTTAAAAAACATTGACCTTAAATAACATTGTCATCTCGAAACCTTGTAAATGTCTTTGAACACGATATTGGTTTGTGTGTACAAATTCCTGGATTTCTATGCTCTAACAATATTGCGTCAATATTAAATTATCGATTCTGTGCGAAATTTCAGCTCTAAAGTGGTAGGGGAAGTCTTTGAATGTTACGTTTTATGTATATTCGTATATAAGGTAGATATAGGTATAGCGTACAGCTGTAGACCGTAGATAATTAAACGTCTGTGCGTAATTACAAGTTGTCTGTAATTAAATTATGATTATTATATAATTACTAGCGTATGCTCGCGACTTTGGCCGAGTTTTTTTTTTTATACTACTAGGAGACGGGACAAGCAAGTAGCGCACCTGGTGTTAAGCCTATGACAAAGCCTTACTGCATAGGTCACATCCACAAAGAATAACAAAGAATAGCCTACATGGCACTGCCTCACGCATCCGTAATTTCACCGGCAACCATACCCTTCAAACCGAAACACAGCAATGCTTCTTGGCGGCTGAAATAAGTATGGTGGTAGTAATTCTCCGGACGAGCCCTTTCACTGGGGGCTTCTACTACTCTTAGTACTTCTTCTTACTTCTTCTTTATAAAGATTTGAATTATTATAATTATTTAGAGCTATGTTCATAGTTATTGCCCGCATAATCGATTGTTTCATCTGCGCTGAGCGTCAATTCTGTTGAAGTAGACTCTGGCATCTTTTCCGAATCGTTAATTAGCCAGGTGATCGAACTACTCCAAGCTTATCTCCATCTTTATGTGTATGAACATGAAAGGTGAGGGCAGTCTACGGGATGTTAGAGGTTGTCTTTATCTCTTTTCACCCCTTCGGGGTTGGAATTATCGGGAACACCGAGTCACCTATAATTGTATTTTCAATCTTCAGCTTACACACAAATCTTAACTTTGAAAATGATGAACTTACATAAAGATTTCATCCCCTATTTAAGCCCCTTAGGGATGTAAGTTCTAAAACTCCTTCTTATTGTGATGCCTACATTATGTGCAAAATTTCAAGGGTCTAAGTCCAGTGGTTAAGGTAGGGCGTTGAAATATATAACAACTGCTGTCTGACTGACTGATAAGCAAGTCAGTCACTTTACACGATTTTTTTTTACATAAATGAGGTACAAATACATCATAGCTCATTGTCTGATATATATATCTATGGTGGTCGACCGCAGCACTCGATAAATCTGAATGGAGTCAGAAATGGAGAGTAGATCACATCTACACCTACACTACTTCGTTAGTATAGTTCACCTACTTGTTATATATCTTTGAGCTTTTTATACCTTGACATCCATTGTCGGGTTCTGTTCCAGTGCTTTGGAAATATTCCAAATGATGAGAGAACTAAGAGACGTGGCTTTTCTGACTTCAGGAATGTTTCTATTTCTGTGTCTCGATTCACTGTCATTTATCTTAGGAAAATGCTGAAAAGTTAAGAAATTTCATTCTAGGATCTCGGGAGCTATAATACTAGCATTCAACGAGTTCCGAGCCAGTGTAAGCAAGTAAAAATAAACATATTTACACACATATTTTATAAGCAATAGTGTTTCTATTTATTTCTTCTTACTTACCTGACCATGAACGTGACTATTTTTTTTTTCTGACATCCTGCAAGTTTTGTCGGAAATGATCTTATCCGGTCTTTCAGCGATTTATTCTGAGCTTTTATACAAACTGCATTGAAAGAGTAGCAATAAGTTTAGAAAGTTTTTTTTTGTAAAATCATATTATCAAAATTTTGCCACCATTTTTGTTTTAGGCAAACAAACAAGTGATCTGTGGCAAATACAGCAAAGCATTGAGGTCATAGAGAAATTTATAGCAGATACCTACCTACATGGTAGCTCATAGTAGGTTTGTCGCAGCGATATGCAAATAAAAACGGGACATTTAATAAGTCCATCGAGACCCAAACTAAGCATAGCTTGTAAAACAGGATTTAGAATACTTATATATGTACTGTGTTTTGAAAATGCATACCTACACATGATATAACTAGTGGTTAACTGTAAGAACAGTAGACCTCGCGAGCCCATAAAACCACGCAATAACCGATGCTTTCCTCTTTCACTTTTCCTTTTAGGCTTTTAAGCAAATAAAGGTAGAGTTTTAGCGATTACTCGCGTTCCCTTAGTCTAAGGAGATCGAACCTGGTGCCTACGGATTTGTCTTGCAAAGGCGGAGAGGACTGTGTAGTCTGATTAGTAAACGTAAGTATACATTTTCCGAAAACTTCTCCCCTTTTCCCCCTCCACTTTTTGTTTTTTTTTTCACAACATCTTGTGTATAATTAAATGTCTAGTGTGCCTTTCAAATTTAATTGAAATCTGTTGATAAATAACGCAATAGAAAACATCCTCCATTTTCTCCCCTATATTCCTCCCAGATCGAAAATCGATAAATAGATTTAAAAAAATTTAGGAACATGTGTGCCATTTTTTTCGGTTGAAAAATGCGACCTGTAGGCGAGAACAAACCGACAGCCGACAGATAGCGGACAAAACCATTTTTGGCCAATCTCGAAACTGAGACGCTTCGCTCGCTCGGTCAATAATACTAGTGGTTCTGTAAGAACAGTAGACCTCACGAGCTTTTACAACCATGCAATTCCGATGCTTTCCTCTTTCACTTTTCCTTTTAGACTTTTAAGCAAAAACAAGGTTACAAGCTTTAGTGATTACTCGTGTTCCCCTAGTCCTACGAGGTCAAATCTGGTGTCTACGAGTTCGTCTCGTAAAAGCAAAGAGGACTGCATAATCTAATTGGTATAGACAGCGATAAATAAATAAAAAACAAGCAGCAAAATTCTCCCCTTTTCTCTGATCTGTAGGCGAGAACAAACCGACAGCCGACAGACAGCGGACAAAAGCATTTTTGGCCAACCTCGAAACTTAGACGCATCGTTCGCTTCGCTCGCTCGGTCAATAACACATCTAGAACACAGAGAAAACATCTAGTCGGTTCACCACACAAATATCATCATATACGGGATCAAGTATATTAATATCTTTTTATATCTATAGTGTAGTGGTAAGACTTTATTTAATTCAGCCTGGCTTGCTATCACCAGTTAAACCTGATTCTGTAATTCTTGTAATTCTTTATTGTACACATAAATAAGATTATAACATGTCATAAGAAAACATATGTACAGAGGCGAGCTTAACCCTTAAAGAGTTTTCTACCAGCAAACCTTTGAGAGAGTGAGAGTTGCTACACTGAAAAGGTAGAAAAGTGTACTTGAATTAAAATACAATGTTAATAGACAAATTAAATATACATACAGATATCAAAAGTATACCTACACAAATATATTTAATACCTACTAAATACATAAAAATATATCTTTACATATTTTATACTTAATGTAACGAGGTAAGATAGCCAGTTCCTCAGCTTACTGAGGATTCCGGGTGAAGTGCGCTTCCATCGGTCCTATCTTAACTTGAAAAAAATAGAAATGAAGGCAAAACTCCTCGTCGTACAATAAAAAAAAAATGAGTATAGCTTCAATAGGGTTAGATTGGAGCCACTAGTTTGTAGGTTGAATGTTAAAAAAAATATAAAAAAAAATCTGTAAAAAGTGATAAACTTATTTATGCTCATACTAACTCTTTGCTGATTAGTATTTGAAGCAAAACCTAGCTTTCTATGGTACGTTAACCAAAGGAAAAAGAGGTTGAACGCCCTAAAGTATCCCATTTTTTTTTTCATAATCATTATGATCACTCTTAATGCAACGTAAACATTCACATCTACGAGAATCGTAGCTTTTTCTTTTTCTCATAAGTACTTAATGATGAAAAGTAGTACCATTTTATCACTATTTTCTCGGTCCAATATATTTTTCTCAGGCGGCTTACCTATATTGACTTCCTCGCTACGTTCAGGGTTCTACTTTAGAATCCTCCGCTTTGCTCGGAATTTAAAATAAAGCCCTCGAGGAACAAAGTATTACTTTGGCCCCTTGTAGCACAAATAACTATTTCTTCAATCTGCAGTAACAAACTTTAGGTTCGCGAATTAAGGTAACCTTTAGTGGGTTGCAGAATTGTATTCATTGCAAAGAGTTGTTGATATTGTCTATTAAAATACAAATATACACGTAGGAGATTCATGAACCTACATAAGGTAAGCATGTTTTGTACACAAAAGTACAGTTCAATAATTAAATTGAACTGCTTAGATTTTGTGATTAATTACTAATTACAAACGACTTGTTCAGTACCTAAAATAGTTTGTGAGTAAAGACTTGACATCTGTCAATAGCTATAGCTGCTAGAGCCTATACTAGCACTGGATTTGTTTTTTTCCAGTCCAAAGCCTTTTCTGTACCTAACCGCTTTTTGTGTAAGTAGGTCTTACTGTTGATGAATAAATTATCGATAAGTAGCGACATAATTGCGCTGGAAATATTATTAAACTACTACACAAGTGATTAGTCAGAATAAGCAAAACTGTTCAAAGACATTTTAAAGAAAACGTTTTAATCGTTGCTATTAAACGAGAGCGAAACACGCGCTAAGTCAAACACCTAATTGCATACCTAATTGCTTATAGCTTAAATTATATGTCTTGACCTATATACATGTATATTTGAGATAAAAGACTGTTTTTTTCCTGTAAGAATAGGTGTTTGTTTTCATAACCACTTCATATGCCTTTCTTATTTCTTATCAGACTGGCTGACTGTGTGATTCGTGTAGTGAAACCAAAACGGGATAATGTAGAGGTAGACAGCAGGTCTAAGCCACGATTCCTTTCTGTTTTTAACCCCTGACTAAAGGGGGGAAGGAGGGGTGTTACAATACCCCTTTGGTACACATTTGGGGCCATTAAATTTCCTTGTTTTGAAGATATTTCGGGCATTTCCTTTCTGTATAAGTATTTTGGATTTCTCAAATCGTTTAGGTTTGACAAATTGCAGTCAGAACTCTGATGACTAGCATAGGGTGAACAGGAACCAATATACTTGTAGAGCTGTTAATAGCGTAATAAAAAAAATCTGAGTTTTTAAATATTTGCTTGCAAAAAAGCCGGCATATTGCGCCATAATTCTAAGCTAATCTATATTTATGAATAAATGTAGGTACACCTTAATTGGTATAGATTTCTATTGGTATTGGTTTAAGTTAGTTGGTAGATATTATTCTTGTTATATTATTTTACTTACACGAATAGCTGCTTGATTACTGAAACAAACAAACCAGCATTCAGCACTCGTTTTGTCGTATACAGTATTATTATATCTACGATGACCACAATAGAGAAGCCCTCACGTGGTCTCAATAGAGCTCTACAATGAGAATGATTCAAACGAGTAGGTGACCCCGCAGGTTCGACAAAAGTGGTCACAAGGTACTTGATCTACTTACTATTATATATGTAATGACAAATGTTACTTTACTAACTAAAACGTGTATTGATCTACAAATATACCTACTAATAGTAGTTCTATTTCCAATTCCGAAAGTGCAGATTAAATTCGAGTAAGTACCTAGGTAGTATTTTTCTATTTTTTTTCAATGTAAAGTAAAAATATATTCTTTAGATACGAATCACCTACCTACGTAAAAAAATTGGTACCAAGTTTGGTGCACCTCGTGCGATTATATAGCATGAATAGCAAGCTCTTGGGTTACTTATTCTGGTGCACTTTTTACCAATAATATACCAAAAATAATCCTTTTGTGCATTTGGGACTGATTTTGGTGTAGAAGGAATGAGCTCTTTAACTTTTGGATACATATTTTGGTGCACAAATCTGAACCTATCATGCATTTGTGCACTCTCCTGTCCCGCGCTGAAGTCCAGCCAATCTCACTCTTGACATTGTGTTTTACACTGTAACTCAATCATTCCTTGACGATCTCGAGTCAATGTTGCTTATTTAGATCAACTAAAAAATCATAACCCTATCAAAATTTAGACCCAAATCGATAGATCCGTTTTCGAGGTACATGAAATAAATTAATACTAGAATTGCTTGTTTAACGTAATAGTAGGATTTAGATGTTTTCTTAGTTTTTGTGGTAGCTACAAGGTAGGTACGAGCTCGTGGTTGCTTTTGCAATCATCCATTCAAGGATTTCAAGTTGCTCACTTTTGCAAATTACAACCTGCGATACACAAGGTAAGTTATTAATTCAGATTTGCAGCAGACAAGCCTAGGTACCAAAAAGCTTAATCGCACTGATACAATGCTCAAAGTGGAATACCTACCTCCATTCGTCCAAGGAATTAAATGACATTGTAACGCATAAGCATAATATATATATATATATATATATGTATATATATGTATGTGTGTATACATGCATGTATGTTATACGTACATAAAGTGCAATCACCCAACTTAACTCGGAATTATAAAAAAGTTTAGTAAAAAGTGTTTTCATAATATTTCCTTGAGTACCTACCTAGTAACCTAAGAACAACTAAATGTTGTTAAGTGCTGTTATTGTTTATTGCAAATAATACCTACATTTTTACATATATTTTTTTATATATAAATTACTTGTAACTTGTAACAGCTCAAAAGATATAGCTCTATATAGGGTTTTCCATAAATAATAGAACCCCTACTCTTTATTTTTGAAAATTCTTAAATATCCTTGGTTTGCTAGTGTGTTAACACACACTATACCAAGATACACCAAGACAAACATACCCTCTAAGTTTAAAGTCTGTACAACCAGCGGTCTACAGTTGATATATCAGACAGTCAGTCAATCAGTGATGACTTTGAACGTTTGGGGCATTATTTTGGTGAAACTGTAATACGTGGCCCATAATTTTAACTGAAGAGAATGTATACCCAATAATTTATATTGGGTATATATAGCCAATAATTTATTGACTACATAAATATGTTTATTTTATTTACTTCCGATTCGAGCGCTAAACAATAAACTAGACTGCCAACTAATATTTGATTTGAGCGCAATATGGTGTGGCTCTTGAGCCATCCCTTGGCTGCGTACATGTATGATATATATTACGATGATAAAATATTTTTGTCAATCAAAGTAATTATTTTAGACTTTCAATAATAATAATAATAATAAATATTGCAGGACATTAATTTCACACAACGCCATCTAGCCCCAAACTAAGTATAGCTTGTAATATGGAAACTAGATTACGGATAGAATACTAAAATACTTTTTTTGTATATACATATGTTTGTGTGTATGTTTTTGGGTGTTGTATTGTATACAACCTCCAACACAGAACAAACATCTATATTCATCACACAAATATTTGTCCTGGGTGGGAATCGAACCCACAACCTACAGCGCAGAAGGCAGAGTTACTACCAACTTTGCTAGGAGGCTTGTCAAATTTGAATTCAAAGTCAATGGTTAAAATAATATCTGCATTTTTCTGCATTGACCAGTTGCAAATTAAATTGTGCACACCTTTGAATAGGTGGCACTTTGCAGGTATTACACTTCCGGAATGGGCTAAGCGCCACACTGTCGTTGTCGTAGAACCAGTATCACTAAAATCAAACAACAACTTCGCATTTAAGGGCAAAATGCGCGCGCGCAGTTGTAGAAGGGAGAATAGCACTTGATCAGTCAGAGTCGTTGCCAACAGAGTGCTTCGCGCACGCGCCTCGTCTATCATACAATTTAAATACCGCGAGAGCGTTTCTTCAAACAAAATGACGATTCCTCCACCGCAGTGAAGCCTGTCATCAGTGCGATATAATCGCGAATGATTGTTAAACGTTGAGTTTTTTAATTTGTTCTGATTTTAAATTAAATTATTCACTAAAATGGTGAGCAATGGTAAAGACGCAAGCGACCCCAAAAAAGTGCACCCAAAAGATCGTGAGAAAAAAACAAATAACTTCAAACGGGCAAATATATTTTCGAAAACATGGTTTGTCTGGATGATGCCGACGTTCTGGCGAGGATACAAACGGGACCTCTACGATGCTGACCTCACCTATCCCAAGGATAATCACCTTTCGGACCAACTCGGAGATCGGCTTGAAATGTAAGTGAGTTTGGTAATAGTCTTTTATAAACTTTCACGATAAGAACACATTATTTTGTTACGAAAAACGTAGGTATTTATCTCGTATTATATATATTTATGTCAACGTTTTGACGGTTCGGATATGTACAAATGAGTTTAGTAATATCTTAACCTTTTTATAACTAACCAAAGTATAAGGCATGTCGCATCTGCATGTTTTCTATGAACAAATTTCAATAATCCTAAGAATTATTGAATTGTGTCATTAACAATTGATTGCATTATGCTTTTATATGCAATCCATTCATATTAGAACATAATAATGTTCTAGGCTGAGCCACTATTTATATTTTTGTCGTTATGAATCGTACTTATGAACTTAACTTATATTATTTAAACAAAATATGTCATCAGCGATAAAATTGCATTTTGAAAGCTTGATACTGATACAGTAAATGAGCTGTTTAATCCTTAAGCTAAGAGACTTTAAAATTTAAATAGCTTGATAGAAAATTATTGATACTTCACCAATATAACACATAAACATACAATAATAACAATAAAAACATTGTAACAATGAGCTTTCTTATCGCTTATAGAGCAATCTCTACCAGACAACCTTTGGATGGAACGGACTGGTTAGGGCGATTAACAAAATATCACAAAAACTCATTAAAAAACTGGTTGTTTAACGATATAAGTGGTCTTCCGTTGCTTACCCCTCTGGGAAACATGCGCCATTGGCCACATGCGAATTACTCCAAACAAACAAAATATGTCTGTACTATAATATTTCTTTGTATAAACATAACTGAAAAGGGCCGTATTAAAATAATTTAAGTGTCATTCAATTACTTTGTTGTATGTAATCCGTGAGCAAAGCTTGTAGTGAGCTCACAGTACTGAAGTACTACGGAGATGCAGATAATAAATACCTATTTTCTTCAAAACACTTGTAATGAATTGATAGGATTGATACTATAACAGCCTCACAGCTCAGGGTGTAACTCGGCTTTCTGCACCGTAGGGTTCGATTCCCACCCAGGACAAACATTTGTGTGTTAAATATAGATGTCTGATCTGTGTTTGGCTGTTGTAGTGTATGGTACTATAGGTATAGGTACCTACTCATAGTAGGTAAGTACACACTTTTATATGCACTTAGGTAAGTATTAAAAAAAAAGTATGTATAGTTCCCAAAATAAATAAAAATAAAATAAATAAATATTACAGGACGTTAATGTCACACAGCGCCATCTAGCCCCAAACTAAGCATAGCTTGTAATATGGGAACTAGGTCACGGATAGAATACTTAAATACTTTTGTAAATACATACGTATTATATGATACAACACCCAAACACAGAACAAACATCTATATTCATCACACAAATGTTTGTCCTGGGTGGGAATCGAACCCACAACTTACAGTAGAGCTACTAACAACTGAGCTGTGAGGCTTGTTAAAAATGTCGCTCAGACCTTAGGAATTATTTACCTTGAACCTTGTTTGATCTACCAACCCCTTGATTTTAAAAAGTTTTCCAGTTAAACTATATGGAAAAAAACTTATATACAATATATAAATTTAAATATTAAAGTATCAAGCTAAGCGGATCCTTCAATAGCATCCAGAGAAAAAAAAGGTATTTGAAGGCCAAGCGATTCCCGCTGTCGTTATATTAAAAAATATGAAAGTAAAAGAAGTTGGTCCAAAAATTATACAAAAAAACTTATAGCTTGTGTAGGTACATGTCAGCTGAAGGCCAATTATATGTTTCCACTTATAAGTTACTAATTAGATGAAAAAGAATCCCCTAATAAGAACCTACATTATCATTGGTGCGCAACGAGGAATAAAAAGATAACTTTTATTAAAGATAACTTCGTTTAATTAAGTATCTCGAATCGAATAGTCTTCTTTCTTCTTCGCAATTTGGTTTCCGTTTAGGTAAATCAACAAACGATGCTGTTCATGAACTCGTTAATTCAATTGTAACTAATATTGACACGAGCAACAAATGCCTTGCAATATTTATTGACTTGGCCAAGGCATTTGACACAATTTATATTCCCCTTCTGCTGTCTAGGCTGGAACAAGTTGGTGTAAGAGGACTCCCTTTCAATCTTTTTAGGGACTACCTTTGCAACAGGAGCCAATTTGTCAAAATTGAACAATGGTATAGCTCTGAACAAAAGGTAAACTATGGCGTCCCACAGGGGAGTATTCTCGGACCCACACTATTTCTCATTTACATAAATAGTCTCTGTGACATGTCATTAAGTAATGGGAGCATACTTACATTCGCCGATGACACTGCGCTGCTTTTTACTGGTGATAGCTGGCAATCAGTCTTCAAGAGTGCTCAGGAGGGTTTTAACAAGGTTTGTGATTGGCTACAGAGTAATGTTCTGACATTAAATGTTTCTAAAACCAAATATATTGCTTTTGCACATAAAAAAAACCAGCTACCTCCAACTTTTCTGACCATCAGGGCCCACAGTTGTTCTGCAAAAACTATTGACTGTAAATGTCCCTGCGTTGAAAGGACAGAGTCGATTAAGTATCTTGGCATCACCATCGACCAAAGACTTACCTTCAAACCTCATATTGAAGTACTAGTGACCCGCCTTCGTAAACTAATTTTTGTCTTTAAAACCCTTAGACATGTTGCCGACCGCAGAATTATTAAACTTGTCTACCTAGCTCTCTGTCAATCAATTGTGGACTACTGTGTCTCTTCTTGGGGTGGCGCAGCCAAGACACATCTCCTCCTGCTCGAGAGAGCCCAACGAGCTATTCTTAAAGTTAGCGCTAGATACCCCTTTCAGTTCCCCACGGTAGACCTGTACAGAGAGTGGGACGTACTGACTGTCAGGCAAACTTTCCTATTACACGTCTTGCTTAAACAACACGGGCAACTTGTTTTCGACCCACAGACTAACAAAGGCAGGCGTAGAAGAGGTGCGGTTTGTCGTACTACCCCATTTAGAACTAGGTTTGCTCAGAACTTCTTCTGCTTCCTAGGCCCCTTTATTTACAACATGCTCAATGCCTCTCTCTCAATATATTCTCTTCCAAAATACAAATGTAAAAAGTCGATAAGTGATTGGCTAAAATCACTAAATTATGACGAAACAGAAGCTGTAATGTTACCTTCCTCCTGAGTAATAACTAACACTTGTTTACACTCCTTAGACCACAACAACAACTGTCCTCTAGTGTGGCTTGAATGAAGTCACTTAGTGAAGCCTATTATATTGCACTCTCCCCAACTACCCTCAAACGAGATCCTTTTCCCCATTCACACACTCACTACTAACATAATTCATGAATTTACACTCACCTACATTTACATTTCCATCCACTAAACTACACAAACTACTCTCCACATACCAATACACTCGTACCTCACCCACACATACACCTATCCATCCACATCCACCACTGTATACATTTTCAACTAGTTGTAGTTATATGGTCACGAGCCCAAATCATATTGTTCTAATAAGTTGAAATTATGTCGTCAAGCTCAATCAGCGGAGTGCGGGCACTGGTGACCTGTATTACAGGTTTGTTTCAAACCTACCATAGGCACCAGTCTCACACAAAACAGGTTATTCTAATCTATAATTTTAGCTAAACCTACTATGTTACTGACCTTTTTGTATGAGAAAATAAATAAATATTTGATTTGATTTGAACTTGTATACCTACTCAATGAAGCGCACCAAAACGGGTGCGCTATGTGGAAGTCTTTGGTACACTTTATCTTAGAGCATTTCATCTGGGTGCGCTACGCGGAATACCTCAAATTCTTGTAGCACCCGAAGTTAAGATATAGATATAGATAGAGAGAGAATTTAGTTTGCCTACGTACCTACTTAAAAGCAATGGAGCACTAAAATATTCAAAGAGAAGCTGTTTTCTCGGAATCAGACTATACCAACAATGTTGACCTTTATCACAAGGTGATGCGTAAAAAATAAAAAAGGAGGTAAGGGGTACTTATATGTACTTTGCTGTACTAACAGCAGTTGTTCGTGGAATTTTGTACAGAATATTATCGGAATCCCAGCAGATACTACGATGCAGATACACAACAGAATAAATAACAGTCCTACTCTGACTACACTCAAAAGTAAAATGTTTGCAACTTTTTGGTAGAAAATCGAAATTAGCTTTGGATTACCAACTCCTGGCAGACAAGGCCCATAATTATCAAGATTATGATTTAATGAGCACAAGTCTAAACTAAGACTAGTGGTTCTAAGAGAACATTAGACCTCGCGAGCCCTTATAACCATGCAATAACCGATGCTTTCCTCTTTCACTTTTCCTTTTAGACTTTTGAGCTAATAAGGGTTTTTTGAGCATTTTTGGCCAATCTCAATTTGTACACGTATATACTATGTATACGCTTGTGCTCAAATACTAAAACCACAATAACATTTCTGTATTCACACGTTGGAAAGTTTACAAAGTTGAGGCGCCAAGTGGTTTAATATTTGTTTTATCATCTTCGATCTCTCAATAACAATATCATTATTTTGTAAAGATACCAAGGCATGCATTTATTTCTAGTGTAGTAATGCTACTCAACTGCCTAAACTGTATGTAGTAGGTACGTACATGTAAAAAACCCTAACTTTAATATTGCCCTTTACAAAAATTAAGGTATTTTTTTTATTGTACTACGGGGAAGCGCTTGGCCTTCATCTCACCGGGTTACAAGTTAAGATAAGGCGAAAGGTGGGGGCGCAATTCATCCGGAATCCTCAACAAACTGAAGAACTGGCTATTTACCTCTAAATGCCAAACACAACAATTTTAAAATTGTTATGTCGAAAGAATTAGGTAAGATGGTGGTAGCTATCCTGGCAGACTTAAACAAAGTCCTACCACCAACCAAACCAAGCACAATATTGTACTCCCCCTGGGGATCGAGCCCGGGACCTCTAGATCTGAAATCGGTGGGTTGAACCACTAGACCACAAAGGCAGTTAAAGGCACTCAACATAATATTCCCTCTACCAACACAATTCTAAAAAAGTAAAGTCTTTAAAGTGTCTAATTATAATCTGTATCATGCCCTGAGTAAAGAAGACAATATATATAACTATGCATATCAATTAGATAGAAGTGTGGCCTTTTCTTTAGATTTATTTTAATTTCACAAAGGAGCTAAGTTTGCCCATTGAGCCATGAACAAAGGTTCAATGGTGTAAGCAGCTAAATGGTGATATCATAAGTAAACTAACTGCCCATTAAGTAGTAAGACAGTTATTAATATTTTCAAGATACCTGAGTGTTGAATTTATGTATTTTTTTATAATTATTACTGTCAAAGTTAATTAAAAATCTTTGACTGTAACTTCGACTTTTCAGACCCGAATTTTCAGCGTATCTTTTCACCTCGGACTGTTTTACGGCTAAGTCCGTAAAATAAATTCTGTTCGTAATTTCGATTAGAAGCTTCAGCGTAATAAGTAAAAAGTCGCAAAAACCTGTCCCATAAGTTGCATGAACAATAATACTATGTCCTTTTACTAAAGAAGAATGGCTTCGCTTATAACTAGTAAATATTACTTACGTAGGTACTACCATAAATAATATACAAAATTTCACCTTTGACATTTAACAGAAACCTGGCTGAACAGGTGATCATTTATTGAAGATGCGGCCATGATACCAAGGCAGTTCAATCAAGGGGATTTAATCTTTAGGTACATTGACGAGAACCTTGCAACTGATTCCGTGATTAAATGGGAAGGCGTTGCGACACTCGAAATAACTAAAAGCACATTGTTATTGAGAAAGGCACCGAGGGTGTTAGTTTGATAAGTAGGTACCTACTTAAAAACGCGGACTTAATTCAAGTCAAAAGTTTAAAATATATGGTTAGCATTTTATTACTTATCTTCGATTGAACATTATTTTTTTTACAAAAGCTGTAACAATGGGTGTGATGTATGCAAATGCAAAATCTATTTTGTGAAGATTTTCTACCAGCAAACCATTAAGTGGGAAATACGATAGCACGGGTTATTTCTTGGTGATAAGTTTCAGGTGGAGTAAACTAAATAAGTAGACCCTAATAAATATGTGTACCACCAACCACCTCTGTAGCCATGAAATCCACTCCATCCAAAGGTTGTCTGGAAGAAATCACTTCTTAGCGATAAGATCGCCCATTGTACATACATTTCTTTTTTAAGTTATCCGGTTTTTATTTTTAAGGTGTGCAATAAAGTATTTTTCATTCATTCATTCATTCATTCATTAAGTAAAACATTAATTTCATAAAAAAATAGTAATAAGTACATTTGACATGCACATGCTCCAACGGTGAAGGTTACATCGTGAGGAAACCGGCATGTCTCGATTGTATGCGAATGGCATGTGTCACCTGCTAGTACTCCGCTATGTGGCGATGGGCTTGAAACCTGCAACGCTAAATGCGTTGCAGGTTTCTATATATATATATATATACTAGCTATCAATGCATGCAAACCATGAGCATGTGCTAAACTTTACGTCTAGACGTGCCTCTGACTACCCCCTTCAAGTTTACCCTCGCAAAATCTACGTAGTTATCTCAAATAGTTAGCGCAACAGACACAAATCGCAAGATACATTATTAATTACTGATGAAAGCAAATTATCTAGGTGGCACTGCATTGCGTCAAAAGCATTTGATTATTCTAGTTTTTTAGGCCTCTAGTGCATGTAATTGCCTAGTATTTTTTAATAAAAAAACAAGCAGACTGGCGACATTTCCCTCATTAATGATTCACCATAGTATTTCCATATAAATGCGTAGTAAAGTTTTTGCTTACGAAATTGGCATCTTGTCGTCTGCCCTATCCAATAAAAATGAATCTTTATGAAATTTATATGATTATAAGCGGAACTCTAACCCTGGTTGAAATCTGCTCGATCTACGCACTTTTATTAAGGGTCATTAGGTATAACGCGTGACAGTAATTAACGATATGATTCAATGACACGGTGCTTCAAATCTCAAAGCAGAGCAATATCTTCTTGACTGTTTATTATAAACGCGATTAGAGCACTCACAAGCTACGTGATGTACCTAAATCATCATTGCAGGATGCTTAATGAGTTCGTTTTATTGATAGAATGACGCATATATCCAACATGGATTAGTCCACAGTTGTTCTAGATCTAGAAATAGGTAGTAGGAAAATGTGCAGCCGTACAGTGTAGTAGTAATGTGTAGTAAAGGCATTTTACTATCATGTTACCTGATTCAGTCGCCATAACAACGATTCTTAATTTGTTGTTTTCCAGCATGTAAGAGGTAAGATAGCCAGTTCCTCAGTTGGTTGAGGATTTTTTTTGATAATTTGATAAAATGGGTGCACTACAATCTGCAGCCTTAGCATAACTTTAAAATTAGGTGAGATCATGGCCAAGCACCTTCCCGTCGTACAATATAAAAAAAATGTTCAACGATATTACGTGTATCTATGATATTTTTTTTTTTCAACAAAGAGCAGCAGTTTCTTTCTGTGTACTCTGTCAGACGTGGTGTTTATGGCAAAACCCTCCAATATTCGAGGAGGCTCTATCCAGCGGTGGACACTAATAGATATATAACTCTTGATTGTTCCCCACTTACATAAAAACATAACAAAGTACAAATAGAAGAAAACTTAATCTAAGCGAGACTGGTAAAACAATGGGCGGTTGATGATGATGATCCATGATAATGCAATGCTAATGCCAAGAATTAGCTAACCCGAGTTTCTTGCCTTTCTCATGCATGCTTGGGTGCTGGTCGCGATTCCGAACAAGCGGTAAATTTGTCGCTCCTAAATTATCCAAAAAATATTACTGAATAAATGATATTTCAATTTTGAATTTTTGAGCAGCAAACGGCTAACCAAAATTAAAAAATAATTGGCCAAAATGAATTGGATATGCAGAGCGACAAGGATCATTTTCGCTGTTTACCAAAAAATCTGGCGCTGCACCCTTACCCACGATCGTTATAATCCGGCACCGGCCGATGGTGGTCTGATCAGACTAAACTATACCTGTGTGCTATGTGTTATGCTATGCACTGCCCACATTGCCCAAGGATACTCGCCGCCGCTGCCCACGTATGTGGCAGGCAGGAATCCGCTACAAAAACCACACCGGCAGGGACCCATAATACCACAAACATATGATAGTTCATATGAAAACAATTGAATGTAACACCACTATCATAACTATAATAGCAACCTCTAATCTGATGTTGGTTGAGACCAGTCTGTAAGCTTTACAAGGTTAACTACCTACCATTTGTAGGATGCCATTACAAGGGTACAATTATTATGTACCTAGGTCTTGTTGGCAGGTATTTTGCTGATTTCCAACAATATTCGAGGTCAGGTACCATTTGCGAATGCAAAAGGCCGTCTTCGTCGTCGACGCGTAGTGTGCCTGGCGACGGCGGCGGCGGCGCAAGCTTTCGCAAGATATCTTGGCGTGGCGTCGTATCATGATCGCGACGTTATTAAAACAATTCGATGCAAGAATCGTGAGAGATTTACAATTTTACTGGTAACTTTGATTATCGACTTTATGAATTATTCAACAGAGGTGTTTATTTAACTTCATCTTCATGAATAGAATGAAGTAATGGGTTGCTTAGTTCACATTATATAAGGTTAGTTATAGGTACTATTTTTATAGATTACCTACAACGAAATATACTTGAAAGAAATTTATAAGGGTAGGTAAGTTTGACCCCTTAAGAAAATAAACTTTTTTTGAATAAAAATGGAAAAGATTTCACCACTATAAACTTTAAAATAACTTTGAGAGTAAGTTCATACAATTTGATGTTGGTGCCGAATTGCCAAGCACAACAACATGTTTATTGTATGGCATCGCCTTCAAATTATACGAATTTACCCTTCGAGTTATTTTAAAGTTCATAGGTACTGGTGACGACTTCACCACTTTTAATAAGTGAGTAATTGTGAGTCATGTCATTAGACGCCTATAGCGGCGGCTCGTAAAGTCTGAAACTTGCTGTATACTTGTATCATCATCATTAATAATGATGCATTTATAGCCAGAATGCATCATGGGACAATTCAACTAAGCCCAAAAGCCCTAAGCCAATGCTAGGTTAAATTGTTTTTTTACGGAGTTTCGGTGAACATCGTCATCATCATCATCTGATAATGAAACCAAAGGCCTACCCTAGACCTACCAGAAGGCAGACAGTTCAGTGGGACTACCATGTATGATCATTACTGCGATAAAAACACGCCTGCCAAGCGTGGTGATTATGGCAAAACCCTGATAATGATGATGATGATACTGGAAGGTAAGCAGTTCAATAGGTCTTCTCTAGTGACCCTAAACACCACAGAAAAGCAGAATACGCAATTTCGTTTACTTGGATGACATATTTTTTCAGTTATTTTGATATGAAAACCAAACTAGTGTACCGATTTTGATGAAATTTCTATTGGAGCACTCGGAAGTATGGCCTACCAAACATAACAAGAATCATCGAAATCTATTTCGAATTGGCGGAGAAACAGAGTAACAAACAAACAAAAAAAATACAGCCGAATTAAGAGCCTCCTCCTTTTTTTAAGGTTGGTTTAAAGGGTACCTACCTACAGTGTAAGATTGTTTCAGACGAATCAGACGAAAAATTTGTGAATTTGCTACTAGAATTGAAACTACATTAGACTGAACTGCTGTGTTTAGACCTGAAAATATTCTGAGCTGATTCAATTTTAACAAAAATGTAATTCTCTTAGAAGTTCTTTTTAAACTAATTAGCTTTAAGCTAATTGATAGATTCTCGTCTCTGATCTTCGATTGTTAAAGGCTATTGAAACGTAGTGAGTTGAGCTTTTTGAAATATGAAGGACTAGCTTTTATTCGCAGCTTCGCTCGCGTGGTACCCGTAGTAGGTAGCATATATGCTGTTCCTGGTCTGAAACAATATGTGTATCAAATTGTATCAATCCCTTCTATCGTTTTTGCGTGAATAAACAAACATCTATCAAAACATACAAACAAAATTATGCCTATGTTGTGATTGTTTTGTGAATGGTTTAGAACGTAGTGATGTACGTATGTATTATGTATATGTGACGTATATGTGACGAATTTGTCATGCTTGCATCTTTTGTAACGATAGTGTAGTCGTCTGTCTCTTCCTAAGGATATGCCTGTTCTGTCTGTAAATGACATTCTACAACTTCAAAATATCTACACCTATATCTACTTATAGTTCGTCTCGCAAAAGCGGAGATTACTAATCAATTAATATATAATTATTTATTGTACACAACTTAATAAGAAAAATATAATACCTAGCATATAGGCTTACCAATGTAGACTTTTGAGTCAAATAGGGGTATAAGTTTTAGCGATTACTCGCTTTCCCTTGGTCTGAGGAGATTGAACCTGGTGTCTATGGATTTGTCTTGCAAAGGTGGAGAGGATGCGTAGTCTGATTAGTAAACGTAGGTATACATTTTCCGGAAAAAAATAAAAAATGTAAATCCCACAACAATCTTCTCCCCCTTTTCCCCCTCCACTTCCACTTTTTTTCACAACATCATTGTGTAGAATTAAATCCTTAGTGTGTATTTCAAATTTAATTGAAATCTGTTGATAAATAACACTGCAGCAAACATAATACCTGCGCATTGATTTCACGAGTTTACCTGTCTGCCTACATAAAACCAGTTAATGTCAATAAGCTCCGGTTTTCAAATGACCTAATCACGACACACCCATTTCCTGCACATTTGTCTGCAATGTGCTGGTTCATCATTAACATTACAGCTATTGCTCTAAATAAGCCGCTGACAAGCACTTGACACGAGTTGGTGATCGAAGTGCTGGTATTAGGAGGATATTCTAGGAGTGCAAAATGAGCGGGACAGCGCTATACATACTGGCATGCAGCCGAGTCAAACAGATGAGCGGGAATCAATTAGTAAAAACACAACTTTTGTTAAACCTATAGGCCGTTTGTAACGGTCCTTAGGAAATCTCACTGATTCCTTTGTATATAGTCAGTTTAATTGTACAATTTATTGAATAAAGATTTAAAAAAGCTTTTGTTAATAACATGAAAAAATAATTATGTACTTCTCAAAAATTCAAAAATCGATAGTCAAGATATAATGTTGAGTAAGTTTTTGGTTAAATATGTAGCTAGTAACTTTTTAACCAAAAACTAGTCAACATTAACGCGTCATTTCATAGATAAATTTGGAAATGTTATCGAGAAATTTTTCACCAATCTAAAGTGTTTCTGAAAACCCATATAAAGGTCAAGATCAATGTTTCATGTACTTACACAAAAAAACTTTTATATCTAGGTTTTACAAGCACTGAGAATTATCGATGTTTTATGCCCTAATTTACATACAGCCTCTGAAGTATCTGGGTAGATGCTGCTTCCTCCCCTGAAGGAGGAGATTTGTAACTGTCTCGTCTCGGGCTGTGATGATCATGATAAATTCAGCACTAATTGATCATCCCTAACCATCTTCATACTTATGTCGTTGCAAGAGCATGTATTGAACACACCCAGGTAACTTGACAAATAAACTTTTGCGAAACAATTAAAAATTAAACTAAAATATTTTACTTTGGATCAAGCATCTAACATTAACCCCTTGTATGACGAAGTCACCAGCTGGTCACTTCGTCTGTTGCACATTGCCCGAGAAAGATGGCCGCTTGCATTATAGACAGATGCCACAAAAATATCGATTTCTCTTTTTTTTTCTATAAGCCAATATTTATTTATTTTTATTTATTTATTGACATTCTTAAATATAACATTACAGAATGTACATCCAATGCGTTACATTTGAAAAACTTAAATCATTACATACAGACATTTACATACAAACATAATCATTTAAACATAAAAAAATTAAAAAATATAAAACATGTGTATGTTTAGAATGCAATTGAATTTCTCTATTTAGTTTAGTATATAGGTAAAAATCTTATTATTAGAACGGCCATAGTATATTTTATCTCTAAATTCCGGAACACAACAATTTTAGAATCGTTGTTATGGTGACAGAACTAAGCAAGATGGTGGTAGCTAGCCAGGCGGACTTAAACTAAGTCCTACCACCAACCCAAATAATAAGCACAATATTGTACTCCCCCTGGGATCGAACCCGGGACCTCTGTATCTGAAATTAGTTGGTTGAACCACTACACCTCAGATGCGGTTAAATTGCTCTTACATTTTCATTGCTATCAAAAATTTTAAAACTTAGAAATAGTTCAAAAGTACAAAAAAGCAATACAAGATAGGTTGCACAAAAGTATCGAACATGCAAATTTAATTTGCAACTGATTGCGACGCTCAAAATGAAGTTCATATATTTAGTGAATGTAAGACTTTTAGGTACAAATTTTCATGTAACTGTCAGTACACGTTACTAGTTAGTAGTCTTTTGGTTCAGGAATTTATAGTGAAATAAAAACTTGGATCTGCGACCAAAATTACACGACTGGCGTAAAAAACAACAATAGTTGATTATACATCGAGGGGATAATACAATCGTCCAAACAGTATCGTCACCGAACAGTTGAAAAAAAAATCCATGGTCCGGCTGGCCGGACTACACAACCGTACCACGGTTAAGAAGCGTTTCAAATATATGGTATGTCTTGCCGGCACCTCCGTAGGTGGAGTTAAAGTAGGAGAATATGGATCTGCTCAAAAAGCCGTATGTGACAATTAACAACCGATTGTGCCGTCTATTGGTGTACAGTTGCTATTAAAGCGACGGCAACTATAACAATCAAACAACTAAATAGTGATAATTGATATGATGTTGTTAGTAGGTATACGGAAGTTGTGACATTCAAGTAGATAGGTACACGTCATAATAAGGAAGAAGTACATCATTACAAGGATCATCATACAAATGACTGAGCTGAGACTGAGAGGTATTAGGAGCTATATATTCCACACTTGCATTTTGTTTTGCGATTCACGTAATAGGAGCTCACAGACCGACCCATGTACCATAGACCAGTCTGTGACTCATAGTATATCCCAGAGTGCTTCATCAGGACATGTGGAACCACCAATACCAGTGACTGCACAACCTGTTCCACCTGTAGTACTTCCTACACCGAATGTGCAGTTTGAACCTGCAAGTCTAGTACACAAAACACAGCCTCTGGTTAGGCAGACTGAAACCTGTCGACAGACCCAGAAAACTGTGGTGTTCTCAGACCGCCTAGGATTAGGTATGGGTCAGTTGCTCAATGATAGAATAGGAGACCAAGTGGTTACCAACTACTGTTTTCCAAACGCGTCTATCCATAAGTTAATAAAGACTTTAAGTGAGACATCTTTTGACAAACAAACCACATTAATAGTACAGTTAGGTAATAGTTATGGGGTCAAGCGTTCTGATGTCACTTATTTAGTGGAAATATTGTTACAAAAAGTAGACTTAGGGTTGTCAAAATTGATTCTATGTGCCTTCCCTTACTCCAAATTGTTATCTAGGGCTGATAATGTTAATATTTTTAATATTAATATGATTTTATACAACTTGACATGTCGTCATAGTGACGTTTTATATTTTGACACTAATATTTTTATTAGTGACTTTAGGTTAACGCAAGATACTTTGTATCTTAGTAGATATAGTAAGTTGAGTATTGCTAAATTGTTAGCATTTAATATTTGTAATAGGGTCATAGGTACTATGACAAAACACACCGACAGGCCTGCAGTTAGTTGCAGTACTAATGTGGGTGATCGTACAGTAGGGTCAAATGACAAACATTTAAACTAGTTAAGAAGACAATGGGAAAGCCTAATAGTTTACATCTAGTCCATCAAAATATTCAAGGCCTTTCCAGCAAAAATTTAGAAGTAGAATTATTTTTAAGCAAGATGAACATCAGTGTTATGGGCATCACTGAACACTTTGTATTGGATCAAAAGTTACTACCTCTTTATAAAGATTACTGTATTGCTAGCGCATACAAGCGAAAGAATACCACTCAAGGTGGGTCTTTAATCATTGTAAAAAATTCTCTTAAATGTAAGGAACGTAAAGATATTGTGAAACTCACGATTGAAGAAGTTATAGAACTGTCATGTGTTGAACTGGAGCGACACATTGTGGTTTGTGTCTATCGTCCCCCCCGTGCAAACTACGTGCTATTCGAGTCCACTATGGAAAATGTTTTAACCAAAATTTTCAGTCGTAATAAATCAATAATAGTGCTTGGGGAC
Organism: Venusia cambrica; assembly: GCA_951394065.1. Lineage (NCBI taxonomy): Eukaryota > Metazoa > Arthropoda > Insecta > Lepidoptera > Geometridae > Venusia > Venusia cambrica. The sequence goes on from OX596054.1 coordinate 9,487,384, forward strand.
TTCAATATTGATATCCCTAATAATCCATTGAGCGAAAAAATAATTAACTTATTTAAATGTTTCAACTTGAGGCGCCAATTCAATGAATCAACTAGGGTAACTCTTACAACTGCCACTTGCATTGATAATATATATTGTAGTGATACTCCCCTTCAAAAAGATATGTTTAAAAAATTTGACTCAGACCATTATGGTCAGAGTGTGATTTTTGATTGCAATTCGAAACAGGAGCTTCCGGAAATCACTTACAGGCCAATCACCGAATTTCGCATCATGAAATTTCAAACCAACATTGGTAAAATGATTCCCCTTATTCCATGCTTAAATGATCCGAATGAACTTTATAACATATTGTCTAACATAATACATACAGAACACGATGATATTTTCCCACTACTAACGTGTAAAGGTAAATCTGGCTCTGTGTTTGCAGACTGGGCTACAGCCGGTATCTATAAAAGTAGGAATAGACTATATGAACTCTACGCAGAGAGAGAGTTAAGGCTACATGATCTACCATTTATTAGTTTCGTCAAAAAATACTCTAAAATCTTTAAACAGGTATGTCATTCAGCAAAATCTTTGCAAATAAAAAGGAAAATAGAGAACTCAACAAATAAAATAAAGGCTACTTGGAAAATGATTAATAATGAAACCGGTAAAACAAAACCTCTAAAAAAACCCATAGCTTTAAAAGTAGATGATACAATTTTGATTGATAATTTAAAAGTTGCTAATGAATTTAACCGTTTTTTCTCTAGCATACCTAATATTGTTACTCGGCCACTAAACTCATCTGTTGATTGTGCGTTGGCTCTACTTGAAACAAGTGTTGAAAAGTGTCATGTTTCCTTTAGTTTTAGACACGTCAACTCTGACTGTATTGTAAAAGCTTTTAAGTCAATGAATATAAAAAAATCCGAAGACCTTTGGGGGATTTCCGTAAAGATATTAAGTACGATAGTAATTGATATTGCACCATGTCTGGCATACATATTCAATAGAAGCATCGACGAAGGAATTTTTCCTGATCTGATGAAACATAGCAAACTGATCCCTTTATTCAAGTCTGGTAATGAAAAGGATCCAGCAAACTATCGACCAATATCGATTCTGCCTGCATGTAGTAAAATATTTGAAAAACTGATTCTTATTCAGTTACAGTCACATTTTAACTGCAACAGGCTTTTGCATGAAAAACAATTTGGGTTTACTAAAGGCCGTTCAACGACCGACGCTGGTTCTATGCTGTTGAAGTACGTCTTTAAAGCCTGGGAGGGAAAACAGGATGCCATTGGAGTATTCTGTGATCTATCTAAGGCTTTTGACTGCGTAGATCATGACACCCTGATCTCAAAGCTTAAACACTACGGCATCCAGAATCAGGCAATAAACCTCATGCATAGTTACCTATCAAATCGCATTCAAAAAGTGGATATTAGCGGTATCAGATCTTCGGGAACCTCCACTAACATAGGTGTACCACAAGGATCGATCTTAGGGCCCTTTCTGTTTCTAGTCTACGTCAATGATCTACCATCCTATGTAGGGGACCTATGTGACATTGTATTGTTTGCTGACGATACTTCATTAATATTTAGAGTCGATAGGGCTAAAGATAACTATGATTGTGTAAATGCTTCTCTAGCTAAAGTTCTTGATTGGTTTACAGTTAACAACCTCCTACTAAATGAGAAAAAAACAAAATGCATCCGATTCACCTTGCCTAATGTTCAAGTCAGCAATGCTAACATTATCTTAAATGGGGAAATACTTAACTTTATTGAAGCAACTACTTTCTTAGGTTTAAATATTGATGCTAAGTTGCAATGGGGTATTCATATTGAGTCATTAGCTAGCAGATTAAGCTCGGCTGCATACGCTGTACGTACAATAAGGCATCTTACTGATGAAGCTACGGCGAGGTTAGTTTATTTTAGTTACTTTCATAGTATTATGTCTTATGGCATACTTTTATGGGGAAATGCAGCTGATATTGATAGCATTTTTATTCTACAGAAGAGAGCTATACGGGCAATTTATAAAATGAAAACTCGTGACTCTCTTAGGGAACGTTTTAAAGAGATTGGTATTCTTACAGTCAGCTCCCAATACATTTATGAAAACCTAATGCACGCTCACAGAAACATTGATGAGTTTAGTAAAAGAAGTGATGTACACCGTGTTAATACTAGAAATAAAAATAAACTTGAGATACCTAAGTTTCGCTTAGGAAAAGTAAATAATTCATTCTTAGGAAACTGTGTGAGATTTTATAATAAGCTTCCTCAAAGCGCCACCAAACTCTCTACTCGTAAATTCAAATTGTATATAAAGAATAATTTAATTAAAAGTGCCTACTACAAAATTAGTGATTATATCGACGATAAGAACGTGTGGCCCGATGTTGCTATACCAGTTGACAGCAAAATGGTGATTTCTCAATGTTAACAAATTGCCCATAGGTAGATAGGTAATAACAAATGTTTTAAGATTAAGTATTTAGGTTTTTGTTGTATCTACTTAGAATATAATTACAAATTGTGTATCTAAATGTTGAATGGATCATCAAAAAAATTAACCGGCCCGAGGTTCTTGCCTTTCTCCTTGTGTGCTGGTCGCGATTCCGAACAGGCGGTAAATTTGACGATTCAAAATGATCCTAAAAAATCTTAATGAATAAAGAAATTTTGACTTTGACTTTGACTTTGACTTTGTGTCATTTCATTGCAAGCTTCACATGAATTTAGGTGGGGTCGCAGCTATGTTGCCCTGCTCTATCATGAACCACGACGACAAATATCATGTCATGTCAAGTTGTCCGCGTATCACTGAGTTTAGCCGCTATGCCGTAGCCGGGTTACGCCATGACCACGTACGCGCGAGAATCTCGCGGGGTTCATTGTAGCGCACTAGGTGAATGCACAATGTAAAAGAACATAAGAAATAAAAGATCTATAAGCGTCGACTTGTTTTTTTTATGTGAATGAACTTGTAGGTACCTACTGTGATCATGAAGTGCATACGACTTCTCGCGCATCGCTTTGTACAGAGCTTGTATTATGTTGGATCGTTCATTTTATTTTAAGATATATGCATGTATACCACTAGATACAATTAGTTTATTTTAAGGCCTTAATACATATCATAAACTCGTCCAACAAATGTTTCATGATTTACTTTGTTTAGAATTTATAGCAACTTTCAAGTAAATTTGTAAATAAATTAAATATAGTAAAAAAAACTTGGCAACCTTGTGGTACTCAAATCCATTCGGTAATTTCCGCGTGATGTGCATTCAAGATACATAATTATTTTGGCTTAAGTATCTCTTCTTTTTTATCTTGAGACGGGGTGGTAACAAGCCAGGTAGTCTTAAACAATGTCCTACCTCTAACCAAACCAAGCACAATATTGTACTCTCCCTGGGGATCGAACCCGAGACCTCTGGATCTGAAATCGATGGGTTGAACCACAAGACCACAGAGGCGGTAAAAAATTCGATAATCGATAATTGTTTTTCTAATATTCATATTTTGACTCATTACAGTTTAATTATACAGAAGTCGGTATAGAAAATTAAGATTTACTAAGAAGATAGATAGGTTTTGTTATCAGGTTGATGTGGTAGCCTAAGTAGTGGCGGCGCATTTAAGGTTTTTGAACGCACAATGTATTAAGATGCTAAAATTAGAAAAAAACAAATAAAGAGTAGTAACAATTTGAGAAACCACCTTATGGCTGATTTTTTTATTAAAACAACCTTGTTTTGTATGTAGGTTAGGTATGTTGATAAAACTATGGTCTAAGCTAAAAAAAGCCGGAGCGCCGCACGCCGTTTCGCTTCTATCAGGTCGCCCTACCCCCCTTCTACGAGTATATAATCACACAGAACAAATAAATTACCTACGGTATATTACGCGATGTTGCAGAATTTATCCGCATTGACCTCAATTGTATGAAAATAATGTTGTAGATGCTATATTGACTCCAACTAGCCTTTTGTAAAAGTTGTTTTCTCATCTACGTTCTTTATTTCATTATCTTCCCAAAATGTAATGTAAATGTAACCGCCTCCCACCGAATTCAGATCGCGAGGTACCGGGTTCGATCCCTAACGGTACAATATTGTGCTTGGTTTGGTTCGTGGTAGGATTTTGCTAAAGTCCGCCGGGCTAGCTACTACCATCTTACCTAATTCTGTAGCCATAACTACAATTCAAGATTTTTCGCGGTGAATAAAAAGTCAAGCGCTTTCCCGATTATTGATAAAAAAAAGGTTATATCATATATATATATAGAATAGGAGCTACGAAGCAAAAAACTATTTGTGGATTATATTAATAAACTGTTTAAAGTATGTATTTACGCAAGTATTCGCTCCTGGATGAAGGGTATATATTTTTGCTGTTTCGGATAGTAATTCTTGGGCCTTGGGGACAAGGGGCACCGCACTATACAATTTATAGGGATTTAGCCGAGAGGAGACACATCTACACATGACCAGAATGATGGCCTGTAATTTGCTCAGCGGATGAGTATTACCATCCAATGGGGTAATGCCGCCAGTATTCTGGCCACGTTACAAATCTGGTGGCGACAACACTCTTGCGTCAACACTCTTGCGCCTCTCTTGCATCTCATCTGCCTGGAACATCAGTTAGGTCTAGTGCGGCTGCTGATTGGGCCGAGGATCACAAAAGGCGCAAATATAGTGGTCTCGACAGAGCTTACCTATTTGAGCCTTTTTGGGTCGAGACCTTGGGTCCGTAGGAAGCCGGTGCCCTCCGGGTTTTTAAAAAACTTGCGGGGCTTTTGAGGCAACACGAGACCCTATTCGGCGTGGCAATACAGCCGTACAGTTATGCTACCTATAGACTGTTCGTAACGGTCCTTAGATAGTCCGAATGCTTCCTTTGTACATAGTAAGTTAAATAAATAAACTGTTTTTGTTTGGTTTCTTGTGGTTCCAATCAATTAAAATATTTTGCAGATACGGGTATATCTTGTTGTTTGATATATAAAATATGTCGTAAAACACCGATAATTCTCGGCGACTGTTAAAACTACAGATCCATTTTAAGGTAAATTAAACTTTGGTGTTTTGACTTTAATTTGGATATTCAGTAACACGATGTGTGAAAATTTTCTCAAAATTGAAAAATAATCGGAAAATACCATGTTTATACATTTCAAATTTTTCCCTGCAAATAGCGCAACACTTTGGAATAGCTTTTGGTTAAATATGAAGCTATTATGTTTTATGATGATGAGTTTATGTATTTTCGATTCGATTTTTTTGTACTATGTAATTTCAAATCAGATTTCCTTGCAAAAACACAACCAATATATGTGTTGTTTGTTCATCTGTTTCACTCACACGTGCGAGAATGTTTGTCGCAGTCCCTCTCATTTTGCGCACCGAGGGTAGCCTCATAAAATCCCTAGTAACGTAAGTTAATCTGCGATCTTTCAAATATTACCTAGATGTTGAGGCTTTTGATGGTAACTCCTAGGTATTGTTTGAATATTCAAATTGAATCTCGTCCCGCTTGCAGGGTCATAATCATATCTATTAGGAGGTTAGCGGCTAGCGTGTCAAGCTTGCGTGTTAATGTAATGTCTGTATAATGAAGTGCTAGATGATTCCAACTACCTACTAGTGCTGCCGCAATGACAATGCAAGCGACCAAATAAATACAAACCGTTCACACAAATTATGTTGTAAACTAACTGCAAGATCATATTGAACACAGTTGGCTTTTTTTTATTGTACGACGGGGAAGCGCTTGGCCTTCATTTCACCTGGTTACAAGTTGAGCCGAAGGTGGAAGCGTTCTTCGTCCGGAATCCTCAAGAAACTGAGGAACTATCTCATCTCCGGAGCACAACAATTTTTAGAATTCAAATCAAATCAAATCAAATATTTATTTATTCTCTCATACAAAAAGGTCAGTAACATAGTAGGTTTAGCTAAAATTATAGATTAGAATAACCTGTTTTATGTGAGACTGGTGCCTATGGTAGGTTTGAAACAAACCTGTAATACAGGTCACCAGTGCCCGCACTCCGCTGATTGAGCTTGACGACATAATTTCAACTTATTAGAACAATATGATTTGGGCTCGTGACCATATAACTACAACTAGTTGAAAATGTATACAGTGGTGGATGTGGATGGGTAGGTGTATGTGTGGGTGAGGTACGAGTGTATTGGTATGTGGAGAGTAGTTTGTGTAGTTTAGTGGATGGAAATGTAAATGTAGGTGAGTGTAAATTCATGAATTATGTTAGTAGTGAGTGTGTAAATGGGGAAAAGGATCTCGTTTGAGGGTAGTTGGGGAGAGTGCAATATAATAGGCTTCACTTAGTGACTTCATTCAAGCCACACTAGAGGACAGTTGTTGTAGTGGTCTAAGGAGTGTAAACAAGTGTTAGTTATTACTCAGGAGGAAGGTAACATTACAGCTTCTGTTTCGTCATAATTTAGTGATTTTAGCCAATCACTTATCGACTTTTTACATTTGTATTTTGGAAGAGAATATATTGAGAGAGAGGCATTGAGCATGTTGTAAATAAAGGGGCCTAGGAAGCAGAAGAAGTTCTGAGCAAACCTAGTTCTAAATGGGGTAGTACGACAAACCGCACCTCTTCTACGCCTGCCTTTGTTAGTCTGTGGGTCGAAAACAAGTTGCCCGTGTTGTTTAAGCAAGACGTGTAATAGGAAAGTTTGCCTGACAGTCAGTACGTCCCACTCTCTGTACAGGTCTACCGTGGGGAACTGAAAGGGGTATCTAGCGCTAACTTTAAGAATAGCTCGTTGGGCTCTCTCGAGCAGGAGGAGATGTGTCTTGGCTGCGCCACCCCAAGAAGAGACACAGTAGTCCACAATTGATTGACAGAGAGCTAGGTAGACAAGTTTAATAATTCTTGTTGTTGTTATGGCGACCGAATTAGGTAAGATGGTGTGGTAGCTAGCTAGATGGACTCAACCAAATTCCTGCCATCAACCAAACGAAGCACAATATTGTCCTTCCCCTGGGGATCGGAGACGAGACCTCTGGATCTGAAATCGGTAGGATGAACCACTCACCCCATATATTCCCACTATTGAACAAAGCATTTTCTGGGAAGCTTCACTCCAGTGTTGACCTCGTTCTTGCCCAGGAAAAATATGGGAAAACCTTACTTCTTCAAAATGATACCTAAGAGTCAGTGGCCGAGGTATGAAATCATATTTTTTCCACCAAAGGAGTGTTATAATTTACTATAATTAAAATGCTGGGCAAGCGGATCGGTGATATTTGTGTTGATGTTTGGTACTCGGAAATAAATATAGTCCTGCCGTGGATGTTGTAATAGGTTAATAAGGGATTATACATATTTCAATTCAATCCAATTTTTGCGATACAATTATTTTTTCAATTCATTTATTCCAATTACAATATTTATTATCTAGTGTGTGGAGACTTCATTATTACAAGGATATGGGTAATAGTTACTTCCTGAGTAGGTAGGTACTTATTAAGTTATAGGTACCTTTTTATGCCAGATGTGATTATAGGAAACACACCAGTTAAATTTACATAGTTTAAGAGAAGTTACTTTTCAACAGAGGACATGTACGAGCGGATGCTAATGTAATGTAAGTTAGGTATCTTGCGGGGCTTTTGATTGAGGCGACACGTGACCCAAGGGCTGGCTCTTATTTAGTATAGGTATTCAGCGTGGCAATGCAGTGCAATGCAATGCAATGCCAGTGTCTTGGGCACGCTTCCATCTGGTACTGGTCTGGAACAGTTGAGTTACTTATAGGCCGTTTGTAACGGTCCTTAGGTAATCTGACTGATTCCTTTGTGCATAATTAGTTTAATTGTACATTTTATTCAATAAAAAGTACAATAAAACAACTATGTATTATATATATTGTACATTTTATTGAATAAAGGTATGTGATAAATCTAAAAGATCATAGTGTAACATTGATTTTATAACATCGTTTTACATTTTTGGGTGGGGATGGCATAAAGGCTTCACACTGTTATAGCTCATCTTTGAGGTTTGGCTTTGTTACATCGTACTAGAGTTTCACAGTTAGTTAGTCCATATTCAACTATTTTCCCATTCATAGAAAATATTTGCCATAAAACCACACTGCATATTTCATGATACATAATGATAGTGATGTGATAACTTTGAAAATCTTTGCGCAAGTAAAACTGCGCGGGGTCAGGTATTAAAATACATGCAAGCATACATGCGAAAGTATTAAAATGTAGGTACGAGCGCGATAAAAACCGGTTTGATATAAAGATACGTGAATCGTTGTTCTTACTGAAACAATACTGTATATGTATTTATACGCGAAGAAAGAAACTTCGGAACACTTTTGCGCGCGCAGGAGCGAGTTTTAACATACTGGTCACTCATCAGCTACAAAGGCCGGCGGTATGTTCAGTCAGACTCTTGATAACCGCGCTGCCGCCGCCAAGACCACAGAGTCAAGAGTCTGGTAGAGCATAGGTTTTTTTTTTCAAATTGTCGGTCTTTTTTTATATCGATTCACAGAACAAAACGAACGAACAGCAAGGAAAGTAAAATTAAAATTAATTGTATTATATGATAGGAAGATTAATTAAACGTTTGAATAGAAGAAAAGTTTTATAATATCCTGCCCTCGAAGAACCCAATCTTACACATAATCAAATGAGAGAATGCAGAATTATAACATTTCATATTATTTTAGGTACGGTCGAATTTAAATAGCTGGGCAAGCACTAGTTTATATTAATTCTGTAACAGTAGGTATCATTGAAATAACATTAATCGAGAGATACATCATCTAGGACACTGGGCCAGGAAGTTTTGTTGTCCATAATATTCTGTCGATGCCTTCCGTCATCGCATGTACTTAGTTCTTAACATACTCAGTCCCATACAAGGCACTTATTATTTGCCTTCCAAGAAACATTCAATTTGTATGCGAATCGATGACGTATCAGAAAAATATCAAATCTGGTTCTGGGATATTATTTTTTGCATTTTGGCTGATACAATATTTAATGCCTGGGACATCAGTTAGGGCTGGTGCGGCGGCTGATTCGGCCGAGGATCACAAAAGGCGCAAATATAGTGGTCTCGACAGAGCTTACCTATTTGAGCCTTTTGGGGTGGAGACCTTGGGTCCGTGGGGAGCCGGTGCCCTCCGGGTTTTCAAAAATATTGCGGGGCTTTTGATTGAGGCGACACGTGACCCAAGTGCTGGCTCTTATTTAGGCCAGCGAATTAGCATAGCTATTCAGCGTGGCAATGCAGCCAGTGTCTTGGGCACGCTTCCGTCTGGTACTGGTCTGGAACAGTTGAGTTACCTATAGGCCGTTTGTAACGGTCCTTAGGTAATCTGACTGATTCCTTTGTACTTAGTTAGTTTAATTTATTGAATAAATGTATACCACAAAAAAAAAAGAAAAAAAAAATATTTATTTATTTTTTTATCATTGTTTTCATTGCGAACACTTTGAGACTAAAAGAACGATTTCGTTCGTGTAAATGGCAATGTTCGTGTAAAATTCAGGCGCAGTCTTAATGTAACAAAATGTTATCAAAGCAATGGATGGTGGGATGCGCCGTATAATCCAACGGATTGATACTTTATCACACAATGAAACATCCCACTTAACGGGTTCGTACAGTCAATCTCCTACTTAACGTTACAATAAGATGTGCACACAATGCTATACGTTAACGAGACAGTCACGTCACCTTGTTATGTAGGTACTTCCTATTAATGCCCGGTGCAAGAGGCTAAGTTAAACTAAGTAAGTTGTATACCTTATTTATATCATCAAAACTACAGACTGCTTTCTCATTTTACCAGTAAAGTTGTGTCGTCTAATTGATTATGCCATGTTCTTGCCCAGTAAACATAATAAGTGCTAACTTGAGGTTGTTTTAAGCCTACACTATGGATATGACCATCTTTTCGGCTTTATTAGAAATTTATTACATGAGGTCATTGCAAATCTGTTTTTAGTTGATAGTGTCCCAAATAGAACAAGAATTGGTATATTCCTTTAACTTCTACCATTTCATATTATTTAACTCTGGCAACATTCATCGAATGAACTAAGGGCATTCAGGTATCTACGTATTCAAGGTAGACAAGCGCCTATGATGGATTTCATTCACAATATTTGCGGATGAGCAGAGACGGTCCAAAGTCCCATTATGTTATGAATTGGTTAATGGCAGCGGTTCCTGTATAGTACGACGTATCGAAGCCGGCGTCGTTGTAGTCATACCAGCCCAATGAGTGGTGCCGGGCATGATCACAATTACCGGGAACAAGATGAATTGGTCTGTCGTGGACAGGAAGCTGTCTTGTAATACTTAGCGCGTCTTTTCTCTTTCTTTGACCCCGTACATTGAATCGTCCCCCCAGTCACCAGATTGTTTACCCGATTACTTGCGGTATATACCTAGTTTCATAGAAGTTCCAGAGGGACGTTGATTGTATTGTACAGCCATTGAATATTACGCTAACTGGATCAGGACCGTGTCTCTCCAAATATTCTGACGCGCCTCTGCCACAGATCAATTACCTACTATGTATTGTACTTTGCTAAGCAAGGCGTCTTTACAGAATGAAATACAAAATGTAATAATAAAAGCAATTGTTATCAGGCAGGTGTGAAATACTTAGCGCCTACGTAGTAGAACTTTATAAAGGCTTGTTGACAACATGAAGGTGGGTTGAAAATTATTAGTAATTTTTTTTTAAACAACATCGTTTCATTCGATGACTTTTATTTGATTTGTAATGTATCTAAAATGAAAACATTTATAGTTAATGTAGTGAGTATTACAAGTATACATTTATTCAATAAATTAAACTAACTAAGTACAAAGGAATCAGTCAGATTACCTAAGGACCGTTACAAACGGCCTATAGGTAACTCAACTGTTCCAGACCAGTACCAGACGGAAGCGTGCCCAAGACACTGGCTGCATTGCCACGCTGAATAGCTATGCTAATTCGCTGGCCTAAATAAGAGCCAGCCCTTGGGTCACGTGTCGCCTCAATCAAAAGCCCCGCAATATTTTTGAAAACCCGGAGGGCACCGGCTCCCCACGGACCCAAGGTCTCCACCCCAAAAGGCTCAAATAGGTAAGCTCTGTCGAGACCACTATATTTGCGCCTTTTGTGATCCTCGGCCGAATCAGCCGCCGCACCAGCCCTAACTGATGTCCCAGGCAGATGAGATGGCGCTAGGGTGTCGACGCAGGTAGCGTCCCACACCAAAGGCCTACCCATTTCCCAAGGGACAAGAGTCATACCGTCGGGCCGCTTACCATCATCACGTAACAGACCATTCGGTTCAAGAACGGCTGGCACATTGACACTGGTAAACGCTCGACGGATAATGTCATTAAGACTAGCGTGGCGCGAAATCCTGCCCGCAGACCTTGCGCACGAAAGTCCGTGAAAACCAAATTGATCTACGGCCGCACCGCACCAGCACTGGTGAGAGGCGCAGCATCTTGCACCCAACCGAAGACAAGTGGCAATACGGAAAGTTACAGGATCCATAAGTGTACCGGTATTGTAGGATGGATGTGCTTGCAGCCAAAGACCTGATTCCCATTTTGAAACAGCTAAGAGACGAGCACGATCTGTGGAGGTTGAGCACGTATGTAATAGATAATTCCGTGTCAACTCGCACAGAGGCCCGTCCCACTGCCGTTGTGCCGAAAGGTGTTTTGGGGGATCGGTATTAGGGCAAGCACTATGCCAAGCATTTCGAGCCTCGTCAAGATAAGAAATTTGGAGTATATTGCCTGGAACAGCCGAAATTGATGGTGTTAGAATTTTCTCAACCAAAGAATGTGTACTATAGACGGAAGACAAGAACGCTGGCAAAGCAACACTAGAAATTTTGCGTATACCTAAGCCGCCCAATCGAATAGGCAATGAGGCCTGCGACCATGCTCTGTCATCCAACTCAATATTCAAAACCGTGGAAAGGGTGTTCTTTATTATGTTGTCTAAGCCTTCCACCAGCTCACTGTGTTTCCACAGTTGACAACATCGTAAAGCATAAGTAAATTTTGGGACAAAAAGGCAAAATTTTATAATTTTATAATTAATTTTATGTAGTGAGTTATTAATAACTCAATGTAGTTTATTTCAATAAATCACATATTGAAGAAAGCTTAGCAAAAAAGTTTTTCGTATAAAAAACACGCAGCAGTAAGCGTGTTTTTTACTGCGTGGCTTACTACACGATCGCACGCAAAATATAATAAAATATTTGATGACAAAACAGATTTTCTTTTTGTTGCAGAAAATGGCTTGAAGAAATTGCTCTGGCGAGTAAACAAAGTCGGAAGCCATCTCTCCTGCGCGCTATGACTAAGGCGTTCTGGATGAGCTACGCGCCTTCTGGATTCATGTTCCTCATACAAGCCCTCATACTTAAGTGAGTAATCATTTGGCTTCATTGGCTCTGGCTCACCACTAAAACGACATGATGACTCACTAACTCGTGATCTTGGGTAATTTAGTTTGGAATCTTCCTTTGAAGATGTTATCAGATAATTCGTCAAGTTATCTGAAAACGGAGTATACGGAATAGCAATGTCGCGTATTCGTTGCACTGCTACGGCCTTCCTATGGTTGCTATTTGCTGCCTGCAAAACTATAGCATGCTATAAAGCTGTGCAGACGATAGAGATATATCGATTCTTTCTTGCACACTGTACCAACAAAACAACCGGATTGTGTGTAAAAAATACTTTTTTACGCACAATCCGGGCTAAGAATACGGGCCCCTCCCCAATAACTCGTAAAAGGTGTCTAAAGAATGACTTTTTTAAATCCTCCCATTGCTTTTTAAAGATGTTTAGGAGATCTATGTCGACTTTTTTGGGCTGCTATGATATACAGATAGTTTTAAGTTAGTTATTTTGTTCACCAGACCATTCCAACCGGTCGTGCTCAGCTTGCTGCTGGCGTACTGGGAGCCAAATTCGGATATGACGTACGAGCAGGCCGTATACTGCGCAAGCGCCGTGATATTCTTGTCGCTGATCATCGCCTTCTTGAATCACCATAGCGCCTACATCACGCAGCAGTTCGGCATGAAAGTGCGGATCGCTGCATGCTCGCTTATTTATAGAAAGGTAATTGATGCCGTTTGCCGTCTGGCAGAATGGCAGAAGGAGTTTCCTCTATCAGGTGATGAATAAAGCGACTAACGCCAGAGTCACATGGGACTTCCAAATATTGGAGCAACATGCGCTCGTGAAAAATATACCTATTGTTCTCTATTCTAGATAGAAAATGTACTTCTAAAGCAGAATGTTCAAGTTAAGTTTCGTAAAAAAGTATCATGGTATTTATGACAATCATGGCATTAGTTTAGTGGGGCGGTCACAAAATGTCATCGGCATTATGCCCACCATTTTACACTATTTTGATTGTTGTGCAATAAAGTATTCAATCAATGCATGTCAAATCTATTTATAACCAAAAATGGAGGGACGTCTCTACGGCTATTCTATATCAAGTCAAAATATTTCTTAGATAGTTTTTATTTTTTTATAACCAAACCCAACTTCAGCATAATAATTTCTAGCTACAAGTATAAAGTGTCGAGTTCTAATGCAATCATGTCATTAGTATTTGATACAAATATCAATAATTTGATCTGTTTGATGATTTGTGGCACGCACCAATGTTTATGTCAATAATCGTTATTGTCATCAGGTGATGCGCATGAGTTCCGGCGCTTTGGCGCAGACCACGGCCGGTCATGTGGTGAACCTTCTCTCCAACGATGTCAACAGATTCGACTATGCGTTTATCTACACGCACTTCATCTGGCTACTTCCACTCCAATGCATTATCGTTTGCTACCTGATTTACATCAAAATCGGCTACGCAGCTATAGTTGGAGTAATCGGCATCGTACTGCAAACAATACCGGTTCAATGTAAGTTCGTATCTGCCTGTAATATTTCCACAGCTGGAATACCGACCTTTGTAGACTATGTTTTTATTTATTTTATAATTTTACGCAAGTACCTATTGGCTAATGTATGTAGTTAATGTTATGTACTGACACTCACGTATTCTGGTTTTGCCTATTTAAATATATTTTTTGGATTTTAGCATACATGAGCAAATTGGCGGCAAGGTTACGAATGAAAACCGCGTGCCGAACTGATGAGCGCGTGCGCATAATGGACGAAATTATAAATGGCATGCAGGTATGCGATTTTCTATGACATAATGCGTTTTGTCGTGTTTTAATATTAAATTTTATTAACATTTGGTTGGTATTCGGATCAGCCTTGAAACCAATTTTCCTTTTTAGGTCATCAAAATGTACGCCTGGGAAAAACCATTCGAGCAAGTGGTCGCTCAAGCCAGAAAGCGAGAAATCAACAGCGTCAAATCAGCATCTTACCTTCGAGGAGTGTATCTTAGCTTCAGTGTGTTTACTGAGAGACTAACGTTATACATTACCCTGCTTTCCCATTCGCTGCTAGGCTATCAAGTAACGGCTGATATAGTAAGTACCATTTTCAAAAATATTTTTATTGTATCCTATCAACTAGACGACAAGGCTGAGAAGTATTAATTTTCGTCTAGTTGGTAGCAGATATCAATTAGAGCTTTGTAAACTCAACCATTGTACCATTGAAAAGATTGAAATATTTTAAACACTTAGGTATAATTAAATCTTAGATCTAAAACCACATGGCTGTCCTTAGTCCGTGAAATAACTGGTAAAACGAAATAGCTGTCCACGCAACCAGTACGGTTCAAGTGAATAATTTCAATTTGGGGCAACTGACGTAACATGAGCGTAATTTGCAGGTATTCCCGCTGGCGCAATTCTACAACACACTCCAAGGAACCCTGTCAATCATCATGTCCAATGCGGTTTCCTTCTTGGCCGAGGCGCTGATCTCTGTGCAACGCCTTGAAGCATTCATGTTACTTGGTGAGTTAGCTTAAAATTGCCACATCTCCAAACACTTGATTTACATAAAACCGCTTGTTCTTAGACATTTCTCGGAACATTAGAAACGTTTTGATAATAAATGTTATGATTATAGACAGCGTATTAACTAGGTTAAGTAAAGTCGAATATCACATTATGTAACAGATGAACGACAGGATCTTCGCAGTGTGCCCGATGTGAATATTGCCAAACTGGTACAGTATGCCGAGAACCGGAAGATAAAAAAACACAATGAGCTTGACCTCCGGCCCTCCACCTTCAATAAGATAGATGAAGATGATGGCATCTACAATCCTGGTAAGAATGCTTTAAAAAAAATCTAGACGTTCGATCAAAGCAATCATCAATTGATCCTCGACTTTCAATTTATTGAAATAAATATTCAGTGGTTCCTTTAAGTTTTCATTGGTATTCTGGATGACACTTTATTAATTTTAGGTTTCGATTACAACGAAAAAAGCTCGGCTCAAGCATTCAACAACCCGCCAGCTAATTCAGACGTTGGTATACTGATTCAAGATGTAAATGCAAGCTGGACAGAAGATGGACCCCTCACTCTTCGTAATCTGAACTTTTCTGTACCCAAAGGAAAACTATGTGCAATTATTGGATCTGTAGGTTCAGGAAAAGTACGTATACTCTTCAGCAATTAACATTATTAAAATTAAAACATTTACGTTCTAAGAAACATATATGCCCATCAGATTTCAAGTGTAGTAACTTTTTATATTATCAGAGCTCGATTTTACAACTACTGCTGAACGAATTGAGGCCCTCAAGTGGACACTTTTACCTCTCTGGACCACTTGCCTACGCCAGTCAAGAGCCGTGGCTGTTCGTTACCACTGTACGCCAGAACATTATATTCGGATTACCATATAACGCAAAGAAATATAAAGAGGTGAGTATTTATAGTTATATAGTTATGCATATTATACATAAATCAATCAGTACCTATGTGTTATGTTTCTAAAAAGCATTTTTATATGGATCAGTTGATTTACCTATAGGCCGTTTGTAACGGTCCTTAGGTAATCTGACTGATTCCTTTGTACATAGTAAGTAAAATTGTACATTTTATCTTGCCAGAAACAGCATCACCATTCTAAAAATGACTGCATTAAATATCTCGGTGGGATTCAATGAAAGCCTCGGGTCATCTAACTTATCGGATTTTTCCACAGGTGGTTAGAGTTTGCGCTCTACAAAAAGATTTCCAACAATTTCCTCACGGAGATCAGACATTAGTTGGAGAAAGAGGCGCCTCCCTATCCGGGGGGCAACGAGCTCGCATCAATCTTGCTAGAGCTGTCTACAGACAAGTAAGTTGGGGTTTACTTGGATCGATCTATGTGTATGAACAAGTCATTACAAATTGCGCACCTCAATCCAAAAGCATCAAAATACAATAATGGTAATTGTGGTTAACTTATTCACGGCTGGTGCACTCGCGACGTGCGTGTGTCGCCTCTGTAATCAGCCGGGACGGGACAAGCTAAGTTATCACTCTCCTATATCTTTACTTACAAAAAAATATTTATTCAGAAACCAGTTAGATGATGGAGTCGGGATATTCAGGTTGACGAATTTTTGGCCTTTTCAAGCCAGCATCTTTTTCTTTTACATCTAGAATGTAAGCTATTGTTATATTTAGAAAATAAAAAACCGCGTTTTCAGATTTTCGATAAAAAAATAAAAATGAAAAGCCTTTTTACTTCCTTAAAACAACGAGGAATAAAACGAGCGTGTTGTATGAGTTAATAAGAAACAGAGATTTTGAGTTCTGGTCCCTTTCGAGTTTTCAAGCCTTCAAGTTTTCCAGATTTCCCTGTTTTGCGCTCTATCAAGCCAGTTCATCCATCGGTTCTGCCCATTTCATAACTGATTTTGTCCATCTTTGTCTTGTGTGATATGTCCCGCCCATTTCCACTTGAGGCTCTGTGTGTATATTAATCGATAAAATGTACGGTCAGTTAAAAAACGATGTATGACAAAAAAACTAGTTGGTCTCAATCGACTCCTTTTCACACTCTTCCAAAAAACTTATCAAATCAAACAGTACGTTTTCCAAAAATAAAAATAAAGGTGTATGAAAACCTTTATTTTTATTTTCTTTATTTCCTCTTGCTCTATTAAGACATGTGATATATATTTACAACACCTGCCATCAATCCACCTGGCAACGTGTTATAAACATTATTTTCCCAATACCCACTTACGTTAATCAATATTAAACGTACATCCCATTGAAATCAACTTATTACAATGAATTGCATTCATTATTGGCATCCCGCCAACAGCGCGGTGCCCCCGGCTCTGAGCTAGCCTATCTCCACAGTAGCCTCAGCCTTTTTCAATATTGGCACAAGCTTAATTTGCATGATGTTTATACTGATTTTATTTTTTAAATTATTTTGGGCCCACTAAATGTGTTTTCTTCTTGACGTCGGAACTTTAGTAGGTAGGTAGGTACTCAGAGAAACTGTATTTATAGATCTTCTTTTTTTTTCTGCAGTAGAATATACAATACAGCACGTTTGGAATTAGATAAAATTCCAAATAAAAAATATCTACCTAATATCTAACCAACAATGTAAAAAATAATCTCCACAAATGTACCTACACATAACAGTGATTTCGATGACGCAAACAAAATCCAAAAGGGTCTAGTGAAAAGTTCATTAGCTGCCACGTTTTATTTGTTTTGTTCCTATATTAACTGAAACAACTTTGTATTGTGCTCGAAACAAGTTTTGTCCGTTTATTAGAGGATCTTCATCAAGGTGAATAAGTACAATCCTTTCCGCGTACTTGAAGACGCGATACGGAAGCGAGTGTGGCGCAGAAATTCATTCACCCTAGTGAAAACCCTGTAATATGATGCCATAATAGGATGTTTTGATTTACAAGATATTTTCACATTCATAATTGCGTGAATTAGACGACTTATACATTTTAGTGACGGGTTCTAGATAATCACTTTACTTAGTTAATGGAGGTATACTTTAATGTGATTCAAGGATAAGTTCGCGATTCACAAGATGATCGTTTGCATAGCAAATTATACTAGTGCAAATATTTTACTTACATAAGGATATAGTTCTAAAATAGCTTTATTCTACTCAGGCAGATGTGTATCTTCTGGACGACCCCCTGTCGGCGGTAGATGCCCACGTCGGCCGACAGTTGTTCGACGAGTGCATCAGTGGATACCTGCGGCATTCCACCAGAGTGCTGGTCACACATCAGCTGCACTACCTCAAGGATGCCGATTACATTGTCATTATGAATCATGTATGAGTAATGTGCGCTGTTTACTAATACGTTTCTTTTCTAAAACGTGTAATAGATATCTTCTTTCTGCTCTTTATCCCACACAGGTCAAGTCGGTACAGCATGTTTTCTTGCTCTATTCTGCTTTATCAGACGTCCAGTTAGCTATATAAATTCTTGCCTATACCATACTCAATGGATCTATATCTTCTATTATCTCTATCCCTCTATATACCCTTAAATCTTTGCGTAAATAATCTTAGTAAGGCTTAGCCGTTCTGCGTCTGGTATAGAGTCATAATCGTTAGCAGCTATTGCCACCAGTCCACCTGACCTGTCGGTTTGCTAAGTTCTTTACTATATCCTCTAGGCTAACCGCCTAACTTTCTACGAAAGGAATTTCAGAAGAAATATATTGCCCGTCTGGTAGAATAGTTATCAATTTGAAGTAGTAAACCCACAGGATTTCGTTCCCTTCATACCAAGGTATTTTCTTAAAATCCTTTCTTAGGGTAAAATAAACTTTTAGAAATTATCCTCTAGAACTCTAGGTTTATGCTGTGCGATGATTGTAAGTCAGCCAACCACACGACGTAGCTATGATTTATATATATTTCATCGCAGGGATCAGTCGATGCGAAAGGGACGTACGAGGAGTTAATATCATCAGGAAAAGACTTTGCCAAGTTGCTATCTTCTTCGCACGACGAAAATAACGCAGATGCTGAGAAACCACCTCCAATGTCAAGACGCACTTCTGCAAGGGTAATTTTAAATTTTTACATAAGGCAAATAATACCAAAACGAGTTTTACTAACAAAACAAAACATTTTAAAAAAGTACTTGGCAGAAATATTACATTCTGTTGCACTTTAAAACTTTCGTGATTTGGACTGCACGTTTATTTTAAAACTTGTGCCAAACACGAAATCTTAGATCACTTTTTAATTAAGATGTTGGCACACGTTGGCCATACAATATTAAAAAAGTACCGTTGCGCGGGCCAGTGCATTACCAGCGATTTGACGCTTTTGTTTGTACCAACAACTCACCAACGAGCACAAGTGACCGTAACGAATCTAGTTTTTATACTGGCCTTATAGTCAGTATTAAAACCAGAACTTAGTAGAGCTACTAGAGCTCGAATCACAAATCACAACAAGACAGTGAAGGTCACATCGTGAGGAAACCGGCACGTCCCTAGGAATCCGAATGGCATTAGCTAGTAATTCCGTTAAGGCGATGGGCTTACAGCTTGTCACGTATTGAATACTAGCTACTTGCAAACCGTGGGCATGTACCATAAGTTAAGACGTGCCTCTGAATAACCCCTAGTACAGAGGTGAAGGGGAAATTTCGTGTCTGATACTTTAATGTCCATGATGTATAAAAAACATTAACCCTTAGTTTCCTCTTTATTATATTATTCATATTTTTATATATATTATTCATTCACAGAATGATAAGGAGTCTCCTATAGAATGTTTTTACCATAAATAATGCTAAAATTTCAAGTTCACTGGTTCATTAACTAGACTATATTTTTTTTAATCGTACGGAGGAAGCGCTTAGCCTTCATTTCATCTGGCTATGTTATGATAAGGCCGAAGGTGGCATTTCACCCGGAATCCTCAACAGACTGAGGAGCATGTCAAGTTGTTGTGATCATAGTTGTCGACCACGAGGCGGCCGTCGCTGACGGAGTCGACAAGTGGGTGCGAGGGTCCAGCGCAGGAGATGGAGGAAGAGCAGCGTGAATCGGGGTCGATGAGCTGGCGGGTGTACCGTGCCTACCTTCGAGCGGGTGGCAGCACGCCGCGGCTGATCTTCATGGTGCTGCTGCTCATCGTGGGGCAGCTATCCGCCACGCTTTGCGACTACTGGGTCACTTTCTGGTACGCTGGCGTGAAAGTATTGGCAAGAATGGATACGATTAGAAATTAATATACTGTGAGTGAATGGAAGTTAAGAACATGTTGTGCCGACCCTGCCTAGAGCGGGAAGATGATGAAGACAATCTTGGAGTCTTCAGGACCAGAGTGAATATGTCTCCTTTTAGACAAGCGTGCTCCATCTTGGCAACAAGTGACCAGTTCAAGTGACGTGGTGTTCTAACGCTTGGCTTTCACCAACAAACTAAAATCGAGAAAAAAATAGCAGTACCTATGTTATTCTTGGTCTGAAACTACATTTCAGCTTAGTTATAGACTGAAGGACTACCTACTTAATAAACATCCAACAGCCAAAATTGCCGGCACAACTTACAACACATGGTTTATTTTAATTATTTGAAGTTGGTAAGCTCTTTATTTTTATTTGCCGTGGCGATCGTGGTTTAAGAATCGACCCCAACTCAGACCACGGAAGTCGTAAAAGCAGACTAAGGGATCTCACCAGAAAAGGGCAGTCACTTTCTTCTGTGTAGGTATTATATAACACATTTACTGCGATCCCCAATCCGTCTGCCAGGGAAGTAGGCTCTGGACTTCAGCTGGAGGCTGGTAAATCCAGGTGGGACTTTACAGGTCCTACCACCAGCCCCCTCAGCACGGGGAGGGGATAC
Organism: Venusia cambrica; assembly: GCA_951394065.1. Classification (NCBI taxonomy): domain Eukaryota; kingdom Metazoa; phylum Arthropoda; class Insecta; order Lepidoptera; family Geometridae; genus Venusia; species Venusia cambrica. The sequence continues at coordinate 9,508,252 of OX596054.1, forward strand.
AATTTTGTCCTCTGTTTTTATCCACCATCGGGAGACAAAATGCTCTCGAAGGTGGATAAAAATAGAGGACAAAAATTATATCCCCGCCCCGTGCTGAGAGGGCAGGGATGATGATTCAGCCGTAACCCATTCCGTTGCCCGGGATAAGGCCACCTCAAAATGCGCCACTGTGTCGGTTTCGATTCGAACCTTGCCATTGCCACCTTTACAAAACTGTTTATTCGTAGCTGTCGGTTTCGATTCGAACCTTGCCATAGCCAGCTTTACAAAACTGTTTATTCGTAGGACAAACGAAGTGACTCGACTCAAGGAGAGAGAGAGTTACAACGCCACAGTAATAGACTACGGCCGCCTGCTTAGTTCCAAGGAAACGCCCGTAAACAGCACATTCAGAATATCAAGCTACTTCTCTTTCGCTGATGGAGAGCAAAAACCTGGTAAGTAAGCATGCATAGATTTTAATAACAGTTGTGTTTACCTTCTTTTTACCCGACTTTCAAAAAAGGAGAGGAGGTTCTCAATACGTTGGAATCTTTTTTTTTATGTTTGTTCCCCGATTACTCGAAGACGCCTAGACTGATTTGAAAATTATTTTTTTGTTTGAATGGGTTTACTTATGTAAGCTGGTGGTCAAACGCTTGACTATCACTAATAAAAAAAAATAGAATAGTAAATTTCTAGTATTTTCGTCGGCTTGCAGACAGATCGATAAGCAACAAATAGTAGATTGTTCTACAAGGGCCTAAAGCGAACCATTTCATACAAGATTATAGACGCTACATTTTACTTCGATTAAGAAGGTCTAGTCCTACCTTCTAGGTAGTAACCAAATTCACCTTCACCTCAATTTGTATTAGTCGCAATTCTACAGATTTCACAGCAATACCAACTTTGTTATGTCCTTGTTTTTAATCGCACTTACGGCAACTTCCATTTCTTCCTCGCTTGGCCTTCATCTCCCCTCAACAGACCATCCAATCATCCACGAAAAGTAGATAGTTTTCAGCTCCATTTAATAAAAACTTATAAAAAAAATCTTTCTCGCCAAAAGGGGATTTGACAGAATCACCAGCCAGGCATGGCTGGCATGTAGATCGCAGTAAATGTCAACATATGAAGGCTATTTTTTATACACGGCGCTTTTTTTCGCTCATACATAGACTACTTATTTCAATAATTGGAATACAGATTCCGTTATGGCCTCCATGTTATGGATTCCAATTCGAGGAGGCCGTTACAAAGGGTAAAGCTCTGCAGGAACATTGAAATAAATACTTAGTTTTAATATTTTATTTCAAAAATCACTAGGTTGTACAATTTAATTTTACAACATGAGTGACACTTTAAAACTCTGGTGTGTTAGGAGAGACACAGGGAGTGTCACACTTTCTAGTTTTACTATTATGATGATATAAAAACAATACGATATACCTATTTAATATGGAATACAATTTTTTTTTTGTAGTATATTTTATATAGGGGAACACCAATCCAATATACCTATTTAAATGGGCTGGTGCGGCGGCTGATTCGGCCGATGACCACAGAAGGCGCAAATATAGTGGTCTCGACCGAGCTTAACAATTTGAGGCTTTTGGGGTCGAGACTTTGGGTACGTGGGGAGCCCCGGGTTTTCAAAAATCTTGCGGGGTTTTTTTATTGAGGCAACACGTGACCCAAGATCTGGCTCTTGTGTAGGCCTGCGAATTAGCATAGCTATTCAGCGTGGCAATGCAGCCAGTGTCTTGAGTACGCTTCCGTTTGGTACCTGTCTGGAACAGTTGAGTTAACTATAGGCCGTTTGTAACGGTCCTCAGGTAATATGACTGCTTCATTTGAATATATAGTTAGTTTAATTTTACATATTATTTTAATGTTTGTGAATAAATGTTTTGTATGGAATTATTTAATTATGAAACAAGCCTCATAGCTCAGTTGGTAGTAACTCTGCCTTCTGCGCTGTAGGTGGTGTGTGATGAATATAATGTTTGTTCTGTGTTTGGGTGTTGTATCACATAGTATGTATGTATTTACAAAATAATTTAAGTATTCTATCCGTAATCTAGTTCCCTTATTACAAGTTCTGCTTAGTTTGGGGCTAGATGGGGCTGGGTAAAAATTAATGTCCTGTAATTTATAAAAAAAAAACTTGTCGTATATTTAAGTGAACACCGATCCAAATCATATGCACTGACGACAACTAAGTAGTTAGTATACCTAGTTATTGTTGCTTTTGAGGTCTGAGGTTTGATCAAATACTTACATCAACATTTTCCAGTTACAAGTAGGTAGCGGCTTACTAGGTATAGGTACCTATCCATATACCTACTGCTTTGATACTTTCATAATAGCTAGTTCACAACAAACCTTGACACGGTGAATGGCTTTTAGGAGACAAAATTGTGAATGGTATGTATGACTGACCATCCATTGTGTAACTGACCGATTCTAATGTATTGATATATCGTTAGGTATTCTACCAATCTGATTCCAATATATACCTACCAGCGGAGTGCCTAGCGCCTACCTATAATCAAATAGCCAATGACACAAATATACACAAGTGCATGTCTAAAGTTTATATCATACATATCTACCTCTTAAAATATCACATACCTTAAAAGTTACTTTTTGTTATTATTTCATTCTACGACGGGGAAGCGCTTGGCCTTCTCAAGGCCGAAGGTGAAAGCGCACTTCGCTCGAAATCCTCAACAAACTGAGGAACTGGCTATCTTACCTCATTTTTTTTTTTTTTTTTAATTACCGGAATACAACAATTTAGAATTGTTGCTACAGCGACAGACTTAGGTAAGATAGTTGTAGCTAGCCAGGCGGACTTTGTTTTTTTTTATTGTAGTACGGACAGGTGCTTGGCCATCGTCTCACCTGATTTTCAAGTTATCATAAAGGCCGATGGTGAATGCGCACTTCAACCTACCACCGACCAAACCAAGCAAAAAATCGTACTTCCCTGGGGATCGAACCCGGGACCTCTGCATCACCAGTGACACGTTGAAAAATTTCAATATTAGAAAAAAAAAATTTAATAAGGATAAACTGCACAATAGGTTGTATTCATTAGTTAAGTAAATTATGATCCTACTCTCGTTAAAAGTAACGCTCATTGTCATGAGATAAAATGGCATTAAGAATTACCAATTTTGATCATTTATTTCATGTTACCTAACTTTGGTCGCATAGATAGCTAAAACCGGTCCTTATCAGAATACCAATGAACCTAAGTAACCATTTAACTCAACTGAAATGAATTCTCGATGAGAACCTACTGTAAAACACACGCGGTGTGTTATATTACTCATAGATAGGTAGGGGCTCAGCACCTAACGAGTTAACCTAAAAAATACTGTGCTGTAAAACACACACAGGTGTTCTTTATAGATAGCGTGAGGCTTAGCACCTAAAGAGTTAACTCGAAAGGTGCTGGATGCTTAGCTTTGCTTTCGCTATCGTTGGAAGTACTAATAGTGTATTGTTGAATCGAGTACAAAGCTAAGAGTAGTAGAAGTTCCTTGTGAAAGGGCTCGTCAAAGAATTACTACCACTATACTATTTCGGCCGCCAAGCAACATTGCTGTGTTCCGGTTTGAAGGGTATGGTTGCCGGTGAAACTACGGGCACGCGAGGCTTAACACCTTTATGCCTCAAGTTGACGGGCGCAATGCAGTGCCGTGTAGGCTATGTTCTTTGTGGATGTGACCTATGCGGTAAAGCATTGTTATAGGCAAGAGATGCACTTAACACCAGGTGGGCTACTTGCTTGTCCCGTCTCCTAGTTGTATTAAAAAAAAACTACTTTTTGGAGTGTAAGGGTATACAGATACAGATACAGATCATTTATTGATAACTCCTAGTTACAGGTCAGAAAGAATTTCGTGCAATAAATACCTTCTATTTAAATAATAATAATAATGAAGTTTAATTAAAATAATAATGTATATAAATAAATTTCACAATTATATTCTGGTAATAAATAAAATTCATTAAGACTATAAAAACATTAACAAGTAACCACTTTTTTAATCTAGTTTTAAACGGATTTGTACCCACAACCTCCAGATCACAAGGCGGAACAATGACCAAACATGGCCACACATTTCTTGAAATGTTACTATTTATGGGTATGTCTTTCTCATACATGAGTATTCTGATCTTTGATGATACACTACGGAGCTAGGTTTTTTTATTATTTTATCAAAAAAAGGCTATTGTTTATGGCAGCGCGCATAAATAGCACGCACGAGGCGGTAAAATAAGGATGGCATTTCGTTGCTATAATGCACCAGTTTTACAACTACTACTTATTTGGAGCACCTAAGGAGCAGAAAAGAAACTCGAACCTCACTGCTCTGTGTTACTCTTTATCACAAAAGAGGCCCCACGAAAAGTTGACTTATTAATAAACCTACCTAAAGTTGTTGTTTTTTTTTTGTACGATGTGTAAGCACTTCACCCGGAATCCTCAACAAACTGAGGAACTGGCTATCTTACTTCTAAATGCCGGAGCACAACAATTTCAGAATTGTTATTATGGCGACAGAATTAGGTAAGATGGTGGTAGCTAGCCAGGAGGACTTAAACAAAGTCCTACCACCAACCAAACCAAGTCCAATATATTGTACTCCCCTGGAATCGAACCCGGGACCTCTGGATCTGAAATCGGTGGGTTAAACCACTAGACCACAGAGGCGGTTGGATGATACTCCTGGAAAATCTATTTTTTAACTAGTTGAGTGCCCGCTCTCTATCCAACACATCGGGAGTGTTTTATAGCACCCATCGAGTTAAGGTATACCTACTTTCTATTTCAATGAAATCCACAAGAAAATCTAAAGGCTACGATATAAAATTAGGTATCTTCCTACTAAAATAAAGTCTGTCCAGCCCTACAACACAACCCACTCGCCCACTCGAAGAAAAAACAAAAGACCTGTTGCAGCTATTTTTAGACGTTCATTATTCGTTCTAGACACGTTCTTACTCGTTGTAACCTTTAAGTGCAAAACCTGGATGGAGTTGCTCTAGGAATTACGAAATATTTCTCGTTTGAGAAATTCACTTCAGAAATTTTAATAAACTATTTTCAATAATATACAATAATAACTTGCCTGCTTTGCAGATAATGCATTCCTTGTTTATTCAAAACAAGCAGTTGGCAGGTACCTACTAGGTAGATAGTAGACCTATTCTTAGAGGTACCTAGTAATATCAGTAATAATTATAATAAATAAATAAATATGACAGGACATTAATTTCCCACAACGCCATCGAGCGTTAATAATACATCAGTAGTGTTGACACCATAGATTAAAATTAAGTTAAATCTAAATTAATTATTTGACCTGTTATCACTAACTAACCTATTATTACCTACATAGGTAAGAATTTATATAGGTTTCTTTCTTGCTATAATGTCTGTTATAATTTATTATGACAAAGAGTTTTTATGAGTATATTATTAGGGTTCCGCTTAAAAAAAACCATGAAATCCAGTAGGTATACTAGATTGTTTTAGAGTTGCTTTCTTTTATAGTATAGGAGTGCATAAATGTGAAATTCCTACGAAATGATGGAAACGATGTCCCAGGCGTTATAAATAGCTAATTGATACAATCAACTTTTTGTTGTATTATAAATTGGTTCTAAATTTAAGTTAATCATTACGCATAAAATTTCCTATGTTTATTTTCAGACTTGGATATCCACGCACATATCGGCCCCCTGGACACCTCCCAGTATCTCTACGTGTACTCAGCGCTGATATTGTGCTGCATATTCTTCATAACGGCTAGAGCTTTCATGTTCTTCAAGGTTTCCATGACGGCTTCGAGGCACCTCCACAATGACATGTTCCATTCTATGCTGCGGGGTGTAATGCGGTTCTTTGACACTAATTCATCAGGTTAGTTGTTATTTCATTGTGACCTAAATATAGAATAAGAAATATATTAAATAGGGTATCTTCAATACTTCAAGTCTGTTAACGCATTTTCAAGTCTCTTTGTAGAGCCCTGTTCAAACAAACAAATTCATATTGCATTCCAGCATGGAAACCTGGATCTATGTATCATGTACTTTTTTAATCTCCTTTTTTTTTGTACGACGGGGAAGCGCTTGGCCTTATACACATATAATAATAATAATAATACATTTATTTCGAGCATAAAAACTCATATAGGTTTAAACATAAACATTATTTTAAAACTACAAGAATAATTGCTGGGCAGATGTCGCTCGCAACAACGCCTTGTATAAGGGCAATCCACTCTACCAGCAATCATTCCCAGGACTGCGTTGACTTAATCTCACTTGGTTTTTTAAGGTTATGATAAAGCCGAAGGTGGAAGCGCTCTTCACCCTGAATCCTCAGTAGTGTGAGGAGCTGGCTATCTTACCTCTAAATGCCGGATCACAACAATTTTAGAATTGTTGCTATGGCGACAGAATTAGGTAAGATGGTGGTAGTTAACCACTTAAACAAAGTCCTACCACCAAGCACAATATTGTACTCTGTGGATCGAACCCGGGATCGCTGGATCTGACACCGGTGGGTGAACCATTGACCACAGAAGAGGTTACTTCTTGAATACTTATATCGCATTAATTCATTATTATCTCTATGGTAAAAAAGCCTTATCTCTTGTGCATTTTACAGGACGTATTCTGAACAGATTCTCCAAAGACATTGGAGCGCTCGACGAGCTCCTACCACGGTTCCTATTAGAATGCATCCAAATCTACCTTGTGATGTTTAGTATCCTGGCTCTCAACGCAGCTGCTCTCATATGGACGCTGTTGCCCACCACCATCATCCTTATAGTTTTCTACACCATTCTTAAGATCTACTTGAAATCCGCTCAGTCTATCAAACGATTGGAAGGCACGAGTGAGTAGATTATTTTATTTTTGTTTTTATTTTGTGTACCTTTCACTTAGAGTGTATATGTAGAGTGTGTATGTATATGTAGGCAGGCTTGTGAAAGACAAGCCTGCCTACATATACATATTTTTACGATTTTAAAAGGTTGTGAATTTGGAAATGCTTTTGTATGGATTGACTAGTAGTTGATTTAGCCCCATTCGGGTCAGATCTATGTTTGCATCAGTGCAGGTAATATAACCCATTTACATTGCTATGTTTCCTTTTTTTTTAAGCCCGAAGTCCAGTGTTCTCCCACATGTCGGCCACGCTCAATGGAATCAGCACAATCCGCTCCGCCGGTGCTCAACAGAGGCTGATCAAGGAGTTCGACGGATTTCAGGTGTGTTGCAACACTTGTCAGTGCCTGCCTGGCACGAATCTACCTTTCACAAAAACAGCTGGTTAACTGATGGTAGCTACGAGAGCTGCAATAAATTGAGTGTAGATGTCGCTGTTTCACGTTTCAATGCGTTGTGTAGGTATTCATATTCCATTTTTATGTTTTTATGGCGGAAAATATATACGGCATGTCATTATTCTCATTCCATTGTAACATGCTAAATGTGGTTGATAGGCAACAATATTTATACCGATATATTATTCGATCCCCAGGGGGAGTGCTATATTGTGTTTGGTTTGGTTGGTGGTAGGACTTTGTTCAAGACCGCCTGGCTAGCTACCACCATCTTACCTAATTCTGTCGCTATAACAACAGTTTAATTTTATTTTTGTTTTCCGGAATTTAGAAGTAACATCACCAGTTCCTCAGTTTGTTGAGGATTCCGGGTGAAGTGCGCCACCATCTTCCGCCTTACCTCAACTTGTAACCAAGTGAGATGAAAGCCAAGCGCTATCCCCTCGTACAATAAAATAAGTAAAAACTATATCTTCTTAAGCCTTGGTTTAAAAGGACTACGAGAAAATCCTCTGATCGAGTGTTTACTGTTTGTTTTATCTCGTCAGGACATCCATACGTCTACTTGGAGCAGCTACCTCGCCAGCGGAGTCACCCTCGGGTTTTGGTTGGACTTCATCTGCGTGCTGTATCTAGCTATAGTCATAATCGCCTTCCTAGTCATTGACAGCAGTAAGTAAGCCACACTAGCTTGTATTGTACGAAGCGTGAGTTTTAAGTTATCTATGTGATCTTCGCCCTACAAGAAGGTTTTTTATAATGAAACTGTTTAGTACTAGCATTTAAATTTGAAGAAACAATGCATTGGTTCATTAACAAGCCTCATAGCTCAGTTGGTAGAAACTCTGCCTTCTGCGCTGTAGGTTGTGGGTTCGATTCCCACTCAGGACAAACATTTGTGTGATGAATATAGATGTTTGTTCTGTATTTGGATGTTGTATTGTATGATAAGTATGTATTTATAAAAAAAAGTATATAAGTATTCTATTCGTAATCTAGTTCCCATATTACAGGTTATGCTTAGTTTGGGGCTAGATGGCGCTGTGTGAAATTAATGTCCTGTGATATTTATTATGTATTGTTATAAAACTGTCTCGCAGCTGACAACGCGAAAATATTAACAAATCTTAATATTAGGTAAAACCGGGGGTGATATTTGGATATACCTTAGATCAAAAGGATTTCGCCCTGTGAAAACTTTATAGTTTTGCCATAATCACCACGCATGGCAGGTTTTCAGTTTTTGTGAAACAAACCAATAAAAGCTGGCGTCTAGGGAGAGGTCAACTGATCAACGAAAGGACAGAAGAAAAACTGACCACTATCATTATGAAAACCGTAACTATAAGCGTACGGGCTTTTTAGTTTGTGAGATATGAGTATTTTATTCGTTGTTTGTAGAAGAAAAGTGGTTCTGTATTCTGCGCGGGTCCAGCGTAGCATCATAGCTACGAAGTGACAAAAGAAATTTATCGAAATGGAGAAGAAAAGGGAAGGGTAGTAAAATTTAAATTTAGAGGAAAAAATATGCACATCTTCACAATGGTTAAATCCGCATCTTTCTACCCGTCGTTACTTTTCCTAAGGGGTAGTCCCTAGGGTAAGTTTGGTAGCCTATTATTACACTGGTGTCAAGTAATGATAAGGCCGAAGTTTTAAGCGCACTTCACCCGTAATCCTCAACAGACTGAGGAAATGGCAATCTTACGTTAAGAGGTTAAATTGCCAGTTCCTCAAGCGGGAACACAACACCAACGCACAAACTTCAGTTCACCTGAAGGTGACTACAATCAGTACATCAATAAAGAACATTTTTGGAAAGGTGAAGTTTCAAATACATTTTATCTAAATTTATTCTGGAGAACGCAAATCTCCTTGCACAAAATGTTTTTCGCGCAAATGTCTTTCGCGAATCTATTACTAAGAGTTTGTTGTCCGTCTATCTGTCTGTCCGTCAGTCTGACATGAGATGTATATTTTTAAATAATAGTCTACTATGTAATAACTAGTTTAAATCTAAATGGAAAAAAGCGTGTTTTCTATGATGTTTCTTTTAGCTTTATCTTTATTTTACCAAATAAAAATTTAAAATCTGGTATGATTATACTGCGTATCCTTAAGGTATACCAACAAATCAGACCTTAAATCAGCTAAGCGTGAGTAAAGAGAGATTTCTTTACCCTTAAAATGTTGGTTCATAGAAGTTTTTCACAATAATTGGTGTCCAGTGATAATTTCCGACTCGAACGGTTTATTAATGTAAAGTTATGTAATTAAAATTTTTCAGGAACAAACTGGAAATGTTCCTATGAGCAAAAGAATAAGCTAATATTTATATTGTTTTTCGAACGCATCAAAAATGCAAAAACAACTTTGACCCCGACGTGATTTGAACACGCAACCTTCTGATCTGGAGTCAGACGCGCTACCGTTGCGCCACGGAGTCTACATCTGCAAGTGACCAAATTAAATCTTACTATCATATATTAACAAAAGAAGTTATTACTATCTTTTTAGTTTAGCACATGTCATCTTTTTAATGATTGATACTCAAAAACGAAAAATAAAAACAAATCAATCGCCTTTTTTATCTGTATTGAGCTACGCAAATAAGTGGTATTTTTACCTAACACCACATATTTGCAAATACATACATACTTTATTTGAAATGAGACCCTCACTTTACCCATTAGAAGTAAAAAAAGCAATGTATTTCTGGGTGCAAAAAAAAACCTAACAACCTACTGACGTACTCCGCCATAAGATCCCGAGCCTCAGCACGGCCTGATTAAAGAAGATGAGGCTGTGAGTAATTTAAAGACCAATATTTTAAAAGGGGATCAAATATTAATTGAGATTTAATTTATTTCAAAAAAGTGCACGTTAACAATAGATCAATTAGTTCCTTGAGGACCAAATAATATTGTCCCATGTATTCTTAACCTACTACGTTTCGGCGTGACGCGTATAATGTAAACACACTTTTAACTTCGATGCATAAGCGCAACGTTGATGACGAGTGATGAGTTAAATACTCCTTGGAGATTTCAATTTTAACTAAGAATTTATTATTTGTAGTTGTAACATCGAACATGAAAAATTCAGAGTAGCTGTGTATCGTTCTGTATACGCTTGGCTACGGAACATCACGGTACATTTTTCTGAAGTTAGTATTTACCTTTGCCGTCCATAAATGTTCGTTAATCATCATCGTTATCATAATCAACTACAACAAGCCTCATAGCTCAGTTGGTAGTAACTCTGCCTTCTGCGCTGTAGGCTGTGGGCTCGATTCCCACCCAGGACAAACATTTGTGTGGTGAATATAGATGTTTGTTCTGTGTTTGGGTGTTGTATCATATAGTAAGTATGTATTTAAAAAAAAGTATTCAAGTATTCTATCCGTAATCTAGTTCCCATATTACAAGCTATGCTTAGTTTGGGGCTAGATGGCGCTGTGTAAAAATTAATGTCCTATAATATTTATTATTTATTTATTTATTTAATCAACTGTTATATCCTGCCCGTATCTCTCATTATACTTATAGGTGGGTCAGTATCATCATCAACATCATTCCTACATATATACTACTCCTCAACTCCTGGTCCCTTTTACGACATTAACGATGGTATAATCCCATACTCCTGCCATTATCTCATCTCATTTTATTACTTCTGCATCGCGTTTGCCTGATAGGTGGTGCTACTGATTCTGTGGGCATAGGCATGAAAAACATTTTTTTTTACGAGACCATGCACTGGCCTTGCTCTGAACAGAACGACAGACTTTGCCACTACGATATGTAAACGTAGGTCCTGTATACCCATATGATGAGTTTTTTTTCAGGGCCACTGAGGCCAAGTCTGAAACCGTGAGAGTTATCGACGATACTCGACTTTTTGAAGACGTTCCGACTTTCAAAAGTTCTACACGAACAGCAAAGGATTTAAAATAGCTTCGCTTGCGCATTTCAGACTATACGTACAACTAATACTAAATTCATAAAGATGAATTCATAAATTATCTATTTTGAAAATGTTCCAACAACTTTGGGCACATAGTTATCATACATTATTTTGCTTATTATCAAATGAAGAACTCAAAAAAATATATTCACAAACTCACTTTTCCAGAAGAAATGTAAAAAACTAGATTTTTTTTAAATGCACAACTAATTATTTTTTTAAAACGAGCACGTAGCTCCTAACATGACTTTTCGATAACTCTCACGGTTTCAGACTTGGCCTCAGTGGCCCTGGAAAAAATCTCAACTTGTATACTAGAGATAGTATGAGCAAATTTTGTGTCGGTTTTATTTTCGTGGTATAATTATAGCACAATAATGTACAACTGCATGACATGGGCCACGCTTGGCAAGAGATTTGGTAATCGAATTGTTGGTATTAGGTGATCCTCATAAGATCCACGCCCTGAATATTAATCAGAGGTGAATCCATAAAGGGTAAAAAGTGATCTAATTTTTTATTTTTTATTTTATTTAGTAAGTATATAAGTGAATACTGCTGCTTTACTAGATAAAGTAAAATAAAGTATACATTTATTGCTTGAAATAATGTGGTAAGGTGTTAAAAACATTAGGTATCAATATATCCTGTCGTACTATGGCGTGCAATTTTTATGAACAATTAAATTGTACTTAGTACTTACATTATAAAATAAAATTATAAATGTCATTTAAAATCAAATACATACTATTTACTGCTTACAAATAGATACTAATAACAAAAAAAAAACAACACTAAACAATGTCACACAAGTTTGAACTTAGAAAAAGTAATAAAGTTAAAACTTTCTCTGAAAAAGTGAGGAGAAGGTGCCATACAGAAGATACCTACACTTGCGTATCAACGCGGTGGAGAACTGTACATAAATGTTATTGTTGTCCCTTCTATAGCGTGGTACAATATCACATGGTCGAATAACTATACACAAAATAAAAATATAACAAACATCGCGGTTTCGAAAACAAATAGACAAACTACTGTTAAAATGTTGTATTTTTTAATGTCGGGGACACTTGAAACTGTCATTTTACGGTGAAATATATCTCTGATGCGTTTCTGACATTTTAAAGATGCCTAACAAGAGTAATGGGGGATTTGGCATTGCCAATATCCTGGGCAGGTGAGTCGGTGATCAGGGTGTCGGTGCTAGGTAGGTAGGTACTACGATCGATGAAAGCTGCCCATCTCCTGGTGAAATCTCTTGGTTGAATCTAATGATATCCAGTGACATCCATCCCATATTAACTAGAAACCTTTTACACTAAGATAAAAAAAACTGACCAAAGCTTGCGTTAGAAATTAACGATGTCTGTGGTGTGAAATCAAACTACGTAGGTACTTTCTGAAGGGCAAGCAGGAAATATGCAAGTACACTCTGTACTGCCCTGGTACAGCGATTTTCTGGGCCATAAGTGCATAAGTCTTTTTTATTTAATTTTATTCTTTTGATTCCTTGCATGTGAACATGTAGGACGTTGCCACTGCGCGTATACGTACTAAATTTAGTCTATACTTTATATGAAAACTGATATTCAGGCAAAATTTTAGGAAATTTGAAATGTCATCATCATCACTCATAAAGTATTACTACAGAAGTATTACTACTAAAGTATTACTGCCCTTTTTTTTCATTGCTTTGCCCATGCAAAACGTAGCAAACAAGTCAGTAGTTGTAGTGTTGGTATCTCTTCTAGGACAACCGTGGGAGGCAGATTTTTTTTTTATGTACCATGCTCTTGACCTCTAGATTTGCACAGACAAGGATAAGGTCTACGATGGAATGAACCCGCCCTGATAAACTACCTATTTGAGTGTATGCTGCTACTTATCTCTCAACTCTCAAGTCTCAGATAGGTAATATTTAATGTTAGTGATGTAAAATCTCACTTCGTTTTTCATTGGGGTAGGCAGGAGTGATCCAAGTTTATTCGGAAAATATGTATTTACGGCGTCCTTGTTATGTTATGCGCAAGTGAAACTGCTGCTGTACTAAAAGCTAGTATTTAATAAATCTTCTTGGTGCATAAAAATGTATTTTGTTCTCTCAATCTCAATGAGGTACAAAACTTTGAGTGAAACTTTGTGCACAGAAACAATATTCTCGGGCAACGTGGGCCTGGCGATATCGCAGACGCTGATTCTCACCGGCATGCTGCAGTTCGGGGTGCGGCAGACGGCGGAGGTGATCTCGCAGATGACCAGCGTCGAGCGGATACTGCAGTACACGCACATCGAGCGGGAACCCAAGTGGGAGAAAGGAGGTCCGTGCAATAAAAAAATATTTACTGTGTTGTTTTATGAAACCACGAAGCAAGTTAAAAGGTTTTTAACCGCCTCTGTGGTCGGTTCAACCCACGGCACTGGGTTGAGATCCAGAAATCCCGGTTTCGATCCCCAGGGGAGGTACAAATTGTACTTGGTTTGTTTGGTGGTAGGACTTTGCTAAGTCCGCCTGGCTAGCTACCACCATCTTACCTAATTCTGTCGCCATAACACCAATTCCTAAATTGTTGTGTTACGGCATTTAGAGGTAAGATAGCCAGTTCCTCAGTTTGTTGAGGATTTCGGGTGAAGTGCGCCTCCTTGTGGAGTGCTTACAATGTGTGCTGCGTTCTACTAAGAACTACTTTATACACTACTATATAGGTATACATATACCTAAAAATATTTTGGAATTAGAATAGAAAATAAGAAGTTTTCACTTTTATTGTGTGGTCATAATTAGGTAGGTACATACCCGTTTTTTTTTACTTTGTTGGCCGAGTATACCTTCTTATAATCCGTTTACAGTTATTTAAGGTTAGTTAATAAATAAATACATTAACAGAACAATTATTTTACATAGCGCTATTTTAGCCTCAAACTAAGCGAAGCTTGTACCTATTACGGGAACTAGGATAGGTACGTAAAGAATACTTACTTGTTTATACTTATTTGTAAGTACATATACAAAACAAAACAAATTACCTTTAGAACATTGAGCTCCAAGTTAAAATAACTGTGAAGGGACAGTAGTAGGTATCCGACAGAATTTAATTTACAAGGCGTGTTTCCGGCTACAACTTACTTATTAAAAATATGTTTTCAGAACAAGAAACCCCAAAAGACTGGCCGTCGCAAGGTCGCATTGAATTCCGCAACTGCTACATGAAGTACACCCCAGAGGAGCTGCCCGTGCTGAAGAATCTCAACCTGGTGATCGAGAGTGGGTGGAAAGTGGGCATCGTGGGCCGCACTGGAGCCGGCAAGTCCTCGCTGATATCCTCGCTCTTCAGACTCGCCCTCGTGGAGGGAGAGATTGTTATCGATGGGGTCGATACTGAAAAACTGGCTCTGCAGGTAATTCCAACTGCCGGTACCTATTACAAAGTGTCTAAGTCAATTAATCAGAAAAAAGTTATTTCCATGCCATCAATCCAACATTTTTTTGTTATTATTTCTTATAATTATTATAAATATATATATGATAAATATAGATGTTTTTTCTGTGTTTGGGTGTTATATTTAATGATAAGTAGGTATGTATTTACAAAAAAAAAAAATGTATGTATTATTTTCTTAGTCTACCTAGTTCCCATATTATTGATGTGTGGAATGAATATACTGTAGATTTAGTAGTGTTATTATTCCCATAACATGAATTTCAATTCTCAGCTATAGAACCTCTCATCTCAAGGTTAATAGATGTCTTAGCTACTATCAGAAACAGTAGGAATCCTGAATCACCAGCTCGCTCACTGAATCTCGGAAAGTTCTCAATGAATGATGGATACGGTTTCTTTTGCAGGACCTGCGTTCAAAAATCTCCATAATTCCTCAAGAACCAGTCTTGTTTTCGGCCACAGTGAGGTATAATTTGGATCCTTTCAATAACTACGAAGACGAACAGCTATGGAGGGCGTTGGAAGCTGTAAGTCCATTTTTTTTTTTTTTGAGAGGCAAAGCTTGCGACCGTTTTTCCACATTTTGTATGAAAACCGTAGAAACTGTCGGCATGCCATGCCGTGTCGTTATTATTACCTTCTAATAAAAAACCGGATAGGTATTGATACATTAAGCAACACATAAAGCCAAAATATTATCGGAAATATGAAAATCCGTATAGAACCAAAGTGACTGAAATACTGATCCTAAAGGAGATATTTTACATATCGCAGGTTCGCAGGCAGTCGATAGATTGAGATTAACAGATGAAGGTTTCCCAGGTGGACCTGAGAGCGGCAGTGCCAGCCCTGGACTTCAAAGTGTCGGAAGGCGGATCCAACTTCTCCCTCGGACAGAGGCAGCTGGTGTGCCTCGCGCGCGCCATCTTGCGCGGGAACCGCATTCTCGTGCTAGATGAGGCCACTGCTAACGTCGATCCTAAGTAAATAACTATCTACCTGATCTTATTCATCGTGTGGGTGTTGTAACCAAATCTGGTGTCCCACAGGCACTGACGCGAATCTATAGGTACCTACTCACTACATTCAAGCCTGCGATGTCCTTACCAAACTGGGATGACTTAAAAAGTGGAGAGGCACACGCCCTTCCTCTAGACCAACGGAGGTTTTTTTATATACAACGTGGCGACGGAACAAGCAAGCAGCCCACTGAGTGCATCTCTTGCCGGTATCAAAGCCTTACTGCGTAGGTAACATCCACAAAGAACATGACCTACGCGGCACTGCGTTACCATACCCTTCAAACCGAAACACAGCTATGCTGCTTGGCGCCCGAATTAGGTATGGTGGTAGTGCTTCCCCGGACAAGCCCTTTCACAAGGAGCTCTACTACTCTTAAAAAAGGTCCGAGGATAAGAAACCTTTATGAGGTTTCTCTTAGATGCATCTGAATTTTTTGACAGCAACTCAGTGTAGGTATTCTGCCACATTCCGCAATTTATTTCTTTCTCTCATTTATTAAAAAAATAACGTATATTTGAACTTAGATATGTCCATCGATTGGTGCCGTTGAAAGTAGATATTTATTTTGCTCAGAACAGTAACGTAAATTAACGCTCTTCTAAGTTTTCCTATTTAAGGACGGTCCAAGGTAGACCCAATGCGAGTCTAGGACTCCCGCATCGTCTGTGTGAGCGGAGAACAGGGAAACTGGCAGAGCCTTTACATTCAGTACCCCTCGACACATGCAGTACCCCTACCTAACTACTTAACTGATCAAATTATCTTGATTTTATTGTAGAACCGACGAGTTCATCCAAAGAACAATAAGAACGAGGTTTGCGCACTGCACAGTGCTTACTGTGGCACATCGCCTGAACACCATCATGGACTCTGACCGGGTTATGGTCATGGACGCGGGCCGCCTCGTGGAGTTCGACCATCCCCACACACTCCTCACCAACCCCTTGGGATACTTCACCAAGATGGTCAATGAGACCAGTGATAAAATGTCCATGCAACTAAAAGAAATCGCGAAAAACACTTTCCTCAATAATGGTGGAGCTATAGAATAATTTTTATACTGTAATTTAGGTTTGCCAACACATCTTACTGGATGTCTTTCTGATTTTAAAACGTTTAAATTTTGCATCGGTTTAAATTTTTTTGTTTATGAATGGAATTCCATGAACAGTTTTTAAACCTTGAAAAGCATAATGACCATATTTTTTTTACGTTTGCGCATTTTTTATATTCTTATTTCTTAGACCTAGGTATCTAAGGTACTTATGAGTACCTTCGTATGTAATTAGGTACCTAACCTTACCTAAATACTTACTTAATATTAAGTTGTTATTTTTTATTGAGAACAGAAAGCCTTAGGGTTGTAAGGTAAGGATTGTATAATAAATAAAAACGTGTTATAATTATTAAGTACCTATAAGTTCACCTAAATAGCAACCTGTCTACCATATAACGCAAGAAGGTGGGTATAACTACATCGTAAAGTTAAGTTTGGGTACATATATCATGAATAAAAATAATGTAGTAACCTATGTAAGTTTAGGTATATCTACTTATAACTACTTACATAATATTTTACACTTATGTTTAGGTACCTACCTATTTATTATGTCCCTCATTTCTGGATGCCATACATTTGTTCCATAGCGACTTGAACAAATAAAATAAATTTACTCATTGGAATTGTTTGATTTTCCTATGTGATTCGTGGAAATCGCACAAGATTTCGAGATTTCGCTTGAATCGTATAGGTACCTACCAAAAATCATGGAGGATCTCCATTTCTGATTTCACAGTCACACAGGAAAGTCCATCGCGATTTCGAGGGTTCGTTTCTTCTCGGGAAAGTATGCTGAGGCGATATAGGTACCTACCTACATGGACGGATTTTTTTTTCGGAAAATGTATACGTTTTATTGGTATACGTTTACCAATAAAACTATGCAGTCCTCTCGAATCTTTGCGCAGTTTGCGAGACAAACCCGTAGACATCAGATTCGACCTCCTGGAACCAAGATAACGCGAGTAATCGCTCAAAAGTGTACCTTGTCTATTTTGCTCAAAAGTCTACATACAAGCCTATCGGAAAATTTAAGCACCTGAAATTCGAATGAAAAAAATTATATAACTATAATGTAATGGATCTGGTTTAGTGTTTTATTAAATTCCGTTTCTTAGGAAATCTCGATTGGACTGTTGATCATCATTATCAGATGAATCTGAAGATTTAGTATTACTAAAATACTTATACAGCTTAGCTCAGATTTGTCATTCTGTCTCTCGGGAGAATTTTTATTTCTAAATCCTGTCTCGTGTACCTGTTTGCAAAGCATATGTGTGTAACTGTTTAATATCTTCAGTATATTGGGCTGTCTAAATAAAAATATGTTACCAGTTCTTGTAACTATGATTTTTATGGTCACAATCACATAAAATTATGAACAAAAAATGTTTTATAACAAAAAAGATCCGCTATTTCTTAACATCACGACAATTGTTTAAAAATAAAATGTGGAAATATAGACACTTAACAAAATATGACATTATTTGAAGAAACAAACTTTTTCATTGAATGGAATATTGACTCGATACAAAACACATTTTATATGAATGGCAAACTTACCATCGGCTTCGGAACAATGTCATTAAACAAAAATTGACACACTTCTTCTCAGAATCACTTCCTAAATCTTTGGAATACTACCCACTACTCAAAAAATGACAGTCTTACGTGCTCGCTGCGTACGCGTTCCTCCAAAATCCATAATGACACTAGCACTAGACTTAGAATAGCAACTGAACGATGGGTGTTTTTGCACGTTAAAGATTTCGATGAGGCGCAGAAGATGGCGTTCATAACTACAATTCACAATTTTTCGTATAGTGACAGTGTGGTTATCAAGGTGCGATAATTTCACTAACATATTCTCAGAAAATGTAAACTGCCATAATGTCTATAGGTAGGTAGGTATACCTACAGTTCACCTGTAACAATACTGCTCTGACGGACAGACGGACACACAGCTAAGTCTTAAATAGGGTCTAGTTAGCCTTTTGCGTACGGAACCCTAAAAACATAATGTCCCTAGTGTGGATTCAGGAGTGAATACCTACAAGGGACAAAAACAGGAATATCCTTCTGCTTGAGGCTAACATACGCCAAAACACCGACGATTCCGAAAAGTTCGTACCTACCTTTGGCTTTAGTGTTTGTCCAAGTTTGCTCCCGGACATGCTAGAGTCTGTGGTCAGAGGTAAAATAAATAACACCATGAGCCGACTACAGGTTTGTAGGAGCTCCTCTACAACGGGTGAACCTGTTCATCCTGCTGAGTGTAGGTAGACAAGACACCAGTCATATTTTGCTGATTTGCTTTTAATAGTACCTAGGTACCTACGTCATCATCATTGACTGCCCATTAGCGTCCACTCCTGGACAGAGCCTCCTCCATGGCTGGAGGGTTTCGTCATAATAACCACGCTTGGCATGGCTTGGCATGTGGATTGGTAATCGTTGTAATGATGTAGATAATACACAGAAGGACTACTGCCCTTCTTCTGGTAAGATCGCATAGTCGGCTTTTATGATATCCATGGGCCGAGAATATTTATAGACTATTATGTAGGTAGGTATTTATATATATATTTTTTTTTAATTTATTAGTTTATATTTTATTTTAACACAACGCCATCTAACCCTAAACCAAGCATAGTTTGCTATGGATCATAATATCCATTCTGGGTGGAACTATGGAACTATGTCAACCATAGATTTAGAATATCCCACACTCTCCCACGGGTCTACAAAGATACCTAACGTAATTTACTCGATAAATGTCAAAATTTGTCGTTTACACTCGCAAAACTGTCAAAACATAAAGTTAACTATCAAGTTTACGTTTACGCAACTTTAAAAGTAATTAATATATAATATAATATAATATATATTAATATATAATTAATAAAAAAAAATACCTATGTCAATACCGAATATTTTGAAAATATATCTATGTACCGTATGTACATACGGTACATAGATATATTTTCACATACATTTCACATGACATAGGTAATATAATATCGTTATATCATCAGCTTATTATTCTAACAAAATAAGATTATAAAAATTACCACATTATATTATGTTTATTTTTCGTCACAACTTTGGTTTGATGACATTGAGGTTTTGTATTGCGAGTAACCTCAAATTGTGTTTAGATTTATTACAAAAATAATAATTTCACAAGTACTTACAAATCTAACGATACCCCATTCGCCTTTTTATTAACTTAAGTGTTATTTTTGCACCATTTAACTACGCAAGACGGCATTTTTTTGGCAAATTTACTGCACGACACTCCGAGACGAACTGGCGAAAATGAGCTTGGTTTTCATACATGTGTGTGCGTGAGTGCGTGTATTTACAAGAGGAGCTTGGTTTTTTTGGCTTCACTGCTGACAAAGACGGTATTCCATCGCCCTTTTTTCCTTGATCTTAGTTCAAACCCTAGGATTTTTAAAATAAGAGGGATTTGTTCTTGTCACAATTGACGCCATATCCGTTACAGGCCAATAGCGTGTATGTGAATGGTCTCGTCTTACTATCTCACTCTAATATAAACTTACACTATTATCTTTCTCATTTGCAATGCCTAACTAACTTGCTTCACTGTTAGGTACACACACGGGGTCTACAAAGATACCTAACGTAATTTACTCGATAAATGTCAAAATTTGTCGTTTACACTCGCAAAACTGTCAAAACATAAAGTTAACTATCAAGTTTACGTTTACGCAACTTTAAAAGTAATGGTAAAAGATTCGCATAGAAAATAGGTAAAGTTAACACAAACTATAAAGTACCTATGAAACTACATAAACTCTTTAAGGGTTAAGCTCGTCTCTGTAGGTACATATGTTTTCCTATGACATATTTATATCATATTTATGTGTAAGTACAGTAAAGAATTACAAGAATTACTTATACAGTATGGACGTTCGCACTCAGCATACAGTTTGTCGAACAAACTTGTCCGAGGAGCAAGCCTCATAGCTCAGTTGGTAGTAACTCTGCCTTCTGCGCTGTAGGCTGTGGGTTCGATTCCCACCCATGACAAACATTTGTGTCATGAATATAGATGTTTGTTCTGTGTTTGTATTGTGTTGTATCATATAGTACGTATTTATTTATTTACAAAAAGCATTTAAGTATTCTAACCGTAATCTAGTTCCCATATTAAAAGCTATGCTTGAAAAAAAAAAAAAGAGGAGTATTGTTTATTAGTCTATGGTCCCAGGTGCATATGCATAGCCATAGTGGCATAGCTGCCACTGAAATACGAACGAAATATATATACGTAGAAGCGTTAGCTTCCTATTTAGTCTGTGATACGTAGATAGGTACTGCAATGATGCCCGCTGAAGCCCGCGTTGGTGAATAAATTACAGCAACCACTATGCATAGCTAAAGTATTTTGAAGATTGTACAATGTTAAATAGAATTTCCACCCTGTCGAATTGCTGGTAGGTACACAATCTAGCCTTGGCCCCATACAATTCTGAATAAACTCCTTTAATTTATTGTTGTGATTTTGAAATCCCAATCAATCTCTGGAAAATTGATGTTGGTTGGCTTGCCTTGGCATTGGCAGTTGGCAGCACTGCAATCTGCAATTGCAAATGAAATGACATACAAACGTCAAAACAACATCTCGTAGACTGCTGCCGCCCGTTGCGACGCCGCGCCGCCGCTTGCTTTGCCTAGAGATTTTGCTAAACAAAGGTGGCTCAATCGAGCAAATAACAACGTGGTCGTTCTAGTATACAGCGGATACTTATTAAATTACTAAGACACTCCCCTGGTAAGCATTAACACACGAATATCAGTTAGTACTTAACTACGCGTATTCACTTCAGCTAGGTCCTGTTTTCTGAAGATATAAATTGATTTATTCTTGTTTCAGCTCACAGCTTCAGAAAACATGACATCCAATCCAATTAGCTCACCACCATCGGCGTCTTGGGCTCAACGAAGCTCTCGGGTGTTTTTAACATTCAACGTCGAATGCGAAAAGCCTGATATTCGCATTGCTAAGAAAACAGTTTCATTCAAAGGTACATGTGCACCTGATAATAAGCTCCATGAGGTCATCATCCCGCTTTACGCAGAAATAGACCCTGAAAGGAGTAGCTACCGTAACAAAGGCAGACTAATCGAAGTCTATCTTACTAAGGACAATGCTGATGAACCATTCTGGCCTTCTTTAACAAATGATAAAAAGAAGCACCACTGGCTGAAAGTAGACTTTCAACGCTGGCAGGATGAAGATGATGAAGATGTTGAAGGAGATGATTTTGAGGATATGAATGATTTCTTCGCAAACAAAATGGAATTGAACGATGGAGCTGATGCTAGAGAGTCAAGCAGTGAAGAGGAAGACCTACCGGACGCACAGTAACAGCCTCAGTGTATATTCTATTCAAAAAACACCAGCTAGATGAATTGTAACATGGACAATATTGTGCTTTTTATACAAAGAAGTATAATTTCCTTTAAGAATTGCTATAGGATGCAAGTTATTTATAAATTGCGAATAGACTATTTCACAAATACTAATTGCTAGATGCTGGAATAAATTATTTATTCCAGATACAAAAAAGGTCTGTTTTAGTTTCATAAAATAAACTCTGTTTTGTGTGATCTGGTCTGCCACTATTTTAGCTATGTTTGAATAAAAATGTAGATTTACTAAATCCAGAAGCCCTGTTTTGATTGGTCTTGCAGGATGCCACAATTTAGGCTACCTATATGTTAATAAAATGTAGATTTGCTAAATCAAGGAGGCTCAAGTGTAGTTCATAGTTCAACCTTCAGTTTTATCAATTATTACCACACAATACATGGGTACTTAAGTCTTAAGATATAAGAACAATCTTATGAACACAAGTACATTGCATAGGTATGTATTAGATATTTGTGACTGTCATTGAGGGTTCACTAAGCTAAATATTTTTGTTGAGCTTTCTTATCTATTATATATTTATATATGGATGGAGTTTTCATCCTACCTCTAGAATCTAAATTATGAACACCCTTACTAATTATGTTTGAATATGTATCTGGCTTTGCCTCAATCTGATATTAAACCTAAAATTTAATGAAATCAGCTTGTTGTTTATAATGTAATGGTAGTTACCTAACATACATTATTTATTTTGTATTAAGTCCTTTAAATTTGTAATATAAATTATCCATACTTATACACCTGTTTGGTAATTTTTGTTCCAAAGCCTTTTAATCTTCGAGTTGAAGTCGTTGGTGCCTACCTTAGTATCAAATCATTGTAGGTACAATGTGTACCAATAAATAAAAGCAAGTGACTCAATATTTTTGCATTGGAACCTACCTACCTAGTTGAATCAGGTTGTTCCTTAGCTTTAGGTACAATACCTTATATATGCAATAAGTAAGTTTTTTTGTATATTGTAGCTTTAAAATACATAGTACCTACTTAAAAATATAATATTCGCCTCTACTTACCTACATATACCGGCTACCTAATAAAAGTAACCAATACCAGCTTAATAAAATTTTTGCTATCTTCTATTATATAAAATCGATTTACCACTAACGTGATAGGTAGGTATAATCACGCTAGCGCCGAAACTGTAAGACTTACAGACTTAAAATTTTGCCAGGGTGTTTATTGAGACATGTAGGTCTCTCTAAGAACGGATTTTAGGAAATTCCTCCCCTTACGGGGTGAAATGGGGTAAAATAGTTTGTATGCAAAGTCTTTATTTATGATCCGGTTGAGTTGAAATTTAGTACATGTATTTGAAATTACTTAGAGATGCTAATTATGGAAAAAAACTTGGAGATTCTTCCTCTAAAAGTGTTGCTTACCTATAGCTCACAAATAAGTATTTAGAAAAAAATATCTGAAAATCTAAAAGGTTAGAAGGGGGCAAAACAGTTTGTTTGCAAATTCTGTATTTATAATCCTATTGAGTTGAAAATTTGTAATCTTCTCCTTCTCAATTCAAACGTCAAAACATTAAAACCTACCTCCACTGCTCCACAAGACATAGCGGGCAAGAAAATAGATGGTTGCTCCACACTAGCAATGTGCGCTCATGGAGTATATATGGTTAGATTTTTACTGCAGTGGCCAACTTGAGTCTGTAGTCGGTTCAGTGATTTCCAAACCACGGCACATACCTACTCTTCAATAGGTATGAAGAGATTGAGATATTTCGATAAAAAAAAAATTTAGACTGCTACATAATGATCCTTTACAAAAAACTGAAAAGAATTGAACATGTAGGTATGTAGACTGAAATCATGATGGTGATGTTATTATTGCTTCTTACAGTTTAACAAGCGACATCCACCCGAGGTACCTATAGTAGATATTTAACATCAAGGTGTAACAACCTTCGTTTACGAGCTGCTGTCATCGGCGTCTGACATGGCTCTTTGACGACTATTACCAGTGGCAGTAGGTGCCCAAGACCGACGACGGGACTTCCAAAGCAATCAGATAATTCTAGCCTGCAATGTCCGTACAAAACGGCCCGGCGACCAAACCTCACAAAGGATTGCCGCCGTCACCTGTGAATCGGACCTAGGACTGCTAACAACACTAGACAGGATCTCTAATGCGCTTAGGATTCCAAAGATTATTTTCTTTTGTGTTATGCGAAATTCAATGATAGGGGTAGGGATAGGGTGGGGGAAACACGAACGCCGGGCAATTCCGAACGCACCAATTTTACTACCTATATTAAAAAGAAATTAACGAATTGCGTCTGATGCCATTTCATACATCACGTCACCGCCAGTGCCGGGCTGCGACTCGAGCGACACAAGCGCGCACCGTGTCTGAGGTATGAGTATATTTTCAATTTTGTTGTTTATGGTGCAATTTTCTCGTTAATATAAGTCGATGTAGCCTTGTTGCTGTTGATATATATACTGGGATGTATTTACGTGTCAATTTATGTCTAATCTAAGTATGAGTTGCTGGTAGCATCAGCTACGTAACATAAACTAGATGCGTGTTGTGGTATTTTTTTTATTTTGCGACTACATTGGTTAATGTCGAACGTTCGCCATTACCCCTTTAAAAAGTTAGTACCTATTGGTAAGGTTAGGTTAGCTACTCATAATTCTAAAGATAATTGCATATGTTTTTTTTTTAATGCCTCGAAATTATATGCGGAGCACATGAAAAATGCACTGACGGGCAGTGATCATCGGCTGGCTACTTATGTGTTTTATGTCGTACCTAAAGGCTGATTAGTATTAACGGGCTATAGTACCTCAGATTAGCAACTCAACGCAACTTTATTCTAGTTTCGAACTAAGGAATAGTAATAATAACGGTGACATTGATGTGCGCTCAACCACGGCTTATGACCACCAGATGACAGAAATATGCGCGAATTTCTAAGTCTTGTTTATTTACGGTAAAACAATTATTCATTTTGAAAATCAAAAACACAGACCGTCTGCTGTATACTGAGTTTATTTACTGTACAAAGTTTCAAGCCCTAATTGGGCGTATTTATTGAATGGTGAAAATTTTTGGTACAAATTAGAGTCAACTTTAGTTATTTTTTCTATAGAGAAAATTTTATGTAATCGTGTTTTCGAAACACAAGCGTTCTAGCATCTATCCTGAACTATAGCATATATTAATTTCAAAGTAAATGCTACAGTATTGTGAAATATATGATCGCTGAAGATAAGCAATTTCACATATCATACACTCTTAATTAGACTAGGTCGGTTTTGCCCCACTTGGTGTTCGTGATTACCTACCCGTTTAGTGTCGGGTAAATGCGAACACCTAGGGTTTTGTTTTTGATATGATTGTTGATTTTATAAGAAGAATTTAATAAATCTGATTTATACTTAGCAAGATAAAATTACTTGTTCTTTTAATAACAAAAACTCGCCTGCCTCCCTTTGTTTTGGTTTTATTTCAAGTTTTCCTTAGGTGTTCGTAATTCCCCCACTTTCCCCTACTGCCAAGCAAATAAGCACCAGCAACATATATTTATTCTACATATTATATTTTTATACCTAATAGTATAATTAATAGGATCTGGATTTAAGATTTTAGAATTACCGGGCCGGGCCTTGTAGAAACTAGGAACCCTGTCGTTCTTTACCCCTATATTAAGGCCAGGTACCTATCACAGTCATTCCGTTTTTCTTATTTTGCCGTATCGAATTATTTTCAGCTAGTGCCTAATAAGTAGAGCATAATTAGTGCAAAAATAAAATAAATAGTGCCTCTGGTTTGAGAAATAATTGACATTCTTAGTGAGTACGCCAGCATAACGATCCTCCTTTAAGATGATGAGCTTTCATGAATACCTACCTTTATCCCATTCTACTGAGCGTATAAAGCACAATAGGCTCGGTCGACCGTGATCGCGAAAGGATGGAACGGCAGCAGAGCGGGTACGTAATCCTATGCACACCCGCCCGGACGGGATGGTGATGGGGCGGTTTTAAGCAGCTGTCCTACGCCGCCTTCCCCTATCCTCTGAGTAGGGGGCCTTTCAGATCCATGGTCAGTTGGGGTGTGGGCTCTGGCTGACCTCATGCGGATCCCGGGATGGGTGACGGCACACAGAGACATGCGCCGGCCGTCGCGAACCGCGAGCAGATAGGGCGGGAGAGCCGGACGTGCTATAGTGGCACCGAAAAAATTCCTGATTAACCGCCTCTGTGGTCTAATGGTTCAACCCACCGATTTCAGATCCAGAGGTCCCGGGTTCGATCCCCATGGGGAGTAGGTACAATATATTGTGCTTGGTTTGGTTGGTGGTAGGACTTTGTTGAAGTCTGCCTGGATATCTTACCTAATTCTTTCGACATAACAATTTTAAAATTGTTGTGTTTGGCATTTAGAGGTAAATAGCCAGTTCTTCAGTTTGTTGAGGATTCCGGGTGAAGTGCGCCTCCACCTTCGGCCTTATCTTAACTTGTTACCAGGTGAGATCAAGGCCAAGCGCTTCCCCGTCGTACAATAAATAAAAAAAATAAAAAAAAAATTGACCGCCTCTCTGGTTTAGTGGTTTTAGCCCACCGGTGTCAGATCCAGAGGCCTCGGGTTTGATCCCCAGTGAAGCACAATATTGTGCTCGGTTTAGCTGCTGATAGGGCCACGTACAAGAGATGTCAGAATAGGTAGAAGGTACTAACATATTATAGGTAAAAAAGAATTTATTACCCAACTGCCTCAGGAGGGTTATGTTTTTCGAGAGTAGGTACCTACCTATGTATATATCCAGTCTATGTAT
The DNA here is from genome assembly GCA_951394065.1 of Venusia cambrica. Classification (NCBI taxonomy): domain Eukaryota; kingdom Metazoa; phylum Arthropoda; class Insecta; order Lepidoptera; family Geometridae; genus Venusia; species Venusia cambrica. The sequence continues at coordinate 9,535,361 of OX596054.1, forward strand.
ATATAGTAAGCGTCCTTTTATATTGTACATACCTACCTTCTATCTAATCTACAGGTTGTTAAAAGACTTATAAAAACACCCATAAAAAATTGCAGCTACCAAAACGGATCAAATGCCATCATCAGCCCGTACCTAACCTGCCACTGTCAGCCATGATTCTCCTCCAAACAAGACTTCGGGTTTTTCAACAATCACTGCGCGTAGTACGATGGTTAAGATTGGAACTCGTTATTATCTACCTACGTACCTTACGTACCTAGCTGGCAGCGGCGGCCCCGGCGAATATGATATGGGTAACTTTTCGACGGCCGACTGCGGTAATAATACTAAATAATAAGTACCTAGATACCTTGGTACTACACCAACAGAAAAGGAGGTACGGTAAGCAGGTAGGTGTATTTTCATACAAAATAGGCACGGCTCTGCTGTACTGTGAAAATAGATATTGAACAATATCACGTCTATGGCAGAGCGGTCAGCAGAAGAAACTTTTTAAAGCCTCGATTTTGTAGACATGTTAGACTCTTTGATTCAGATGGCGTGTCAAATATAATTACATTCAATAGGCATGTCATACATTTTGATTTCGTAGCTAAAATTCATCCAGTGAATGTTTATAGGACAATATTCCAGCCAGTCAATAACAATATGATTTAATTCACTATACAGCCCCAAGGATTCATTATCAAGAAACACAATGAAGAGTAGGGAATAAAATTTAACTGACAGAAGTAATGGGACAACAGGTATCTGCATCGTCTTCGAAAATGGCAAAAGGTGGTGACAGCAAAGGAGCGGCGCCGTCAAATCCAAAACTGAACTTAGCGGGTGTGGATATCGATTTAAAAAACAGTAAAGATCTGGCCATTATTGGCCTCCTTGCAATCCTCGTAATATTTCTATGGTACGGATACAAGCGCGGCTGTATTCGCTTTCCACGTCGCCGCAGCAGGCGTGCTTCGTGCTAGTCAACAGAAACAATGGAAGAAGTCGTTAACGTCTACCAAAATGGATGAAAAGTTGGTTAGCAGTCCGGAAAAAGCAGACGGAAAGCTTCAGGGCAATTTAAGGGAAAGAATTATTATCAATCTCGCAGATCCTGTGGTCCAAGGACTTTTGCTGGTTATCCTTCTCGTGGTGCTGACATTGGCTCTTTGGTACGAGTTCGCCTACGGTTGTCTGTGTCGACGGCGACGAAGGTACAGAAGGCGCCCTGGTTGTTCCTGGTTAGTATCTACGTTTTTATTCAAATGTATATTATATTATATTAATTTGTATCGGTAGGTACCTTGGAATAGATGTACAGTTGCGAACACAATTTACAAGAACGATTCTCGAACGAACGAAGGCCATTTCAGAGAAGCATGAACCTGTTTTATGATACCTATTCTACCAACATAAAAATGAAGACGTTTTTGAGTTGATACAATTAATAGTTTTGCGACTATGTTGAAAATCCGTGATAACTATAAGTACTTTGAGAATACTTTACCTATACGATGCTTATAATTATTCAGGAAGAGTTTCGATTTTTATAAAATATAGCCTCTTCCATTGGCCCAAAGTGTTGGTGCCAAAGCAGTTTTTGCACGTAAAGAATACTGAACTCGAAATACCGAGAGCCTTATGGTAAATTGGGTATATAGTGGACCCGCCTTCTGATCCGGAGGTTCAAATGGGTTCAAATCTGGTCGTGCACCTATAGACTTTCGGTTTTTCGAAAGTTTATACACGTGCTCTGATCGAGATCTGGTTTAGAGGTCGCGAGAAGGAAACCGTCATGTCCCTATGTCCCATGTGTTTTTAAGACCAAAAATCCTAATATGTCAGTAGCTATTCCTCTAAGTGGCGATGGGCTTGCAACCTGTCGCGAATTGAAAACTAGATAGGTACCTACTTGCAGACCGTGGGCAGTTGCCGAACGAAAGTTTGGACGTGCCTCTGCCTTCCCTACTACAGTAGGTGATCCTCATAATATTCACACTTTGAGTAGTGATCAGAGGTGTGATGCAGATAGAAAAGCAAACAAAAATGATTAAATGTTAGCATATAATAAGTTTAATTAAAGTAAATACCTACACCGAACTTTGCAGGCACATTTGTGATACACTCATTTCTTTTACAGAATACAATAATGTCTACACCGAGAGTTTAATTGACGATCACGGGCATCGAAGATCACCGAACTCTGAAAATAGAAACAATTTATATAATAGACACAACCTCTACGAAAAATAAATAAGTAACCAATACAAATTGTTTCACTAATATAATTGGTAAGCACCAATGTAATTGTATTCTAGTGAAAATACAACTTTATCTTTATAATGCCTTCGTGAGACCTTGAGGCTGCAACACAGCAAGCAAAGGTCCCAGGTTCGACCCTCAAGGAGTAATATTGTGCTTGGTTTGGTTGGTGGTAGGATTTTGTATAAGTCCGCCTGGCTAGCTACCACCATCTTACCTAATTCTGTCGCCATACCATAATTCTTAGAAAAAAAAAAGGGTGTGTTCCCGCATATAGAGGTAAGATAGCCAGTTCCTCGGTTTGTTGAGGATTCCGGGTGAAGTGCGCCTCCACCTTCGCCCTTATCTCAACTTGTAACCAAGAGTGATGAAGGCTAAGCGCTTCCCCGTCGTAAAATAATAAAAAAAAGCATAGGAATAGACTAATCACGACGAAGAATCATCACGTGAAGAGAACTTTCAGACCCCTCTTGAGTATATTGAGCGCACGTACATAGTATTGTGGGATTTGGCAAAGTTTATCAGGAGAAGGCCGTGCCTTGGCGGTCGCTACTTATGTACTTTTTTTTGGTTTATATTTTAGCTCTATCGTAAAAAACGGTAATACCAACAAAGCTCTGTGTGTTAACCGCCTCTGTGGTCTAGTGGTTTCAGATCCAGAGGTCCCGGGTTCGATCCCATGGGGAGTACAATATATTGTGTTTGGTTGGTGGGAGGACTTTGTTTAAGTCCGCCTGGCTAGCTACCACCATCTTACCTAATTCTGTCGCCATAACAACAATTCTGAAATTGTTGTGTTCCGGCATTTAGAAGTAAGATAGCTAGTTCCTCAGTATTGTTGAGGATCCCGGATGAAGTGCGCCTCCACGTTCGGCCTTATCTCAACTTGTGTAACCAGGTGAGATGAAGAACAAGTGCTTACCCGTAGTACAATTAAAAAAAAATAAAAAAACTCAGTGTTGTGAGTATAGTCCATAGTCCCTTACCCTGATGGAAGACGTCAATAACCAAACACCGGCCAAGCGTGAGTCAGACCTACGTGAATGTAACGAAACGAAATCAAAAAAACAAGCATCTCTATCCCTTGTAATCTGGGTCGGACCGACTCGCGTTTGGTCAGTTTATTGTTTAAGGTCGAATTTCGACCATTAGTAATGATTCAACGTCGATTGTACGGACAGCCGTTAAGATCATCAGGACAAATAAGTACTAATATTTTTCTCTAGTCTGTCCTCATCTGTGGATAGAGATCTACAAGAAATAAAATCTTGTTGGTATCTACTACCATCATTTTTTGTAGCTTTTAGGATGCATAGGACTGCTTTCCTTGTAAAACTATAGGTGGCATACAATATTGCATTAACATTTTATCGGTTCGCATAGCTATTCAGCGTGGCAATGCAGCCAGTGTCTTGGGCACGCTTCCGTCTGATTATGGTCTGGAACAGTTGTCTATTGGCCGTTTGTTACGGTCCTTAGGTAATCTGACTGATTTCTTTGTACATAGTTAGTTAGTTTAATTGTACATTTTATTGAATTAAATAAATAAGTAAATTTAATTGTCAAACTCGAATAAAAATCTTTTTATCGAATTATCCGGATAGTAAAACCCACTACTATCCGAAATGTTTGATAACTAAAAATAAACGGCCAATCTACGAGGTGTTTTCGCACATTTGGATAGACTCAAGCTCTCAAGACACTTACTCATTTGACTCATTTGATCCGAAGATATGGACTAAATGAGTAAAGTCTCAAAAGTGGTCACAGAGTCGAGCGAAATCCCAACGGATTCAATGGGAATCAGTTCGACTCGCGACATTTTCATGCAAATGAAGAGCAAGCGAAGCGGCAAGAACGAATTAAACGCCCGCCTTCCACTGCGAAATGGAAATGAGCGAGTAAATTTAATAGTGGAGCCACGTGTGAAAGGGCTCGTCCGTGGAAGTACTGCTTCAATACCTATTTCAGCTGCCAAGCAGCATTTCTGTGTTCCGGTTTGAAGGGTATGGTTGCCGATGACGGAATTATGAAGCTTTATGCCTCAAGTTGACGCAATGTAGTGCCGTGTAGGCTATGTTCTTTGTAGATGTAGCCTACGCAGTAAGGCATTGTTATAGGCAAGAGATGCACTTAACATCAGGTGGACTACTTCTTGTCCCGTCTCCTACTTGTATAAAAAAAAAAGATATGCCTTCCGTCAAAAAAAAACACATAGTTATATATTACAGGATATTAATTTTACTCTAGATAGCGCATCTATAGGCCCAAACTAAGCATAGCTTGTAATATGGGAACTAGATTACGGATAGAATACTTAAATACTTTTGTAAATACATACGTACAATATACAACACCCAAACACAGAACAAACATCTATATTCATCTATATACTTACCGCTGGCCATGGAAGGCAGAAACCAACAAGCCTCACAGCTCAGTTGGTAGTAGCTCTGCCTTCTGCGCTGTAGGTTGTGGGTTCGATTCCCACCCAGGACAAACATTTATGTGATGAATATAGATGTTTGTTCTGTGTTTGGGTGTTGTATTGTATGATAAGTATGTATTTACAAAAAAAAAAGTATTTATATATTCTATCCGTAATCTAGTTCCCATATTACAAGCTATGCTTAGTTTGGGACTAGATGGCGCTGTGTGAAATGAGTGTCCTGTAATAATATTCATCACACAAATGTTTGACTTAGGTCCTAATCTAACCCACAGCCTACAGCGCAGAAGGCAGAGTTACTACCGACTGAGCTATGAGGCTTGTTGGTTTCTGCCTTCCATTGCCAGCGGTAAGTACCTTATGTCTCGGCTTAGTCCGTTTGCGGCGCCTCCCAGTCGCTACCCTCGGCGCCCCATTCACCATCGTCTTCGCCTTGGCCCGCATCACCCCCGCCGGCGGCGCCGACCACTTCTGCGGCTGACTCCGGAGCAGTTTCCTCTACAGCTATAGAAAAATAATCATTATCCACATAAATTCATGATTCCATATCCATTCAAAATATTAAATATTAAATATTACAGGATATTAATTTCACACAGCGCCATCTAGTCCCAAACCAAGCATAGCTTGTAAAATGGGAACTAGATTACGGATAGAATACTTACGTACTTTTTTTTTTAAATACTTACTTATCATACAATACAACACCCAAACACAGAACAAACATCTACATTCATCACATAAATGTTTGTCCTGGGTGGGAATCGAACCCACAACCTACAGCGCAGAAGGCAGAGCTACTACCAACTGAGCTGTGAGGCTTGAATAAAAAAAAAATAGATAAGAATAGAATGAAAAAGAAATAGTAGTATTTGCACCGAGCACAAAAAGAAACTTCGATGAAAGGAGAAGCCTTGCCAAATAATGACCACAGTGAATGTATATGTATATTTGTTTGATTTATTGCGAATGTGGAATCTGGCGGATGTATTCTAAATCGGTGCCTCACCTCATGTTACTTTCCTTATCTTCAGAAAATCGTCTCGATAATAAATCTTTAGCACCTTTAGTACCTACCATCCGAGTACCTTATTATTATTCTGTTTTAAAAACTGCAACTTTTTTATAAACTTTCAACTTATTTTGTTTTAAAAACAATTATGTAGATTATGGATTTCCGTAGTGTTTCTAATTAGTATGATTACGATCCTAAAACTTCGGTTTTGTGTTTCTATTTCAGGTAAGCAATCATACAATTTCTAGATAGGTAAAGACATTTTAAGCTTGAGGTCGAAAACAATTTTTACTTAGGTAGATATTGTTTGACATGACGCTATGACTATGACGCTACATAATATGATACCCACAACAGAGGCCTTAGTATGAGTTTCTGACAGCTAACTGAAACTATTTTCGTTTTCGTTTACGAGTGTTTGTCAATGAACTTCAAAACGGCTGGAGTGATTTTGATGACATTTTGTTTCTTTTAACTTTGTGTGTTTGAGTTTTACCCACGATGATTTCGATTTTAGATTCACAATAGGACTCTGTAGATGGCGCTGCGTTCGCCACGGAATGACAGGAACGAAATCCTGGTCGTTCTGCTAGTTTTATTTACGTTAAAAGACCCTAAGAACCTACATACGTTACTTGAACTTACCTTGCTGAGCGTCGTCTACTTTATCGCCACCGGCATCCTCTTCCTTTTCCTCTGTCAAAATTGTAAAGAATACATACATACAATAATTGAGGTTAGGCAATTAAACCGACCAAATGTGTACATGGTTCCGAGGGTTCCATCTTCAAACCCACATGTCAAGGCATCGAAATCACGGTTTTTTATGGCCCCCTTTAATTAGCATTATTTGCTGTTACAACGACAATCGAAATACACACTTTGTGAAAATTTCAACTGCCATTTTTTTATTGTTCGATGCAGAATCGCTTGACCGAAGTTGGAAGCGCACTTCGCCCGGAATCCTCAACAATTTAACGAAATGGCTATTCTTACCTATAAATGCCGGAACACGACATTTTTTTTATTTTTTGTTGTTATGGTGACAGTCAGGTAAGATGTGGTTACTAGCCAGGCAGCCTTAAACTAAGTCCTACCACTAACCAAACGAAGCACAATATCGTACTCCCCTAGGGATCGAACCCGGGACCTCTGGTGTGGCACCGGTAGGCGAACCACTAAACCACAGAATCGGTTATTCCATCTCACCAAATTATTTATAAAATACAGCCCGCAGATAGTCAGGGTGTCCATTGCCACCCTTTGGGTAAACGAACTTTGAAATGCGATAATAAAATTGTAAATACAAAATAATACTTTCAATTAATAATGTCTTGGAGTCCAAACGAACTTTGAAAATATGAAAATTTTAATAACAAAACAATACTTTGAAACTGAAATATCTTGGAGTCTTAAGTCCAGAATAAATAGGTTCCTTTTAAGCAAACGTGCTCCATCTTAGGCCACATCGACTAACACGACGACTCCTAAACCTTAAGAGACAAGATCTCCGAATCATAGTGGGGACACTAACGGGCCACTGCCCACTAAATAAACCCTTGATCACCATTGGAGCAACGGACAGCCCCTATGCAGAGGGTGTCTAACCGAAGAGGAATCAGCTGCCCACGTAGTCCTGGAATGCGTGGGAGTCACAGCACAACGCAAGGAAATCCTCCACAACCCGAGGTCAATCCGTGAAGCCTGTGAAGACCCACGAATATTCTGCGCTTCTGGTGGGAGTTAAGCTGGCTATACTAGCCGGACATTCCTCACGCACAATGGACCACTCACGAGTCGAAATGCGAATGATGTAACACGGGAGTCTTTTTACATTACATTAGGCCACATCTTTACAATACAATACAATAAGTTTATTTGCTTGAAACATGGGTAAAACATAAAAGTACATATTCAAATAAGAGCTGCCGTGTCTCGCCGTCCAATAGGCATGCAAATTTTAACAAAATTACACAAGTTACTTTACTTGTTTTACATGTAAGCTGGTGGTCAAACGCCACTATACGACTAAAAAAAAATTGTGATGGCCAAACCAATACCAGCAACAGTTTACCAGCAACAGTTAGTGGTCTCATCAACATAGACATGAAGTCGTGAAGAGCGTGAGTAAAACCCGTGTTGAAACACGCACACATACTTGCGTCATCCTTGTTGTCCCCCTGCATCATATTGAGTATGTGCTGTTTCTCCTTGGTGAGATGCTTCTTGCCGTTCAGGTGGCTGGTCATCTGCTCCGAACACGTCGCCGTCGTCTGAAACAAACGAGCACGGTTCGCCGAGTTAAACATTATAATAAATAAATATTGTAGGACATTAAGACGGCGCCATCTAGCCCCAAACTGAGCATAGCTTGTAATATTGGAAATTTACTATTTACCCCGTGCTGAGGGGGCACCTCTGCCCCCTCAGCACGAGATAAAAATTTTGTCTTCTGTTTTTATCCACCTTGTCAGAGCATTCTCCCGATGGTGGATAAAACAGAGGACAAAAATTTTATCCCCGCCCCGTGCTGAGGGGGCAGGAGATCATCTCGCTGCAAAATCTTTACTAATCTTTAAAACCTGCCACCAGTCATTGTTATTATATTTTAATACCTATGTACAAGCGTCTATGTTTTTTTTTTTTTTTGGAAATGGGTAATCTTGAGGCTTTTTTATTTTTTATTATTGTACGACGTCGAAGCGGTCCTAGACCTCCAGGTGAGATTAGACCGAAGCGCGAAGTTGGAGGCGCACTTCACCCGGAATCCTCAACCAACTGAGGAACTGGCTATCTTACCTCTAAATGCCGGAACACAACAATTGGTTATGTCGTACAATATTCTTTATTGAGCACCAAAGCAAAAATCTCTTCCAGACAACCTTTGTATGGACATAACTAGGAGGATGTAAATATGGTATAAGGCAAACAAAATCTTTAAAAAAATACGAGGATATTTAAAAACTAGCATTCGCAGATAATAATAATACAAATTCCAATACAATATGTATTAACTTACATAGATAACATATAAATAATACAAACCTATTTCATTAGCATAAATACATATATATACTGTAGAGATTTTATAGGAGGATATTATAACAATACATAGTAGTTCGAAAGATAAAAATAATAAATAAACACATGCAATCTCGGATAATGCTGCGTGACCAAACTTTAAGAGAGACTTTGCAAAGCGTATATCATTCGACATAACAAGTATAGCAATTTTCCGGCTTCAGGAAAAGACGCGGGTTCGAGTCCCGTCGTGGATTGTGAATTTTTGTGTCATAATAACATTTGTAAGTATAGTAATGCTTGACCCCGGCTCGGAGCAAGCACAATCGTCGCCCACAACATCAGAGTCACTTTCAATGTCGCTGTCGCGAACTCAGGCGCTCAACGAGTGTCACCAACAACCCAAAGTTCTGCTCCGGTATTTTAAGGAGCCGGGCTGGCTGGGATAGGGTATGTTAAGGGGTACTGGGTAGGATAACCTCCTCGTGGTGTACCCTGGGTGCCGTCGATCACTTCCCACTGTTCCCGCCATCGCCCCTTTACAGGGGCAATCGCTGGTGGTGTTGTGGCGGTAAAGGCTGCAGCCGGATTCCCACGACACCACCACTCGACGAAAGCGGGTCACTGCGGAGTTTAGTGGATATTGCCTGACGCTAGGACGGGTTGAGTCCGACACACGGCCTCGTCCCCAACGAGGCTATGGTGCATAAACGCATTCTCCGCATAAAAAAACAAAAAAAAAGGGTTAGTTAAAACCACGGGGGACAGTGCACAATACACCCCACAGCGGGACGTCAGTGCAGGCCTTGGTCACCCCCACTCAGAATAACAATAAGAAGTATAGTAAAGTTACTTTGCAAATCACGCAGATCAGCTCAGGAGGAATATTCCTCTCGGAAGCAGCAGCAATGGCATCGTGAGCGTCCGCATCAGTTGTTTCCTTCTCAGATACGAAGGGTGCAGCTTTAATGTATTTCTTCTCGCGTCGAATAAGCTGCGCCCTGTGAAATGAAGTGACATAATATTTGATAACAACAAACATTACAAAAACAGTCAAATTATACAGAGTAGTGATGTTCCTGGTTATAAATATAATCCTTGATGGCGTCATTGGTACGCCAAAGGGCATTGGCGTACCAATGCCCTTTGCCGGGTGAAGAGATATATGTAAAGCAAAATATTTACAGTATAACAAAACATTTCAATGTAATTAATGTATACTTAGCTATAAGGTAGCGATACAACTTAAATTAAAAAGTAATACCTACCAAAAGCTTAATTAAATATATAGATATATACAAATACCTATTGATACGCTATTGATTAGTAATACGCTAAGAAGGCCCACTAGTACAAATCTTCTCTCTTCTTAAAAAATATTTTGAAACAGTCATACTTCCCAATGCCTAATTCAATAGAAAATTATTTACTACAAGTGATCTTGTTGATCAATAAATATATTATTCACATATCACATACAAAAGCGCAGTTGGTGACTCCAAAAAGTTGAGCACTTGCACTAACAAAAACTATATTAATTCCTTAATTTATTATACAATTAATTTTATCAACGTTTTTGTATAAATAGCCCATTTTATTGAAACATTATCAATTCGGACTAGAAGCCATTCGACTGTAAAATGATATTAAAATATGATTACTTCTGGCTTTCTGCCTCTTTTGAGGCCAAATCTCACACTTCTCAGTGCGCGCAATAAGCTTGAAATGAAATGATATTGTATTTTAACGTATCGATATAAACTAATTCTTAGAACTAGAACGGGTTACAATTAATCAACCGTATCCGGAAGAAAAGTTCTATCAATACTTAATACAGCAATCAAACCGACCGACGACGCGACGACCGACGCCAATTAAAAAAATAAGGATCCTGTACTTATATGGCACAATCGATAGATATGGTATTATAGATTATAGGGAGGCAATGAAATCTATCGATAAAAATAAAAAATAAATGTGAAAAATCTAATTTAATGGAATACTAACTGAAACACTGTAAATTAAATTTGTTGTGCATGCTAAACAACTTTTAGAGTAAATATATTTTTTTATGTTCGTTTATTTAATTAAGTTATTCCTGTATTTAAAATTTGTATGCCTGTTGAAGGGCAAAAAATGGCCAACCAAACTCATGAACTTTCTGTTTATTGTTTTCGGACAAATGTCCGAAACACATAAACATACAGGTGAGTTTTTTGAAAATTTTGAAATTCAACTTTATGCATTTCGTACACTTTATATACGTTCAGGCTATGCGTAAGTTAAGCTATTAAAACCTCTTTTGCTGTATTTTCTGTTCGTGATGAGCTTAAATTTATCATCTTCGGATTAACATAACGTTAGTTTTTCGTGGTAATGCCAGCTGAATTACCAATAGACAAGGCACGGACACCCTAATGGCTGAACATTTTAAATATTGTCGTACCCACTTATATTTGCAGATAGAAAATAATTATTTGAAAAATATTTTTTAAGAACTAAAAATTTTACAGTATCGCTTATTCTCCTGTTTTGCATAATGGCGACTCCGTTGTGAAAAAAAAGCAAATTTCTGGATTCTCCAATTTTGAAAACTAGATTTTTTTTAATGCAGTTCTTATTTTTTTGAAATCGAGCACGTAACTCCTAACATGACTTTTCGATAACTCTCACGGTTTCAGACTTGGCCTCTGTGGCGCTGAAAAAAACTCATTCTGTATAAAAATATGTACATTTTAACCAAAATCTGTGAATGCAATTTTAACTCCAAAAGCTTAGGACTGTCAAAGTCAAAATGCGTACCTGTATAATACATTAATTATGATTTTCATCACTTTGAAACGTAAAATGTAATAGCTACTAGAAAGGTACCTGCTTACTGCGCTTTTAAAAAAATACCCCGTATTCATGGTTCATCTGTATGTCAACTTACAAGCGACCGCTCATTGGTGGTTGGAGCAGAATCGGGTTCTTGGCCGGTTTGCGTTGCTCCACGATTCTGGAAGAAACAAAAATATTTCAAAGTAAAATAACTAAGATATTTTATGTTTTCACACATGTTCAAGACTTCTATCTTATTTGCCCCTTAATTAAAAACAAGTTAATTATGAAGTCAACCTCCTTTAACAATATATCCTATATTGTTAAAGGAGGTTGTATTGTGTTCCGGCGTTTTAGAGGTAAGATAGCCAGTTCCTCGGTTTGTTGAGGATTCCGGGTGAAGTGCGCTTCCACCTTCTGCCTTATCATAACTTGAAAAATCTGGTGAGATGAAGGCCAGGCACATCCCCGTCGTACAATAAATATAAATCTTTTCACCCCTGATATCTCAAAAACTAACCCACTCATCAAAAAACCGTCACATCAACCATCAATTTCTATTTATGTTATTTTTATTTTACATTAAATTTAACTAAACATTTTACACAACGCCAATCCTACTTCTATTTCTTAATAGAGTGAATATGATTATGTTTATGGGTGGTTTCTCAAAAGCGGGTAAACTTACGCGCGATGCGACTTTCCAGAGTAGTGCGAGTCAGCGTGGGCCGTGGATGTGATATGCACATCACAAAGCTCGCAGTACAGGTTGCGAGCCTTCAGCGGCACCTAAAAGGCAACTGCTCGGTAGTACAACATATCACATGCAAAAACATTTACGTCGCATAAAAAAAAAGCATTTTATACAATTTCTGATACATACTGTGCAAGCAGGTAACGTTACATTACTTACTGCAGTACAAAAATTAAACCTCCCGTCCAAACATTGGACGCAAGGAAAGACCATTTGATACAATGTAAGTTTCTATTTATGGCGAAGTTCACATAAAATTCACATGTAAAGCCCTGTCCATAGATACAAAAGTATTACAATCTACTGACAGTGTGAACAAGTGATTAAAACATGAATCTTTACGAATTTAAGATTTTGCGCCTCATATCAGCGATTTATTTTAATTCAATAATTTTACTTAAATATAAAACATTATTTTTTTATTTAATCAAAATTTTGGCATTATACAGCCCGACATGGCAGCTAGCAGAACTAACTTTTATGTGAACGATTGCAGCCATCAAAATACCTACTGAAAGTTACATTGTCAAATAGTCTAATTACCTCATTATTTTTTGTTTGCTTGTGTAGATTTAGGTATTTTTTTTGCGCTTTGAAGTGATTCTTACAATTGTAATGAACTTTCGCTGAAAAAGAAAATTTAGGTTAGTGGGTTTTTAAGCATCTGAAACTGCATTAAAAATAGCATTTTTTTTCAAAAATATCAAAATTCATCTTTTATCAACCTTGTTTGTTGGTGGCAATGTTGCAAATATTCTTACTTAGCTATAGTCTGTGAGCCCGCTCCAAACCTACGTCACATCATGGCATGTATATTATATATGTCACATGTGATGATAAATGCATGGCACACGACACCGTGTGCCATGCATTTATCATCATTATTTATCCGTTTTTATTACCATTTATCGTTATTATTTAATTATAGTTGCAGATTATCTCACCTTAAATTGGCCGAAAGTTTGTTCTTAAAATGATGACCGGAAGTGAATGTTCTACATTCACTTCCGGTCATCATTTTAAGTTATATTTACGTCATGTAACATCGGTACGACACACCTGGCATCATTTAGCCCCTATATCGTAAAGAGAGTAAACATAAGTTGTCAGTTCTGAACTACTTGACAAACGGTGCCAAAGATGGCTGCTAGATACCATTTCCTACGTCATGTGACATCTTCACGATTATTGTAAACGCTTTGAAATAACAGTGCCAAGCCATAATTGGCCGGTAGTCCTATAACAGTGGTTTTTAACGGCTAATTAGAAGTGAACGAATCATGTTAAATACTCATGATTTAACAAATTATGATCGATTAACAAGGATTATCGACTCATCCCTCGTGTTTGTTATATAAAAAAATAAATATTACAGGACATTAATTTTACACAGCATATTGTTATATAAAGAATGAGTTTTTTTCCAGGGCCACTGAGACGAAGTCTGAAACCGTTCTACATTAAAAAAACTATATTTTTTATAGTTTTCCTGGAAATGTGAATTTTTGAAAAAAAAAAGTATATTTAAGTTCTTGTTTAATAATAATAATAAAAAAATGTATGATGACTACGTGCCCAAAGTTGTTGAAACACTTTCAAAATTGAAAATATATAAATTCAACTTTATGTGAATCATAAAGTTGAATTTATATATTTTCAATTTATATTAATAGAAGGTTGTATGTTCAGACTATACGTAAAGAGAAACTATTAAATTCTCTTTTGCTGTATTTTCAGTTCGTGGAGAACTTTCAAGAATCGAAACGTCTACGAATGCGAAGATAACATTTTAGCGTTTGAAACCAGCATTACTCATAAATTTCAAATTAAAAACAATGTTGTTTTATGTCAAAGATTTGTAAATTTTGGATTCTCCAGTTTTGAACAATAGAGTCACTTCGAGAATAATTTCGCTTACGCTTTGTCTGAACGTATGACCTTTACTAAATTCATAAAGTTGAATTTATAAATTTTCAGTTTTGAAGTGTTTCAACAATTTCAGGCACTTAGTCATCATACATTATTATTTTTATTATCAAACAAAGAACTCGAGAAATGCAAAAAAACATTTTTTTCAAAAACTCTCATATCCTGACTACCTATCTATAAAAAAGAATCTATTAACTCCTAACATGACTTTTTAATAACTCTCACGGTTTCAGACTTCGCCTCAGTGGCCCTGAAAAAAAACTCGGTATATACATTATACAGGTAATGCATATACCTATATACAGGGTGGGCCAAAAGAAGTCATCCGATGTTGTTTGGCTCTCTTTTTTTTTCTAAAGGAAAAACTTCGATTCTGTTTTTTGATTATGTTTATTTGAACCTTTAGAATTGTATTGGTCAAGTCGAGAAGATGATATCGGCTAAATGGGCGCCGTCACAATTGATTATCATACGGGCTCGTTTTATGCCATTTTTCATCACTTCAGCGAGAACTTCGGGCGACAGCTTCTCGCACTCGTGTCGAATGTTGTCCTTGAGGGCTTCCAGAGTCTCGGGCTTGTTCACGTAAACATGGGACTTCAAAAAACCCCACAAAAAAAAGTCTAAAACGGTTAAATCGGGCGATCTTGCGGGCCAGTGCAAATCGCCAAAACGAGAGATGAGGCGACCCGGGAACGCCGCCTTCAGAATATCGGTTGTGGGTCGCGCAGTGTGTTCCGTTGCTCCGTCCTGTTGGAACCACATATCCTGCCGTCCTAATTCATCCAATTGCGGCAGAAAAAACTCGGTCAACATGGCCTTATAGCGCGCACCGTCCACTGTTGTCGTTTGGCCAGCGGCGTTCTCGAAAAAAAATGGCCCGATGACTCCTCCAGCGTGAACAGCACACCAAGCAGTCACTTTGAGCGGGTGTAATGGCTCCTCGTGCATTACTTGTGGATTTTTGGTGCCCCAGAAGCGATAGTTTTGCTTGTTCACGTACCCGCTGAGGTGGAAATGAGCCTCATCGCTCATTATGATTTTGGTCGAAAAATCGTCCACTTCTTCCTCGAGATTGAGGATGGCTTGGGCGTAGGTTACGCGCGTTTGGCGGTCGGCAGGCAGCAGCTGATGCACGGACTGGACTTTGTACGGGAACATGCGCAGGTCTTTGACCAAAATTCGCCGTAGGGACGTCTGGGGCTAATTGCGTGGCACGGCGTCTGGTCGATGTTTCCGGTGACAGCTCGACATCCTCGGCAACAGCGGCGATATTCTCGGCAGAACGGGCGCTCCGGGGCCGGCCACTCTTGGAAACGTCTCGTGTGGTCCCATACTCTTCAAGGTTGGTGGCCAAACGGCGCAGTGTTTGCGCAGTCGGTGTCGGACGGCCGGGGAATCGGCGACGGAATTCGCGCTGCGCCAACACCACAGACGAATTGTTACGCAAAAAAATAGACACAATTATTCCGCGTTCTTGAGGAGTATATCGCTCCATGGCTTGTTCACTGGTATTCTGCATCTGTCTAGTCCACAAATGTCAAAACAGATTTGACATTGGCGGCCATTTGCAAAAATGAGAGCATCTTTTAGTAGGGTGATTTCTTTTGGCCCACCTAGTACCTTACGATCACTACATATTATAATCTTTATTTTTCTCACACTTTCTAGTGCACCTAGGGACAATTTTAGCACAGAATGTATAAAAAATCAAAGAATAATTTGAATACTTTCGAGGGTAGATTCCTTTATTTCCAGCAATACGGATACAAACATTATTTGATAACTCAAAAACTAAGCGAAATATCAAACCCGCTGTTTTTTAGAATATTTTGTAATGATTAAGAGAGTCATTATCCAACATAAAACTAGGATGAAATTGATGATGTACTGATGTCATATGACGTAAATATTATCTAAAACTGTTGACCGGAAGATTTTCTCAATCTTCCAGACAATTTGAAGTGCGGAAATCTTTTGATCCTCGCTCAGAACAATGCATTTTAAAGTTATGTCATATGACGAAGGCAATTTTGGAACGGTCTCACGGGCTACTAGTTCCGACCCTCTCTTTCCCTCTCTCTCGATCATATATCATCATCAATATCATCAATAGAACTTACCCACGGCGAATGATTCCAGATCCTTGCTACACAAGCCACAGAATTCTGGCTGAATCATATCCAGGAGTTTCCTAGGCAAGGTATTTATGTGGCGGTCAGCAACATTACATCCTGTAACATTATTATCTTATTCTTATTCTAAATGGGGGCCTCTACTCTCGACGGACAATTCACAGTAGAACCAATAGAGGAGCCTTTACTGGTTCTACTGTGAATTGTCCGTCATCCTACACCAGTGATTTCTTTATTATTGTACGACGAGGATCGCTTTGACTTCATCTCACCTGGTGACACGTTATGATAAAGCCGAAGGTGGAAGCTCAATTAAATCCACAGCAGACTGAGGAACTTTTATTTTTATTGTACTACGGGGAAGCGCTTGGCCTTTATCTCACCTGGTAAAAAGTTGAGATACGGCCGAAAGTGGAGGTGCACTTCACCCGGAATCCTCAATACACTGAGGAACTGGCTATCTTACCTCTAAATACCGGAACACAAAAAAAAAAGAATTGTTATTATGGCGACAGAATTAGGTAAGATGGTGGTAGCTAGCCAGGCGGACTTTAACAAATCTTACCACCAACCAAACCAAGCACAATATAGCTCCCGCTGGGGATCGAACCCGGGACCTCTGGATCTGAACTCGGTGGGTGGAACCACTAGACCACAGAGCCGGTTAAAACTGGCTAACATGCCTGTAAATGCCGGAACACAACAATCTGGAATGGTTGTTATGGCGACAGACTGTGGTAAGATGGTAATACATCATGGTTTAAATAATAAAGCAACATCTTGTTTATTACGTAGCCATTAAAGTATACCTACAACAAATAACTTAGTATTTCTTTAGGCTTTAATGATGTATGTTTATGAAATAAAGAAAATAATTGATAAGAAATGAACTGATGATTAGATGTAATAGTCTTTGGGCGGCGTATAGGTATATTAAAGGTACCACGATGAGTAGAACTGTGGGTAAGAAATATAACAGGTTGCACGTCAGAAGTATAAAGACTTACTGGCCAAAAACATAGCACCTCTATGCATTGGAGGCCCTCTGCGCGGAGGCTGACCTACAGGGCCGAATCCATAGCCTAGGCCACGGAGCGACATCAATGGGTATGGCCGAGGTCTCGGAGGTCCAAAACCACCGTGAGGCCCGTACCCTCCCCTGTAGTCACCGAAAGCCTCTCTGTACTGAGAGTTCCTATGATAGGACATGTTTTTTTATTAAATGCACTTAAGACATGTAAAAATTAATAAGCACCCAAAATGTAAATCGAAATTAAATTTAAGCGTCTATTCGTTATGTCAAAGTAACTGAGCTTTTACTAAATGCATAATGCGTAGAAAGTATTTGCTATACCTAGACATATATTTTTTTGTCTTTTGTCTGTCGGTTTGGTCCGGCTTATATCCGAAACGACGGGACCGATCTTAATGGAATTGTAACTGGCCGATAGCTGATGTAGGGAGTATATAAAATAAAACGGGCCCGTAAAAACAAACAAAACAAAAAACAACTAGTATTTATACACATATCGCCGGAACACAACAATTTTTGAATTGTTGTGTTCCGGCTACTTGTGTACCGAATTAGGTAAGATGGACTACCAGCTTTAAGTCATTCTTTAATCAAAGTCCTACCACCAACCAAAATTAGTTAGAATAGGTAGGGAGGGACCTATCATAACAAGTTACAATAGTGCCATCTACACCGAAACACGAGTACTAATTTATCAAGTATTCTTTACGCAGTGCACGTTAATTGTGATATTATTAGTATTTTGTAATAATATGTCAACTTTACGAGACTATAAAAATAAATGTTACTGAAGGATTGCTGTAGTTTTTAGTTTATATGACAGCCTAGTGTAGATTCAGTTTTAAACCTATTAGGGGTAAAACATTTCTAGATTATATAATAATAAAAACCTCAAAAATATACAAAACACTAGTTTTCGGCCCTTAACGATTCTATTTTCTAATATACTGCACTTCGTTTTAATGTTTACGTAATAAGTACGTATTATTGTTATTTTTTATTTTTTTTAAACAAGCAGATTTTTATAAGAATTTAAGAAACAATTAAATAATTTAATATTTCATTGTTTCTTTTATAATTTAGGTTTATATGAAAATATTGTCCGAATACTAAAACCAAATTTAGTTTTCGGCCGCGATTTTCTTATCGAAAAAGTAAGTGGCCGAAAATAAAATCACAAATTTATCGAATATCTAGTTTTCGGCCCCCAGAAATATGTTATTACTAACTTCATTTATTTAAAATTAAAGACAAGCATCATTAAACTATTATTATTCAGAGACAGAAGAATAGTTGGCTTAAAATTTATGTCAATAAAGAAAGAGACCAAAGTAGACAAGAAGGTACTTTTGCGGAGATACTTTTCGGCCGGGTGGCCGAGAAGTAAAACAATCACGCATATTTTGATATCCGGCCGCCTGAATTTATCATTATTTTGATAATTTATTGCAGTTAAACTAAAGGAAATATGGATAAAAACTATTATTACGACGTATTACATGCACATCAATATTCATTTAATAGAAAATAAATAAAATCTTGCCTTTCAATGAAACACGTGCCACTATTTTTTTTTCTCGCTATTTTTGCGCAAGATCATTGTTCCCATGCCGGCGTCAAACTAAATAATTGACATGAATCACGTGATTCTTAAACCCAACAAATTATTTTTGGCAGGTATGACATGGCGGTGATATCAAATCAAATCAAATGAAATTCATTTATTGCCAATAAGTTTCAATTAATTATACAATTACTAGAGGACCCCACACTAGGGCTAGCCTATTATATATTACCCAATGTATCGAATATAATTTTAGCTATGTTTCTAATTCTGAATTGCTATTATCTGCTTTTGTGAACACACACGCCAAAGGCCGAATACTAAAGCCGGCCGGCAATCTAGAGCACCTACCCTACTTTCGTGCGCGAGTATACCCATACGCAAATACAACCCCTCCACATTCTTTCAGCGTTCTTTTTACATGTTGCGCATTACATGTAATTACCTATAATATAGAGATAAATGTCTAAAGAATCAACATTTAAATATTTTATTTATTAATGGCGAATGATATATTTGCACTGCCGCCATTGGTTTTGTTACAAAATATAGCGTTTTATACTTATTGTGTTTTTGTAGCATAGTATTTTGTTAAGTTTTTATTAATATAAAAAAAACATATTTGTTGAAAGTTTTTCAACTGTTATCTGAACTATGGGAACAACATATAGAAAGGAAAGGCTTGCTCAAAAAATATCAATACATGAGAGGCCAAGATTTACTTTCAGCCTTGAACATACTCTACAATAGATTCCCTACCAACTGACCTAGACAGACACAACCTAACTCCCAGTTGTCATAGATCAAACATCCAAACAAACATTACCTAATATAATATTAGTATGACAAGTCTTCTTCTATGGCTTTGCCCTTGTGTGGTGCAAATGCCCACCATGCCAGGACAAAAAGCAGTAATGTGTTCAGTCTTTCGGGCATTAAAACGTAACAGACAAACATAAGACAAGCATAATGTTTAACATCTTGATATTGTGAGTAAAATGATCACTTCATTTCTATAGTATGGCAAATAATATTTTGACAGTTTTGGACTTACATGTATCCCATTCCCATTGGAGGTCGCCTTGGAGGGTATGGTCCTGGGGGCATCGGCCCTTGGTTGTCCCATTCAGAGAGGTCTCCATCAAACCCACCAGGCGAGTCACCATCATACTCATCTTCATAACTATCATTCATGTTCACATCAAGGGAGTAATCAAAATCACTCATTGCTGTAAGATATGATTCAGTGAATAAATTGAAAACAAGGTAGAGGAGAAGTTTTCAATAATCTGTCATTCAACATTAGGGTTTTATTATGCACTGTCCCCAATTGAACAGCTTATATTTCATGTTAACTTAACCCAGATCAATTACCTAAAAGAAGCAGAATAGTACCTACCATGAGTTGTTGTTGCTCTGACAATATTGCTCAAGAAGTAATTGTGTATTCAGTAAGTATTCAATACTTATATATTGTAAATGTAGGGCTAAGTAAAGGTATACATACCTCCTACTCTTGACCCAACTCAGTTAAAATAAAAACCAACCATTAAAACCTCATTAAGCGATGTGGCTATTAGATGGTTCACTCAAGTCTACAACTAGTTAAGACTAGTTCTATTTAGACATTAAAAGTGAATAAAGCTAGAAAATTTACTTGGCATTTTCTTAAAATATTGTGGAGACAAGTTGTACTTATAATGTTTGAAGTTTCATTGTTATCAGATAGTTTCCCTAACATTGTTCACTGGTGTAACATGATGGGAAATATGGGAGGTAGTCTATTGATTTAATAAAATAAAGTAAAGATAGGACAGAAATCATAGTAGCAGAGAATCTCTTATATTGGTAAAATAGAATCGGTTCACCTATCAATAGGTTTTGAATACGAAAGAGACCACCTAGCCTACATGATTCACTTGTTGTTTTTCCATGAATGGTAACTGATGAAAATTGCGTTGGGCAGTTTGAGACTTTTAGACACAATAGCGATTTCTAATGGAGTCTGATGACAAGCAAGAGTTAAATAATTTCTGAGCAATTATCTACTGCCTGCACCATCCGTAGGCACGTTCAGAAGGAAATGTGATCTAATTATAAGAAAATATGTGGAGAACAAACACAAAACAGGTAGGTAATGGTTCAAAATAAGATGAAAAAGCTACATAGTTACTATCTAATATAGGTACTTACTTACTGAGAAAAATAAATTACCTATTGATAAAGATGCTACTGATAGTTGAATGTAATAAAATAGCAAGCACTGAAGATACTTTAAAACTTCTTAGCAATGAACACAGATCGATTGTACCTGTGAATTTCACTGTCTAACCTAGAACTAAAAGGTGAAAGTGAAAGGGCTTAGGGCAGGACGGACTTGTGTTGTTCTTGTGCATATAGCTTGTTGTGCTGTTGCTACAAGTGTGAGTGTGACTAATATATTCATAATAGGTATAGGTAACCTAATATTAGCAATGCATATTCGTACCTAATAGGTATTAGAATCTTCGGTATTATATTATTTTAATAGTCAAATATTAACCTGATCCTGATCCAAGATTCGTTTCGTGAACTTCACAGAGCGGCAAACCGCGCGCGGCGCGGTGGTGGCGATGGCGCGCAGTATTATCGCTCTGCTGGTAGTGTTATGTGTTCTCGTACGTCCTGTTACGCGCTGTTGCTACGACCGTTCATGCAAGCGAGAGTGAGATGAATATGTATTCTGTGATTTGATTGATATGCGTCTAAAAGTGGGTGAATATAAGTAACCAAATAATTTCTGTGATTGATATTGGTCCGTTAATGAGTGAATTTTTTTGAATGATATTCGTCTAGTAGTAAGTGAAAAGTAAATACCTAATAGTTAATACTGGTAAGGAATGGAATTCCTTGCCTTCGTCTGTTTTTCCGCACAAGTACAATCTTTACATGTAAGCTGGTGGTCAACCAATAAAAAAATCGTTTCTGTGATTGATATTCGTCTGTTAATGAGTGAATTTGTGTGAATTATATTCATCTAGTAGTGAGTGAATCTAAGTAAATAATAGTCTCTGTGATTGATATTCGTCTGCTAATGAGTGGATATATGCGAATGATATTCATCTAGTAGTGAATGAATCTAAGTAAATAATAGTCTCTGTAATGAATAGTCGTCTGCTGATGAGTGAATTTGTGTAAATAATAGCAATGAATAATCATACAATGATTATTCATTGCCTTACACAGATGGTACCTTACACAGATGATTAACTTTTTAAATAGGTCAATGTATGTTTATTTTCGTTCACTGTCCTAAGCCTCATGAAAGGTGAAGAATTTAATAACCGTTACATTTACATTATGTTCGTTTAGAGCCGCTTTCACCCGATTATAGATACCTACCCAAAGATGATACCTGATACAATATATATTAAGCCCCGTAGGTAGCATTGAATACAGAATCAGAATCGGTCGGAACACTACCTATTATTTGACTATTATATTATAATAGGTATCATAACATAATCCCAGCAAAACGTAAAATTAAATAATATGAATACGAAAATATGACCCCAATACACCATCTCTAGCTGTTGCTGTGTTTGGGTGGGGTGGTGCTGTGGTGCTGACCTGCTGGGCGTGGGTGGCGTGGCCAAACATTTCTTTTTATTTTTTTCCACTCCACATCCACAGACTACTTACCAATCCTATACCTACTATATGTATGTATTCTATGTTCTAGTCGTTTGTCTGTTCTGTAAGTTCAGTCGGTTGATTATAGTATGGACCTAACATACAAAGACTTATAACTTCGTAAAATATCAATTACGAAAATTAACTCTATCTCTGAGAGCTTTAAGTTCATTTTATATCTTGCCTCATGCAGAGGCTAATTCGAACCACGAGAGATAGCCACCACGGAGGCTATGTCTCGTTCTTTCATCTTGTCAACTTAAAAACGTGTCATTGATTAAAATTTTGGGCTCAAAAATCTTGGTCAATGCACTTTTATTTTAGCACAAACAAGCCACAAGCACATCACAAGTATCTACGTACTATAAGGATACACCACCCAAACATAGAATTTACATCTATATTCATCACACAAATGTTTGTTCTGAGTGAGTATCAAACCCTCAACCTACAGCGCAGAAGGCAAAGTTACGACCAACTGAGCTATGAGGCTTGTTGTCATTTAACTATTAATGTACCTACATAGAAAGCTTGAGTTAAGTAAGTAACCGCCTCCGTGGTCTAGTGTTTCGCCCATCGAGTCAGATCCAGAGGTCCCGGGTTCGATCCCCAGGGGGAGTGCAATATTGTGCATAGTTTGGTTAGTGGTGAGACTTTGTTTAAGCCCGCCTGGCTACCATCATCTTACTTAATTCTATCAACAACAATTTTAAAATTGTTTTCCGGCGTTTAGAGGTAAGATAGCAAGTTCCTCAGTTTGTTGAGGATTCCGGGTGAAGTGCGCCTCCACCTTGTACCTTACCAGGAGAGAAGAATTAATACAAGCTATGATTAGTCTGGAGCTAGCTAGCGCTATGGGAACTAAATTGTGGGTAGAATACCTATATTTTTTTTGTAAATTTCTACGTTCTATATGATACAATACAGAACAAACATCTATGTCAGTAATACAAATGTTTGTCCTGGGTGAGAATCGAACGCACAACCTACAGTGCAGAAGGCAGAGTTACTACCACTGAGCTATGAGGCTTGTTAAAAATCTGATATAGTTCACGCTCTCTTTTTTCATCCATCATTTTGGCACGTGCGTGAGCACCAGCCAGTTACCGCAGTATAACTACATAGGTACCTAATTACTTAATTTTTTTAATAACTCTGTTTAACATTAGTTAAATTTTCTTATAAAACTCGTAATTAGTTATATCCTGTTGTTGATGTACCTTATCGATGTTACGTTTCAGCGTCTACTAATAACTAACCCAACACTACAATTATTAGGAAGCACACACTCAAAACCACGAAGAAACCAACGTATGAAAGCCACCAAGGCCAGCGAAAAGCCGCTGAAAGGCCAGCATATTATATGCTAGTCTTTCAAAGCAAAGCCAAGTGACTCAACGGTGCTGAAGTTGATGCCAGAAAAATATGAACAGCAGGGTCATTCTGTACCTCCATAAAACGGTAGAGGTGTTGAAAACCAGTGATAATGATGAGGGAGAACTGTCATGACAGTCCAGGATATGACAGAACGATAAATACTAAGGAAGTGAGTGAGATAACTGTATCCGCCATTAAAGTTCTGCCTAGCTGCATCGTTTATTTAGTTCTGAGTTGAGACATTGAATCGCACTGCTATACTCTTTGCTTTGAATTGAATTAAATTATATTGTAGTGCATCGTAATCAAATAATAGGAAAGGAAGGTCTGTGAGTAAGGTAAGTAGGTATCAACCATGAACCTATACTAAAACTGGACAGCTATATTCTTAATAACTAGCCGAGCGAGAGGTTTGAGAATATTAATTCGTCTCGTTCTAATAGGGTGTCCACACCGCCCACTTTAATTAATGAATATGCGAATTAGTAGCTACATTTATTTTCTTATTATTGTAACAGTAATAGGTTTATAGTGTTTTTATAAAATTTGGTTTTTCTAAACACTTGCGCCTTTTCTCAAGCCGGCACCACTGAGGTAATTGATTTAAAAAAAATGTGAATGCGGTAAGTTAGTACCTGAGTCTATCGTTTACCTAGAAGAGTTTCTTGTCTCCGATAACATGGAAGGATATAAAACACAAAACATCAACAAAGATTATTTATTTTAACTTAAAGGTACAAAATAAGTAGTAATGGATATATAGAATAATAGGTTAAATGAGTAGTAATAGGAGTAGTAGGGTTTTTCATACGACAAAAACGGCATTGTGTGCCTCTAAGTAATAGAATATAAATAGTATAAGTCAAGTAGTATTAGTATAAGTCAAAGTCAAATATTTTTATTCAGTAAGATTTTTTGGCTACTGGACTTGGCTCCCCCGGTGGCTCCCTTAGGGGAGCCAAGGTGATTCTAATAAGGCCTTGGCTCCCCCGAACTGGAGATATAAAATACCACACATTTTCTGTAATTTTAAAAGTGTTTTTGGCTCCCCTATTTAGCTTTAAAATATTTTTGGAATTGAATTTTTAATTTAATTTAAATAAAATATTGTTTAAAATATGTATGTTTGTTCGGTCACCAAATTTGGAATGTAGACATAGCATACAATATCCCGATATTCCCACGAGAGTGGGATTATCCTCTAGTTAAACGATATATCCTTGAAAAACCGAAGATTAAAGTACATAATTTTTGAAATATTTAATACTTCCATTAAAAGCAAATGAAAGCTATGACCAAGATCTACATTTACAATGACAGCAAACTTTAAACAACCATAACTCTGAAATTACTCGTCCTAGACTATTCGTTCTTAGTTATAAACGATATCTATATTTTCAATGATAGCTGTCAAACTTCAAACGGCCATATCTCTAAAATTAAACGTCCTAAACTCTACGTTTGTAGTTCAAATTAAAGCTATTGAAGAGAACTACATTTCAGATGGCAGATCTGAAATGTAGATCTCATTGAAAATGTAGATCTTGGTCATAGCTTTCATTTGAATTAATGACGGATAGTCTAGTACAAGTAGTTTCAGAGATATGACTGTTTGAAATTTGACAGCTGTAATTGAAAATGTAGGTCTTTTTCATAGCTTTGAACTAAGAACTAACTAAGAACGGAAAATACAACCCTAATCTCTTCAAGAAAAGAGTTAATAAGCACCTTCTGGGTTAGCTTACTACATCGTATCCTTGCCTATGCAAGCTTCGTAAGTAAAGTAAGTATGCTTTTGAGATACTCTATCTGACAACACCCAATATCATGGGTTGATACGTAGGTAATGGAAATCAATGAAATCCACTTTGTTTGTGGATACCCTACTGTTTCATAATTTGAAATGTTGATAATTAGCTCACCCAGCTGGGGAAAGACAGGCCACAGCCGGGATACCATTCCTTTTTACATCTATACACGCAGCAAAAATACAGCATTTCCTCTATATTTAAATAATTGTATAGCGATATAATATGCTATTGAAGGTTAGCCGTTAGGCAAAGAAGCCATATTGATTTAGTAGTTTTCTGAGTAATATGGACACATATGGATAACAAAATACCACCATTATCACTTTTACACGCCAAAATTCTGTATTATGTAAGTCACTTTGTGGTAGAGGATTTCATGGTTGTATAAAAATTAAAATATTAAGTATTTGTTTATGCAATGTCTATCAAAGTATATAAAAAAATAAAGAATATCAAAGAAAGCTCCCAAAGAGGAATTCAATGTGTAATGGCAACATGTTAGACAAGGAAGCATTACTATGACTGAGCTATATCACCTGGCTCGTTTTTCTACTTTGACATAAGACAAACAATTATGAAACTTATTTTCATCGCGTGGAGTGTAAATTTTATGTACCTAATTTTTGAGTGCGCTGTCCAGTTTTAGTATACGTTCATGATGTTGAATGCATAGTCAGAGCTCAGAGTAGATAGAAATAGAGGTCTGTTTTGTTCTGTTCTGTTCTGTTTGTGTGACAGTCATTGTCATTTGGAAATTTGTCCACCAGTTTCAGATTAAGTCAGACATAAAATATTATTACTTACAATCACATTCACTAGGTTTCAGACGTATAAATAATTCTTTATCAACACCCATGAATGTAATTGATTTACCATGTTCAAAAAGCTAAAGGATAAGTTGGCCGAGGAAGTGAAATCATCACCTCAAAGAATTCAACAATTTGCACAAGCAGCACAAGTAAGTATCTACTTCTAAATTAATATTGAAATTACCTACGTTATTCTTCATAAAAATTACTAAAAGTATAAAGAAAGTTTATCGAAGGCCACACTACTCTTACGAGTTTCATAGACCATGTAGTTGTGGCCTGTTATTGTAAACTGTTCCTAAACCTCATTGTGAGTATGAAAGCATTCTTTGCTGAGTCTGCTTTAAGACTATATAGCAGTCAAGGTATACTAAACAGTACACTCTGACAGGTTTGCACCTCACCAAACACTCATATTTTATGATGCTATCGGGTAGGGTCATATATCAGAGTAAAACTTAGTTGAGGTCATTGTCTTCAAAATAATTATGTGTACAGATCTTGGAGTCTTTATTTCAGAGTTAAAAGGGAACCTATTTACTCTGGACTTTTATAAGACAAGTGTGCTCCAGCTTTGACTACATCTCTTCTTGTTTTTTGAGTGAGCTAGTGGTCAATCGCTTGGCCACTAGCTCACTTCACTTTGGCAACCAATAAAAAATAAAATAGTTTCTCATATAAATTTCCAATCAACTTGTTCTTATCTGTCATCAAGGAGTGCAGGTAAACAAAATGAAAGTATCATTGCCGAACTTTTTAATAATATTAATAATCGCTTTGCCCATGTTTACTTGCAGTCTAGCAATATTTGCTTGCTCTGAAGCAAAGTACTCTTCCTAGCAGAGATATTCAAATCAAGTCCAAATACTCTGCTTAACCTTCAAAAAACTTGACCAATTTAAATAAGATGAAACCATTTGTTTGTTCCATCTTTGAGTATGTTGTGCACTTAAGTGATATGTTGAAGAGTAAACAAAATGAGTGTTTAACTAAGCAGCACTCATCAAGCTAACTTGTTGATTTTACATAGAGAGTGGGATGTGCAGTCCCACTCTCTATGTAAAATACACTGTTGACAGCACCCATCGAGTATAATTTCTTATGGACTTGACATAAATTCCTTTAATTTTGTTTACAGGCAGCAGTGACCTCAGCATCTAGCAGCATAACTGATATCTCCAATAATGAATTATTTTCAATTGGTGATAATGGTAATAACTAGTTTATAGCGCAATACCTACAATCAATTAACATGGAAAGTGTAAAATTTTGTATTTTTTATCCTGACGTCTACACCTGGACTTGGTAGTTTTGACTATATTGAAATAGGTGTAGATAGAAATATAACCAGATATGTTATCACCACAGTGTATAATTTTTCAAAGATACTATTACAAGTATAGTCCAAAAATAAAATGAAATGCCATGATTGGTGCACTTAAAATTTTTGAACCTATATTTTGTAATAGGAACAGGTTGTAAATTAACTTTTAAATTGTATTGCTATCACTCCTCACTCCCATCAAATCCCAAAATTTAGTCTTCATATTAGTTCAGAGGTGTAGACGTCAGGACAATGAGTCCAATCAAGAGCTACTTACACCATGATCTAGAGTTACTGGTCACTTTGACATATCAATGTGTATTCATGTTTTGTAGGATAATGCACAAGATGAGTACACCTAAAACTCTTGACTTAATATATATATTTAGAATTGGCATATTACTAGCTTTCATTTGATACCCATACTGATGGAATAGAATCATTTTTGTCCTCCCCCCATATAAATATAAGATAGCCTATTTTACTCCCACTATTCTGACGAATCAAATGACACATCACAAGTCAAATTTCATCAAGCCGTTAAGGCTGCAGAGTACGTAAGTAAGGCGGCAGAGTGGAAGGTAGAAAACCCATTCATATGTATGAATGGGTTTTCTAGATTCCTTTCGAGATTGCGAGTGTATGTACTCTCGAAAAACATAACCCGCCTGGGGCATTGGGTAAAGAGAGTGTTAGTAGTTTGCCTTCGTGGTTGCAATCGATGACTCCAATTCGGCCCGTGGTAAAAGCCGAAAGGAATCTCTAGAGAAAAAAGGCTCATACTGATATGAGATTATGCAAAGATGAATAACTTCGTGAACTTTTACGGGATTATGATGATGATGATAGATGGTCATTGTTTTGTTAAATATTAACTACTTACTTGCTTTAATTTTTTCCTTGCAGATAATCCTCAAAGTGCAGCAGCAAGGCCCTCTCCACAAAAACAGCAGAACACCTTTCAGGATGTGTCCCTGACTCAATCACCATCATCTGAGTTAGTGGACCATGGTCATGAAATGGTAGGAGTAGGTTTAAAAAAAGTCCAAATTTGCTTAAGATATATTATTTACATTAAAGCATTATTTTTATTTCAGGAAAATCAGAGGCAAAGGAGGCTGTCCAATAGTTCCTTTGCCAGTGATGTGTCTTTCAGACTCCCAAGTTATGAAACCCCATCCACATACCATTTGCAGGTAAATTTTATCAAACTAGAATTAATTAGTTGAATTTCAGTTAATTTGTGTTTTTTGGGCCCTCAAAATGCTATAGAAGCGTGATAACCAAGTTGTGAAAAGTTTTAAACTGCACATTGGGTTTTTATGATTTACTACGACTCTTTACAAGGCGTTCATAATTGTAAGGTAAGAACATCTGAAAATGTTAGTGGTTTCACAATGTCCAAGGAAGCTGTGCTGATTAGTAACATGCAGAGATTTTTTGTTTTTCAATTTTACGGTTTAATTTGTGTAAAAGATGGGTGAAAGGTTGACTGATTGACGAAGTATAGTTAGTTTTTTTCCAGGGCTTAAGTATATAATAGATGGGCTAGCTCTTGAGTGCTAGGCTAACACTAGGTTAGAGACGGATGGTCTGCAATGAAGCGAGCTTTCCCAGTAATCTCTTACACAATTCACCTCAACAACAGAACCGTTTGGCGCCCGACACTTGGTTGGACATTTGAAAATATAAAAATAAAATATTTTACTTAACATTAATTTTACACAAGGCAATCTAGTCCCAAACTAAGCAAAGCTTGATATATGGGAACTAGAATACGGATATAATATTTTTTTTTTTTTTAAATACATAGGTACTTATCATACAATACAAAACCCAAACAC
Source organism: Venusia cambrica (assembly GCA_951394065.1). Lineage (NCBI taxonomy): Eukaryota > Metazoa > Arthropoda > Insecta > Lepidoptera > Geometridae > Venusia > Venusia cambrica. Next base: position 9,565,165 of record OX596054.1, read on the forward strand.
AGAACAAACATCGATATTCATCACACAAATGTTTGTCCTCTATGGGAATCGAACCCACAACCTACAGCGCAGAAGGCAGACCTACTACCAACTGAGCTGTGAGGCTTGTTAAAGGGTTTTCGTGTTTGCTTGCAAACCTTTAAAAGTAGAAGTTTTTAAGTTATTACTAGGATAGCGAAATTCATTATTTAAGAACCCAGACTTACATACAACTTTGCTATGTTTAATCACATAACCTTTCATTGTATCTAGTCCGATATGGAGGTATCAGCCAGTGAAGCAGATGATAGAGGATTTTCTGGAGGCCCAGCGACACTTGAACGGGTTACAAAAGAACAATTATATTCAGCATATAAACGCACACAAGAACGCTATACTAAATACAGAAACCAGTATGGTGACCTTGCTCGACATTATAAATTGTTGGAAAGGGAAAATGCCAAAGCAAGGGTTAGTGCTTTTTCGTAATGTTTTTTTTTATTGTAAAAGGGTGACGTGCTTGGGCTTCAACTCGTTTCGTCATCACGCACTTCACCCGGAATCCTCAACAATCTGAAAAACAGGCGATTTAATGGTAACAAATGCCGGAACACAACAATTTTAGAATCATTATTGTTGCTATGGCGACAAAATTAGGTAAGACGGTGGTAGCCAGGCGGTCGTAAAAAAAGTCCTACCACCAACCAAGCACAATACTGTACTCCCCCTGGGGATCGAACACGGGACCTCTGTATCCGACACCGGTAGGCCAATCAATAGACCACCGAGGCGGTTAATATAAGTATATCTATTAAAAGTACCTACCGCAATGCTACAACACCACTTGTAATTGTAATTGTCTTGTATATGCACATGCCTATTATAAACATTCTAATCCTACTCTTATGGGCACTTATAAAAACAGACGCACGTGGTGTAATAGTATGCTTAGCAAGCTTAGCCTACTGCATCTAATCATGTCCCGGACAATACACAATCCTGCTTTATGTTGGTAAAATTTTACATAGATACTTTATAATCTTATACTTTTTTGTAGAGTGTGTTAGTTGAAACTCAAGATAAAGCACTCAGAAGAATATCGGAATTAAAAGAACAGTGTGCGCTAGAACAAAGTGCGAAGGTAAGAAATAATATATATTTTAACCCACTTTTGACTACATTCCATTGTAATTGTAACTACATTGTACGTGACGATAATTTACAACCCGACAACTAGTAGTTCGGCCCGAATTGAGATCTTGTGATTTCTGGTTTGTGTTAGGTATTATATAGTAAATCCAAGGAGTTTTTTTTTTATTAACAAACGATAAAAGAGTGTTTTTATTATAAGGTATAATGAAAACATTCTTTTATCGTTAGTTTATTAAAAAAACTAGCCTTATAAAGCACACGTTTTTATCAATCTCTCTTTATTCACCTAAGACCCGTTGTCCACGGCAACTTTTAGCGATGCATTAGCGACGCTGTCGCTGGCTGTGTACCTTCGCCTACGCTATACTACAATCACGATTCTGTATCACTACTACAGCGCTTCAGTCGCGATTAGGCATCGATGCAGAACATGGGAGCACAGTTGCAAGATGGACTCCGACGAGACAACTTTGTTCACGTTGTCATCGCTGCAAAAAGTAGCCGTGGACGAAGGGTGCTCGAGGAACTCTCTCGATGCTAACTCTAATTCTATGCAAAGCCAGAATAGGAGTAAAGCACCAAAGCACCGACCTAATAAGTAGCTCCTTACTAACATGAAAAGGTTGATGTCAAACTTCTGAAAAGTGCTCTCAAAACCATTGCCTTTTCATTACCTTTGTCATTTACCCCTTCAGCCCACAGTCAATCAAGGGGCTTCACAAAAAAGGCAGTTTTCATTTTTCTAGTTTTCTTTTAAATAAGAAACCCTGTCATTTCACAAGATTTCAATATTATATACCACTTTTGCAACTCATACTTATACTTATAACCCTCACATAAAGGGGTGGCTTCAGTAAACAAAATAAATCAAAAAGTCGATTGTGACGTCAACAAAGTTGTACGTACATAATTATATCCTACAAGACAAACAAGCGTTTTACCTTCTTAACGCACCTGTTACAAAAACCACCCCTATTAAAAATAAAATAACTTATTTGAAATGTACAGTCGATACACTTTCATACGACATACACACAACATCTTCTTGTCTCACGTATGGTAGTTTTTAAGTAAGTATCAAATGAGTATCAAGTATCAAAAAATTCTTAAACTGATGAGTATAAGGGTTTTCTCTGCATATTTCAAATGTTGTATTGATCGGATCAAACATTCAGCGAAATATTCTTTTCACCCCAATAACTCAAAAACTACCCTATCGAAAATCCCAGGCGATAATCAATTTATATTTATGTCATTATGTATTTCTGTGTTATCTCAGTTAAAATTTTATTAAAATCAGATAACCCGTTCGACAGTTATGTCGTCACAAACATTGCCACATAGATACATACAGTGCCGGATTTCCCAACTTAACTCGGAGATCACGTTCGCTTGGCTCACTCAATCTTGTTTTTTTTATTGATTTACGGGGAAGCGCTTGGCCTTCATCTCACCTGGTTACAAGTTAAGATAAGGCCAAAGGTGGAGGCGCACTTCACCCGGAATCCAGGCAGACTTAAACAAAGTCCTACCACCAACCAAAATCAATTAAAAATCAAAAGAGCAAGGTGTTAGCAGACCGTGCAATATCAACAGTTGACAATAATGCAAAGCCACTTTATTACACGGCCAAAAAATCTTATTTCTAATGCATTATATTTATTTACAGGCACACTTAGAAAAAGCTCTTCGAGTCGAAATTGATGAAAAAGTCATGAAAATAGAAGCTCTGAGTACAAAAGTAAATCTATTGCAAGATCCTGAGAATTACAATAATTCAGAACAACTAAACAACGAAGGTGATGTTCAATTGATCAGTTTAGCTACTGACAATCCTCCAAAACATGTCGAAGAGCCTGCTTTGCCTGATATTACCAGTTTTACGAACAAAATTGAAAAAATGGAACACCTTTTGAATAAATACAAAGAATCGCTCAAAATATCAAAAGACAAAAACTCACAAATTACTTCAGAGTTACAAACACTTTCAAACGAAATTGAAAGTAAAAATAAACAAATTCTGGAATTAAAGAGTTCTGAAGAACATTTAATTGAAGTAAATAATAAAATAAAAGAGTTAAACGAGACAAATGAAGAGCTTCAAAATCAAATCAATACTTATGATTTTACAAAAATAAAAGAACTGTCCACTTTAGAAGTGGAGTTACAAAAGGCGAATGGAGAGATAACTGAACTACGAGGTAAAATTGAAGTATTTAGCAAAAGAGAAGAGGATTATGCTATTTCACTTGCTGAAAACAAACTTAGTATTCATAAGGAGCTAGAAAGTAAAGAAGCTGAAATCAAATCATTGAAAGATAGTTTAAATGCTAGTAAACAAGAAGTACAGTCATTAAACATAGTAGTTAATGATTATAAAAATAATCTAGCGGTATTGGAAGAAGACAAAGCAAAATTAGATAAAGATTGCACAGAACTTATTGCCACAAAGGTCAGAATTGATGAAATGAATTCACAACTGCACGAGCTTTCAAAGAAATGTCAATCACTTGAGCAAATTAAAATAAAAGCAGATGAAGAATACAAATGTCTTCAATTACAGTTTAAACAGGAAACTGCAGAAAAGTTGGCGATGATTGACAGGAATATGTATTTAGAGAGCAGAAATACACAACTTAGTGATGAAACAATGAAAAAGAATTCACACATAACAAACCTAGAAAATGAACTACAGAATCTGTCGAAACATAATATTGACGCTTCTGCTAAAGATAACGAAATTATAATATTGCGTAAGGAATCAAATATGTGGCAAGAAAAATGCAACACGTTGGAATCAGAAATACAAGAAGAAAGAGAGGAACTTGTTAAATTGCAAACTGAAATCGAGAAACTTCTAACTAATCATGAGACAATTCAAACTCAAAATGCAGAATATCGTACGAACATTTCGGAACTAACGAGAGAAAATTTGAGTCTGCAAGAAGCATTACAAAGACATAAATCTAAAATAAGACAGACTGTCACGAAACTGTTTCAAGAAGTGATTGATCTCAGACAGTTGATCTCTCTTACCTCCAACGAAATGCTTGCAAATAAAGATTCATTATTCTCTTTTATGACGGATGTGGATCATTTGATAAAAAAATCCCTGCATAAATTAGAAGAAACTACCTCTGATACTATCAAGATTCAATGTAGTAAAATTACTCAAGATTATGAAAACGTGAAAGCTGAATTAGCTGAATCAAATTCTAAAAACGTTGAACTATTGGCTGAAAATAATGCGCTTGCATTAAAGATAAGGCAACTTAGCGAAGAAATAAATACAGAGGAATCATCTCTAAATAATGAGCTATTGCAAAAAAATAATGCTTATGAACAAGCCTTAAAAGACGTAAAATCTATTAAATGTGAGAATGATTCATTACAAAGATATGTTAAAGAATCTGAAACCGAAAAGCAACAACTTCAGCATTCGTTACATATATTAGAATCTGACAAAGAAGAGTTAAATGTCGCTGTATCGAATTTACAAGAAAAATGTAAATCGATCAGTAAAGAGCTCGAAACCATAACCTGCAATCATGAAGAATCTGAAATATTGGTGGAGTCTTTGAATAAACAAATTGAGCAACTGAATATAAGTAAGGACAGAGAATTAAAAGCTTCGCTTCAAATTCAAAGTAATTTAGAAACTGAAAAAGCTCAACATTTAATCACTGTTGATCTATTACAGAAGATACAAAATGATAAAAAGAACCTGGCTGAAAAGTTATTGAATGTCGAAAGTCAACATACGAAATTATCGTTACATCTTAATGAACTCAATGAATTAAATCAAGAGAGTAATAAAAAAATAGGAGATTTAGAGGAGAGTATAAATAAATCTAATAAAACTGCAGAAAAACTCGAGACAGATAAAAATAACTATCAGCTTGAACTCGAAGATATAAAAAAATGTTACAGAACTGCTGAAAATAGCATATTAAAATTACAGTCTGACATGCATAACAAATCTGAGGATAGTGAGAAAAATCTTGCTCAAGTCAAAGAGCTAAACGAAAAAAACCTGTGTTTAACGGAGGAAAATGTTAAGTTAAAAAGCGAAGTAGCTAATTTCACATCGAACATTAAAAAACTAGAATCGGATATTGAAGTTATTAAAAACTCTCATACAGAAATTGAAATCGAAAAGGAACGCTTAAATACTATTATAGAACAATTGGAAAGCAAATCAGAAGATCCAAAAATTCTAATGTCTGAAACTAAAGACGCCCAAACTAAGCATTCTAGTGACCCCAACGACGATGTTTCAAATGTTATTGAAAACTCTGCTATGTTCGAGAGTAAATGGGTTTTAGAAAATAAACAGACCGCAATGACTAACACTGCATCTTTAAATTTAAAAACAGATTCACAAGAGGACATAATTGATCAATATACTTCTCTCAAAGTAAAGTATGAAGCTTTAAAAGACGACAATAGGCGTTTACAATCTGATATTGAAGGCCTCCAGTCTTATCTAACAAAGATATCTAAAGAAAACAGTGTATTGAATGATAAGCTGAGAGAGGTTATTGCGACAAGCGAACATTCCATGGATAACGATCAGCTATCAACTAATATAACGCAATTAAGAAATGACCTTCAAGCAACACGGGAGAAAAATAATGACTTATCAAGAGAAAACTCTTTACTCGTTGAAGAAAATCTTGAGTTAAAAGACCAATTGGATTCTCAAAACAATTTGAAACCCCCAGAAACTGGCAGCAGCAACAATAATTCCAAGGACATAAATATCAAAGAAAAGTATGACGAATTATTGCAGTCAAGTAGTGATATAAAAAAACGCAACATGGACTTGGAACAAATGAATAAGTCAATAAGTGGTAATTTTGAGCAGCTGCAAGATAAAAACGAGAGATTAAAACTTTCAAATGATAAATTAGAACGGAGACTTGATGAAGCGCTTGTAAGTTTGAGGCATTTACATTCCTTGTCAGAGAACACAGAGTTAGAATATCTGCGTAATATTTTGTATGAATACCTCACTGGAACTGGTGCACATTCTGAAACCCTTGCCAGAGTGTTAGCAGCTATAGTAAAGTTTGACGACAATCAGACCCACACGGTTCTTCAGAAAGAAAAAGAAAGACAAGGATTTGTAAGTACTTGTTATCATATGTGATATTATTTAAATCGTGATTTGACGATTAAACATTGCAATCTCGCGATATAATTTCAGTCCGTCCAAATATGATTAACCATCTCGTAAAAACTAGCATTCATACAATCACATAAAAATATCAGTTGCAGTTTCTATTATTATTTGTTTTTTTTATTGCACCGACGGGTAAGCACTTGGCCTTCATCCCACTTGGTAACAAGTTGAGATAAGGCCGAAGGTGGAGGCACACTTCACTCTGAATCAACAAACTGAGGAACTGGTTATCCTACTTCTCTAAATGCCGGAACATAACAATTTTAGAATTCTGTTATGGCGACAGAATTAGGTAAGATGGTGGTAGCTAGCCAGGCGGACTTTAATAAAGTCCTACCACCAACCAAACCAAGCACAATATATTGTACTCCCCATGGGGATCGAACCCGGGACCTCTGGATCTGAAATCGGTGGATTGAACCACTAGACCACAGTTTTTACAAACCACGCTACCCCCGCGCCGACTAGTGTTTGGGAGCAATAGTTACGTAAACGGGATGTGGTGCGGCGATGGATCACCATTTCATAACGATATTCCACGTCATATCATGTTGCACACACATTAACATTGTCTTGTTTTTATTTTCAGTTGCGACAGCTTGGTATCATTTGATATCCAACATTTGTGGATGTGGAGTGGCAACAAATAATATTTTAAATTAAAATAGATAATTTTAAGCCTAGACATTAGATATTTTACGTGGGCTTTGTTTGTACATAATATGATGCTCCTATGATAATGGAGTTGATGAAGTTGTTATTTATTTTCACTGTGGTAAGTAGTCACTTTGTCAAATGGTTGTTGTTATTTTGAATAGACCTACAAATACAAATCTATTTAAAATAAATAGGTGCCTACTTATGTACGTAAAGTCAATAGCCGCTTAACCGCTGCAAGACCAAACATAAATACTTATTGCAATAATATGTATTATATTAATATACAACCTATAAACATTATTATGCTAAAGATTGATAGTTTGGAATCTTAAATCCTTTATGAATTCGTAAATGTCGTAAGTTTATCTATTTGCCATTTTGTTGTTTAAATGTATTTACACAACAAAATGGCTGAACTACCTATTTAAATTTGGCATGGCTGTTCATGACAGCCATGCCAAATTTAAATATGATCCGGATCTCAACGTCAAGTGGACATAGGGCAAGTAGGGTTGTCAAACCAGTTCCAGGAAAAATAACAAAATAAATCCATATCAGTTAGTTCAGTAATCAGCGAACGTGTGAAAATTATGAAAATCAACACCTTAAAATCATAACTAATAAGATATAGTGACCACAAATTTTACAGTGATTTTTCACTAACGTGGTGTTAAATAAACATGTTATTAATCGCAGTGAAATAAAAAAAAGGTTGCCAGGTTAGTTAAAATTAACTTTGTTTTTTTTTTAGTTTAGTTTCTCTACCCTAGGCAATACTTCAAAAGATGGCTCGTTTTGTTAGGATTCCAAAATGTTACCTCAATTACCAATAGCTTAATTTTGTATTAAGCAATATTGTTTTTTTTTTTTAAACATCCCATCTAAGAAATCAAAAAACGTGCGGTTGCCGCCAAAAAAATAGCAGCGATCGAGAGAGATGTCAAAGAACGAGATTGCTGTCCCATGCAACATGAGTAGGTAAGAGTCTAATAGTGACGATATAACTGATAGTCGACCTCACCCTGAGTGGGATAACGGGCAGGAAGATGATAATATAACTGTGACGGTTTTTTTTCGGGACTGATTGACCCCGACTTGCCCCGTGCCCGCTTGACATTGGAGTTCCGGGAGCCTGTGAAGGAACGCCATGGGATGGGGTAATTCAGGGGCTACTTTCCATCCAGGTACCTACTAAGCGGGTAATGCGCGGCAAAAGCTAGTAAAATAATATAGGTGATTAGATGATAGGAAAAATGAAAGTAGGTACCAACTAACTTATTCCAATGTTAAGTAGGTACTATGTATGTTTTTATACTTACTACTTTAGTAAAGCATTATATTGTATTTGAGTTAAGCTTAGCTTAGTGCAATTATTCTTAGATTTTTTTTATGTTTGTTTACACATATTTGATTTACAGTTAGGTAGGTGTTGAGTAATTGCCAGTGCCTTCTTAATCTACTGTAAATACTTATAGTAGCATTCTTTCTGTCCAAACGAAATTTTTGTTCCTGCTCATCATTCCACAAGTTTATAAGACCCCAACTTTGTATTAGGACTTATGAAACATTTTAAATAATATATGTCCTTGATGCTTAAAAAAAATGTTGAGCAGTAAACATAGGTTAGGCATATATAATGATTTAAGAGTGCATTATGTACAAAATATTTGAAAACATCTCTCATCCTACATCTACAAGGTTCATTATTATGATTGAATGTAAGACCATTTTTAATGAACACATGTTCACTAGTAAACTAAGAGAAAAAACTGGAAACAATCCACAAAAAAAAAACATGAATAATGGTGCTGGCGCATGACCAATATTTTAAAATTATCATTTGGCACCATCATCAAAATAATATGAACTTACCCATATTTTTTTTTATAACTTATGTTCACCCATGGTCAGGTGCAGCCTTCTCCAAGCTTGCTGTTAAAACCCGCGAAATAACGTCAATAACAGCAAAGCCTCCAGATAAATAAATAAATTTTACAGGACATTTCACATTATCAAATATTAGAATAGTAAAATATTAAGTTATTAAAAACGTTTCATGTAAATTTGTATTGCTACAATGGAAAAATTTCATACTTTTGTAAGGAATTGTTAATACATTATATTATTTAACATTTATGGTACCTGTTTGAAAGTTGTTTAGTAATCTAATAACATTTTTAAATAGGTTGAATTAATATATTAATAATAATTTAAGAATCATAGACCTACTTGGAGCAAAATATATTAATAACAACATTTTGCATGAATATTTTTATTACTGATCCGAGCATGTACCAAGAACCTAAGACCTACGCTTACACAGTTCTGTAGGTATAATAAGAGATTTGGAAATTAGCTTTCTTCTGTCCATTTTAATCATCTTCATCATCATCAGAACCATCAAGATCACCAAATAAGCTATCGTCATCAAGGTTGCTTTTTTCCATTTTAGTAACCATATCTTGTATCTGTGCTATTATCTCTTCGGAGATTTCACAATTTTCTTCTTGCTGTTTATTTATGTACCTAAAACAAAATCACTAAAGTACATCATAGGCCTATTGGCGGTGGCTTACTGGCTATTTCCACCAGCTAGAAACCTGAGAGTTACCAGGGCCCATACTCTTCTCTTGTCTCTTCGGATTTTAAGCCAAAAAGCATGCTGTTTGGCAATCTCACAGAAGAAATAAAATTGTAGTGGGATTTTGTCGAACTAAGAGAAGTCACATGAAACATTTCACAAAGACCTGCTTCTTTACAGAAATATATAGGTATGATCTGATATAGAGATAATCTAGTTTTTTTACGCTTTACTTTTTGTAAAGAACCCTATGCAAAAGCAATTTACCATACATATGGGAATACACAAAGTATTTTGCATGTTTTTTGATGGTCTTCTAATAATGCCCAGTCGTACCACTCTCTCATACAAATGGCCTCCTAAGGCAGGCTTATCCAAGACCTTAAGGCATTTATTTCACTATCTGAGCAGCTGTGAATATAGCATGACATACCTTGAAGGTTATCAATTTCAACCACACAAGCCAAGCCATATCTTCAAATGGGTATGTAGCAGCTTATGACTTTCTGTATTTATAGTATTTCATTGAGACACTCCTTGTCCTAGTAATATAAATACAATTGCTTGTTCATTATCAATAAATGAATGGTGTGTACTGTACACATGATGCAGGTTGCAAAAGGCTTGCAAGGTGCTCAGATGAGTTGATTCTGTCCATCAGGTACTCTTTATATTATTAAAATCCAGACCAGACCAGCATGTAGTGCCTAAGCCTCCATTACAAGGTGTGCATGTTGTATTGGCAGAAAACTCGAAAGAATATGCACAGTGCATAGGACTATAAAGCCTCAATGTATGCACATGCCTTTAGCTAGGAACTTATTTGTCTACATAATATACATACCTTAACATTGTACGGCGCTTTCTTTCTGGTAATCCTTTAAGCATTGATTTGATGTCTGCACAGTCATTTTGGGTATCCTGTTCAAGCTCTTCATTCTAAAAGCAATACAATTAATTCAATGTTTACTGTATACAGGATAACAGGAAACCCATTTCTATAAGAATAAAGATTCATAATCTTAAACATAAAATGGCACAGCCCATTCTATAGATTTCATAGAAGTAGGGAGTCAATAGATGAGGGTAGCTCAAGATAATACATTACTCTTTAGCAGGTACCTATCATTTTGGGAAGGTCTTTGTTCAGCACTGGTTGTACCCATGTCACAAAGTTACCCTCTACGGGATGTACCTACACTACAAATAAAATTAAAATAGTTTGAAGGTACATTTAGGAATGAGGGCAAGTGTGTAGGTACCTCGGTATCCTTGCAACATTTTGCACAGACGTTTTTTTCCTTAGCACATTGTCTGCACAGCATGTGATATGCATGCTTTACAGTTTTCTGATCACAGCCTACACATTTACGAGGCGCAGTCAAGGGTTTGTATTTCTTGTACTTAATTTTCCATTCCAGTATATCCTTGCAACGATTGCAAACTCCCGTTACTTGTAAGGAATTCAGCTGCTTTGTCCTCTGGCTGGAATCGTGCAAATCATTTTTGAAAACTGTTTTGTTTTGATGCTTCTGAGGTCTGTTTCTGTAGGCATTTCCTCTGGCTGAGCTCATTATTTTTGTTTTGACGTTTGTAGGTACTTTTCTTCAAAAATGTTTCTCGTATTGTGGATTTTGATGATGTAGATTAATAGTACCTAACCTAGTGGTAGATAATTAATGGTTTGATTTGTTGACTTTGGATTGGATTGGAAGTAGAATGGCCTGAAAGCACGCGCAGCAGACGAACCGAACATAACCTCAATCAATCACCCACAATGGGAGACCACAGAACACTAATATACTAACGAGACAATAATAAGATTACATAGTTATAGATCTGTGGAGACAATATTGTACGACCAATAATTGGTGACCATATTAAGTAGTCGACTTGGGTTATTGGCTGTACGTTACATGCCAATAATCCGTGTCCACTTTTTTTTTTGTTACTGCCTTGATACCTTGTTTACATGGGTGAGTGCAAGGCGAGTGAAGTTTTATGTCCACAGAGTACCTAACCTAGACCATAATTGCTTAGGGTTCATGTGTTTTTATCGGGAATCCCGTACGACCCGCCGACCTCCGTAGCGAACAAATAACAAAACCGACACGGCCAACCCCGACTCTACCTGGTCGTGGGACATTGGGTATATAAAAATGGCGGGAGCCCATCCCAGAAAACACGCTTGCTTGCATGGTGCTTGTATTGACTCGCGGAACTCGTACAGTACCAACGAAGCACGATTCTCTACTTCGTATTGAGCGACCAATGAGTGCTTAAGGATTTGAAAGACTCTCGGCCAATGAGAACCAAGTGGCTTCCAATTATTAGCCGTACATTATCAGCACGTGTTGATAATGTACAACCCAAAGAAGAAAATACAGATTCTATGTTCTGAATACACAAATTTAGTAAAATGTGTTTTAGATAAAAAAAAATACGGAACCATTGTTAAAAATAATACTTAAAGTGACGGTTTACTCAAAGAGACCGACCAAGAGTCGACCGACTACTTTTGACGAAGCCACCGTGGCGGAGTGTCAAAGGTAAGGCGCTTTCTTTGTGCGATTGTCTGTGTCAAAGAAAATATATACATATTTTTTATTGCCAGACGGGGAAGCGCTTGGCCTTCATCTCACCCGATAACAAGTTAAGATACGGCTGAAGGTGGAGGCGCACTTAACCCGGAATCCTCAACAAACTGAAGAACTGGCTATCTTACCTCCGAATGCCGGAACACAAAAATTTTAGAATTGTTATTATGGCGACAGAATAAGGTAAGATGGTGGTAGCTAGCCAGGCGGACTTCAACAAAGTCCTACCACCAACCAAACCAAGCACAATATGTTATACTCCCTATGGGGATCGAACCCGGGACCTCTGGATCTGAAATCGGTGGGTTGAACCACTAGACTACAGAGGCTGTTAAAAACAAAAATATTAAGAGATAAAATATTAAGGACAGATGAACCAGATTTAGTGAGAGCTTGGAGTCGTCTCGTGAAAGTAGGTTATTAGATAGAACATACACAATGATAAATTACATAGGCGAACAAAAGTACATTATAGGAACGATTATTTTGTATCTTAGCTAACAGATAGATATTATATATATTAGAAACAGATAAAATTCTTACTGATTTGACAAATTAAACCTTCTAGTAATGGATTATCTCATTAGCAGCCCAGGCTTTTCGACGATTTTCCTCTGTTAGTGAAAGCGCTTTTCGTTCTTTGTGATTGTGACCTTCTGCTATGTTGCCTCATCTGTGTCTAGAGCTGAGGTCATTGTCACGAGTTTAGAAACAGCATTTTTGGGTAGTCTCAACTCAAGAAACCAGCTGTTGATATCAGAACTTTGATCCTGTTTTACCAAAAACTTAGAACCAAAATTCGAAAAAGTCGTAAATCCCCGAGTCGGGTCGGATAACCCCGTTTCGGCATAGTACACATATTCTGTTAAAGCTTGTAAATACCGATCCGGCCAACCTCGACTCTAACTGGTCTTATGCGTGACATTAGGGTGTGTATATAAAAAAAGTGGAGCCGGAAGCTCGCAAGGGAGGTCCTGACCTCCGTAGCATAGTGCAGGTTGAGTTGGTGAAGCGATTCTCAGGGGCGACGAGCGAGCTTTCTGGTGGGATCTCGTCCTAGAAAACATGCTTGCTTGCAAGTTATTTTTTTGTATTGGAAACTCTTTAATGCAAATGTATTGTATGAATTCACTGAACTCGTGCAGTACAAACGAGGCATGATTCGTATTGAGCGACCATTGAGGGCTTAAGGAAACACTCTTGGCCAATGAGAAGCAAGTGGTTTCCAATTATTGGCCGTACAATATCAGCACGTGTTGATAATGCACGAATAATTGGAAGCTATGGCTTCGAAATATCGGGTGTGTAAAATTGGCGTGGATTCGAATTATTGGCTGTACATTATTGGTCGTGCAATATATGGACCCCGCGATAGCTATATCTAGTGATAGCGACTAGCTACCTAAACCTAGCTAGCGGTACGGTAAGTATAATCATATATAACTAATCTCATCATCAGTCTTTTTCGTTCGTACTATTCGTACGGAATGAGCTAAAATAATATAATGACAGTGTCCAATGGAACTCTTATAAAAATTGCTGCGTGGGGAGGTGTTATTATAAGTTCAACAGGATTCTTTATGCAAAATTACCTTGTGAACAGGGTTAAAGGTTTTGATTACTACAAAATTGCTTTAAAATCACTGCGACAGCATCCTGGTGCAGTGCATTACCTTGGAGAACCTATCAAGGACGGTGGTTTTAAACTCAGTGACACTGAAAACAACTGTTCAGATGGATTGAATGCTAGATTCACTATTCCTGTGTCTGGCCCTAAGGATAGAGGAACCTACTATTTTTGGGCAGAGAGAGAAAATGATAAATGGAAAATGACCAGAGCTGAATTAGATTTAAAATCTAAACCTGATTCAAGATTAGTCATTGTTAAACAGAATTGATTTAGCTTGTTATTTAGTGAGTACTATAGAACCAATGTTTTGGTTTGTTTATGTTATTGTGTGTTGCATTAAACTTGGCCTACTTAGCAGCATTCTTTGGTTTTGTTTGGTTAATTACTAGGAATGTAAAAAAGAGTACATGTAGTAGTTAGGTACCTACTATGTTTAGTAGGTACAGTACCTACAGGTTTTTGTTTTTTTTTTGCACCCAGAAACACATCTAAGGAAAGTAAACTGTTGATAATTTCCATTCAAAGGAAGGTTACTCTCTAATTAATTCTGCAGGACTTCATTCCAACTACTTCTATTCAATTAATGTTATACTAAAGTTTAACCATTACATTTCTTTTTCAGGTTAGATAAAAAGTGCAAGTTCATAATGTTTGTAGGCACTTCCAGAGAAAAGTTCTTTTACCACAATACCTTATTATGTTTAGTGCAAGCTCTTAATGGCAAAAATGTTACTGTGGATCTTCGGAATGACTCCTATGTCTGTGGTTTGATCAGTTCAGTTGATGGGTAAGTTAGAAAATCGCAGCCAAAACTGGAGTGCTACCTATTACGAATAAAGCTCACAATTAATTTGCACTTGATATTATCTGATATATGTTGATACTTTTGTTTTTTTATCAACCTGTTGTGTCATACTGCTTTAATGCATTTGATTTTATGTACAGTATGCTATTCAGCTAGTTCAGGTGGTTGATGTTGGTTAAGCTTATTGTAACAAATTGTTTATTTAATCACAAATAAATGTTTTGGTGAGCAAAGATTAGCCCCCATATCCAACTACCATAGGATTCTTTCTAAAAATAAACTTATTGCTGTTTCAGATTCATGAACATTTCATTCACAAATGCTGTGCTTTGTGACCCCTGCGGCAATGAATATGCCTTTGATAATCTGTTTATACAATCAAGGAACATTAGATATGTCCATGTCCCTGAAGAGGTAAAGATATTAAAAAAAAGTATGGCACAATACTTATTTTTACACAGTTTAATTTACAAGCAGTGCTTTAATTTCTAAATTCTAGCCCCAAACTAAGCAAAATTTGTAATATGGGAACTATATTATGGATAGAATACTACAAAGTATATAAGTATTCTATCCAGTACTTGTTGTACATAAATACTCATGGTACAATATTAAAACACAAATCTTCTTCCTGTCCTTGCACTACGGCTGGGTGGGCACTGCATCTCTTCCACTCTCCCCTGTCACACATCAAATTAGCATCTACTCACTCACACAACCAACCATTTCTTCTGAACTCTGCCCCTACTTCTATGTCCGTCCACATTCATACCTTCACATCTTAGTCACATCCACTCTCTTTTCATCTGTCTTGTTCATTGGTATTTTGATCCATACAAAAAGACAGGTCTGATGACCATCTAGTAGATTTTCCCCTTAAGCTTAAGGAGCATCCTTGGGTCACAAGTTGTACCAGGGACCTGTCCCCACTTCATCCATCCTACATAAAGCCTGTTGCTTATATCCTCGTTGATATAGCTGTTGTAAAAGAGTGAACCAAGGTGTCCAAAATCTGAGCAGATTGGTGGGTAAGCCATCTTTTGGCAATTGATGATAAATTAGAGAAGCCTCTGAAGTCAGAACAGGTGTTTGGCTAATCTATGTCACTGTCTCTTGCCATTGTCCACCCCACAGCGGGACGTCAGTGCAGGCCATGATCACCCCCACTCAGAATAAGACTTGGTCATACCTACCTAAAGACCATATGCACTTCTGAATTTTTCGCACAGTTGACGAAGTGCGAATATTGCGTCGTTTGTCCCTCATCCCGGCATAAACCCAAAACTGGTTCTTGGTAACGTCTCTTCTCTCATTTCCCTTTTTTTTAGCAACTCTGTAATAGAGGTCGCCTCTGTTTTCCTAATACATGTTTAAATCATATTTATGTGTACAAAAACAATTTCTAGAATTACAAGAGGTTTAGGTCAAGACTTATTTTTTTTTCTGTATGTCTGAAGGTTATTGTATGATGCTATAATATTGTTATACTCCTATGATTTTGTTGCAGATGCAAATGCTACCTACAATTAGACATCAACTTGGATATAATAAAGTTATTGAAACAAAGAAACCTACACAGAAATCTAGAAAAGCGAAAAAGGCTTATGAGCAACACATGAAGACAGTGGCCTTGTTAGAAACGAATAAGTGACCTACAAACATTCACCATGTTTGTACTATAATAAATATAATGCCGAAAAATATATGAAAAGACATTTTCATTTTTTACGAACTTCAAAAAAAAAGAGGTATGAACCTCTTTTTTTTTCATTTATTTTTTATAGTACCTATGTTCCCCGATTACTCGGCCCTGATCGGCCTGGACCGATTTGGAAAATTACTTCTCAGGTCCCATTTTCATCAGGTCAGGATCTGATGATGGAATTCTGGAAAAATCGAGGAACTCTTCGAATATTAAAGGCACATTTGAAGCGATAGCGTAACTCATAGTATGTTTCTTAATAATTGATAAAAAAAAATGTCATCCAGGTAAACTAAATTGTATAATATTCTTCATTGAAGTCGGATTTCTTTATAGTTTTTAAATATATATTTTTTTATGGTGAGGTAGGTAGGGCCACAGTTACTGGGAGATAATATCTACCACAGCGTTAGTTTGGGTATAACTTTACTACCTATGTATGATAACAATAACATTGTAACTATGTAGGTAGTTTTATGTCTTGAATGGCAAGAAACCCATTCCTGAAATGAATATATATAAAATCCGTCCGTTTGTAATATGCCTCGTCATATTGCAAACGACAATTGCAGAAAATTGTCAACAGCAACTAACATTTACAATTTTACGCATTATTTCTAGCTTCTCTAGTTCTGCCGCTTGCTTTAGTATAGACACAGACCTGCCTCACTCTCTCCTCGTGTACAATCGAATCCTGTAACGCAAGCCTAGTGGTTATCCTTCACGCGGTGCCCCCCGTTTTCGATCTAGTTCCATCAGAAATAGAGTTAACTGAAACCACAGGACGACTTCTGTCGGGATATAGAGGTCATGTCCCGACGGGTTCATCATCGATCACCATTTTTGCCGACCGTTTACAATATGCCGAGGCATATTACAAACGGACGGTGCTTACAATCTAACGCTGACAGATACATATTTATTTACTTATAAAAAAAATTTATTATCATTTGTAAGATCTATATTAGATAGGCTATAAAATATATCATGACTACCTTATACAATTACAATTCTTATATAAATTAATTTTCATAATACATATTTTGTGTGCCTGAAACATTTAACGGGCATCAGAACATTATTAACAGGAGATCAGTGAAAAAAATAATTATTAAAACTAGTGAAGTTCGTATAATTTTGGTAATATATATCACAATAAAACAAATCTAGTCCAAAAATATTTTAATTTACTCATCAAGTCATCAAGTGTTGCATTATACCTACTAATTTATGAAGACCATTTCTCAAATAAAGTGGATGTGCTGAGAAAGGTACGCCACGAGACTCTTACGTCTGAATTGACACCTCTGACGGTACGCGACTTTCTCGAAACAAAATAGTGGTGCGCATCAACTACTTCTATCTGATATGTCAGTCAAGATGAAGAGAGAAGTGCGCCTACATCTCACCTGATTTTCATGTATATGGCCCTAGTTTGAAGCGCACTTCACTTCTCTAAATTCCGGAACACAACAATTAAAAAAATTGTTTGGTGACGTAATTAGGTGAAATGGTGGTACTTAGCCAGGTGGATTTAAACGAAGTCCTAACACCAGCCAATCCAAGCACAATTGTGCCCCCCTGGAGATCAAACTCGGGACCTCTGGATCTGACACCGGTGGGCGGACCACTAGACCAGAGGCGGTTGAAATTATTATAGTTGAATGAATGAATCCGTGGTTCACCTAGGGTTTCCATGCGTAACTTTTAGAACCCGTGGTCCACCCAGGTTTACTATTGGTAATTTCATGTACCCTTGGAACACCCAGTTACATGGGTAATATTTATTTTTCGTTAATAGAGTTGTGTGCAGCCTGTGCCAGTGTTTCATTGACCGAGCGAGCGAAGCGTCTCAGTTTCGAGATTGGCCAAAAATGCATTTTCCGCTGTCGATCGGTTTGTTCTCGCCTACAGGTCGCATTTTTCAACCGATTTTTATGAAAATTGTCACACATTCTCCTTGATTTATTAAACATTTTTAGTCGATGGATTCGGGGGGGAAAAGGTGGGAAGTTTGCTGTAGCGTTATTTATCAAAAAAAGGTAGCCGAGCAGACCCCGTTAACTACCGGCCAATGTCTATCACCACCATTCTCTGAAAGTCAATGGAACGTGTTCTAAACAGTAAACTCCTGGCATACCTAGAGTGTAACGATCTCCTTAGCGATCGTCAGTACGGCTTTCGCCGAAAACGATCCACAGGGATCTTCTAGCGTATGCCACGCACATCTGGAGTGAAGCCATCGAAAGATACGGGGAAGGTATGGCAGTTTCCCTAGACATTTCGAAGGCTTTTGATAGGGTTTGGCACAAGGGTCTCATTAGCAAGCTTTCCTCCTACGGATTACCATCCGACCTTTTACTGTGGATCACAGACTTCCTGAGGGAACGATCGATTCGAGTAGTCATTAGTGGCTGTTCGTCTGATCTATTGGCTATCAATGCCGGGGTACCTCAAGGATCTGTTCTATCAGCAAGCAATGTTATTTTTAGGGACTTATGTTGACACTGAAGCTAGCTAGCTACTGGTCCAAATGGTCTGATATCAATAACATCAACACAACAACAATTATTATCATGATCCTAATACAATACCTACCTTACCTATATATCATTAATTAATTATCATTTTCAGATTTATCCTTTTGTTCGTTTTCATCAAAAGAATCCTTGGGGTTAGTATTCATACCATTGTCATCTTTAGATGTTTCGTTCTGGTTGTACCCGTCGTGATCAGACGCTTCGTTATCCGGAGCAGCAATCTCGCTGTACCCGTCGTGATCAGACGCTTCGTTATCCGGAGCAGTAATCTCGCTGTACCCGTCGTGATCAGACGCTTCGTTATCCGGAGCAGCAATCTCGCTGTACCCGTCGTGATCAGACGCTTCGTTATCCGGAGCAGTAATCTCGCTGTACCCGTCGTGATCAGACGCTTCGTTATCCGGAGCAGCAATCTCGCTGTACCCGTCGTGATCAGACGCTTCGTTATCCGGAGCAGTAATCTCGCTGTACCCGTCGTGATCAGACGCTTCGTTATCCGGAGCAGCAATCTCGCTGTTCCCGTCGTGATCACACGCTTCGTTATCCGGAGCAGCAAATATCTCCTTCTCGACAGTATCGACTTTCACGGGCTCGTATTTAACATCCGGTGTCTCTATAACCGTCGCGTAACAATTCTCCGTTGAATGCGATTGAACGCTGTCAATCGCTAAGTTTTTGAAGTCGTGTTTATGTTCAGCGGGTGGTTTCGACGCGGTGTCGGTGTCGTTCGCGTGTGGATCGGGTACTTTGTGCAAGGTGACGATTTCCTTGTACTTGGAGGACGAGAGCTTCACCGGCCGCTGGAATATCTCGGCGTCGCGGAGTACGGGCGGCGCGGGCGACGCGGCCGCGGTCTGGCTGCAGAGGTACAGCGACTGGTTGATGCTCGCGATGATCGAGTTCGGACTCGGCGAGGATTGCATCACGCTGGGACGTTGGACCGCGACCGGGTCCACGGAACCTGAAATAAACCCAGGACATTAATTTTTACAGCGCAATCCAGCCCCATACTAAGCATGGGAACCAGATGCTTAAATATTTTTGTAAATACATACGTACTATATGATACAACACCCTAACACAGAACGAACATCTATATTCATCACACAAATGTTTGTCCTGGGTACGAATCGAACCCACAGCCTGCAGCGCAGAAGGCAGAGTTACCACCAACTGAGCTATGAGGCTTGTTTATTTCAGTCTTATTTTACAGCCGGGAAACATAATTATCTTGTCCGGTACCCAATGCACCACATAGAAAAAATATTCTACCTACATATATTTAGTCTTAATTCTAGTTTAATATGAATATTAATTTAAGATTTAATCACATTTTATTGTAAGTGTAGGTAGTTTGTAGGCGAAATAAACTATTATTATTATATTATTGCTAAATAAATACAACGAACACACAACAAGAATTAAACAGTTAAAAGGGTAGCCGTCAGCAGTATTCTGCGTAAGTAAAGGTCTACGCAGGGCTGGTTTTCAGAGGACCCCAAATAAAAGGCTCGAGCTTCGATGTTAGTCGAGCATGGCCGCAAAATAAAATAGCGGTTTAAAAAATTCAAATATCTAAAAGAGCCGTTTAAGTAAATTTTTTAACATAAAATAGGTATAAATATTAAAGAATACCATTGGCTACAATGTGTGTGAGTGTATTATGGCATGTATGTGTGTAAACTGAATGTTTAATTGTACGTTTTATTTCAGTCTTCTCGGGTTGTACCTTGCGCTTGGAACTTGGGGAGGGACCTCTGGAACCACGAACCACTCGAGCACAGAGGCGGGTTGTACCTTGCGGTTGGAACTTGGCGAGGGAGCACTGGAACCACGAACCACTCGAGCACAGAGGCGGGTTGTACCTTGCGGTTGGAACTTGGCGAGGGAGCACTGGAACCACGAACCACTCGAGCACAGAGGCGGGTTGTACCTTGCGGTTGGAACTTGGGGAGGGACCTCTGGAACCACGAACCACTCGAGCACAGAGGCGGGTAGTACCTTGCGGTTGGAACTTGGCGAGGGAGCACTGGAACCACGAACCACTCGAGCACAGAGGCGGGTTGTACCTTGCGGTTGGAACTTGGCGAGGGAGCACTGGAACCACGAACCACTCGAGCACAGAGGCGGGTTGTACCTTGCGGTTGGTACTTGGCGAGGGAGCACTGGAACCACGAACCACTCGAGCACAGAGGCGGGTAGTACCTTGCGGTTGGAACTTGGCGAGGGAGCACTGGAACCACGAACTACTCGAGCACAGAAGCGGGTTGTACCTTGCGGTTGGAACTTGGCGAGGGAGCACTGGAACCACGAACCACTCGAGCACAGAGGCGGGTAGTACCTTGCGGTTGGAACTTGGCGAGGGAGCACTGGAACCACGAACCACTCGAGCACAGAAGCGGGTTGTACCTTGCGGTTGGAACTTGGCGAGGGAGCACTGGAAT
Source organism: Venusia cambrica (assembly GCA_951394065.1). Classification (NCBI taxonomy): domain Eukaryota; kingdom Metazoa; phylum Arthropoda; class Insecta; order Lepidoptera; family Geometridae; genus Venusia; species Venusia cambrica. The sequence goes on from OX596054.1 coordinate 9,586,440, forward strand.
CACGAAACACTCGAGCACAGAGGCGGGTTGTACCTTGCGGTTGGTACTTGGCGAGGAGTGCGAACACCTGCTTGATGCGGTCGATGTTGAGCTGCGCCGCCTTGCTGTGGTCGACGATGGGCATGGGGTAGTCGCGCCCGACGATGCACCCGGCCGCCTCTTGCACCGCCTCGGGCGCCATCCACGGCTCGTGGATGTACCGCGTCGGCATATTCGTCAGAACTGGGAGGTATCGCCTGGAATATTGACATTTACAAACTTACAACACCATACAATTTAACAAGCCTCACAGCTCAGTTGGTAGAAACTCTGCCTTCTGCGCTGTAGGTTGTGGGTTCGATTCCCACCCAGAACAAACATTTGTGTGATGAATATAGATGTTTGTTCTGTGTTTGGGTGTTTTATCATATAGTACGTATGTATTCACTGAAGTATTTAAGTATTCTATCCGTAATCTAGTTCCCATATTACAAGCTATGCTTAGTTTGGGGCTAGATGTAATATTAATTACAGGACGTTAATTTCACACAGCACCGTGTATTAATATACCACAGAACACATGATAGAGGTTAGAAAGGCCATCTAGAAACATTTGTTCTAGTACCGCTGTGGCAGGCTACACACACTCACGTAGCATGTCATATTAACAACACATATAACACTTATCATTCATTGGTCGAGTTTCCGATAATCGAAGTCATTGACAATAAACCTTTATGTCGACCTGGTTATGGATGTCTTTGACAGTTTGTAGAATCGTGCAATCTTTGATGCTACCACCTTGTGAAAACTGCATACTAATCGTGCAGTTACCATAGTATCGTGAGGCTACCGAAATTCGCAAAATAGAGAATAAATAATATTCACATAAACGAATAATTCTATAGTGTGTGCTTAATATTTCGTTTAATAATTATTAATAGACAGTTAGTGGATTGTATAAAAATTATAAAATAACTGATATAATATAAATTGCAATACATTTTAGCTGGTATCCCGGCGATAGAGATGTACCCGTATTCATCGATAAAAATAACTTTAGCATTGATACTCAAAATTAAGCATGTGGCTCAAAGTAATATCTTACACAATTACCGATCCATCTACCAAGCGTGGAGATTTTTCTCTATATTTTTATCACGGGTTACATAATAAAATACAGTTAGCGACTCCGTTGCTAGCGCCGGCCGCTTGCAGAACAATTCATAATATGTGGTCACATGACGTCACGATCTACACAACAAAATTTTACTTACATTTAAGTATATCGTGACCATTCTATCGCATAATGAACTATTAAGTGATCAGAGAGAATCAGGGCTTGAATTTATAACATTTTTCTGTAAACATATTAAGCAAATTATCAAATAAAATAGCGCCGTATAGTCACCCTCCATATTTAGTAGGGTCAGAGCCACTAGTATACGTAGGGTGAGCCCGGAATCTCGATGGTTGCTCTGGCAAGAATGGGGTATCCAAGTGAACCAGCCTTTCTAGAAAATGCTTTGTTCAGCAGTGGGCTCATGTGGGCTGAAATTGGTGCAAGTGATTCTAGTTAGTAAGTGATTGAAATTCTTTCTACTCTTGCCTAAGTCTGTCGCCATAACAACAAAAAGCCTTATTATAGCTTAAAAGCCAGGTGAAATGAAGGTCAAAAGCTTCTCCGTCATACAATCATAATTATGTTTATTTATTTCAATTTAAAACAAGATTTCGCCACAGGAAAAATTTCGGCTAACTTATATGTTTATCCTTACTGAAATGTTTGGCAGTAAGGTTTCATTTATTTCAACTTTTTACTTGTTACTTCTTATGCTTACGAAATACATGGTTTTCGTGGAATTTAAAAGTTTGTGTACCGATAGCTTTTGAATGGGTTCACTTTACGTGTTTACGAAAACATAAAAAAGCAAGATTTTTATTGCGAAAATACTTATAAAACTCAAAAAAGTTATTGCGAAAGAGTTTAAAGTTAGTTGTGAAACATGGGTCGAATGAGTCATAACGCTAAAACGCGAATATTGCTGAAATGGTGAAATAAGTGATGTTGTAGATAGCGAGAATATTGGTCAGGAACTGTTTTACAACGAAATGATTAACTTCTGTTCTGAAACTGGATTTGCACTGACATAAAAAAGTTAAGTGTCGTACTAATACGTACGTTAGTTTGGCTCATGGGTGTAGGCGCTGGCTAGACCATTGTATCGTTTCGGACTCGGCTTGGCAAACCATTCTTAAAGTTAATGTTAGAGAGGATGTTTATGTGTCAGATCATCTGCCTCTTGTTGTGAAATGTGATTTAAACTTTGTAAGACCGAAGCTGCTGACTCGTGACGTGCATCGTAATACGGTTTTATGAGGCGAAAGAGATGGTACACAAATAGCTAAATACCACGAACTATGTCACAACAGGCTTCGTGAAATTGATTTCCCCTCAGATTTCGCTGATTGCAGTCACGGATCGTGCAGCTTGGGGGAGCATAAGATCGTGTCAGACAAGCTTTATAATAGTATTGTGAGTGCCATAAGTGACGCGGCTAGCAATTCAAGTGAGTCAAGTAGCAATCGTCCAGCTGTAGGAAGGATATACGATCATATGAACGAGTCTCGTAAAATATTCAAAAGTAGATTAAAATAGTGTCAACGCAACCAAGATCAGCTCAAGATGGACATATTATTTAAGCATAGATCAGCAAAAATTTTTGGCAAATTTTGGAAGGCAACGAGAAAGCTTGATCTTAGATTAATGTAGATGGGAATAGTGAACCTGCTGATATTTCAACTATGTTCAAGGAGCGTTTTAAAGTGCATTCGCCACTTGGCCCTTCGGCTTCTATCAAAAGTCTTAAATCCGGAGGTCTGGTGGATGTGCCACTGGTGCACTAAGCAGTGCTGCTAAGCAGATAAGGGATGCCCTAAAGAAAATGAGCGGTGGCAAATCTCCCGGGCATGATGGTATAAGTGTAGAGCGTTTGAGGCATGCGGGGGTTCACTTACCGAGAGTCCTGGCTCTGTTCTTCACAATGTGCATGAGTCACTCGTACTTACCAAGTGATTTAATGGAAACTATAGTTGTGCCTATTGTGAAGAACAGAACTGCGGATATCTCAGACAAGAATAATTATCGCCCGATTTCTTTAGCAACAACGATTGCCAAGATGTTGGACAGCGTGCTAAATTCTTGTCTGGAAAAATATTCCAATATCCATGACGCACAGTTCGGATTCCGATCGTTGGAAAATGACGCTACACAATAGTTATTCGAGGTCCCGGGGTTCGATCCCTCATGGGGATCACAATATTGTGCTTGATTTGGTTGGTGTAAGTTCACATGGTTAGCTACCACCACATCTTACCTTTGTCGCCATAACAACATATCTTAAAAATTGTTGTGCTTAGGTATTTAGAGATAAGATAGTCAGTCCCTCAGTTTATTGAGAATTCCGGGTGAAGTGCGCTTCCGCCTTTGGCCTTATCATAAATTGAAAATCAGGTGATGTAGGCCAATCAACTCCACGTCGAACAAAAAAAATTTTTAGGCCATCTGTGATTTAGGCTGCTGAATATTTAGGTTTGATAACTATGAGCTTTAAAACCAGAGACCATTATATTTGCCTCTCCTTCGACCCTCGGCCGAATCAGCCACCGCACCAGCCGTAATAGGCATAGGCAGATAGTATGGCCCAAGGGTGTCGACGCAGGTAGCTTCCCACACCAAAAACCTGGCCATTTTATTTCTATTTTATTGTTACTGAGTAAGATACCATGTATGCACATGGTATCTTACTCAGGGAATTCATCAATTTAACTTAGTATGTGTGTATGCACCACTAATATTTAATTACTAAAAAATACACTAGTATGTACTGCCTTTACAGATGATATCAACTAGGTATACCCTAAGTATACCTAGGGTATACTAAGTATACCTCATTGAAATGAGTTTATAAGGGGAAGTTTGAAAGTGGCACCAGTTGTAGAAAAGTTGAGGAGTGCTAGGTTGGCATGGTATGGGCATGTAATGAGGAGGGATAGTAGTCATTTGACCAAAAGGATTATGAATTTGAGCGTGGATGGACATGCGAGCAAGGGAAGGCCGAAAAAGAGATGGATGGATTGTGTGAAAGAGGACATGGGTATGAAAGGTGTAGATGCAGAGTTGACGGTTGATAGGAGTGAGTGGAAGAAGAGAACATGTTGTGCCGACCCCACCTAGCGTGGGATAAGGGCAGGAGAATGATGATGACTAAGTATACCTAGGGTATGGAAGGTTTTTATTATTTACGTACATTAGGTAGGTATGTGTACTTGGGGGAACTGCTTCTATGATTTTATGACGAATTTCTGGAAACTATAGAATTTAATAACTTTGTTACCTTAAAGTAAACAAGACTGTACTACAATACCCGGGTCTAAACAACAATGCTACAATTTTGTGAAATTGTGAAAATATAAAATTATCCATTACTTACTGAAAAAGGCACAATAGTACATTTTTTGTGCGGGATGGCTCCTAATTTTAAATATCGTTTGCCTGATTTTTTTATCATGAAATCATTTTCCGCAAAGTGTTGTGAGCATATTGTAAAAGATGATCTAGGTATCCATTCAACTCTGCCCGTTGCCTCAATCCACTTTTTTTTATATTTACATCTTTTGGGAAACTGAAAATATATTTTTGGCGTTTAACTAAGCGTTGAGAACTTCAACATACAAATAAAATGAAATTCTAAGAAGAACTTAATTACTAATACAGTTAGATAACTTGTGTCAATAAAATATGATGAAACAAAAACGGACAAATTTTATCGACATGACACGCGTAATGTTTGATTGCACGAATCTCGAGCAACACTAGTCGATGCGCGAGCGTCTTGCCCATTACTACTAAATCGTAGTGCAAACAATACCTTAATCGCTGTGAACACTGATACACTGCGCGGTCGACAATGTAAAAATAATGTGGTATCCATGCATAGTAAGCAATGTACAAAATTACATCTGTTTGCGATTGTATCGTTTTCGTCTGTAAACTACATAATACTTTTATTAAAATTAAATAATAAATAACTACAAAATTTACTTATTTCCCAATAAAAAAAAAACAATAAAAAGTACAATTAAACTAACTATGTACAAAGGAATCAGTCAGATTACCTAAGGACCGTAACAAACGGCCTATAGGTAACTCAACTGTTCCATACCAGTACCAGACGGAAGCGTGCCCTGCAAAATTAATTAGAATAAAATAAAACATTGATTATTATAGTCTTTCATTCGTAATTCTCACAAAACCTCAGGCATACCAACATAATCTTCTTGCACCCATCGGCAAAGATATCACAGTCCGGATTCTGGTCTAGAAGTCGTATTGTGAAGTACTGAGAGGCGAGGATTCGAGGCGGTGGAGAATTGGCACGAGCAACTGTACGACTAAAACACCATCGAACAGGTCCAGAGATAATACCTGATGAAGTCTCCGTTGGGGTCGGTCTTCCGTCCGAAGCGAACGGGACAGTAGCAGTGGAAGAACTGCTGGAAGAAGGAAGAGCATGACAGCCACATCCACATCCCCGCGTTCACCGACCAGTCCGCGTCCAGCAAGAGCTCGTCGAACACCTGGCGAATATCAAACCATTTTTATTTTTTTATTTTATTGTATGGCGATGTTAAACGCAGTAAAGGTTTAGTAGTTTTTTTTTTATTGTACGACGGGAAGCTCTTGGTCTTCATCTCACCTGGTAACAAGTTAAGATTGAAGGAGGCGCACTTCACCCGGAATCTTCAACAAAGGAACTGGCTGTCTTACCTCTGAATGCCCGAAATAAATGATAAATTAATCGGTGGTAGGACATTGTTAAAATCCGCCTGGCTAGCTACCACCATCTAACCTAATTCTGTCGCCATAATAAGAATTCTTAAATTGTTGTGTTCCGGTATTTAGAGGTAAGATAGCCAGTTCCTCAGTTTGTTGATCATTCCCGGTGAAGTGCGCTTCCACCTTAGGCTTTATCATAACTTCCCCATAGAACAAAATAAAACGAAAATATGATAATAATAAATATTACAGGACATTCATTTCACACAGCGCCAATGCATCAAAAATGGATTTACGAAACTAAAAGAGGCGCGCGGCCGCCAGGTGTCACCACTGAGACCGGAAATACGTACCGGCTTTACCAACTATTCGACGGAAACGGATATGCCTTCTCATTATGTTAGCTTCCAGTGACGGTCAAGTCATTTTAATAAGTATTTAGGTTTATGATGTAGGTAACACTTGTAATGTTATCAAAATATTATAAACACTGTATACCTAAATGTTAAATATCATCAAAAAATTAACCAGCCCGAGGTTCTTGTCTTCCTCCTTGTGTGCTGGTCGCGATTCCGATCAGGCGGTAGATTTGACGTTTCAAAATGATCCTAAAAATCTTAATGAATAAAAATATTTGACTGACTTTGACCAACTGAGCTATGAGGCTTGTCAACTTGACCAGTTGTGTGGACTCTGTGTACCTTCATGCCCTCCTCCCAAGAGATCCACAGATCGCCGCGGGTGAGGAAGCAGGCCACGGCATGCCTCGCCAGGTGGTGGATCCATCCCTCCTCACGAAGCTGCACCATCACGGCGTCGATCCACGGGAAGCCGGTCTGACCCTGCAACACCACATAAAGAGGCTGTTTGAGACTCCAGCAGAGGATAATAATAATAATAAGGGATAAATATCTGATCTGGATCATATATTAATTGATATAGTCATCCCAAACACGCATAATATACAGAACACAATTACAGAGAAACTCACAAAATACGTAGACTTAAAGGACCAGATCCTGCGCATGTGGCGACTAGAAAAAGTCACAATTGTACCCATCGTATTATCCACTACAGGCGTTATACCTAAGCAATTATTTAATTCCCTTCTAATCCTAAATCTTCCAAAGCATACTTTTGGCAGTAATTTTAAACACTTGTCGAATAGTCAGAATGTTTCTAAATACTGACTCGCCTACGTTTGACACTCCTCAACCTAATAATGTGTCCGTTCAAAACACCAGAACGGAGGAGCACTGGCCAGTGTACCTCTGTATTTTTCCGGCCTCGAGCCGAGATGATGAAATTCTATAAGTACAGGTATATCAGGTCTTACATATAATAATAAAGTTTCACTGTACTTTACCACTTGTCGTACAAATATATATTTTGTATTTACAATTCTAGTCAGGCTTTATAAATACAATGAAAATTGGAATATAAATTAAACTTTTAAATATAAATTACCAATTAAAAATGTTATTATGCCAATATGAATTAAAAATAATAATAGAAATGCAGACTATTTTAAAATGTATAGTTAAAATAATCGTCAACTGTATAAAAACATCTATCGCAGAGCCATTTATTTATTTTTATATACTTATAGTGATAAAATTTATTATTATTAAGTTGAGTAAATGGAACTCACCAGAAAGGATCATACCAGAGAAGGACAGCTTCCTTCCATCTTACCTAAGTCTGTCACCATAATGACAATTCTAAATGGTTGTGTTCCGACATTTAGAGGTATGATTACAAGCTTTGTTTAGTTTGGGACTAGAGGGCTATGTGTGAAATTAATGTACTGTAAAAAAACCTATGGGAACTAGATTACGGATAAAATACTTACATTACATACACATACACGTTGCATCATTATAGTACGTAAGTATGTATTACAAAAAAATAATTTAAGTATTCTATCCGTAATCTAGTTCCCATATTACAAGCTATGCTTAGTTTGGGGCTAGATTGCGGTGTATGAAATTAATATCTTGTAACCTTTATTTATTTACACATTTTTTTTTGTAAATACACACTTATCTTGTCATACAATACAATACCAATTTATTAATGAATGATTTATTAAGATTTATATTAAATTACTTACATTTCCCCATTTAGCCAGAGCCTCTGGATTTTTCTCCCAAGGTATCTGAACGCATATCGGATTACCCTCCATATGATCGAAGTTAGGGTTCCTTGTCGCAGCGCAATAGAAGAACTCCCGCCACAGTATCTGTCCGTGCAAAGACAACGGCGGACAAACTTTCTTCACGCGCTTGTAGAGCTCGGTCAGCTGGTAATAAAACAGTCGCGTTGATAAGCAACCGAATCTGAAATAATAGGAGATTAGTACATTTTAGAGCTTATAAGCCATTTGAGCTGCGTCGAAATAAAAATAAATAAAACTTTAGTCTGTTTTTAAATTCGAGTACCAAAAACGTAGTATAATTAATATTTTTTTGTAGTAGGGAACTATGCTACGCCAAAAGAATAGGCAAGAATTTTGATTCTAGCAGAGACTTTTAAAACCACTAAAATACACGATTTTGGCATAAATTACTGACAATATAAAAAATCTGTCAAAAATATTATTAAATTGATGTGCTACATCTTTCCTCTCGCTTTCCATTTATCTGTGGGAGGGATTTCGTGAAAAGGGACGGAAGTGTGTAACAGGAAGCGCTTTTGATTTAACCAACGAGCGCGCGCGGTTGAATTTGCCCGTCGGATGGTTTCCCACCCATTTTCCGAGAGGTTGGTACCGTCAGCCAACAGTGTGTGTGTCACTAGAAAGAGAAAGGGAGATAAAGAAGTAGATCTAGTCTGTGGCTCGGGATATTGTGTTCGGGAGATAAAATTATCTCCCGAATTAATATGTTGCTTATTAGCAAGGTGAGATGTCAGATGTTACACATCAAATGCGACTTCTGTAAGGCGCACTCGTATTTTTTGGTAAACATTTTGTGGTAGGTACTTGTCACAGTTACATTCTTAGGTTAATTTGTAATGAGTTATGAGTTAATTGTTTTAATTGCTTAGTATTGTTATACTCTTTGAATTAGGTGCTTTTCTTTTGGTGGTTGCATTTGATTTCACTGGGTGAATGGGTGCCGTGCTTCAGAGCATGTTAAGTGGTCCGGGTTTTTGATACATCCATGTCAGACGGCCATGCTCGCTGATTTCCCACCGGCTAATCACTAGAAAGAGAGAGAAAACTCGAGTTACGTCACTAGTCTCACCTGAGATAGGGCGACAGGCCGGTCTGACTGGCGAGCAGCGACTGCGGCGTCATCTTTGGCCGCCCGAAAGCCGCCACCCAGGCCTTGCGTTCGAGGTGGCGCGTCAGTCGCGCCAGCGCTTCGCTCTCGCCACCGATCCACACTGCCGGCTTTAGATCATCCGTGTCGAAGCCTACAACAACAGGTCAACTAAACAAATTTAGACATAGCACTTTCACGGTAAACAAGCTGAAGGCGCATATCCCTCACTTATAGTACGACGGGGAAGCGCTTGGTCTTCATCTCACCTGGTTTCGTTGGAAGGTGGAAGCGCACCGCACCCGGAATCTTCAATAGTCTGAGGAACTGGCTATCTTAGCTCTAAATGCCGGAGCACAACTGTTGTTATGACGACAGACTTAGGTAAGATGGTGGGAGCTAGGCCACGCGGGCGAATCACTAGACCACAGAGACTGGAACTGGTGATACGAATGATGTGAACTGACCGAGCTCCTCCAGCGTGGGTACTCCGTAGTGGTCGTCGTGGTCGTCTGCGATCGGCGTGACAACTCCGTTGAGCGTGTCGCGGCTGATGGCGGGCTCGGCCGGCGGCGGCGGCGGCATGCCTGCGATCAGAGCTTGAAACTGGTGGTACGTCAGCGGAGCCTTGCCGCCGTTGCGCTCTATTATACTAAAACAGAGAGATTCGGAGCATCACGAATTGAGCTGTGTGGCCAAGTGGGTATGGGCCCGCCTTCCGATCCGGAGGTTGTGGGTCCAAATCCAGTCCACCTATGGACTTTTCACATCGTAGTTTCACAAGGTAGCCGGCATGTCCCCAGGACCCAAAATCCTAATGGCATTAACTAGGGCTAGTATTTCGCTAAGCGACGATATGCCTGTCTTGCAACCTGTCACACCTAGAATGCTAGATTGCGAACCGTGGGCATGTGCCGAACATAAGTATGGACCTGCTGGTGACTACTGCCTAAGTAGCTGATCCTCATAAGATCCACGCTCTGACTAGTCAGAGGTGAATGCTCGTGGGGAAAAAGTCGGCAGTCCGTTATTTTTTACTATGAATAGATAAAAAAAGAAGAATGCGGCTTGACCCGCGGTACCTGGATAATAAAAAGCCTGTAAGTAACTCTAAAACGATTTTTAAGCAAAATGACGGTTCAGTCATTTCGATCATGAAGTGATTGTACGGCCATCTGGAAAAAGAACGAGGTTGCCACACTCCTGAACCGCTTCAGAAACTTACGTGTCTAGTTTATAGAGGGTGTGCGACACTCGCGAGATGACCTTGATGCCGACTTCGCGGCACTTGGACATCACGTTGTGGTCGCGCACGCGGCCGTACGGCTCCGGGTCCTCTTCAAAGGTGAGCACGGTGGTGCCCCACTCTTTGAACAGCTTCGGCAGCGCATCGGTCGGCTGCCCGCGGATCACGAACAGGCGCGAGTCCAGCCGTCGTAAGCTCGCGTCGAGATCTTCCAGGCATTGTAACAGGAACCTATACGATATACGACCTATTTTAGCGAAGCCTATGAACTGATTATCTTACCTCTAAATGTCGGAACAGAACAATATCGAATCGTTGATATGGGTACGACAATATTTAAAATGTTCAGCCATTAGGGTGTCCGTGCCATGCCATCAGCTGCGTTACCACGAAAAAGCGAACGTTTTTTTAAGCCGATGACGATTTAATTTAAGTTCATCACGAACAGAAAATACAGCAAAAGAGGTTTTAATATATTAACTTACGCATAGTCTGAACGAATACTTTTCCACAAAAACTATAAAAAAAATTAGATGTTCTTTAATGCAGAACTTATTTTTTTTTAAATCGAGCACGTAACTCCTTATTTGACTTTTCGATAAATCTCATGGTTTCAGACTTGGCCTGAGTGGCCCTGGAAAAAACCTCTGTATATAGTTACACGCCAGATTTCCACAGCCCTTTAGTGGAATGAGACATTATATGATGGACATTATTTGTTGAACGGGTTTAGAGGCCAACTGTGAAATGTGAATTTTCCAAATGGCATACCTACATCTTCCAAGTAAAAGGTGTAGTGTGTGTAGTGACATGTATGGATTCGTATTCTTGGGAGACTAGTCACATCCAACTGAAACTTCTTCAACAGCCCACAGCTGGACAGCGACTCTTCCAAAACAAGAGGATCTAACCATAATACATTTTTAAATGATAATTACCAAAAAACAATTTCAACATGCCTCGCATGTATGTGAAGCGTATCTTTTCGAAGTAACTTACCTCCATTTATTGATCCCGACGTTAGTAGAGCTGGCAAACCAGGGGTCAATTAAGAAGACGCATCGGAACGTAGCAGCGTTGACGAGTCCCTCTCTCAGTGAGGGGTTGTCGTGGAGTCGCAGGCCCTTCCTGAACCAGTGGACGGTGTGCTGGCCACGTGCGGGGGCCGGAGCAGCCACAACCGGAGTCATCGTCGGAGTGCGCACACTCGTCGTCGTCCTCGTTTCAGCTCCAGCAGACATCTTTTACCGGATCACCGCCATTTTATCTGTTGTGCACAAGTACCTTATCATGTTTTAACAGCCATTGTAGGCGAGAAAATAACTAAACATAATCTGAAAATCTATTGTACAGAGGTGATGTAGCATCCTCGCTTAATTCATCTCTCAATATGTCCTTGCTAGATTCTTTAGAAAACTTGTCATAACTAAATATTTTTTATATTTAGTTTAGGAAAACTTACAGCTAAACATACATAGTAGTAAATTAAATAGTGTATGTAGCTATAGATGCTACATCCAAGAAGGCCAATAAAAAAATTCCACATATAGATAAATGAAGTGAATTGGTAATAAATAAACAGACAGTAGATGACAGATATAAAATAATAATATATATATAGATATAAATATATACTAATGAAAATAAAAGCAATAAATTAAAGTATGCACATACATAAAAAACACACACAACAAAGATGGGCCTCTAATCTTATGTGTTATAGTACTTATCACTAAGTAAGCGTTTAAGCTTACTTGTTTTTGTATTGAATAGATTTATATCTAAATTACCCTTAGCCAATTAATTAAACGAGCTACCAGCTCTCAACAAATATGAATTTTGACTATAATTAGTCCTAACTATTGGAACAAAAAGAGTATTAGGGGGTAAGTAAGTAAGTAAGTAAGTAAGGTAAGTTATGTATATTCCAATCACCTTAGGAGCAGATTGGACACGTAGAGTTGCTTGTCGAGTGGAGGCCACGCGACTAATGAGCTCCTCGAAACTGATCTCACGGACCACAGAATAAAAATAGAACTTGCCCTCCAAGTTCAGTCACATTGGAAATCATGCCGGATTTTTTCCATTAAAACTTCAAAGATTGAAATGAAGCCTTTTAAAAGCTTCGAAAGTTCAAATAAAGAAAGGGTAACAATTTTCTGGTGTTGTAATGTAGTACCTAGCTAACTCTACCTACCTATTTACCATGTGACATTTAAATGTTTGCCCATAAATTCTAGGGTAGGTAGGAGGTACCTACCTACCTACTAGGGCTGCAATTTAAAAAATGATAGGTAGGTATTCTATTCTTTGAATAAAACGATTTTGATGATTTTCAAAAATTCTTAGTCATTAGAGTTAGACCTACAATCTCAGTGCTGTTTAGACGTTCAATTCATTTTTGCAATGAATTGTGAGCGCTGAGATTTACAGGGAGAGTTTTTTTCCAGGGCCATTGAGGCCAAGTCTGAAACCGTGAGAGTTATCGAAAAGTAATGTTAGGAGTTACGTGCTCGATTTAAAAAAAAAAGTTCTGCATTTAAAAAAACTATTTTTTTTTATTGTTTTCTTAGAAAAGTGAGATTTTGGAAAAAATAATTGCATATTTGAGTTCTTTGTTTGATAATAAAATTAGCAATGTATGATTAGAACTATGTGCCCAAAGTTGTTGGAACACTTTCAAAAATTTATCGATGCCCTTCTTGAAAAAGTCTGCTGGACGGGAGGCAACAAACTCTTCGAAGGGATTTTGTACTGCCTCTGGATTGAATTTTTTCCCGATAAGAAGTTGCCCAATATCTGGAAAAAGTAGAAGTCGGTAGGCGCAAAGTCTGGTGAGTACGGCGGATGACGGAGCTTCCAGTCCCAGCTCTTGTGCAGTGTGAGATCGCGCGTTGTCGTGCAGCAGTAACGGGGATGATCGATTCACCAAAGCTGGTTGGCGTTGTGCGAGTTTCTCCACCATTGTGTTCAGTTCTTCACAGTACATAGCTGCAGTAATGCTCGTCCCGTTTGGTAAGAAGCTGTGATGAATCACACCAGTGCTAGACCACCAAACAGTGACCATCACTTTTTTAGTTGTAATTTTTCGTCTAGGGCATTTTTTAGGTTCTGAATCAGGATCTAACCAACTCGATGAGCGCTTACGATTGTCGAAAAGAATCTATTTTTCATCGCAGGTAACAATGCGATTCAATTTCCAGCACGGAAGTGTGTAAACCAATAACGGGTTGTGCGTTCGTCTGTAGTGTTTGTAACGGCACGCAACATTAATGACGTATACGGCGGTATACGTCATTAATGTTGCGTGCCGTTTGTGCCGCGTTGCTACGCCATCGGTACTCATATACCATAATCCATGTATCCATGATGACGAAACAGACCCAAATGGGATGAAAACATAACGCTAATCAGGGGCCGTACCATGAAGTCTTATTGCGATTTTATTTGACGACCTAAACTGAGCTGAATTGCTATTTCGTACCACGACGTCGCATTAGCGTGTCAGTGTAGGTTCAGTTCTAAACGAGCGACTCAGCTGAGAGTTTAATCCCAACAATGATTTCATCCTCTTTACTAAAAAAAAAATATAACTGCTGATTTAATTTCAGAACGTAGGTAGTCTATAAAAACGTTAACAGAGACAAAATGTAGTTTTTTCAACGATTCAAACGCTAACCTGTTTTAGACGTCATGGTACCAAATTGAGCGATCCAGTTTAGGACCCTACACTGAACTGCATCGGAAATGAGTGGCGTCTAATTATATGATGGTAGGCCACCAGTAAACGAAAGACTGATTTTGAAAATCGAATGTCATGTTTTAAAAATAAAATTAATTTGAAATTATAATTCATAGACCTTCAGATATTTTTTATTCAAAATGACCAGTACTACCAAACGGCAAGTTCATAGGTGAAGACCTAATATAATACAAAATATTTTTTGAATGAAAAGATATGATATTTTGAGCTGAGTTGAGGGACCAATCCCATAAAATTTTATCAAAATCAGTCCGATAGTTTGGCTTTAAAATCAATTGTATTTGTCTTCGTTCCCATCATTGCGTTGATATTTCCCAGAATCCCGTATTATTGCACCCTCACACGACTCTTGAACAGCGAAAAACAGATAAAAAAATTTTTTTTTAATAAAAATGGAACTGACTTCACCACTAAAAACTTAAAAATACAGCGATGCCATACAATAACCATGTTGTGCTTGGCAATTCAGCACCAACTTCAAATGATATGAACTTATCCTCAGAGTTATGATATGTTGATGGCATGTAGGATCTCGACTCATTAGTTGGTTTTCCCAGGAAACTGGTTCTTTTCAACCGCCTTGGATTCTCAAATAGTGCTCTTGAGTGGATTGACATGGGCCAAGAATTAACTTTGTTGTACTCCCAGCTTAATGTTGTAGAATGCTAAATTTGATATCTGTTTTACCTGGAAGATTCTGACCAACAGGTATTAAGTAGTTGGTGAGCTGAAGATGTGAGGTACCTAATTGTCTTTTTATTTTGCAGGTAAACAATACTCTGTCAGATACTTGCTTAGACATCAAGGAATGCAGTGGAGTTGTATATTGCTTTAGTTCCAGGCTTTCCCTGCGATACATCCTCCAAAAACCCCTTAGTTTTCAAGTAATACCAAAGCTATATATTGTTTGATAATAAACTAAAAAAGTAAAGGTTCCCACCTAGTTCATTACCTAGGTACTACATTACATACCTATGTTTTCATAAGCTACCATACAACACAAATATGTAGGTAGGTAGGTACTCAGTCTGGAATGTGAATCCTTAATTTGATGTTAGCTTTGTTGTAAGTTTTACCCTGTTTAGTTTTGAGCTATGTATTTTGTTAAATAAATATTTTATTAGTTTATTGTAAGTACCTACTTCACCTAAAAAGTAACAAAAATACAGAAAACAAGAAATTATTTACAATCTCTTTACAGTTACAGTTACAAGTCTTATTATCACTGAGAGTGAAATATCTCTTGCAGAAATCTTATTTTGAAGAAAAATATAATAAAGAAGAACAAACAACGAATGAGGCTTACCAGTATTCAATAAATCCACTATGAACCACACTCCAACTATTTGACTTAGGAAAAATACTTGTTTTAGCCAAATACCTACATAGCAGCACTTAGCACATTAATATTGCATTTACCTACCTAATAATTTATCACTCAATGCATAGGTACAGTCCTAGTCCCTACCTATATTATTATTCTCAAAAGTGGTAGGACCTAAATAGCTTAGACGCGCGTAAGCCATACAAACAAGTAGGTATGCGGTTGTTTGAATTGAATCGAGTTACGATTACGAAGTGAAGTAAAGACTGTCGATCGTACGTAGGTACGTAGGTCGGCTGTCGAGTTGAAATCCACGCCGCATGCAATGCAACGTGACCAGACCACGAGCAAGCAACGTGACCAAAAATAATTGTTTTCTAAGTAGGTAGATAGGTACCAGTAAGTTTGCAAGTTTCTCAATTAAGTATGTATTTAGGTCATTGCTTTAAAAATACCTAATATACCTAGCTAGGTATACATTATTTTTAAAGCAAGGTAGGTAGGTAGCTACATTATCAACCCGCCTAGCGCCAGAATTTCAAGTTCCTCCCACCTATCAATCACTGAAAAACATACTTACTTAGGTACTGTACTAAGCATAGAATACTAATATTAGTATTACCTACCTAGTAGTACGCACAGGCACAAGCTGAAATGAAAAGTAGCTCAATCAAGCAATCAACTTAACTCAAGCTATAAAAAAAAAAATACTCCTTGTACATTAGTACGTTGTTACTAATATTTAATCTGTGGTTACGAACAACAACAAGTAGGTAGGTAGTGTACAACCTGTCTGTTCTTTTATACATACTCGTTGTAGGTATCTCGGTAAAGTACATTTTACCTCTAATATATATATACCCTCAGATCAAGTCTGTGCCTAACCATAACGCCCTATAGCATTCGCGTTTTGATGTAACATTACTTTTGTCTCGTTTTTTCTACACTGGATAGATAGTGACAAAAGTAAAGTAATATTAAAACAAAAGCTATTAGAGGTTGTGGTATCGGAGCGGAGGTACCCCCTCTGAGACCTATATCCTTTACCTACCAAAAGTACCATGTTTCATGGCAGATTAAGTTCCTCTACCTCAATCACTTGATCACTAGCCATTCGAATAGTACGAACATAAAAAAACTTCTGGTGGCACTCCGGGTTTGCCGACAGAAGAGAAAACTTAAAGTCTCAAGAAAGATAAGATCACTTTGCCGAAGAGAATTGTTGGCACTTGCATCTCAATGTTGTCGCGTTGGCCGTTAGTCGCGATTTATAGGGTTTTTTTGCATTTGAGGGTTGCTTTTGCAACACAACTGGCACATCACAAAGACTTCATATAACTATCTTAGAACTGATGATTATTGTATGATTTGATAAGTATCTAGGATTGGGCGATGTGGTCGTATACCTACCATAGCGACAAAGCCAAAAAAAATTTTTTTGTTGTTCTAAATAATAAAAGAAATAAAAAAAGAACTGACGTTGATAGATATCTGTCACGGCTGTCAACTGTCTGTCTATAGGTAGAGGCAGTCTTCGAAGAGTCCTAACCCGTACCTCTTAGGATCGTAAAGATACAATGTGACAATGATTTTTATAGTCAAATGTGTCAAAAGTGGTATCGGTAAGGTGTAACAGTGCCGCGTGATTTCAGAATCCGTGTTACAAAACATTTCACTTTCAACACTATAATTATTAAAAAAATTATATGTTGTGATTTTCACTCCTAGGTTTATTCCCTAATAATTTATTATTGTATCCCTCTCCCTGAGCTAGAGATTAGTGAGGTAAACCTAGCAAATTATTTAATTATGTGTGAAATGTATGTCCTGTCATGTTTATTTATTTATTAAAATCTCCCGAACCCAATTAATTATTTTGTTAATTTAGTGAATTGGTATTTTAGGTACAGGTACTTTCTTGGTAGAATCAGTACCCAACCGGTGCCAAGACCAAGTAAATTTAAAAAAGAAAGTAAGTTCAGTAGGTCAGTAAATATAATACACGTGTGTACTGATGTCCGCACGTCAGAAATTATACTTCTTTAACATACCTAACAAAACAATAATTAAGTTAAGGATATAGGTATAAATTTATATTGTAAACAAATAAGAAGAATCTAAAGGTACCAAAAGTTAACCTCAAATCTCTCATATATATATATCATATACATATAGAAAAAGGTACCTAGTTAGAACACAAGTAATAAGAAACGATAACCATTTTTCGTCGCATGTGTGATACTGTCAATACTGACTGTGCTGCCGGTTTATAAAAAAATGGGGGGTGCGGTAAATCGATAGGTATCAAATTTTAAATAATTATAGTGTAAAGTAATTTTCAGACTACAAACGGTTTTAAAAAACTTAAATCGATAAAAAATTACATATAATGATCGAATCTGCTCACAAAATTTCACGAGAATCGGTTGAGAAATGCGACCTGTAGGAGAACAGACATCCAGACGACATACGAACGCATTTTTGTCCATTTTTGTTCGTTTCGCTAGCGTTTTGCACTCGCTCGGTAAAAAGTCCGATATCCAGTCCGGTTATTCGACGAAGTCATAGGTATACATCACTGTCGACGAAATGTTCCGAACAAACTACGCTGAACGCGAATGGCTGCCATTCCAGCTCACTAAATTTATTGTTAGAAACCTATAATAATAGCGAGTAGGTACTGACCATAGAATATATTGTATTGACAATGGTAATATCGTTATATCATCAGCTTATTAATCTAACAAAATTAGATAATAAAAAAAATATTAAAACAATTACCACATGACAAGTCTATTTTTAACCGACTTAAAAAATGAGGATTTTCTCAATTCGGGTGTATGTTTTTTTTTGTTACTTGATTTCTCCGCCAATTCGAAATAGATTTTGATGATTCTTGTTAAGTTTGGTAGGCCATACTTGCGAGGTGGTCCCATAGAAATGTTATCGAAATCGGTTCAGTAGTTTGGTTTTTATATCAAAATAACTGGAAAATATATGTAATCCAAGTAAACGATATTGCGTATTCTGTTTTCCTGTGGTGTTTACGGTCACTAGAGTAGACCTTTTGAACAGGGTTTTGCCATAATCACCACGCTTGGCATGTTGTTGATCGCAGTAATGATGATACGTAGTAGTAAGTGGAGTTGACTGACGCATTCTGGCTATAAATGCTGTATACATGTATCATCATCATCATTACAGCCCATAAAAGTCAACTGTATAGGACATGGGCCTCCCCCAATGCTAAAGAAAGCAATGGAGGGTTTTCCCATAACACTCACGCTTGGCAGGCGTGTTGGTGATCGATGACTCTTTAACGACTACTACTGCATTACCTCAGATCTCCGTTATTACTCAACCGATAATATGGAATATATATTTGGTATATAATGGAAAATATATTTTCATACAAAAAATAACGTATTATTGCACCCTCACACGACTCTTAAATAGTGTGTCGGAGACGTCGTGGTGTCGTAGGTTTTACAACGGAAAAAAGCTAAAAATAAACTCTTTTTGGAAAAAAATGTGACCAACTTCACCACTAAAAACTTACAAGTAACTCTCAGGGTAAGTTCATATAATTTGAAGGCCATACAATAAACATGTTGTTATGCTTGGCAATTCGGCACCAACGTCACGACTTTGCTTTGGTTTGATGACGTTGAGGTTTTGTGTTGCGAGTACCAAAAGTGTGTTTAAATTTATTAAAAAATGATGTTTTCACAAGTATACTTACAAATGATTAAATATCCCATTCAACTTTTAATTCACTTTAGTAATATTTTTGAACCATTAAACTACGATAGACAGCATTTTTATGGCATATTTACTGGACGACACTCCGAATCCAAAATAACTCTGAGGGAGCTCTATGAACTTATCATATAATTTGAAGTTGGTGCCGAATTGCCAAGCCCAACAACATGTTTATTGTATGGCACCGCCTTCAACTTATATGAAATTACCCTTAGAGTTATTTTTAAGTTTTTAGTGGTGAAGTCGGTTCCATTTTTATGTAAAAAAAGTTCATTTTTAGCCTTTTTTCTTTGTAAAACCTACGACAACACGACGTCTCTAACACCGTATTTAAGAGAAATAGGGTGTCGGAGACGTCGTGTGAGGGTGTTATAGGATTCTAGGTAATATTTACGCAATGATGGGAACGAAGATAAATACAGATGACCTAAACTAATGTTAAAAATCTGTTCCTACTATAGTGCAGTGTAGGGGTGCACTATGTCACGATGTGGGAACGATCTTTCATTTCCATTATCCATACAAAAAAAGTAATAGAACTTACTCCTATTACTTTTTTTGTAATTATGGATACGTATGAAATAATTAATAAAAAATATGATAAAAATATTTAATTGCCATTTATATGTCAATTTAATGTCAATGTCACAATCATCTTATTTATTTTGGTAATGGCAACACCAGACGAAGTTCTTTCAGTAGTGACCGTCTTCGAAGTGTATGTGAATTTTTAATAATATTCTCAATCTTTTCTGATCTCAATGGTTTCCTTACATTTTCTCTCACACAAGATGAAATATGTGAACTGTGGAGCCTATATATTTAGTCGGGCTAAGATTTTGAAGTGTTCTTCATTAATTATTTCAGTGACGGGACGTAACCATGGGTCGAGTTATTCGTGCTCAACGTAAAGGTGCCGGTTCAGTGTTCGTTTCCCACACGAAGAAAAGGAAAGGAGCGCCTAAACTGCGCTCTCTAGACTATGCTGAACGTCACGGTTACATCAAAGGAGTTGTAAAGGTTCGAATATCCATAAACTAACCTAAATAGACAGACTCAGACGAACATTCACTCAATAACATAAGCTGTATTTAAGCTTTGCCTAGTAGTAACATAGCAGAACCAGGCCTGTTAACTTGCATGTTTTGGATTATGGTGTTATTATTACACCAGTTTAAAAACATTACTGGTTTCAGGACATCATCCACGATCCTGGTAGAGGCGCCCCCCTCGCGGTGGTGCACTTCCGTGACCCCTACAAGTTCAAGACCCGAAAAGAGCTCTTCATTGCCCCTGAGGGTCTTTACACTGGACAGTTTGTTTACTGTGGAAAGAAGGCCACCCTTGAAGTTGGTTAGTTGAACTATATCCATTATCTATTCTCAATGCAATATTATTAATTCTAATGCGTAAACAGACACATAAGGCTTGTTACCTTTTTATGACTAAATGGTTGGACAGATCTAAATTAATTTATTAGGCATGGATGTTGTGTATAGTGGATGTATGTTGTTTGAAGAACATAGGACAAGTCGCTATTATGCTGCGGGAAAAAGCGACTCACTCTTTTTTTAGATTAGTGTATATAATTAATCCGGGGTGTTTATAATACAAATAATGTTGTACTCGCTCTTATATAGCTATCATGTATCATTGTAATTTTAAATTTGAAATAGCTAATGCCTGGATGTTCGTTCCAGTCATCCTGTGGGAATATATGTTAATTCTTTAATATTGTACCCCAATACCAAAGTAAACCACACAAATTGGATTTGTTGCACAGAAATCAAATGTTTTTCTAGTATAAAAGTAGCCTAAATTACTCTATAATATGATAATAGGTACGATGTGAAGTTGCAGGATTCCATCAATGTGTCTGTGGAAGATCCTATCATACTAGTTTATATTAAAATATTAAGGAGATTCATTATAAAAGACAAATAAACAAATTCTATCTGTAAGAAGCAAGCTCTAGCTGAATCATTTAGTAAAACTTGAAACTTGTACATTAAATTAACATGAAGGTATCTTCTATGTGCTCAATATGCAATACCTTCAGGAAATGTGATGCCCGTTGGAGCTATGCCTGAGGGTACCATTGTGTGCAACTTGGAAGAGAAGATGGGTGACCGCGGCCGACTTGCAAGAACCTCTGGAAACTTTGCCACAGTCATTGGACACAACCCTGAAGCTAAGCGCACCAGGATAAAGCTTTCCTCTGGTGCCAAGAAAGTCTTGCCATCCAGCAACAGAGGCATGGTTGGTGAGTAATTAAATCTAATTTTATTGAGAAGTTCAACCCACAGATATTCTAATTTTTGTTTGAAGTCTGCAGTATAGCTTTTAAAGCACTTATTGCATGCAATAAGTGCTTAAAAAGGGTTTCAAATTTCCTTTGCATATTTATGTACATGTTATTAACTGTTGCCCATGTATGTATGACATTTAGAACAGGCTCAACAAATTCCTACCCAATTTACAGCAAAATCTTTTTGTTTGTGTGTGATTGCATATTGTGCATTTTTCAACTAATGTTTCAAATACAATTTTATCTATTTCTTTATTGTTTACAATAAATCATATCCTAAATTGTAAAACAATATGCCACATTATTTGTGTTTTTAGACTTGGCTTAAAAATAAAATGATGACTTTCACTTACCTACTCTGATGTGCTATGATTACACAAGAGGCTCTTTCTGAAGTATTTTAATTTGTCCTGAATAACTTTCAGATAAGAATAGGTAGGTATTAATAATAAATAACTTTTCAGGTATTGTCGCGGGTGGTGGTCGTATTGACAAGCCCATCCTGAAGGCTGGTCGTGCCTACCACAAGTACAAGGTGAAGCGTAACTGCTGGCCATATGTGCGAGGTGTTGCCATGAACCCTGTGGAGCATCCTCATGGAGGTGGTAACCATCAACATATTGGTGAGTACTCCATACTACCTATTTACTTATTAATTTATTAATAATCCAAAAAACACAATTGTAATGTTGTTAATAATATAAAAAATATATATTTAATAAATTGATAGTAAGTTATTAAAACATTATTTTGATAGTAAAGTAATAAAGCACTATAAATACAACAAAGTTATTGTAGTATGTTGTATAAACATAGAAACAAACAACTGTTATAGACTCTGTTTCTTTGACATTAATCCATAATCCACTATTACATATATTGTAAATTCAAAAGTGTCTATACACCTGTCTGTTATAAAATGTTCATGGCTAAACTCCTGAACAGATCTTGATTAGCAAGCAGTTCCATAATATTCTTCCTAGCCTGACCTGACTTGACTGCATTTAGAAAACGAACATGATGAATTTCACTTACCTACTCTGATCACCTATGATTACACAAGAGGCTCTTTCTGAGGCATTTGCCAATTATATAAATTTACGAGGAAATATACATTGAAATGTGGTGACATGATGTGACTTCTCACAGGTAAGGCTTCGACTGTCAAGAGAGGAACATCCGCTGGTCGCAAGGTTGGTCTCATCGCCGCGCGAAGAACCGGAAGAATTCGTGGAGGCAAGACCGATACCAAGAAGGAGGCGTAAACGTATTTCTATTCCAAATAAAACATATAAAATCAAATCTATCTATTTTCATTTCACTTTCCTGCCCTAACTCAAATCTATCCATTGATAAAGATATTGTAGATGGGCCGTATTTCCGTCTAATATTTTTATTTGATTGGATATTTTTAAAAAGTTATCCTTAAACAACTTTTTTTCTGATTATGACAATAGCTATTTTAAAAATTGACCGGACCAGAACTGTTAATTGGCAACATTAATTGCTACTAGAGATAGAAAAGTACCTTGTAAGCAAGTTTTTATTAGATATTATCGTAGCTGGCCTACGTATGTTCAGCAGTGGATTTAGATAGGGCTGAAAATTAAGCTATGTTTTTATTGTACGATGGGGATTACTATTTAGCTAGAAATTCCAGCCCTAAATTCTTCCTTGATTTTGTAAAAATCTTTTAAAAATGAGCACCCGATGCACACGCACACCCAAGAAATTAGTAGTACGTCGTACTACTAATTTCTTGTCGTACGCGTCGCCGATGAAGTTCACCGTAGACTACAAAGTCATAAACTCCTCGTTTGAATCGAATCTGAACTTAAGATTGAAGCTGATAACATTCAAAATTGAAAATGAAACCAAGTGGCTTCGCGTTGTGCAGGCTCGGCGTCTTAGTGCGGTCGCCGTCAAGAAACGCGGCGCAAAGTGATTCGACGTTATAGGTCTCCAACAAGTGTATTTTATTGTGGGGCAAAGGTAGCCAACCAATTTATCGCCCCGCACACGACAATAATTCTACATATAGGTACCTATTATCATGAAATTACCAACTATACAGAAAAAATCCTGGGAAAACACTGCTCCTGCGATAAGCTGAAGCCTACAGGACTTAGGTTGTAGGATAAGAAAAAAAAACTCGAGAAACCAGGTTGTTGGTTAACTAAAAAAAATACCAACCTTCTAACTAGGCGGACAGCCTGGTTTGTCGGGGTCGGTAACTGAGTTAGACGAAAGGTTAACTTATAAAACGCAACGATCGTTCAATCGACCATTTGATTTCACATTTTTATTACCTACATACATTTGTGTTGATGAGCTTTAAAAAATTCAAAACGCTTCGATGATAGCGCGATCTAGCTCAACGTTAACAGCACCATCTAGTTTCCTTCTAGTTGTTTCCGTATCAACCAAATTCATCTATTCCATTGAGTTCAACTAGTTGAACTAATTGGATTTTTTTTCTGATTATTTAAAATTTATAACAACTCCGTGAAAGTTAAAAAATATATATTTTTATGCAATATGAAGTCGCTTTTTTGTGGTCATTCGAATTTGGTCGACTAACCTATATGCAGGCTTTGTTAAAGTAATTCGTTTATCTACCTTAATACGAGACGTGTAAAGCTGTTTTTTTGTGTGCGTTCTCCCAGCGGCATAATGTCGAATTTAATGAGTTTGCTTAGCTAAATAATTAGTTAGTGAAGCCGTGTAAATGTGTATGGTACTTTTAAATTTGTGCACTTCCAGCCGTTTTTGAGATATTTAAAAAAAACAGTTGCCGCTGGAAGAACGCGTGAAAACGTTCTCCCAGCGGCATCTTTTTTCAAAATGAACTTACATGAAAAAAAAACGTCTTCAGTAAGAGTACGACGCGAGGTAAATGTGTATGCTAAAATAAAATTTGTGCAGACTATGGTTACGGAGATATTCAAGTTTCCCCTGGGAGATCGTTTGGCCTGTTGCTGGATCTCTTAAACGGTAAGGCGTACAGGTATGATTTTTTTAACACACGTTTCTACCAATTTGCTTATAATGTTTGTGAAAACAGAATAAAAAAAAAACGTCCCGTTCGTTAGAAAAAAAATACATAAAATGAGGTTTTCAAGTTCTAGCACTTCGAAGAATGATTTTAGAGACCAACTTTATACCTAATTATATGCCTTATTACTGCTTACAACGTCACCCCAAGTCTATGTCTACTTGTATGTTTGCCCTTAAATGGGCAAACATACAGCTAGATACTTTATATATATACCTATCAAGTATCTAAAAAAGCTAGATAATTTAAAAACGGTGTATATTTTTGATAATATTACTATGACACAAATACGCACAAATCAAGAGCTACTCATGTATGTATATCTTACGGATGCACATCTAATAGTTTTCGAGAAACACGATTCTGTAAAACGTTCCCCCAGCAGGGAATGAAATACCTCAAAAACCTTAAGGCCCACTAATTCCATTTTTCGCGAACTTATATGCACAAATGTAAGCTATCTGCCCATGTATGTCACTTATGGCAACGGTCATTTGTTTAGAATCTTCTTGCTGGAACGTTGAACGTTGCTCCAGCAGGAAACGTTTTTCGCGTTTTATTCCAAAACGGTAACGTGCACTAATTTCAAACTTGGCGCACTAATACAGCATATATCGCTCTGGGTATTTGTTAAACTCAACTCGTTCTAGAAGATACCTAGGTACTTTCCTGCTGGAGTAATGCACACAAAAAAATCTTACTAAATAATAAAATATTGACTTTGACTTGAGTACTAGCCGACGAAATACAATTTAACAATAATTTATTTCAAGTAAGCTTACTGAAATATTTCTTATTTTTCAACATGTTGTTAAGTAGTTAAACGTTTAAATAATTGGAAAACTAATCCAATTAGTTCAACTCGTTGAACTTAGTAGAATAGAGGACCAAAACAACTTGAAAGATTTTAGAAATGACTTATAGTAGTAGGTACTTACTCAAGTACCTAGGATACCTATCTATTCAATTTAGAACAATCAAATACTTTAACCAAAATTAACGGGATATTTAGGTACCATGATTTGTTGGTTTATGAGTTATCCGATATTTCGACGCAGTCGCTGGATGTGCTGGTACAGGTTCGTGAAGATGGAAGTTTAGGACACTCTGTTTACAGAAAACCTACTCATACGGACCGGTATTTGCATACCAATTCACATCCCCACCCTCGGCAACTTAACTCGGTGATAACATCCCCGACTTATCGTGCATACGACCTATGCGATGAGGGCAGTGTTCACGACGAATTGGCTCATATTTAGATGGTTTTGAAAAAAAATTGTGCCTGCGGTCATTACCATCTCGTCGAAGGCCGAGATCTCGCAGATGACCGTGCATCTGAGTGAGGAACGGAAACCAGCTTTTCTGCCATACATAAGAGGTGTGACGGATAAAATTGCAAAGGTTTTGCAGAAATCTTCGGTAAAAGCTATCTTTACACCATTTAAAAAGATTACACACTACCTGCGCTCACCCAAAGATAGTTATTCACTTAAAAAAACAGGAGTGTATAAGATTGATTGTAGCTGTGGGAGTTCATATATTGGCCAAGCAAAGCGCACAATAGCTTGTCGCGTGAAAGAGCACATTAGGGCGGTGAAGAATGCGGATGTCTAAAAGTCCGCGATAGAAGAACATCTTTTGGAATCTGGGACTAATCACTGGATTGAACTGCATAAACCACAAGTAATCTCAACAGAGCAACATTAGATACCAAGATTGGTTTAGGAGGCCATTGAGATTACCAAACACAGGAATTTTAATCTTGAGGATGGTTTTCAACTATCTGGAGCCTGGAATCCTATATAATAATGTTAGTGTGTTTTGCCGTGATGGTGCTGCGTTCGAGAATAAAACCAGTGGTAGTGTCGTTAGTCGCAGTAAAATACTGAGGAAGAGGGTAGATCGTTTAGGCGATCACTAACTACCTTCATTCCTACTCGCAAAGACTTCAGTGTATCCGTAATCATGGCGCATGCAACTGCGTCGAAATATAGGATAACTCATAAACCAACAAATCATGGTAAATATCTCGTTAATTTTAGTTATAGTGTTCATAACCATGATAGTTTCAAAAGTTAAATCAAATACGTAATCATATAACATTTTAATCTTACCTAACAGCAAACGAAACCATAGTTTAGAATGATTCATTCTTATTTGTAACCGTTATTCCGTCAATACTAAACTCTGAAATATCAAGCTCGCTATCATCCTTTTCCGTTACTTTTCTAGGTTTCACAAAGGCCTTGTGGTTTATAGCTGGAGCAGCTTCAGATTCATCTAGAATAGAGCTGCCCAGACTGGTGTTACTGCCACCGATGCTCGCAGCTCTGCCCATGGGTCCGGAAAGTATATCTATACCTCCAACTATAGCTGTAGAAGGAGTGTCGTTCCTTCGTGCCAACTGAGATTCGATGGTTTTCTTTAGCTCGGCAATTTTAGGACTAGCACGTGTGTTGATCTGGATCTTCGTGTCATTCTTTAATGGCTCGTTTTCAATGCTGTGGACAAGGGATAAACTCATTTATTCAAACTCTAAACACTGTATAAAAATTGACTTGCATAAAGTAAATAGTGCAGAACTTTTTTTTTTCAAATCAAGCAGGTAACTCCTAACATAACTTTTCGATAACTCCCCACGGTTTCCCTGGAAAAACCTAATTAATAAATAAACTTGAAAGAGATACCTGCTCCACGAGCTGCCTATGCAGCTTGCGGTACTACAAACAAACAAACTAGTATAGGTACCTACCTACACGTGATAGAGGCACGGGAGGGCTTACCTTGAAATATCCCATTCTTCGCCATCAAGGTTTACCAAACCTAGTTCGTATTTCTCGTTGCCATCACTTTTATCAGTAATGCTCTGCGACGGAGACGCGCTTACCGATTTCATTTGTATAGCATCCATATCAAACAAAACCTTCTTTTTATTCAGCGAAGATGTTGATGATGCGTGTTTCAAAACGCCTTTTGTTTGTTTTGTGTGAATGTTTTCATGTGATTGAACTTTCTTAATCGGCGTATCAGATAGTGATTCTACATCATCGCTACTGTTTCCACTGATTGCTTTACTGACAATTCCAATCGCTTGTGTAGCAGTCTCCAAGTTTGTCGCAGATTGAGAACGCGTAAACAGGTCACCGTTCCCGTTGGCAAATTTACGTACCGTGTGTACAGAATTTATATCGGCTGAAGCCGGCCGGCGCGCTGGTGATTTGATGAGTGTTTCTATAGACTTGGATGCCTCCGTAATTACAGCATCCATATCAGTGTTATGATAGCTATGATCACTTTCAGACTCCCCATCAGTGTCATAACTTAAAACATCTGTTTTTGGTTGTTTTACATGTTTTTTTTTCAATACAGCTTGACCATACTTGACCTCTGAGACAATATCTTGATTATGTTTGCCTTTCCTGTCTTGTTTGATATTAATTGCTAGATTATCGCCCTTTATTTTATTTGGGCTTCGTAGACTCATTGGGCTTTCGTGTCCCGAGTCTGATGGAGTTTTTATTAGAGACATAGCTTTCTTAGCTATATCTGCATTTAAAGATCTTAATTTTGATTTGCTGTTATCATTTAACTTCACTAGAGACATTGCCTTTGATTTAACATTTGAAATTACAGTTGATATGCTTCGAAAGGACTTGGGTACTTTATTGGGAGAGACATGTTCTTGATTTCCTAATGCTTTTTTACCAAATTCCTCAGTTTTTGCATCCAAGTAAGCAAGGATACTGTATCTCACTTTCTCGTAAGAGGGCGATTTCTGAAAAGAAATTTCAGCAAATAGGTTAATTGAAACCAGATAATTCTAAATAACATTGTGTAGTATGATGTGGGTAGTAGCATAAACTCACTGACCTTTGTTTTAATGTCGTTTAGTTTTTGAAATTCCATACGCTGTCTTTGAAAGACTGTTCGAGGCACTCTACTTTTTAGCGGATCCACACCGTAGGATACCAAGCGATTATTTACTTCTTCTGTTAGCTTTGCCCTTACAATTCGTACTGGACTATAAAAAGATAATCGGGAATTTGTAAGTAACTATATGAGATCAGCAAAATAAAAAAAAAATAGAGCATGTAGAAATTGTTACCTTCCTGAAATACTTTTTGCAGATTCCTTAACTATGTTAGCGTGAGATTTATTTGTTTCGTTTTTTGTTTTACTAACTTTATGTTTTGTATACTTGTGAGTATCATTTTTCTTTAAACTGACCAAGTTAGTACTAAGAACTTCATTTGCATGGGTTTCAATTTTACTATTATACTTGGAATTCACCGATATTGCTTTATCTATCTTATTGTTAACCTTTACACTTGCTTTTCTTACAGGCGAATTCTCCATTAACTTAATATTTCTGGGTGGTGGTGGCTTTGCTTCCTCTGATGAGTTCGATGCTTCTGATGATGTTGAACTTATCGATCCAATGTTTAAGAGTTCTTGTGCTTTTTTGTGCAGACTCTCGAGAGTTTTTCGATTAGTAATTTGTTTAGATTTATTTGGTTTTCTATTACTCTCAGTTATCAATGTATTGGAAGTCTGTTCCTTTGGATGCTGAAATGAATCGATAATAAATAATGTTATTTAAAAAGAACATTAGCTAAAAATACAAGTTTTAGCTTATATTAAACTTTACATTATAAATACATTACCTAATAGGTACTCGTATAGTATAATGATAACTTTTATACAACATGTATTCATTATAATGTAGGTTTAGTAGTTATTATACTGCTTACCAGTAGAAAATCATCAGTAGAAGTTTGAACTGATTCAGATCCTCTTCTTTTTAAATTTTGCTGTAGCAAGGCTTGTAGCTGAGACGCCCTTTCTCTCTCGGTTTCAGCTAGAGCACGTGATTCTTTTGCATCTTTAGCTACATCGCTGAGTTTTTGGAGCAAGGCGTCGTATTGTTTAGATTGTACTTCTGCGCGCTTAGTCCAGAATGAAATTTGAGCTTCAGCTTCTTTATTAATTTCATTGTCCTCTTTAACGTTTGCAACGATTTTCTGAAAATTTAATTCTAAAGCAATATTAAAATGTAAAAGAAAATATAAATTAAAAAAGAGCTGTGTGGTCACGTGGGTATGGCCCGCTTTCCGATTCAGAGTTTGTGGTCAAAATCAACATCAACGTCAAAAGTGGCTCAGATCCAGTCATGCACCAATGGATACGATTTTCCTGAAGTTTATGCGCGCATTGGACACATGCACGCACATGCTCTGACGGCTAAAGTCACATCGTGAAGAAACTGGCATGGCTTTAGGACCATTAATCCGAATGGCATGTGTCACTATTAGCTAGTATACCTACATAGATATAAGTAGCTAAGCGACTATGGGCTTGCAACCTGTCACGTATTGAATACTTACTAGCTACTTGCGAACCGAGGGCATGTGCTGAACGTAAGTTTGGTCGTGCTTCTGACTACCCCCTAGTAGGTAATCCTCATAAGATCCACGCTCCGAGTAGTGATCAGAGGTGAATCCTAGAAGGGGAAAAAGTTGTGAGTCTTACTTTACTTTGTTACTAAAACTGAATCAATACAAGAGTAGGTATTTACAAATTCAACACATGGAATATACCTACTGAAAACTTACAGAATTACTTAATTCCTGTTTGAGAGCTAGCAGTTCAGCACCCTGCTGTACCAATGTGCTGTGCAATTGCTCAATCACTTTCGAATCTTTTGGTTCCGGTTGAGCCTGTTGAACCTGTTTGTCTTTGATAGCACTTATTGTTTCTAATATCTGCGAACGTAACAATTTTATTTCCATATCATATTTTTCGTGTTCTTCTTTTTTCCATTGCTCAAACTTATCTAGTAAATATTCTTCATTATTTGTTGATACTTCGGCGTCCTTAACAGTACGAATAGTTGTATTTTCATCTTTCACGGGCGGCGTCATGGTCTGTTTCTGTTCAATCACTTCATTAACCGATTTACTTGGGTTACTTGCGTTTCTTATGACCTGTTCCATCTCTTTTAGTTTCGTTTTCAGTTCCATTATTTCGTTATTCATTTTTACATTTTCATTATTTGGGTCATTTGCATGTTTTTCTTTTTGAGGAGTCTCGGACACGTCTGTATGTCGCCTGGCTATATGACTTTGCAAATATAATTGGTTTAAGAATACTTTGTCACAATAGTTACATTTATTGTACTGTTGTTCAGTATTTGATGAAGATGGAAATATATCACCCTTATTTGATAAAGTCTTTAAGATCATAGCTGCTATGTTATCATTGGCGTAGGGAGCTTTAAAGGTCTGTCTCGATCTTTTTCGAAGCTTTCTTAGTTCTTCTTCCTTATCTTGAAGTTGTTTTTTTGTAACATCCAGCTCCTACAAAAAAATACACCAATTACTACTTTCAACTTGAGCAACGATTATCAAATACGCTGTATTCACACCATCTTTCCTAATTCTGTCACCTTAACAAAAATTCAAAAATTGGTTGAGTTCCATTTAGTGGTAAGATAGCCAACTCATCAGTTTGTTGAGGATTCCAAGTGAAGTGCGCTTACACCTTCGGCCTTATCATAACATGAAATAAGGTGAGATGACTGCCAATCAATTAAAAAAAAATAGTAGGTAGGGGAGCAGGCGGTAATGTTCTGTTGGTGAAAAATGTAACGTTGACGCTGTGATAATATGATAGTCAAATAAGTAAGGTTTTCGTTTCTAATAAACTAGTAGTTCGCCCCGAACTGAGATCTCGTGATGTCTGGTCGTGGCGGAGATTACTTCTAAAATAGAACATACCTAATTAGCAAACGATAAAAGTATGCTTTCAATACACATTTCTTACCTTAAGTGTTCGAGGCTCTATCTTGTTTCTAACTTATTATAATATCCTTACTAACATGAAACAAAGTTTGATGACGTTTTGAAAAGTGCTGTCAAAACCGCAAAAAAATATTTTGAAATCTGCAGTTTCAACATATGATATTTCATGTTTTAATACATTTTCAAGAGTTCAATCTTATTTACCCCTTTTGCAACCCTTAGTTTAGATTCAGGGGTGGTTTCAGCAAATCAAAAGAAAATTAATTTTGAAGTCAACCCCCTTTAACAGTCTATCCTACAAGACAAACCTAGCATTTTGACCTCTTAATGCAATAGTCAGATCAGCCATTCAAAAGAAATGGGAAAAATTGTATTTCCTTTCACCCCAATATCTTAAAAACGACCCCACTTATCAAAAACCCCCCTGGACAATCAATTTCTATTTACGTTATCTCTTTACAGTTTACGTATGAACATTTATTCAATAAAAAGTACAATTAAACTAACTATGTACAAAGGTAATCTGACTGATTACCTAAGGACTTTACAGTTTAAATTTCATGAAAATCGGATAACCCGTTCGAGAGTTATGCCGTCACAAACATTGCCACACATACAATACAGTGCCGGATTTCCCAACTTAACTCTCGATCTCGTTCGCTTTGCTCACTTGATCAATTAAACTTTAATAAATACTAACTGTTCTAATAGGTACTTAACCTGTGCTAGTGCAGTTATTTCTTCTCTCAATACATAGACGCTCCGGTCGAGATAATGTCTACAGAACTGTTGGTATTCCACTGCCAATTGTGCGAGCCTGAACATCTTCATGACCCCTTCGTCTAGTATGCGGACATCAAACTCTGACTCAAATACGCAATCAAGGATCTGAAAATACAAATTAAGTTGGTACAAACGTGAATGGTTGAAAAATGCCAAAGCGTATCCAAGTCATTAGACTTGGATACGTTTTGGCATTTTTCAAACCATTTATATAATCCTACCAGAATATTAGGTATTGCTTAGAATCTTTTGATAAAATTCAATCTGTAAAAGTTCCATTATTTACAGACTAATAAATAAATATTTCAGGACATTAATTTTCACATAGGTATAAATGATTAATTTGAATGGGTCCTTTCACAATCTATGCCAAAACTAAGCTAAGCTTGTATTATGGGAACTAGATTACGGAAATACTTTTTTTTAATAAGTAGGTTACTTATCATTCAATATACTTAACACCCGAAAACAGAAAAAAACCTCTATATTCATCACACGAATGTTTGTTCTAGATGGGAATCGAAATATAGGGTACCTAAGCTAGGGTATCTATCTGTTTAGTTAAGCTTACATCATTCAGATGTTGTTCGATAACAACAAACTTCCTTTCCCTTATCAGGTTATCCAGGTCAATGAGTTCTGAAACAAAAAAGTCAACAAAATATAAATATCTCTATGAATGTTGATTGATTAGAGTAGGTACTTACGGAGGAAGTATTTCTATAATTCCTTTGACAATCCTCAAAGCTCAGTTGGTAGTAACTCTGCCTTCTGCGCTGTAGGTTGTGGGTTCGATTCCCACCCAGGAAAAACATTTGTGTGATGAATATAGATGATTGTTCTGTGTTTCGGTGTTGTATTGTATGATATGTATGTATTTACAAAAAAAAAAAGTATTTAAGAATTCTATCCGTAATCTAGCTCCCATATTACAAGCTATGCTTAGTTTGGGGCTACATGGCGTTGTGTGAAATTGTTATATTTATTTATTTATACTTATATATATATGACTTACTTATTTTATTCCAGTCAATATGAATTCGCGGCCGATGTGTGTTGAAAGTAAAACCCGACTCCTCAGCGAGCCGCGGAAAATGGTGATGAAGCTCGTATGAAGTTTTGTATGCCATGATGAAATCGTCATAAATGTACGGGTTATTTAGTCGTTTTATAGTGATTTTGCAAGATTTCACTAATAACTCCGAAATATACAATTTATGCTATCACTGTTATACTCATGTTTGTTTATGTTTACAAGATATAGTTGCTAGGCAACCAGCTGTGAATGAAATATTGACCCATCTAGTCACTATAAAGACACTGCCTAGTGACTAGACTCTAGTGCAATCGTGGTGCAAGCCATGTGCAAACTTTCAGGCGAAGTACCTACCTTTACCTTCGTTTTATTTACTCATATAGTTATTATTATGGTTCAAAGAACTGGAAGTGGAAGAGTAGTAGGAGGCCCTAGTGAAAGGGCTCGTCCGGAGAATTACTACCATCATACTTATTTCAGCCGCCAAGCAGCATTGTTGTGTTTCGGTTTGAAGGGTATGGTTGCCGGTGAAATTACGGGAACGTGAGGCTTAACACCTTTATGCCTCAATTTGACGGGCGCAATGCAGTGCCGTGCAGGTTTTGTTCTTTGTGGATGTGACCTATGCAGTAAGGCTTTGTCATAGGCAAGAGTGTGCGCTACTTCCTTGTCCCGTCTCCTAGTAGTATAAAAAGAAACTGAATTATAATAAAAAATGCCTACCTACCCTCTTTATTGAACACCGTAATGTAGGTATATACCTACCTACCTATAAATGAGCTACATTAAAACTAATAGCAAAGTGGGCAGCTTCAGGAAACAGGCGTGTTAATTATTTTCATTATTATAAAAAAATGTGAGACATTAAAAAATGAAAAAACGATAACCCAGACTCAAATAACAAAACAATAAACGTATGAAAATAAAATCAACGTATAATATTTGAGTTCAAGAAGAGAGTTGAGAAAATAGATGATATTTAGTAGATAAAAATGATCAGTAGGTATGTATGTACCTAGTGCGAAGTTGCCTTTCCAAAATGATGTCATGTTCGGTTTCAGTCATGTTGTACCCTTCGTCATATTCCGATTTGGTCATGTTCTTGTTTAGTCATAAGTAGTAACATCTAAACTCTTGATTGGAGACACTCATTATATCAACAAAAAATATAAGACATTGCTGAATAAATGTTTCTGGTGATTAGACTACGATTTATCTCATACCATGTAGGGTTTACCTTTTTACTAACAATGCAACAATAGTGTTAAAACTGACTGATTTTGAAATTCTTTAGATAATTTTTAAGTAAGTGTCAATATGGGAGAACTTTTTATATACCTACCTAAATAAAAACCTCTACTAAGTCATAAGGTTGTGTTTTGACACGATGGCTCAATAGTAGTGGAAACGATCTCGACAGTTATGGAGGGTCAATAACTATTAGTTTTCGTATATCTTAATTTGGAATTCAAGGTTTAAAGTTTTGAGCATCATCTCAAAAAATCTTCTCTTAACTCTGTTGCCTAGAACTTAGCCCCGTAATCTAGTAAGATATAATTGAATGGTCTATCCTTGTACCTACCTATACTTTTTCACAGGCAACTATATATAATAGAAGTAAAATATGACTAAATCAGAACATGTCTTAATCGCAATATTACAAAAGCAGAATATGACGAACGCAGAATATGATGCAAGCAGAATATGACAAAGGCAAAACATGACAAAAAGAGAACTTGACTAATTTATGACTAAATCAGAACATGACGAAAACAGAATATTACTAGAGCAGGACATGATTATAACCAAACATGACAACCATCTAATAACTCCGACTGCCTCAAAATGGATATTTTTCCCTAGCCCAGTCTATTGTCTCTTACTGCATCACCACGTGGGGAGGTGCAGCTATGACTCCTATGTTAAGGCTTGAACGTGCGCAGAGAGCAGTCTTAAAGGTGATGAATTCTAAGCCTAGATATTTTTCAACATATACATATGCGGGGCTCTAACAGCCAGGTAGATGTTTATTCTTTCAAAAATGTTACATAAACACTCAAAAATACTAGGGGTATTTGACCCCAATTTAAAGACCAAGAAACGACGTTCAGACATTATTTGCCAAATCCAACCGCGAAAAACTGCCATTGTGGCGAGACACTCATTATCTCAGTAGCACCTGTACAATAAAGTCAACAAATTACTGACCATTTACCCACTAACCAGATTTATATGTAAAACTATTTTTTGTGTAGCGCGAGCCTTCGGGCTTTAAAAAAAATTTGGACTTTTTTGGACTTTGGACTTTTTTTGGACTTGGACTTAATTTTGGACTTGGACTTAACTTGGACTTGGTTGGACTTGGTATGGACTCGTACTCACACCTACACACCCCAACCCTTCACACATCTATACTCGTCATTTAAACAACATTCTGTTCCCTCTTACAAGGCCGGTGCTAACCATAATTGTCTCATTTTTTTTTTATAATGTCTCGTTTTAAGGTATTTTTAATCTAGTATATTGAACCATAATATTGTATATCGGTAATGCAGGCAGTGGTGCAACACAGTTTTATATAACTTTAGCAGTTATCCCTGTTTCTCATGTAGGTACCCTATCCATTAAGTTTTAAGTTCAATTAACTATTTTTCATATCATTTCATGTATCGAGCGCCATCGAGGCCAGCCAAGGCCTAGTCACTGGTTTTATGCTGCACTCGAACCTAGGATTCTAATCTAAATTTCTGATCTGATAGGTACCAGTGAGCCCACCACTAGACCAATGATACTCTGCATACTTGACTTAAACACCACTG
Source organism: Venusia cambrica (assembly GCA_951394065.1). NCBI lineage: Eukaryota > Metazoa > Arthropoda > Insecta > Lepidoptera > Geometridae > Venusia > Venusia cambrica. The sequence continues at coordinate 9,622,423 of OX596054.1, forward strand.
GGACGCTACCGCCGACGGCGAAGCCGATCTCCATTGATGGCTTAAAATTAGCTTCATGAGAACTAGAAACGATTTTTACCGTCAAATGTACTGAACGGATAGGTTTCATAACATGTGTACACTTTTGAGACGGGAAACGCCATTTTGGATATGACACATACCCGGAAGGTAAAAATCGTTTCTAGTTTTCATGAAGCAAATTTTAAGCCATCAATGGAGATCGGCTTCGCCGTCGGCGGTAGCGTCCCAGTACCAGACGGAAGCGTGCCCAAGACGGTCAAACGCTTATCACAATATATAAAAAAAACCTACCTACCCAGTTCTTCGATGTACAACTTCTCCACAAAATAATTTAGTATGCGGACCAGCTCTACAAGTATCTTTGACCCTGTTCATCCTATGAACCATGTTCCGATGCCCTTTTATTTTAACGGTAAAATAAAATGTCTATGTCTAATGCCTATGTCCACCGTGAAAGTCAAATATTTTTGAAATATTTTTTTATATCGGAAGAGTAGTTTCCACAATGATCTACTCGTACAAACTTGCAAAATTTACCGTTTTATATATCTATAGATACGTTAGTATTTTAATTATCTGTGCTATATATAATATAGATGTTAAGTTTTTTGGTTGAACAACCAGCGTTTTTAATTTCTTTTGTACGAAAGGGATTCTTGGCCTTCATCTCGCCTGGTTTTCAAGCCTAAGGTGGAAGCGCACTTCAACCGGAATCCTCAAGAAACTGAGGAGCTGGCTATCATACCTCTAATTACCTAAATTTAACAAATGAAGAATTGTTGATATGGCGACAAATTTAGGTAAGATGGTGGTAGCTAGCCAGGCGGACTTAAACAGAGTTCTACCACTAACCAAACCAAGCACAATATTGTACTCCCCTTGGGGTGCGAACCCGGAACTCAGGATCTGACACCGGTGGGCGAACCACTCGACCACAGAGGCGCGGTTGCTAAGTAGCTACGGATACCTGAGAAAGTGCGCTGTGTATAAGACTAGGTACTGCTACCAAGTTATTTTATCATAAGGAATAAATAAAAGTCACCAGTATAGTGGCCGTTTACCACATTGCTAAGAAATCATTTATTAGTCCAAGATACAGATCGCTTGTCGTCGTCGTTAAGAATCCATTGCGTTTCCTAAAACTAACAGGAGCAGTCTCATGGGCGAGGGGAAGCCGTACGATACGTTGAATTAGGTAGGCACCTTTTTTTTGTGTTTTTTTTCGTATCGCCAGCCTAAGTTTACAAGCAAAGGTATAAGAAAAGTGTGCAGGTTCAACTCGATACACAAAACGTGAACTCAAAATACGCAGCTCCACACGAATACGTGTACTGAATATTTTGCCACGCTCACGCTCTGTGCTCGAGTTATACTTTGTACAATGTAAATGTTTGCGTATAAAAATAATAAAGTCATCGCTGCGGCAGACTCGTGGTCCTTGATTGGCGCGGTCGTCAAGTGAAGAGAGGCTTTGTAGAGAAGGAAGCGTAGCTCATGCGGCAGGCTTCTCTTCTGAGACAGCCGTGGCGCCGGAGGCGACCGAGGCGCTGTCGTCGGGGGCTGACTGGCATGCCAGGGAGGGGAACCTCGCGTATAGCGCTTGCTGGTATTTAGGGTGGCTGGAATAAATAAATAAATATTACAGGAACATAAAATAAACATCCACAAGTCCATGCCCCACCCAGGACAAACATTTGTGTGATGAATAAAGATGTTTGTTCTGTTTGGGTGTAGTTTCATATGTATACCTATACAAAAAGTATTTCTGTATTCTATCCGTAATCTAGTTCCCATATGACAAGCTACGCTTAGTAATATTTATTTTTTAAAGGTACCTTTTGACTCGGAGTTCGTGATGAGTTCGTACCACAATAACTTAACCTAGTATTTTGTTGTTGAGTATTAGTTTATGGTATTTTATAACTTATTTAAGTACAATGTATCATGTCATTTTATTTTTAGTTAAATTGAAATTGATTAGTTCAATATTTTTTCCTAATTTGTGCGCTACCCTCTTGTAATTTTTAACTTTCTATTTCTCCTTCCAAGGTTGACTGGAAGAAATATAATTTAGCGATAAGGCCGCCCGTTGTACTTGTACACTATGCCACCTAATGTTTATATTATTCCATGTAGTTTGTGTGTACAAAGAAGTGAAAAGTGATTCATTCATTCGAATTCCATCCGTACGTCACACTACAGTACCTATACAATATGTATTATATGTGTGTAAGTAAGGTATTGCATACCTTTCCGAAATAATCGATATCTCGAACTAGCCAGCTTTTCGATAATCCAAAGCCATCATCTTAGTGACTTTATTGACTAAACGATATTTGAGATTCACTTACCTGATGCCATATACAATCGGATTGTAAACAGCATTAGCTTTAGCGAAGAGCGATCCCCAAATAGTGGCGAGCGGGCTGATGGGCGCACTTTCGAAGACCCCGGTGTAGTTGATCACCAGGTATGGTGTCCACGCCATGAACCACAGGGATATGGTCATAAGAGCAACCTGAAATCATATCAAATGAGTCGGTGGCCAAACGCTTGGTTATCATCAGTAATAATAATAAATAAAACCTATTTCAGAAGAGCCAGTACTGTAACAAATTTGCTAGTGTGAAACAAATAACCCCTTTCGTTTAAGGCAATACATTGAGCCGCAGTCGAGATTTTTACTTATGAAATCCATATTATTAAATGTATTTTTCACACAAATTAAAATAATTGGTAAATAAATGCTGGTCCATAACTCAGATTAAGAGTAGTGCTTTTATAAGTAGTAAGGAATTTCAGTGAATTATTTTTCGTCGAAGGTCGCTTAGCGACCACATCGCCATAAATCTAGGTATTGAAAAATTACCTACAACATAAAAAAAAAGATTTAACACTTAATTCTTATCAAAACCCTAAAAACTTGGTCAAAAACTCGATATCTTTAGAATTGCTATTTATACTACCTACATCTAGCAAACGATTTTTAAATACACTCTGACAAAGTATGATATGCTTCGATAACACAATTTTCAGTGGATAAAGTAAAATATACCTTGGCCAATTTGCATTCTGCGCTAGTATTAGCGGCTTCAGATGATCGCAGAGAAGCGACGTTCATTTTCTTGGCCTGTTCCCTCATCCCCTTCTCGTGAGCTGCAACAGCCTGCAACCAAACAACTAACATTAGTATCTAGTTTTTTTTTATTGTATGACGGGGAAGCGCTTGGCTTTCATCTCACCTGGTTACAAGTTGAGATTAGGCCGAAAGTGGAAGCACACTTCACGCGGAATCGTCAACAAACTGAGGAACTGGCTATCTTTCCTCTAAATGCCGGAACACAACACTTTTTTTTAAGAATTGTTATGATGGCGACTGAATTAGGTAAGATGGTGGTAGCTAGCCAGGCAGACGTAAACATAATCCTACCACCAACCAAACCAAGCACAATATTGCTCCCCATGGGGATCGAGCCCGGGACCTCTGGATCTGAAATCGGTGGGTTGAACCACTGGACCACGGAGGCGGATAAAATAAGTTAAAGGTTAGTGTTCGGTTATGTTGTTATAGTTACCATATAATACAGGGCCGCCAAGCGAGTAAACTTTGACAAGCCATGCATGCTCGTAACTAGCTGGCCTACGTTATGGGGTCACCTATCTTCTATTGTAGATAGGATGTTTAAACTTAGTAATTTCGAGTACCTAGCTACATAGTGGCCGCTCCTACAGTATTGCAAGGTTTAAGTTAAAATTGAAAAAACAATTCTCAAAAAAGCAGGCTGATCTGAGGTTAATGAACTGATTGATATGTAGGTACATAACATTATACCTACTAATTTTACGTTACTTACAAGTACTTTTAATCATAATTGCATTATTTTTTCATTTAGGTAACCTGACTGATGTCACTATAACTGTTCTATGATTATTTTATCTGATTGTGATGTTATTTTGGAGTATGTATTGCGCATGCAATAACAGCTTTATTTTCAGATACTTTAACATCGTGTGCTATCGGGGATGAACCCTTGTAACATTGGTAGATAGGGGAAAGCTTAGTGTAGATATGGAGTAATGTACCTATTCATTATTTTTGTTACTTTTTTTTCGGTCAACGAATAGAAACATGGAACAGCAGGTTGCCATAAATAATATTTTGAAGAAGCATTTAATAAGCATCTTTATATTAAGTTATCGGATTCGGTGTTGCGGTAAGTAAGTTTATGTTAGTATCTAGCAACCTGCAAATAGTTTCTATGACACATGATGTAGAAACTTATTTATATTCAAATAAACACTATGCTAAAATAAATATGGCTATCATTTGGTGTCAGTTGGTGTTGTTACCTGCACAATGAAGAAATAGGAGTAGATGATGAGCAGCAGTGGCAGGAAGTAGACGAACACCGAGTAGATGAGGATGTAGCTGCGGCTCAGCCACTCCTTGCTCAGGTAGTCGGTCCCGCACGCGGTCATGTTACCCTCCGGTACGTATCTAAATCGTGCATAGAATAGATGGATCGGTGCGAAACGGCGCGATTTTAAACCTTATTACATACATAGGTGATATATATAAATTAAAAATATGATGGTTACACGTACCCATCACATTTTTTTCACACTTTTACACAACGATAAACCAATAAACTCAGCTAAAGACAATATTAATATTAATAACAAGCCTCATAGCTCAGTTGGTATATAGTAACTCAGTGTTCTGCGCAGTAGGCTGTGGGTTCAATTCCCACCCAGGACGAACATTTGTGTGATGAATATAGATGTTTGTCCTGTTTTTGGGTGTTGTATTATATAGTACGTATGTATGTATAAAAAGTATCGCGCCAAAGTATCCATAGCCGAAACGTTAAAAAAGTCTACACAAGACCAGAATGCTGGACTGTATTTTGCTCAGCGGGTGAGTATTGAAAAATACATACACACACGTGGTAATGCCACGTTGGATGCCGCCAGTATTTGATGTATATAGGTAGATGATTGTTTTAAGGTGTTCAAATGTAAATTATAAGTACTTATTATTCAATTTCTATGTGATGTTTAAAAAATTCACAAATGTAAAATTGCGCGTATGTTATAACCATAGGTGTCCTTATAAGTTTGAAATACCTGTTCCATCCGAAGAATGGCGCAAGAGTCCACGCGAGGGAGAACGCCCAGATTCCGAGGATCCGCAGCAGAGCTCCGTTGATGGACATGGGCTTGGCGGCGATGCCCTTCACGATGACGTTGTAGCGGTCGAAGGCGATCATTGTCATCGTCCAAATGGACGCGCACCCGAAAAGCGAACCGCAACACGCATACACCTCACACGCAAATGCACCTACAAAGGAATAGCTTATTGAGGATTCTGGGTGTAGTGCGCTTTCAACTTCGGCCAGAAATATCGCATCATGTTTTTTTTTTATACAACTAGGAAACGGAACATGCAAGTATGCAAGCCCATCTGATGTTAAGTGCACTCTTGCCTATAACAATGCCTTACTGCGTAGGTCAAATCCACAAAGAATATAGCCTGTACGTCTATTTATTGTCCCAAGAATAATGTCCGTTTTTGAAGTGATACTTCTTTTGGCGCGATAGGGAAAAATGATGAGAGTGATGTTTTTACGATGCGTGCGCACACCGACACCTAAAAAATTCTTGTGATAGTTAGTTATTATTATTCAGTATGTGGTGGCTAATTTTACATAACACAACTATAAATGGCCATGTAAGGCGACTAAGGCGGCGGCTTGTTTATTCGGGCACCTGGGCTGCTCAGTGCTTACACGCAAAAAAGGGAATAGATTCAAACAGATTCTGAATAGCCCAGAAAAATTGACAATACATACAATACAGAGCATCATAGGTACTCTAAAAAAAGAATTCAGATATTTTTAAAATAATAAAGAAAAGAACAACGTTTTAAAGGTTTAGTAGTGATTTAAAACAGTTTGGCATACCCAAATCTATGAAAGTCGTAGACCCTCTACAAAAGCTCTACGTTATGTCGTAGACCCTCTACAAGACTACTACGTAATGTCGTGGACCCCTACATAACTACTACGTAAATTCGTAGACTCACTACAATACAGTCGTATTGTAGTAATGGCGTAGACCCTCTACTTGACAACTACATAATGTCGTAGACTCTTTACAATACTACTACGTAATGTCATAGAAACTAAGAAAATACTACATAATATCGTAGACCCACTATAATACTACTGTGTAATGGTATAGAGCCTACATACGGGTCTACGGTAGATCCTCTACAAGACTATGTAATTTCCGGTTCTTACCCATCGTCCACCCCCAGAGACCCGTGGGTGAAGCGTTGAAGTTTTCTTTATAACTGCTCACCTTATCCACCTGGGTGTTTCTTTGAAAATATTAAATTTCCACCATCCACCTATTTATCAAAACCTTTCAGACTTGAAGCGCAAAGATATTCTGACCGTAAAATTGGTCTATTATCAATTATGTTATGACATTGACGGGCATACTGTGTTCTAATCGCGAAAGTTTTAAAAAAGTATTTTTTGTCTAGAAATGTTGGTCGGAACTCTCAGTGACCGTTTAACAGCCTCTGTGGTCTAGTGGTACCACCAAGGTGGAAACCTGGGTGGTACCTCTGGATCTGACACCGGGGACAAGTTGTACAAAAAACGGTCACCCAGGTGAATTCAGGAGGTGGACGTTGGGTAAGAACCGGTAATTTCGTTGACCCTATAATAGAAGCTTTTATTTTATTGTGAACGCCGCTGCCTCAGCATCATATTTTTGTGTTTGTGTAAGAACTTTACTGCCCTATATTTCAATTGTATACGCAAAATATGGATCACTTTTTCTCGAAGCGATACTCACCAAATACCCAGGTTTCGTTATAACAGTTGACCACCATAGCCGGAGACATGCAGCACATCATCAGCAAATCGGAGAAAGCGAGATTCACTACTAGCAGGTTTGAGGGGGTTTTTAGACTCTGCAATAATGCAATAAAAGTATGAGTGAAATACAAAACAAAATCGAAACGTCTCGCTATATAAGTAGGGAACTTATTTGGTGTAATAATCAATAATATAAATATTATTTAAATTGTATAAATCGAATTGCAGCTCAGGATAGGATGGTCTGGGAGCCCAGCAGTGGGACACTTATGGTTAATAATAATCAAAATGAAAGTTCTGTTTGTTTGCTTGTTACGTTTTCACGACTAAAATAACATATCTACGAAAATAACATGGCCTACTTACAACGCGGGCGAAGCCGCGTGCGAAAGCTATTAGTGATGGTATAAAAGTATTAAAACCAACCTTTGTAGACATGAAGATATAGACGACCATTCCGTTGCCCGTGATGGAAACGAAGCCGAGAACTCCGATGACGAAGCCGAGGAGAGCGTGCCAAAGTGGATTCATTGGGGGGAACTGGTACCTAGACAAGCAACAAATTTAGTACAGACTGTGCAGTAAAATAACATAAAACACAACACAAAACGACATTTCCAACTTTCACGATTCTTTGTGAATGTTCACTAAATCCTAAGCACATTTTCAAAGAGTTTTAGAGAGAGAGTGAAAGAAAGAACAAAAGTAACAAACCCTCACACAACACGCACATAAATCATATGGCAAGCATGTTAATTCTATTACTGAACAGTAGTATTAGTATCACTGAATGCCTTAGCCTTAAGCTATCCGTTACGCTATAATAATTTCTGATTGATTCAGCAAAATTGCGTTATAATAGATAAATGACAACATAGCGCACTATGCAATTAATTAATTATTTAATGTAGGGTTTTTCGATTTTCACCTTCCTCCAAAATTTTAATCGTCAAACTTGTTGTTGGGCGTTAAGTTGGAAAATCTGGCACTGTATGTATGTATGTATATAGCTATGTTTGTGTCGGCATAATTCAACAAGAAAATGTGTTATTTGAAAGAGTACATCACATTTCAAATAAAGATATTCTACTATTATTTAAATTTATTTATTATTAAATAATGGTGGTTTTTGTAGTATGGGGCTGCGTTAAGAGGGTAAAACGCTTGTTATGTCTTGTTGGACATTCGGGTGCTGGTCGCGATTCCGAACAGGCGGTAGATTTGGCGTTTCAAAGTTATCCTAAAAAATCTTAATGAATAAAGATATTTTGACTTTGACTTTGAGTTTGACTTTGACTTCAAGCAATAGAAATGTTACAAATCTCATTTAATATATTGTATGGCACATATAAATAGACCTTAAAACAGGTACTTATAATGTAAAAGTTAATCAGAAACTATTAGAGGCTACACCGCAATCGCGATACCCGTTGCAATCGATGCGCGGGGTTTATTGCAGACAAAAATGATAAAGTGTACGCACCAGTAAGGATCAATCATGTGCAGCAACTCTGGCATCACCTTGTCGACGACGGTCTGGTTGGAGGCGCCGTACGCCGCGACCTGCCCACTCCACGCCTGCAAGGCTGCCACGCCGGGCCCGGGGTCCATGCTCACGATGGTCATCTTCTTTTTTGAGGTCACCTTCGAATAAATCTCATCTATTTCTGACCTTACAGCTCAGTTGGTAGCCTTCTGAGCCGGCTGTGTAGGCTTTGGGTTCAATTCTCGCCCGGGACAATTATTAGTGAGTTGAATATTAATGTTTGTTCTGTGTTTGGGAATTATGTTGTATCATAAGCATGCACCTATTCATATTAAAGTACTTTTTCATATTCTCTGTTATCTAGTTACCATATTACAAGCTTTGATTATGTTGTGGCATTTTGTAACAGTAACAAAGAGTGCCTACTAGTTGTAGTTGGAATTATTTATTTATTTATTACTAAAACACAAACTCATTGAGTGCTAGGTTCGCATCGAAGGTACGCTCATCTCAAACACACTCTATGTATTAAGCTGCACTCAACTTTTAGAATTGCTCTGTACATAGGAATAAACATAAAAACACAAAGAGGTTATAAAAGAGACTCTGGGGGCATGTGATGAAACCCGGCGACAAGACTCATGTCATATCATATTGTCAGCGTAGCACTGGGCTTTGCCGCCGCACCGCCGCCGCCGCCGTAGCAGTGCTACGCCGCGACAATGCACGCGAGTGTTCAACAGTGACACACAAAACATATGAAAGCTATTGATGTTGGCGAGTAAATGGACTCTTCACTTTAGTGGCTACCACAATCAAAACTTCATAACCAAAACAATATGGAATAAACCCAAAAAAATAAATGTACCTATTTAAAGTTTTTTTTTTAATGAAAATTAAAATGAATTAAAATCTTCTACATAGAAGATTTGCACGTATTTAATGAGTTTTTTTATTATATGATGCATGAAATTAATGCATGCATGCAATGCATTAATAAATGAAAAAAATACTTCCCTAAGGCTAAGCGACACATCAAACTATTTTATTCTGTTTTTTTTTATAATTACCTAGGAGTCCAGGATAAACGAGGTACAGGGTAGCTGAGATGGTTATTACAAAAATACTGAAGAAAATCGCTACACGAACTACTCCAGTCTTAAGTGTGGTATAACCGATCCCGTGTTGCGTCGGGGCGCCGGATGAAGGCTACTCGAAGTTCTGCTCGCTGCTCTTGTCTTTTATAAGAAAACCCTAAGGATTACCAATGACGTCACGAACAAAATCAATATGCATAATTAGATATACGAGCTACTTGTGTCTAAGAAGGTGAATACATTACGCTACCTACTTTAGTAGGATCATTTTTTACAGGGTCGGATTAAATTTTCAGTCACTCAGTTTCTTTAGTTTGAACTGCTAGAGGCGCACCTCAGTGTTGAGGCATATAACTAACAAAAAAATTATGTTTTAGTCGTGCTAAGGGCTTTCAGACAATTCATTCAGAAAATGAGCACCATATTTTATACATTAAGATGATAAACCTAGTAATTCTGAGCTTCTCGTTGCTCTTCGCAGCAACCCTGAATGTGCTGTCTTGTTTTATTTAGGTATTTTCAATATTTAAAAATATAACTAAATAATAGGTGAAGTATGTGTGAGGAATACAGATGTTTCTCCTGTATTTACTAATATAATTTTAAATAGGTACATGAAACAATTTATTAAAACAATATGTACAATTAAACTGTTTACAAGGGCAGTCGTATTACTAAAGACCGTTACAAACCGTCTATTAGGTAATCAGTACCAGACAGAAGGGTCCCCAGACCACTGGCTACATTGCTACGATGAATAGATATGCTAATTCGCTAGCCCAAAAATAATCCTAAAAATACTGTTGTATTGACTAATTCTAAGTTTTCCTCTTCAACTTTTACATTAGCTTCCACTTCAGCTTGACTTCTGAGAGAAGCATATAAACAATCATAATTATCTTTAACCCTATCAACTCTAAATATGAATGAAGTATTGTCTGCAAACAATAGGTACATCACATAGATCCCCTAGACAGGAAGGCGGATCATTGACATAGACTACTAAAAGAGGCCCCACGTTTGACCCTTGTTTTGACCTCACGTCATACCACCGACTCGTACCACCGGTGGTACGAGAAGGAATGTTACATCCTCCTTGTACCACCTAATCTCAATATTAATGACTCATGTTGAAGTATGCTCTGCCAACCATCTTACAAGTAATAATGAAATGTTAAATAACTAGGTGATAGGTAAGGGTAATTATTTTTTTCAAATGCATAATATGTACCTATATGTATCAACGCCAGCTCTACCATTTAAATATTTGAGAAACTGGGTCCTACACAATACAAAATAACAATTAAGTATGCAGTCTACCTCAAGTTTTCCAGTAATTACGTTATATGTTATGTTAGTGGATGTTCCCGAAGATTTGCTACCGTTTCGACGCGAAAAACCCTTGGCTTTCATCTCACGGTGTCATGTTATACCTAATAAGGTCGAAGGTGGAGGTGCACTTCACCCGGAATGCTGAGAATCTGACCGCTGAATTCCAGAGCACAACGATTAGAATTGTTTTTATGGCGCCCAGAGCCATTGGTAAGACAGTGGTAGTAGGGGGAGAAAGCAGAAAAATGGCAAAAAAAAAAAGTTCAAAGTTCTGCCCTGCGTTTCTTATGCCTACACATATTCTACTAATATCGTTATAAGACTACTAAAGTAGGTAGATACTTTGCTCTAACTGGATTATGCAGTACAGCGAAGATAGCGACACGGGTCGGGGCACAGAATAAATAATAGTATGATACTTCTACCTTTGTATTTAACATAAAATTAAGGGAGCTCGTAGTCGTTCTGTGTCTTATTTAACGGGTGGCATTCATTCGCAGTAGAGGGGTTTTCTAGTAAATATAAAACGAACTGAAGAAAATGTGTGTATTTGTTAAATCTATTCTCCATTGGATATCGAAAGAGGCGATCGGCGACACCATTCGTCTGAGTATCAAACATTTAATTAATTGCGACCCACCTACCAAGGGTGGAGATTAAGGCAATTGGACTCGTAATGGAAGGACCAAATCCTGCAGTGAAATTTCGGGCTCTAATGCTGATAGTGAGAAGTAGATCGTTGAATCCGATAAGTAGAAAATCCTAATGTCTGTCGGTCTGTCACCTCACATCTAATACTATTACCACAATCAGACTCAATGGTTTTAGGTACCAAACTACATTATTATAGAAATGTAAAGAGTGGAAAACTAGTAAGAAACGGAAGGTCTATGTAAGTACATAGACCTTCCGTTTCTTACTAGTTTTAAGTTTTGTTTTTGTTTTGGTAGGTAAGTACCTACCTACTGCAGAGGCCTTTTCAGTATCTGTACCTACTTTATCTAGTAAGTATCTTATAAAACTTGAAGCTCGGTATCTTCAAGATCAAGGAAACTTTACATCTAGGTACCTATACCACTAAAACTCAGAGGCCAAGATGTATCGTAGTAGGAACCCACCACGCTATCTCGGGACCCTAACGAGTCGCGTCCGGTACATGTGACAGCATGAAGGCGCGACCTGGATAAGAAGCCGCCCGCTCCGCGCCCTACCTGATCACACGGCGTCTGGATGGCAACAAAGCGATCCACGTTAAGTGCTACATCTACATGCTCATTCACTTTTATCGTAAGAGGCGATTAAATTGTCACCAAGGGATGGGATGGGTAGCAGCATCAACTTGTGAACACGGCGATCACCAACACGCCATCCAAAAAATAGTTTAGGTAGCACGTGTTAGCTTTCCGCTTAGGTACATCCACATATTTGGTCATATCAATCAAAATGTATCGATCATAAAAATGTTGGGCTATCCATGCGACCTGCCTTTACCCGTAACTTCAAGAAGCTAGCATGTAACCATAAATGGCGTCATCTGGATTGAACTAATTAGACCGGTCTTTGGAAAAACCTTGCTAAACCTTGGCTAAGCCCATGAACCTACACTGAAACTGGACAGCGCACTCAAAAATTAGGTAGGTACATGAAATTTACACCACGCGCTGAAAATAAGTTTCATAATTGTTTGTCTTATGTCAAAGTAGAAAAACGAGCCAGGTGAGATAGCTCAGTTATAGTTATGCTTCCTGGTTTAACATGTTGCCATTACATATTGAATTCCTCTTTGGTAAGCTTTTTTATGATATTACTTTGATAGACATTGCATAGACAAATACTTAATATATTTTTTATTTTACAACCATGAAATCCTCTACCACAAAGTGACTTACGAAATACAGAATTTTGGCGTGTAAAAGTGATAATGGTAGTATTTTGTCATCCATATGTGTCCATATTACTCAGAAAACTACTAAATCAATATGGCTTCTTTGCCTAATGGCTAACCTTCAATAGCATATTATAACGCTATACAATTATTTAAATATGGAGGAAATGGTGTATTTTTGCTGCGATGATAGATGTAAAAAGGAATGGTATCTCGGCTGTGGCCTGTCTTTCCAAAGCTGAGTGAGCTAATTATCAACATTTCAAATTATGATACAGCAAGGTATCCACAAAGTGGATTTCATGGATTTCCATTACCTACGTAGATACCCATGATATGGGGTGTTGTCAGATAGAGTATTCCAAAAGCACTAAGTTAACACAAAGTTACTTTACTTTACTTAAGAAGCTTGCATAGGCAAGGATGAGGTCAAGGAAGTAGTAAGCTAACCCAGAAGGTGCTTATTAACTCTTTTGTTGAAGAGATTAGGGTTGTATTTTCCGTTAACTTATCGGGTCGGTTCTGCATATTAATTTCAGCTAATAGAACGTTCTATGATAGACTAATTCAAGTAAGTGGTATTATACGTGATATACACACATAACCTTGATATTTGATCCCAAAATTTGATAGTTTATTACCTTCATGATAGCTACTTATGTAACTTGTGTTACTACTTATCGTCATTATGTTTAATGGATAATGGCAAGATTAGTCGCACTAGGTATTTGAAACCGAGAGAGAAGAGCATCTAGAAAGAAGGAGACGCCGTTCTCTCAACCCTTTGTGAAACCAAAGGTAATTTGACTTAACTTTCGTTGTATTCTATCATTAAATAATATAGGTACGTAATAAAATAAATATATATGCATGGACGTATTTCTTCGTCCATGGTATATGGAAGTAATGTTTCCAAGTCAGCAACAATACAATACTATGGTCAACAAGGACTGGCTGGCATAACAATAAATAAATAGAAGTCCAAGTCCCAAAACAAATAAACGCAAGTGTCGCTGCTTCATACAAAAAAAACGATGTATGAAACAAGGCAGAATTTTAGTGGCGAATATTGTTATTTCACTCACTTTCTAGCCCCGTTTTTTAGAAAGGAGTCCCATCTTTTCTTAAGTAGTACTGTATTTTTTTTTTATAATGACACTGACAGATTTGAGCAGCAATTCATATTTTTTGTTATATTATCTGTGGTTTCATTCGGTATTGTTCACGACGGTTGTCTCTGGATCACCGCACCGGCAGATGCGGATCCGAAAGTAAGCAAGAATAGCTACACATTACGTTTTGCGGTCGTACTTCGTTCGGTTCCGCAATTGCGGATGTAAAGAATAAGAGTAGGCCCTCTGAGCCGTTCCACTTATACTACTAGCTTTGTATACTCTGTGTAAACTCAAATCTTTACTGATACACATATCTATGTATGTTGATGTGCGTCTCTCGTCTCTGTCCCTGTCGTGTCGGTTTATCTATTGGTTTTTCTATACTCTTTGAGTTTGTATATAATGTAAAAGTAAGTAATTTGATTTGTAATTTTTGTTTGAAAACTACGATACAAATAAAGGAGCCACGATATATTCTCTTGGACTTGATTAAAGAACGTCCAGTATCTTTTATTTTCTTAGGATAACTCTCGAATAACAACAAGTATGGATTTGCATGAAGATGTTGAGATCAGTGAAGAAGAGGAAGAGATAACGGCAGACACCGTTCTAAAAACTCTTCAAAGTGCTTGGCAAAACGAACGTCTAGCTCCAGAAATACTTCCTCATAAGAACGATATGGTGGAATGCATGTTAGGACAAATACAACACATGGAACGCAACATAAACAAACTACCTAAAACAGATCTCAGGGCTTCTATTCACAGAATGGAATTGAACAGAATAAAATTCATCATATGTAATTACTTAAAAACTAGGCTTAATAAAATAGAACAGTTTTGTATTCCAATAGTTAATGAAGAGAAACAAAGGATAGTTAGTGGCACAAACTATTTGACACCCTCCGAGTATAAGTATGCACTTGATTATCTATCGAACATGGAGAGTCACCTCAAAACTGTTGCTCTAGATAAGATGCCTGGTAATATGCAGGTTTTTGAAATGAGTAAAATGACTGAATATCCAAACATTCAAACTCATGTTTTTTTGAATGCAAATGAAACTGTGAATGGTGTTGTACTCGAAGACCTCACTGGTGATGATGAAGAAATAGACTTGGAAGGTATGTCTGTTCACTGCTTCACATTAGATTTTAAAGCTCCTTAGGAGCGTGCATGTCAGGCTTCACAAGGTAGGTAAATATTAACAATATGTACAGGTGCTGGTAACATTACAGGCAAATTAGTAATACAGAGTTGCTTTGGTTTATGCCACGTTCTGAGGGAGCTTGACTCCACACCTGCTCTTGTTAGACATAAGATGTTAGAAAAAAATAAAAATTAATGTAAAATAGGATTATACTGGTGCACTAGAATAATTTTTAGTTTAGCAATAGAAGACTGAAAAGTCGGGTCAATCTACACCTACATATTTTTTTGTTTCAGAGGGATCTCAGCACATTTTACAATATAAACCAATTGCAGATCTTGTGAAAAATGGAAAAGTTCAACTTGTTTGATGATAACCTGATAATGTGTTTGATGAAATCTTCATAACATGACTTCATCAAAGTAAAATATACCATAATTTACACACCACTCTAGTTGGTTTGAGCCCAAAAACTTTGATATATTTATACCTGTCATAATGTTCACTGTTAACCCTGGCAGGGTTTAGCTCATGTCCCACTGCAGGGAAAAGACCTCTGTCCCCCTTCTAAAGTTAAATTACAACACTAATCGAATCGTAAATCAATGTAGTAAGAGGGATTTTTAATTAAAAAAAACATCTAACAATTATCATTTGTATTTCTTCAATGTTCATTACACCTTAAACATTAATAAACATTCACAACTTGCATTACATTAATAAAAGGCTAGTATTAAAATACAAATTACTAATATGTATCTGTTTAAATAAATCATATCCTAAACAGGATAAAAAAACAATATTCATAAATGCATACTTTATATAATCATTACAAAATTCACTGAAGATAACAAACTAAAACTTTTAAACAAGCTTATTACTAATTATAATAATGAAAATACTTAATTTTGCTAACATAATTGAACAATCTAACATTTAAAGTAGTAACTGTAATATTTATGCAGCATAACAGATGTCAAGAATCTGCACAGTACACCAACAGATGTTCATCATCATTTAGAACCATTCGTTTTATTCTGGACCAAGTATTTAATATAAGTACTAAAACTGACAATCTAAAGTAAATTTGAGACTTATTTTATTTTTGGTCCTTCAGTAAAATAAGTAAGATATCAAAACTAATGAGTTGTAAGTACATGTTTTACAATATTAAGTAGCACCTTTAAGTATAATCATGGATGGAACACTCAATAAATAAGTACCTACACAATATTCATATCCTGCCGTTAGTAAGTAGCGTTTTACAATCACTGCCATTGTTCCTACCATGTTCAATATATATTCATGTAGAAAGAAGCATATTTAAACAGTTTGCATACAAAATTTCCTGCACAAACAAGCATAGTCATTCTATCTCACATAGTCCTGTAAGTTTGTTGTAAGTCAAAAATGTACCAATAAGTAAAGTCAATTGTTTAACCTAACCTAAAACATTGTGTATGTGTTGCACTAAACAAAAAAACAGACTGAGATGGAACAACTATAACATGATTTATCCACAGTAACAACATGGATGTTGGTAAGCATTTACAACTGCGAGCTTTCAGAGGTTTCATTGGATTTGAGCACATCTAAAGCATCGTGCGATGCGAAGGCGAAGGCGCTGGCAGCGGTGGCGGTGGAGGCGTTGTCTGCGTACTTGAGATGGTTGGTGTAGGCGGCGGCGGCGAGGTCGCGCAGACTCTGCTCCGAGGCAGTTCCGAGCTGGTTCACCATCAGCGTGAAGTGGCCGGCCGGCTTCTGGAGCAGCTCGTGCGGGTGGCCTGCCTCGATGATGCACCCAGCTTCCATCACCTGGAGGGTTAAAAAAATCGGTTATTTTGTAGGATTTTTTTTGCATCATTTTGAATCGTCAAATCTACTGCCTGTTCGGAACTGCGACCCGCGCACAAGGGACACTTCGGGCCAGTTAGTCTTTTGAACACAAACATACAAAATGCATTTTTTTACTGAAGCATTTGTTTAAGACAACTAGCTTGTTATTTCGCCCGCATGGTACTCGGATAAAAATTAGTTAGCTTCCAAGTTATTCCTAGGTGTAACAAAAACCTCTCTGATTTTAATGTCAGCTTTTGTCACTATAAAGTACGA
Source organism: Venusia cambrica (assembly GCA_951394065.1). NCBI lineage: Eukaryota > Metazoa > Arthropoda > Insecta > Lepidoptera > Geometridae > Venusia > Venusia cambrica. The sequence continues at coordinate 9,639,510 of OX596054.1, forward strand.
CGAAGAAGCGTAAAATTAATATAATTATTCTGTCGCAAAAAACATAACTACTCTATGTCTCGAAAACAGAACAGTAGGTAGGTACATGTTAAACTAAACTAATCAGGACCGTTAGGTCTGCTAGCTGGGGGCTATCAAACTTCAAACAGAAACCCGGAAACGACTCGGCACTAATTACTGCTGAAGTTGACGCTAGAAATAAGACTATGCTGGCTTCTTACCCGCACCTCCCAGAAGCTGTAAGGTGTAAAATAATGGTGACGATGAAAACTAGATGTCCCAGATTAGACCTCATGGATTTGAATCAGTGAATTCAAATCCATGACCGCCTCTGTGGTCCTGGGTCCCCAGGGGCAGTACAAAATTGTGCTTGGCTTGGTTGGTGGTATGACTTTGTTGAAGTCCGCCTGGCTAGAATCAGGTAAGATGGTGGTAGCATCTTACCTTATTCTGTCACCATAATAATAATTCTAAAAATTGTGTTCCAGCATTTAAAGGTAAGATAGCCAGTTCCTCAGTTTGTTGAGGATTCCGAGTGAACTGCTGGAGGCGCACTTCACCTTCGGCCTTATCTTAACTTGTAATCAGATGAGATGCAGGTCAAGCCCTTCGCCGTCGTACAATAAAAATAATAATTACATAACACAGGTAGGTAGTACCTACCTACTGTATTATTTAATTATTAATTTATTAGTACCTACTAGGTACTTATATACTTACAACAACGCGGTCTGAGTCGGCGACGGTGTGCAGCCTGTGAGCCACCGTGAGAACGGTGCAGTCAGCGAAATGCTTACGAATAGACCTCTGGATGAGCGCGTCCGTACTGTAAAAGAAGAAAAGTGGTTATGGCTTCTTGTTTGCTTTAGCTATGGGGTCCGAATAAACAGTGTGGTTCAATACAGGTTGGCTACATTATCTGCAGCATTATCTTATGTTTATTTACCTTCTAGTTTATACCTATTTGCATTGCGAGAAAATAAATGTTTTGATTATTATTATTATAATTTTCACATGCAAAATATAGCAAAAGTAGATCGACGACTAATCAGTCCCACTAATATCTTCATTACAACTTACTTATGACGTTACCTACATACGTAATCAACGTTGGCGGTGGCCTCATCTAGTACGAGTAGCTTGCTGTGTACCCAACGCCACGGCCGACGACTAATACACGCTAATACAAAACATTATAGCATCATCGTCACCAAAAGTCCTAACGACACGACCTACGACACAGCGGATCGACGATGACGTCAGCCGCCTTTTATTTCTACATACGTGCTATCGCAGAAACTGCCGCGACAGCAAAACGAAACAGTGCCCGTCAGCGAAGAGGCAGACAGCATTTACAATTGACTAGGCTAACATACAATCGGTAGCACCTTTATTACTTGTTGCATTGTATTCAGTTTAGATTTTAGCAAAGTCAGACTTTCACACCTAACCTTGACATTCTTGATACCTACTTTATTACAAAAAAAAAACAAATTGCATGACTATTACGCCCTCCAACTAGTTTTTTGCCTTTTATTAGATGGTATGTAAATGACGCGTGTACGGACGTCACGCTATAGATCTAGTATCTCAATACTCAATTCAATTATTGACACTATATGTACCCTATTACGGCATTGCAACATTTTTGAAAGAGGGATCATTATTATTATCATCATTGTCACTAGGGAACCCAAAATATTAATTACATGAGTCATATTTGCATTTAAATTAGGTAATTTGTCATATTTTAGTATGATTTCAGTAAAAAGGTGATATAAGAAAAATGTATTATACCATATACAGAGTGAGTTTTTTTTCAGGGCCACATGTGCCCAAAGTTGTTAGAACACTTTCAAAATTGAAAAGTTATAATTTCAACTTTATGTATTTAGCAACTCACCTTTCCAGAAATACTATAAAAAAATAGTTTTTCTTTAATGCAGACCTTATTTTCTTTTAAATCGAGCACGCATCACCTAGCATGACGTTTCGATAACTCTCACGATTTCAGACTTGGCCTCAGTGGCTCTGGAAAGAAACTCACCCTGAGAATATCTCTTGTATAACTTACTTAGGATCGACGTTGGCGGTGGCCTCGTCTAGTACGAGTAGCTTGTTGCGAGCGAGCGCGGCGCGCGCCAAGCACAGCAGCTGCCGTTGCCCGGCGCTGAAGTTAGACCCACCGGAGGCCACGGCCGACGACAGAGATGTCACGCTATGTTTTAGTTCCACCTGGATACAAAATACCCATAGATATGATCTTCACACTTCAACCCATATACAATCCACCATGTATATTACGGGACATTATTTTTTACAGCCCCAAACTAAGCATAGCTTGTAATATGGGAACTAGATTACGGATTGAATACATGAATCCTTTTTTACTTTTCTACTAGATGGCGCTGTGTGAAATGAATGTCTTTTAATATTGATTATTTACTTATATGGATAGGAAGATTGCGTGACTTAGTGTGTTGTATGGTCATTGAAATAACGTTTGCACACTGATTTTCTCTCTTTCTATTTCGCCATCCTCAAGTAGAGTGTTGGTTAGGTACCTACTACATGAGTAAATTAACTGTCGAATATTTAAGGGATAATTATAAATTCCACCTTATAACAAAATGTACGATTCTCATGCTTATTTTTTTTATTGTACAACGGGGAAGCGCTTGGCTTTCAGCTCACCTGGTAACAAGTTAAGATAAGGCCGAAGGTGGAGGCGCACTTCACCCGGAATCCTCAACAAACTGAGGAACTGGCTTACCTCTAAATGCCGGAACAAAACAATTTTAGAATTGTTGTTATGGCGACAGAATTAGGTAAGACGATGGTAGCTAGCCAGGCAGACCCAAACAAAGTCCTACCACCAACCAAACCAAGCACAATATATAGTACTCCCCACGGGGATCGAACCCGGGCCCTCTGGATCTGAAATCGGTGGGTTGAACCACTAGACCACAGAGGCGGTTGAAAAAATAACAAACAATAAGCCTGAGTCTGTAATCAGGTCATACCTTTTTATGCATGTCAGCTAGTAATAGATTAGATTTGGGTTCAAATGGTTTGTTTTGACTTTCGTACCTGTTCAAGTGCTTTCCAGATATCAGCATCACTGTACTTGTCGAAGGGATCCATGTTGTACCTGAGACTGGCAGAGAACAGAACCGGTTCCTGGGGAATGATCGAGATCTTGGATCGCAACTCCTGTAAAAAAACAAAACGCAACATTCAGTGCACGAAAGTGGTCGAGGCCAGTGACAGATAACTGCCTTCTCTAGATTAGTAATAATTATTAGCACAACCGATGATTGAAATGAATTAATGAAAGAATGAAAATTATTTATAAGACACCAAAAAATATAGAACAATTGACAATTTTAAATCTAAAGTTTGAAATTAACTAAAAGAACAATGGGTCCTCGCTTAGAAGCGATAATTTTCTACTTACAAAATATATACGTTTACCAAAATAAATACACATAGTTCATGAGTTATATTATACTATTACATAAATAAATATATGTAATACCACGAGAGGAGCTGAATACGAATTAATTATTTGTGTAACCGATCGTTGCGATACAGTTGCAGTCAGAGGGGGCTTAGTAATAGGGTCCCATTGGCACCCTTTGGGTAAGGATAAAAATACTGGTCGATAACACAAGTAGGATACATCCCAAACATACAGTGCCGGATTTCCCAACTTAACTCTGACATCTCGTTCGCTTGGCTCACTCGATCAATTTTTTTTTTTCTATCAGTACAGGACTCCTTAATATTTGCTTGTTATAATAATATTATTCATTTGTTTGTTTTTTTTAATTGCATGACGGGGAAGCACTTGGCCTACATCTCACCTGGGACTTGAGATAAGGCCGAAGGTGGAGGCGCACTTCACCCGGAATCCTCAACAAACTAAGGAACTGGCTATCTTTCCTCTAACCAAACCAAGCACATTACATTGTACTCCCCCTGGGGATCGAAACCGGGACCTCTGGATCTGAAATCGGTGGGTTGAACCACTACACCACAAAGGCGGTCATTCAAATTATTTGTCATCAATTCATTGAATTATGAATATTTCTTTTATTCTGTCATTTACTGTTAGTTAGTTGGTTTGTCATACTGACGTTTATGCTTAATTATGATTTCCAACATTAATTTAATTCATTTAACATTAATTAAACACCCAGGACAAACATTTGTGTGATGAATATAGATGTTTATTCTGTGTTTGGGTGTTGTATTGTATATAAGTATGTATTTACAAAAAAAAAGTATTTAAGTAGTGTATCCGTAATCTAGTTCCCATATTACAAGCTATGCTTAGTTTGGGGCTATATTGTGCTGTGTAAAAAAAAATGTCCTGTAATTAATTAAATCAATTCGTTTTATATACTAACCATGTGTCTTGCAACGCTCTGACACAGTCAATGTACCAACTTTGCTCTTAGCTCTAAACTATAACATTATACAGCAATACACAACAGCTAACTATAAAATGTATTAATTTAAGCAGGACATTATGCAATAAATTAATTATGAATGATGTGTTCCGGCATTTAGACGAATCCATTTTCACAGACTGTTGAGGATTCCGGTTGAAGGGCGAGGCGATTCCACCTTCGGCCTTATCATAACTAGAAGTCAGTTGAGATGAAGGCCACTTCCCCGTCGTACAATAAATAAAACACATATAAGAGTAGGTACCTACCTAGGTACTCATCCGAATCTGTTTTTCACATATCCTCTATTGTTATTAGAATTTTTTGTCTGAATTAAAATTTACTGTAAGAAATTAATGCTTACCTCCATCGAGAGATGAACATAAAATACAAGTAGTATTTTTCTTACAAGTTGATCATCTCATTTCGCTACTATGATAAATTTCGCTAGCCCGAGCTGTTATAACATTTTTCATGAACAACCGCTGTTGAAAATTGCTTGTCCTATATTTCAAAACCCATTTTGGAGCAGCTTTTTCTAGTCAGCCTTCTCCAGTAGACCAATAGCAGTTTGTATACATGATTCCATATTACCTACTATATAAATATACTATATAATACTAAGGCTGAGGGCAAACAGGCGTTGTGCGAGTCGCGTTTTTCATACTTTTTTGAGTAACAGCAATTACACGCTCTCTCATTTGCTCGTTTGGCGTCACCCTCACTTAAGTAATTATTGCATTCAAATATTCTGTGAAAACCTTTTGCACCCTTTCCGGGTTGAGTAAATACATTCGCCTGTAATAATATGTATACGTACTCTTAATTTTTTTTATTTTTATTGTTCAACGGGGAAGCGCTTGGCCTTCATCTCACCTGGTAACAAGTTAAGATAAGGCCGAAGGTGGAGGCGCACTTCTCCCGGAATCCTCAACAAACTGAGGAACTGGCTACCTTACCTCTAAATGCCGGAACACATTTTTTTTAGCATTGTCATTATGGCGACAATCTTCATTCCAAAATGGAGCCATTACTTTTATATTAACCGCCCTCAGTGTCTGTCACTCTCATTATTGTGGTCAACCAATCAGGGTCAGTCTGAAAACCAGCTTTGCACCTCACTTCGGCAAGGTGCAACATAAATTTAAATTTCAAATTATTTATTTAGACACAAACAAAGAAACTAAAACATTTTCAATTCAATCTACCATAAAGTGGATTGAATTGAAAATGTTTTAAAATAACATAAAGCTGAGTCTGGCCCATTTTGGCACATACATCTATTTATTTCTGTGTATACCTTCGTTTTTTTTGTAAACCTCATTTTAATTTTTGTTTATGTTAAAATTATTATTGTTATTGTAAGCCACTGTATCAAATAAATATTATTATATTCTATTCTATTAAAGTCCGACTGTCGAATTTGCTGGTAATACTGCAAGTAAAACATACGATATGTAACGACTTACTGAACTAAACGGTGGTCTTACCTTGAGCGCAATGGATCCCGTCTCGACGTTATCGATGAGCACTTGTCCTTCGATGGGCGCCAGTCGGAACAGCGCGGATATGAGAGACGACTTGCCGGCGCCCGTGCGTCCGACCACGCCGACCTACGAGCAAAGTACAAGTTCATTGAAGCAATGTTCATACGATGTGCTGCTTCCACATAGTTTACAAGCCTCGTAGCTCAGTTGGTAGTAACTCTGCCTTCTGCGCTGTAGGCTGTGGGTTCGATTCCCACCCAGGACAAACATTTTTGTGATGAACATTGATGCTTGTTCTGTGTTTGGGTGTTTATATAGTATGAAAAGTATTTATTTATAAAAAAATATACAGGTATTATTAACGTAATCTAGTTCCCATATTACAAGCTTCGCTTAGTTTGGGACTAGGTGGCGCTGTGTGAAATTAATGTCTTGTAATATTTATTTATATATTATTATCTACCGATAAACCAATTCATGGAATGTTTAGAAGGCAGAGCTAATACCAACAGACACTATAGAGCTAGAGCAATGTTCGAGAATGAACGGGCTTCGTGAAAAATAACAACTTTACACTACCTACAAGATTTTTCTTATGGGAAAACGGTCTTAACATATTTTGCTAAATCAAAATAATCCGGTACCAACCGAATAAAAGCATATATTATGATCGATCCCTCTTACTCAGCCCGCGGATGGCGGAGACACCGAGTCAAGGATTTCACCAGAGGCTTGTATTACTTTTGTGTACCTATTATTTAACACCTTTATTTAGAACCCCCCATTTTTGGAGGAGGCTCTGTCCAGCATTGTAATTTTTGACAAGCCTCATAGCTCAGTTGGTAGTTACCCTGCCTTCTGCGCTATAGGTTGTGGGTTCGATTCCCACCAAGGACAAACATTTCTGTGATTAATATAGATGTTTCTTCTGTGTTTGAGTGTTGTTATAACGTATATATTTACAAAAAAAAGTGTATACTTAAGTATTCTATCCCTAATATAGTTCCCATATTACAAGCTATGCTTAGTTTTGGGCTAGATGGCGCTGTGTGAATTTAACGTCCTGTAATATTGTAGTTTAATATGGTGGAAAACTGCTCAAATTACAAAATGTTTTTTTTATTTTTATTGGTATAGTATAGCCATGAAATATTAATGATTATTACGTTTGTAAAAGCGGTACATCCTACGATAGATAGAAGATATAGGTACCTATCAAATTATACACATGCTTACCTCACTTGTAGGTTTTCCAGAACTTGGCTTAGAGTTGCTACTTTTTAATTATATACGACTTGCAGGAAATCGAACAAAGGCAGTAAACTAATACTAACTACCTCAGTTCGAATAAATCATCGAGGCTCATGTTTTGCTTGTCTGTTTCACAACAACGATTTATGCGTTTATCATACAAGTAGGTATAGGTACAGCGCGGCGGTATTTAAAAATATTCTTATAATAAGAACAATTCACATTACTCAAACAAAGGAAACATTAAGTCATGAAATATTTTATTCGCATAATAGTGTTAATATTATGAATCCTTTGTAGTACAGTAGGTATCAGAACAGTACATTTACTTATTGATATTGTGTATATAATACCTAGAAAGTACCTATGTAGTATGCATGTTTTTTGAATAAGTGTATACGAATGATAAAAACAGTACCTAAAGCAGTTACTGTAAAATGTTGTTGATTCGATATATCCAGACATTTATTATACAGAAACGATTGGCCAGGATGAAGTTGCTGACTCAACGGTACCCCCGAATAAAAAAAAACAGGAGAAGGGGACGATACAATAAAATGTTTTATAATAACAAATTGGTTTGGTAACAAATATTAAAGGTTACTTATAATAATAGCACGCCGATTCGAAACATATGAAGATTGTAATACTTTTTAATCAAGGCCGTGTTCTCGTAAAACCATGAACCCCACAGTTGTGTTGAATTTATGTATGTCATTACGTAAGATACAAAAAACAAGGCGCTCATTTCCGATATCTCTGGAGCAAGTTAAGTTTTAAATTAGACGAAAAGGATTGCACGCCACATTGTACGTGTGATTTATTTATTATATAGATTGTGATTACAATGTACCATCAAATAGGACACAAAACGCTCACGTTCCTAAATTAAATAAACAAATATTACAGGACATTAATTTTACACAGCGCCATCTATCCCCAAACGAAGCATAGCTTGTAATATGGGAACTATAATACGGATAGAATACAAATACTATGTGTAAATACATACGTACTATATGATACAACACCCAAACACAGAACAAACATCTATATTCCCCACACAAATGTTTGTCCTTGGTCATCAAACCCATTATGATCTTGGGCGGACTGTTGAATAAAGCTTACCTTCCATCCACTTTCGATGACAATGTTGAGGTTCTTCAGCACAGGGTCAGCCCCCTCCTCGTATCTGAGATATAGGTCCTTGAATACGAGCCGGGCTTGCTTGGGCCAGTCGGCGGGCGGCGAGGGACCTTGCGTCTTCTCCAGCGGGAGTGCCGTGTACTGGGCCACGCGCTCCACGCTCGTCATCTGCGATATCACTTCCGTGGCCTGTTTCACGCCGTACTGCACCATGTTCACCAGAATCAGACCCTGGCTGATCGCCAGGCCTACGTTGCCGGACTTTGTTGAACCTGCACAGTTTATATAAGCAATTCGTTTCAACCGCCTCTGTGGTCTAGTGGTTCGATACCCAGGGGGAGTGCACTATTGTGCTTGTTATGGTTGGTGGTAGGACTTTGTCTAAGTCCGCCTGGCTAGCTACCACCATCTCACCTAATTCTGGCGCCATAACAGCAGTTCTAAAAATTGTTGTGTTCCGGCATTAAGAGGTAAGATAGGCTGTTCCTCAGTTTGTTGAGGATTCCGGGTGAAGTGCGCTTCCTTCGGCCTTATCATAACTTGAAAATTCAGGTGAGATGAAGGCCAAGCTTATTTTTAATTGTATAATAATATAACTACCATCTTACCTAAGTCTGTCGCCATCTGTTATGTTCTAGTCATCATCTAGTCTCAGTTTTAAAAATTGTTGTGTTCCGGCATTTAGAGGTAAGATAGCCAGTTCCTCGGTTAGTTGAGGATTCCGGGTGAAGTGCGCCTCCACCTTCGGCCTTATCTCAACTTGTAAGCAGGTGAGATGAAGGCCAAACGCTTACACGTCGTATAATAACAAAAAAAACATCTTTCATATGCAATAACCAGCTAATTTGCATCGATATGAACGCGTGTCATTGAGGAAGCTAAGCTATACTCATGTGACACAGCTGATACAACAATTGAAAATGCTTAATGGAATAACTTACATACATATATCCTTCTACTCATAGTCTCGCCGATAAAACCAGATAAAACCGGGACACTACTACGGAGTTACAAAAACAACAGTTGTAAAGTGTGTGCTCCAGTTTATTTTTTCAATATTTAACAACAAACGAAATTAGCCTCCGGCTTTTAGTTGAACCTAAGTTAAATACCTACCTGGTAACGAGAAACATTATCTTGGATTTTATCTCATATCATCCTATCATAAACTTTATAGTAATAGTTGGTAGGTATTATCGCAACATGTGGCAACCATGTAAGTGTAGGTAATCCCTCGAATCTTAGATAGCGAGATTTTATCAGTATTTTTCTAACGAGTACGAGGCACACAGTTTTCCATATAATTTGTATAAAAAGACAGTGAGTGAGGAGTGAGTTGAGTGAGACACTTACCATCATCGCGAAGTAGGAAGGTGTAAGCCACAACTATGACATAGGAGGCTGAAATCAAGCTTAGCCAGATTTGGAAGGCCGTGTTTGCAATTAGTGTCAAGTACCTGGAACAAGTCAATGATACTCGAAATACAATAATGACAACATTTCGCACACTTCATTCGGATAACAGTGTTATAGCGGCGAATGACTCATCACAAACCAATATTGTTTCTTAATGTATAATCTAGTACATACATATTTTGAATGTCTTTCCATAGAAATAAATAAATACAATACAATAGGTATGCTTATTAGAAATAAGAACGAAATAATTAAAAAAAAAACCTACGATCAAAAACAACTGAGAAAAGCTTGTGATATGGGAACTCGATTCCGGAAATAATACTTATATTCTTTTTTTGTAAATACATGCTTATCAACACCCAATAACAGAACAAACATATAAAAGCATCACACGAAATATTTGTTCTGGGTGGGAATCGAACCCGCAGCCTACAGCGCATAAGGCAGAGCTACTACCAACTGAGCCGTGAGGCCTGTCATTTCTAATAGTGAACTCACAAAGTGATATGTAGCATTTTATTTGTCAGGCTACAGCCATGTCCAGAGGGTTTTCATATCGGGCCGGATTCACTAGGCGTACGCAACTCCGGACTGCTCTAGCTACCCACCATTCTCTCGTGACATTGGTATGCGTATCGGGACGAGGAAATGTCCTAAGGAGGGGCTAATCGATCCCGTCATGCCACACAACCGAGTATTCAAGCAGGATTGACGCCTCATACAGGCGGCCGGTCTTACAATTTCAGGCAAAACTCATTACAAAATGGCCTTGATATGGAAAAAAAGACATGTTGTGCCGACCTCAACTGGTGTGGGATAATGGGTAGGAAGATTACCCATATCTACCATAGTAGGTATTATGCGTGAGTACCTACAATATATTATCATTTGATGATCAAATGTGTAGGTATATAAAAAATCACTGCTATGTTATAAATAACTGATAATCGTTATCAATGTCGTCTGTGATAGATAAATAAAAACTTAAAATCAACATTCATAATTGATAATACATATCATCAATATCTATACCTACCCACTTTATACATAATCCCTCCTTCCGCTTTCCATCACCGGACTATCGGACGTACGGCAGTTTACAACCCGTACCTTGTAGTTGTTCTATTGTGCCGAACGCATCGATTTGCCCCTACCTTTATTATTCATACTGGTAAGGAATTAACTCCTTGAATTATTTTGGTGCTGTTTTCCGCACCAAAATAATCTTGAAGTCTTCCATTCCAGAGTGAACTTTCTCAGAGGTTCCTTTTAGACAAGCGTGGCATCTTTCGGCCACATCTTTACATGTTTTTCAAATGAGTTGGTGGTCAAACGCTTGGCTATCATCAATAAAAAAAAATTTACCTCACTACAATAAACGAACCATCATACTACATACAGAGAATCCTAGGTTGTGAACTAGTTACCTACTTGCAATATATATTATCTACTTCATACTTATCTAGTTAAATTACTTACACAAACGTGTTAATTAATTGTGCATTAATTTTACTTGGCACACTTTTTCTCAACATGCTTTTTTATTGATCGAGTGAGCAAAGCGAACGAGATCTCCGAGTTAAGTTGGGAAATCCGGCACTGTATGTAAGCACGTATGTATGTGGCAATGTTTGTGACGGCATAACTGTCGAGCAGTTTATACGATTGTGATGAAATTTAAAATTTAATGAGATAGCATAAATAAAAATTTATTGTCGCGGGGGATTTTTGATAAGTGGGGTAGTTTTTGAGATATTGGGGTGGAAAGAAATACAATTTTTTGCCCATATCTTTTGATTGGTTAATCCGATCAATTCAAAATGTTTAATATGGAGAGCATACCTTAATATTCATCATTCATAAGTTATTAGGATCTTACGACATCAGGGTAGTTTTTCAGAAATAGGGGTTTTAAGTGTGAGATGAAGATTTTTGACTTCTGGGTGTCTTTGAAAGAGTATCGGCTGGATATAGAAAAAATATATATTTTACTTTTTTATAGGGGTGGGTTTTGTAACAAAGGGGTTCACAAAGAGGGTAAAATGCTTGGTCATGTCTTATAGGATAGGGAGTTGTCTTCACAACGATCTTTTTGTTATTTACCGAAACCACCCCTGTAACAAAGATTGCAAAAGGAGTAAATAAAATCGAAGTCACGAAAATTTCATAACATGAATAAAATGTGAAATATCGTTTGAAACGGGGTTTCATACGATATTTCACATTTTAACAAATTTTAACTTGGTTGGACTGCACATTTCAAAATTAGTTTATTTTTGCCCTTATTAAGGGCGGTTTCTAAGATTAAGGAGCAAAGGATAATCAAGTCTTGCAAGATAAGAGAGGAAGTATTCGGATTATCATTAAAACTATTTTTTTTTATTCACTCTATAGGGTTGTCATACCAAGGGTGTCAATAAAATGTAAGAAATTCTTTTGGGATGTCATGCTAGGGATTTGACTACGCATATCCCATATCAACAGCACACTATTGTCCAAGTATGCTGCCTATTTGGTGAAGCCCATTGGTTGCCTTTACGATATCCGTGGGCTAGAGGAGAAGATTATTAAAAAACAGACTTCTAATTGGCCTTCTCGTATAATATTTACTATGTATGTATTATTATCTATAAGTCTATAAATGTACCTAGCTGTAAGTTTTCCTAAAAGCCTTAAAATAAAATAAAAATAAATAAATAAAACAACTAAGGCAACGGTTTTGAGAGCACATTTCAAAAAGACATCAACCATTTCATGTTAGTACGGAGTGACTATGTCACTTATTGTATTCTGACCACCCAGGTTAAATACCTAACACGAACCAGACATCACGAGATCTCAATTCGGGGCGAACTACTAGTTATATTGTTAAAGCTGGTATAATATTTATTTATTTTAATTCGAAAAACGAACACCTGTTCCCTAAATAGACAGAGGGACACCTCATCTTACATGAATCTACAATGACTGTATTTTGTTATGAAGGTAAAATAATTCATCATCAAATCAAATAATTTTAGTAATCATTTATCGTATCTGATCTATTGAATTGATAATGATTATAGAGGTAATTTAGCGATAAGCACTGCTCTGATTTCTTTTAGAGAATCTTTAAAAATGTAAAATGTATCTAGTTCGAATGATTGAGTGATTTCACAACAATTTACAGTCATTCAGTTGCTCAGTAACTCAGCAAGGTTATTGTGTCTCTGCAAAATAAATTAAATAATAGATGTTATCATCAGATAATCTTTAAAAATAACTGTATCTAGTTCGAATGATTGAGTGATTTCACAACAATTTACAGTCATCCAGTTGCTCAGCAGCTTAGCAAGGTTATTGTGTCACCACGAAATAAAGTTAAATGATAGATGTTATCAGAGGCGTTTTACAGTTGAGAGCAATGTGCTACATGTTAGACTGTTTATCGTAATGATAAACATGAGATGACAGCAACCTTGAAATATTACATTTGTGAAATATAGGTACGTGTGTCTTCAAATGTAATCTGTATTAGACATCATTTGAGTAGGTTACTTGGTTTTGTTTGGTTTCTTTCTATTATTCTATCGCTTTAACGACTCATTTATTTATTTCGTTGATCTGTATTATTCATTTCATTTGAAAAAAACAAGAACGACTAGTCGTACCTTCATAAATATGTGGTCTAGACCACAGAGGCGGCGGTTTATCCCAAAGATTTATTGAAAAAGGGGTATATATGTTTACGTCAGAAATCTATTTTTGTCCCTAACTTACTCCTACGTTGTTACTTAGGGTTTCAAGGATTTTAGAGAAGCGGGAATTTACGGGAAATACGTCATTCTCAGAGTCGGGAATGTTCTAAAACACCCGTATATCCAGTAAATAAAGCGTATTTATGTAAATTTACTTAAAACCCTCAACATACGAAGCAGTGGCATTAATTGATATAACGAAAGTAGGTACATCGGCCAATCAAGCCGAATAAGGCGGCTGGATTGGTCTTTTTTTTTTTTTTAAGAAGCCTAATCCCAATCTCTCCTCTGTGCGCGTAATATCCTGAAAAAGGGGTCCGAAGCTTTCTCTCAGGTTAAATGTTCTGTGTAGTTTTTATATGTGTTTTAGAGTGTACGTTATACCATTTATGTGTAGGTATACCAACCGGATTGAAGACTATTTTTGAACGACTTACCAAGCCGCTGTGTGTACGTCCTGCTTGTCGTCAAACTGGCGAATGAGCATCTGCTGCGCGCCGCACGCGCGGATGGTGTTCAGGCCCGCCATGCTGGCCGACACGTGTGAGAACACAGGGCTTCTGGTGACACCCTCTACTCTGTACCAACAAACAACATCTACTTATAACATAAATACTATTATTTACTTATACTATATACTACAACACACTATAGATTAAAACGGCTGGCCTATTACCTTCAATGAAACCAAAAAAAAAAACAGAAGGACGCCATTTTGATTGAAACCTAAATTAAATAGTCTTAGGTGGCAGCGTTCTTTGTATCCGTGACCGCGGCTGTTGCAACACGAAACAGGGAATATCCAAATGGTAGTGTGATAGGTAAGGAACCGCTTACTACTACTACACTTAGTTGCGTGGACTTCAAACTGACAGACATAAACTGAAACACTTCATCCGGTTCAAATCCAGTCGTGCACCAATGGACTTTCCGGAAGTTTATGAGCGCTTTTGACACATGCACATGCTCAGACGGTGAAGGTCACATCGTGAGGTCACCGGCATGATCCAAATGGCATGTATCACTGGCTAGTATCCAATACCCATGGGTTTGCAACCTGTCACGTATTGAATGTTATACTCGCATGTGGCGAACGTAAGTTTGGACGAGCCTCCGACTACCCCCTAGTAGGTGAATCTCAGTATTGTACTCACTTGATCGAACCCGGGACCTCTGGATCTGACACCAGTGGGCGAACCAATAGACCACAGAGGCGGTAAAAAAGTATATATGGATGAGAGTATAATAGTGAATGGATTATGCGCATAATAAAATATCAGCGGGAAGGACAAAAAATGATTTATCACTAGGTATACTCGTAGTATAGGGTATATAGTTAGTATTTTATTATCTGTGGTATAGGTATCAACTGATAGGTAGGTATAAATACGACAATTCTAAATTACGAAGATTGTAATTTTCAAGTCTTCAAAATAAGAACAAATGAATGAACCACCACAAATGAAGCAAGTGGTCAACAAAAAACACGGCCTTGAAAAGTATTACAAAATATACAAAGAATGATCATGTATACTAACCACATATGATAGGTAGTAACCTATCATATGTTACTTATACTCTGCTAATAAATATATTTTTTTCTATTCCCGTCCCCTTTAATATTTGTTATGTGCATTCAATTCATAAAAAAACCATCAAGCCATTTAAGCAATAGAACGTGCTATTTACATATACATACATACATACAAACATACATACTCACGAAAAACATAACCCTCCTTCTGAAGCAGTGGGATAATAAGACCAAGAACGATTTACAAAAGTTCATAAACATAGCCTGTATTAAGTATGTGTTTTGTGTACCTTTTGATAGTCTGCGCGGTTTTGAGATACATAACGCTCCACAGATACATGAAAATCCCACTGACGAAAGTTGTAATCACCATGTACGGGTTGACGATCGCGATCATCACCAATATACCGATCATCACCATGAATACCTGCGGAGGAAATTGCTGTTTCAGACTTCTTGCATTTTTTTTCACACACCTAATTTGCCTTGCCTGGAGTCTACTACGAAAAAAATGTCGGATCTGAAAATGACAGAAGTTCTTACATAGTAGGGCCCGTGAGTCGTGGGTGGCGGTCGCGGTTTAGAATTCTTAAGAATCTCTCTGATTCAGCCTACAGATGTCGTAAACGCTGACTAAGGGATCTCACTAGAAGAAGGGCATCACCATGCTTCGGCGTATTATTCAACATATTTCCTGGGATCAACAATCTTCCTGCTAACCGTGGTGATTACGGCAGAACCCTCCAAATTTGGCAGAGGCAGACTAGCAAGATTACCTATTTTGGTAATGCATCGAATAGTAGTTATACCACAATAAGTTAATAAAAAATAAACATACACTGCATAACTTTAACATTAGTGGTTCAGAGAGTCAGAGATTTTGAAATTAAAACGAAAAGCATTTTTAGGTAGGTATGTATATTAATTAAGCAGACCTGCGGACTGTCGGTGTGCAATACGGACTTGCAAAACTGCCAGAATAAGGTACCTATTCCATAAATCCTATTGGACGGACTCGCCACCGAGCAAAACCCATAAATTTGATACCTGTATTTCTCTTGCATGACAATAAAATGTACTTTGTCTGTGTTATTGCCTGTTGTTTGTGAATAAATGTATTTCTTACACGCTTACAAAACGATTTTGAGTACCCAGGTACTTTATTGTTTTCCTGACAGCTATTTTTTCTCGTATTTATTAGCTTTGTAGCACAAAAACAACTATCCGATATCTCCCAACGAAGGTGTTATAAAACATATCATCAGATCAAAGGAGAATTTAACCATTGTTAGGACTATGTAATATACAGTCGCCTGCACTAATTATGTACCTATATTCACTTTTTTTTAACTTAAATACTTACGACGACGGGGACGCGCCATCACTTAGATGCGTTAGTTTAAAGTTTAAAATGAAGAAATTACTTCCATAATCCATATTATGTCATTATATAAGTAAATTCTGTCACTATCTTTGTACCTGACAGATGTGGATACCAAGCCATTTTGAACATTATGTCAGTGTAGTGTATTAGTGCAGGCGACTGTACATTAAAGTAGACGAAATAAACTGTTATATTTCTACCTATTTCTAGACATTTCATTTCACTAATACGACATATTGTTCATGTTCTGTTGCTGCACTGCAATAGAGCTATAGAGATAAAATGAATGGAAAGTCTTATTGCGCCTCCAATTACATTTTTACAATCACCTACTTCGCTATCTCGAAGAGATAGTGCTGTTTTATATTACAATGCAAACAACTTTAAATAGGAATTAAGTCAGCACCTATTTTAAGTACCAAGTAGAAGGACTCTAAGTATATACCTACTAACCAACCCAAGCAAGTATTATTGACAATTGTAACTTTTTTTTACAATTGTCTGAAGTTGAGCACATGCACAGGGAAATATGGCTCTATTCCACTCTAATCCATTAAACAAATCCATTCAATGATTGAGAGAGCCAGAAAGTGCCTATTAACTCTCTTCTTGAAGACATGATAAGGTCCTAAGGATAAGGGATTACAAGTTTTTGCAGTGCACATTACAGGACGTTAATCACACAGCGCATTCTAGCCCCAAACTAAGCATAGCTTGTAATATGGGAACTAGATTACGGATAGAATACTTCCATACCTTTTTTTTGTAAATACATAGTTACGTACTACTACAACACCCAAACACAGAACAAACATCTATATTCATCACACAAATATTTGTGCTAGGTGGGAATCAAACCCACAACCTACAGCGCAGAAGGCAGAGTTACTACCAACTGAGCTATGAGGATTGTTAACATAATAAACGACTTACGATACGCTTAACCTCTAAGCTATCGATTTAGTTTTTACTTCGAAAACCTCGTCACCTCACTACTCAGTTAATTTTGACTTACTTGTATACTGTCGAGGTACATTCTGGGCAGGGTTTCGTCCACGATACCCATGTCTTTGGAGAATCTGTTGAGGATGCGGCCCGAGGGGTTGGTGTCGAAGAACCTCATTGTCGCTGCCAGAATGTTGCCGAACATCTGGTTGTGGAGCTTTATGGAACTTCGCATACACACCCATAGGAAGAGAATGGACCTGAAAGGTTAATTCATGACTCATTTCTGATTAATTCACGGCGGCCCCGGTACGCAATATGGGACCTTACCCTACCGTGGATGTCAAAGACTTTGTTGCGAAGGGATATAACCAGATGTCATCATCCCACCTGCCAAGCGTGGTGATTCTGGTAAACGATTAGTCTTTTCCATACCATTTTATTCATATAAGTTGTATTGGATGTTCTACGGTAAGTAAAGTACGCACGATATTGTTTTGGTAAACTGCAGTGCTTCTTTATGTTAGTGAAATTAGCGACGGTTGTTCGACTAAATTGAGCTAATACCAACACTTTGTTTAATATTCACTAGTCCTTGAACTGACTGAACAGCTTCTGTCACAAAGAAGAAATACTTGTCTAAAATATGGTTGTGATTTAAAATTGTCACGTTTAAGTATGCACGAGCTGTGAGCTTATGAATGTGAAAACTGAGAAGTGACATTCAAGTTATCATGCTCTCCGTAATGTGGTACCCATTTTTTTTTATTGTACGACGTGGAAGCGCTTGGCCTTCATCTCACCTGGTTATAAGTTAAGATAATGCGGAAGGTGGAGGCGAACTTCACCCGGAATCCTCAACAAACCGAGGAGCTGCCTATCTTACCTCTAATTAATAATAATTAAACAAGCCTCATAGCTCAGTTGATAGTAACTCTGCCTTCTGCGCTGTAGGCTGTGGGTTCGATTCCCACCCAGGACAAACATTTTGTGTGATGAATATAGATGTTTGTTCTGTGTTTGGATGTTGTATCATATAGTGCGTATGTATTTACAAAAAGTATTTAAGTATTCTATCCGTAATCTAGTTCCCATATTACAAGCTATGCTTAGTTTGAGGCTAGATGGCGCTGTGTAAAATTAATGTCCTGTAATATGTATATTTATTTATATTTATTTTAATAACCTTATATTGCCGGAACACAACAATTGTTATGGCGATATAATTTGTTCAGAAGGTGGTAGCTAGCCAGGGAGACTTAAACAAAGTCCTACCACCAACCAAACCAAGCACAATATTGTACTCCCCCTGGGGATCGAACCCGGGACCTCTGGATCTGAAATCGGTGGGTTGAACCTCTGGACCACAGAGGCGGTTAACTAACTGAGAAGTGACATTCAAGTAACATATTCTCCGTAATGTAGTTCCCATATTACAAGCTAAGCTAAGCTAAGATTGAAGCTAGGTTTATCACAAGATACGTACCTCTCCGTGGTCAGTATGATGCAGGCTAGTATTCCAATAGTCCAGATAATGATGTAGTATTCGTGGCTAACCATCGTGTGGTCCGTGGTCAGCTCGGCCCCAGTCTGCAGTATCGTGTCGATCACAGTTTGCGGTTTCACAGTAGTGCCGTTCAGTATTGCCGCAACGGTGGTATCTATCAGCGGGGTCACAGTTACTGTTTCGTTCACGATGTTTGTGAAGTTGGAGCCTTGTGTAGAATTATCACTGAGCCTGGCCATGTCCGCGTCATAATTTGATTCTACATCGTTCATCCTAAAAACACAACATTTTTTAGCAATACAGATATGACATGATTAAGTATACAGAGTTATTTGTGAACAAAAGATCTCTGTCGAGGCACAATTTTTTTAACTTGTAAATACACAAAGCATACAGTTAAAAGGTCACAGTTACTGTTTCGTTGACGATGTTTGTGAAGTTGGAGTCTTGTGTAAGTTTTTCACTGAGCTTAACCAAGTCCACGTCATGATTTGATTCTTTGACAACATTTATTATCAATACAGATATGACATAATTATACAAAGTTATTTGTAAACTAAAGACTCATGTCGGGGCATTCATTTTCTTTTGTTAATACACAAAGCATGAAGTTTTAAGGACATACTACTGTTTCGTTGACGATATTTGTGAAAAGTCCGCGACATAATTAAATTCTACATCATTCTACATCCTAAAATACACAACATTTTTTAACAATACAGATATGACATAATTATACAAAGTTATTTGTAAACAAAAGACCTCCGTCCGGGCATTTTTTTTTTTTGTAAATACACAAAGCATAACATTTTAAAAGACTTGTTTTAGTTTAGCTTTTTAAGAAATGCGGTGAGGTCATAAATCAAACTATCAAATAGTCAGACAGTGCCGCTAAACTCAGGAGTATATTTGATGAACCTGTCCTATGTATAGGGAGGTGTGTGAAACAGTGTTGCATTGAATCTGACTATTCATAGCCAGCACCTTTGAAGGTTGCATTGGTTAGTTTTAATACTTTTTGAAGCAAAAAACTTCTTTAAGCGCGTTGAGCACTTTTTGGGTGAACAAAAAAAGTGAATCTTGCGTCATCGACACCGCAAACTCTTGTGAATTGTATCGTCGAGCTATTAGATTACTATTTTTGATTTGTAAAGAAGTTTAATCCTTGATTGTCTAAATCCACCTGGCTTTCCCACCATTTTAACTCAGTATGTCGCCACTCGCCATATCAACAAGATAGCCAGCTCCTCAAGTTACTTAGTTTTCACTTTATTGGCAGTCCCCAAAGACTGCCCCGCATGTTTTTTTTTCTATGAATGAAGGGTAAGCTGTTGAATTCGAGTCTCGTCTAGTTCTACGCCAGATCAAGGATGAGGTCTATGATTACGATGGAGCTATCTTGCCCAGAGAGCACTGGCCCTCCCGAAATCTCCGAAAGCACCGACGGAAGACATCAAACCGTTTGGCAAGAGGGGATCACTAGCCAAGTGGACCTTTGTATGCCATACCACCTTGATGGTCACTGGTCACGGCTGACTGTTCACTAGAGGTAATGCAGCGATGTAACCTAACTTTTAGGTATATATGACTTCTAAATATGCTTATGAAGACTCAAATCTCGATTAGATTGGAATCGATAAAAAAACGATTAGGTTACCCACTATCAAATCTAATAATTTATTACATTTAAATAGGACTTCATCGCGTGTTTGAAAAATATTTTTAATTTATTTGGTCATCAAATTTGAGCGAGTGGTCGAAGCGAACGAGATCTTCGAGGTAAGTTAGGAAACCAGGCATGTATGTGGCGATGTTTGTCACGGTATAACTGTGTCAAATGTGAGCAAAGAACCATAGTTCTTTGCTCACATTTGATCTTAGTGTTCTGATTCAATTTTATGAAACGTATCAGTAAAATTCACGCGTTTGACCACTTCGCAAAGCAAGTGAATATTATTTGGTCTGAGATGGGCACGCTTCCCTAAAAGAAACCTATTCACTCTGGACTTAAGACTCGTCAAATGTGCCTACTGGTGTGAAACATAACACTCGTGTAAATGGATTCTTAGCGTAGCTTAGCTTGGCGTAGGTCGAGTTTACTTCGTTAACTTCTCTATATCACATGCTTATAGCAAGCATGAAAGAGATTTGACATATCGAAAGTTTATATGCAGGAGTGTTAGGCTATTTTTTACAGTCGAATTTAGTTTCCTGTATTCCTTCTTAACCTCTTTTTAGGGTTCCGTACCTTCGATGACAAAACGTTACACTAATAATATATAATAAATAATAAAAAAAATAATTAATAATAAATAAGCTCGCGTGTTTGTCTGTCTGTCAAACGCCATTTTCTCCGAAACTACCAGACGGAAAAAGTTGAAATTTGGTACAATTCAATTCAGGTATGACAGAATAATTGTCATTATCAGTGTCATTTAGGCAGGCAGATTCATGGAAGATTTTGGAAAAATCTGATTTGCATTTTGTTCTATGGCATGAAAATCGGGTGAAAAGCTAGTATGTAGTTCTATGGAAAAAATTGGGGAAAAAATGTCTCATTTTGTTTGATGACTTCATGTTCCATAGAACAAATGGGACCTACTCGGAATTAACACTATTCACAGATTTATAATGCAGATCCTGTTTGCCTTCTAGAATTACGTATAAAAGTTGTCATACATAAAACATAACAAAGTACACAATGTCATATAGTGTTTGTTTTATAAAATTGAGTAAAATCGATCTTGAAAAATTGATGTAAGATAATATTCGTACATTTATATTTTTTTTTACTATTTAGAGACGGAACAAGCAAACAACCTACCTGATGTTAAGTGCATCTTTCGTCTATAATAAAACAAACCATACCCTTCAAACCGCAACACAGCTGCTTGCGATGAAATTGAAAATAGGTATGGTGGTAGTACTTCTCCAGACGAGCTAAGAGACATAAAAATGATATTTACCACTGAGTGAGCCACAGGTCGCTCATGGAGGTGACGATTTGTGCCGCGAGGACTGATACCACTGTCAGCGTGAGCAGAGCGACGCCGCCGCCGGCGCGGAAGTACTTCACGTACACTCCCAGCGACATCATACCTGCGCAACAACGTTTTTCGTACATTTTACTTATCTCTCAGATATAGTGTACCAATCTAAACGCATTGCCGCCATAACCACAATTTTAAAATTGTTGTGTTCCGGCAATTAGAGGTAAGATAGCCAGTTCCTCAGTTTGTTGAGGATTCCGGGTGAAGTGTGCCTCCACCTTCGGCCTTATCTCAACTTGTAACCAGGTGAGATGAAGGTCACTTCCCCGTCGTACAATTAATAAAAAAAAAACATTTCTTTTTTGCCTCTGTACACTTTATTTTTATTTTTTTACTTGCGAAATTAATTAATCAATGAATATTACGAAACAACTCAACTTCAAATTAAAACTACCCAAAGAGCGATGGAGAAGCTACATGGGAATAAAAATTACAAGATCGAATAGGACATGTTAAAATTAGAAAACCAACTAAGGCCAAAGATTTATCAATACGAATACTGGAACTAAAATGGAGATGGGCTGTCCCATACAGAGGATCAAACCAAACAGATGGTCTCAGATCACAACCAATTGGAATCCGTAGTAAAAAGCGTAGACGAGCACGACCATACAAACGGTGGAGCGATGACATCGTAGGAGTGGTCGGAAAATCTCTGGATAAGAGCCGCCAAAGACAGAGCAAGTTGGAAAATGTTGGAGGAGGCTTTCACTCAGGCAGTCCATACATAATATACGTGCAAATATTTCGAATACATTACTAATTTACTTTAGTTACGAATCTATTTACAATTATTTTTTTATATCTTGTTTTAGTGTCTAGGAAATATTTTTTTTTTATTGGTGATCGTCAAGCGTTTGACTACCTAGCTTACATCATAACAAGTACGACGAAATAAGACGTGGCCTAAGATGGAGCACGCTTGCAAATGAACTTATTTACTCTGGACTTGAAGAACAGACGCATCTTGGCCAAATAGTATGATACAGATTACTCCTAAATGAGTGTGATCATTATTATGGTCGGCATAACATGTTCTTTCCTTCCACTCACTTCCACTCACTATCGACCGTCAACTCGGCATCTACACTACACCTTTCATACCCATATCCGCTTCATACAATCCATCAATTTCTTCTTCAGCCTTCCCCTGCTTGCATGTCCCCAAGCCCACAATATAACCCTTTTGGTCAAATAACTATCATCCCTCCTCAATACATAAGTCTTTTCTACAACAATTTCGAATTGATTTTATGTCGCCAGATTTAGGTAAGATGGTGGTAGCTAGGCGGCCCAAGTTATGCAGTGGAGTTTTTTCGGACTGATAGAGATATATCTATGATATTAATATGCGCGTTCAGCAATATTCGCAATTTATTATCGTGGGTACTAATTCGAAATCACGAAAACTGTCGAGACGCGTACTAAAAATGTCCATGATGGTCATGGTACGGATAAAAAGAGCAAAGAGAGATTTGCTCGAGATTTAAAAATAAATGACCTACTGGGATGTCGTTGACCGACATTTAGTATTTAACCCAAGGAGTAGACGCTGACACCGATGACAAAAATGCCAGAGGTAGGATTGGCATTGCGTAAGAAACAGTGTTAACTTCACACATCACACAAATGCAACTTTGGAACATCTACGCTAAATTATTTAGGTCCCTTATTTATTTATTTATTGAGGCGAAACGTGACCCAAGGGCAGGCTCTTACTTAGGCCAGCGAATTAGTATAGCTATTCAGCGTGGAAATGCAGCCAGTGTCTTCAGCACGCTTTCGTCTGGTACTGGTCTGGAACAGTTGAGTTACCTATAGGCCGTTTGTAAATGTCCTTAGGTAATATTCAATTGTACATTTTACTTCATAAATATTGTATTAAACATAAAAAATTGTTAGATATATAATTACTAGAATATTATTATATACATACTAGCTGAACCCACGCCGTTACACTTGGGCAAAGTTTCCAAATATATATAATATGAAATATGTACATAAGATCGCTGTCAGACTTCACAGGATTACCAATGCCTATCTGAAGATTGCCTGAAATTCACATCGACTTATTATATTAGATTTTAATGAATATAATTTAAATAGAATAATATTTTGATAAATCCTTGTGAAAACCTACATAACTTTAAAATGCAATCAAAATGGCATTTTGGTGCCTCATTCATCGCAAAAAGCTATACATCTCTAAACATACCAAAAAAGTGGCAGTCTCGCCAGTTTTTTTGTTGGGTAATAATAGTTGATCGGACCTGTTTCAGTTGCTTCATCTTCTTCTTGCTGGCCGTCGTAGTCCCCTGCACCATATTCTGACTCGTGAGCTGTGCTAGTGGTGCTAATAAATGACTGCAAAAAAACATTACTAAATAAGCACTATATTTAAATATAATCTAAAAAAGACCTGCATGAAGTATATACCTATATTGTTTTTGGGTTATAGGTTAGGGTTATAGATGCAATGCCTAAAATTAAACGTATTTTTTTTATTATATTTATAGCAATATCATCTTGTAAATCTATGAGGATCTACAATAAACAATCGCATCGAAAATATAAAATCTTTTTGTAGCTTACTGATTGTGACTATAACGACTAACGACTTCACGCCTGTTTTTTGTGCGGCGGGGAAACGCTTTGTCTTCATCTCACCTGGTTACAAGTTGAGATAAGGCCGAAGGTGGAGGCGCACTTCACTCGGAATCCTCAAGTAACTGAGGAACTGACTATCTTACCTTTAAATGCCGGAACACAGCATTTTTTTAGTTTTAGCATGTTAGGTAGGTTCAGGTTCAGGGTAGCTTTCATGCTATCTTATGTAATTTAGGGGTGCACTAAGAAAGGATTTTGTAAGAAAACCAATCATTTCCGTGCGTGATACACAACACAAAGCCTGAGCCAGTGGGTGTGGAAGCATGAAATTCGGCACAGATTTTGTGGTGTACTACAGTAAAGGTGAGTTTGCACTTATTTATACTGTGTGTGTAAAAAAAAACAACTTTGTCAAACAAGGTCAATAAATCCAGTAAAGGATAAAATGAAATAACAAGTTTTAATATTCATTTGCGCGTAGCCCCGTCCGGCCCGTCAGTGGATGTAGTGAATTGAACTGAGTAATGACATAGATCGCTGTATTGGAAAGAGTCATACACATAGCAGTGGTAAAACTGTGATTAGAATCCATAATACAGTTTTATTTTCTCCGGTCTGTTTGATATTGATAAAGCGAAGCCTAGGCAACACCTTGGTATACTTTTTATGGTGGCGGTGGCGCATACAAACGAGGGCAAACTTGTCAATTTACATTAACACTTTGGGTGCGAGAGTTCTTTTGTTGGACTAGCAGCTAGTTACAATAACTATATGGTAGGTTGGAGATTTAATAAAATGCTAAAACATGCTATTTTATAATTTTTATGAGTAATTATTATATGACTTAATATCTGATTAAAATGGGTGAATTGATATTTTATTAACACATAAACAAATAAATGACGGGACATTTATTTAAATTTTTCTAATTAGCCCCAAACTAAGCATAGCTTGTAATATGGGAACAGATTACGGATAGTATACTTGGGTACTTTTTTTATTAAGACACACTTACCATAGGTACGATCCCACACCCTGACACAGAACAAACATCTATGTTTATCACACAAATATTTGTTCTGGGTGGGAATCGAACCCACAACCTACAGCGCAGAAAGCAGAGCTACTACCAACTGAGCTATGAGGCTTGTTTGGTGGTGATCACATGGGTGATTTAATTTATAAATCAGGTATCTAAAAAGTATTATCGTGGGCAACTCTTTGAAATCGTTAGCTCGTCGAGTCCAAATAAAATTAAAGTTTTGTTGATATTTCCTTATCCAAAACAGAAATTCTGATTGGCTTTAGCCGATATTGAAGCAATGATAAATATTCAATTATCTGTCGGCACGATATCAGTGGTCGGATTTATTCAAAAATCCAGCTCACACTAGTAAGCAAAAATAAGCCAGTGCACACGGTGCGTTACCGGGTCAATTATTTCAGAAAATCAGCTTCTTGTAGCGCACAGAATAACAAAATTTGTTTCCTAGTGGGGCTTAAGATAATATATATTATGTCTTGTACTATTAGACGGTGAATTCTGTTTCTAATTCAAGCAAACTTCTGCTAAGTATAATCATCTGATGATGTAAGAAAATCGCGTACTAGACTAATACACCTTGTAGACGCACCTAACGTATTAAACTCGCTTATAAACTTTAGCTAATCCAAATACCCACACGCCTACGTGCCTGGGGGTGGATAGGTACACCGCAAATTTATTTAATTAAAGCTAATGCACCTTCTTTTGGGGTTTTGGCGGGTTTTTTCAGACTCATAATCTAAATTCTTTATAAGATTTTTAAGAATTTAGATTATGAATCATGATGTAATTAAATTTGAATAATTAATTAAATAGTAATAAAATTGTTTCATAGGCTCATGGCGCTCCAAAGTTGACAATTGCTGTAATATTATCGCGACTATATAAATAAAGCCAATGACCTTGTATAAAAAGTGAGTCACGTCACTGTATTCTGTATTCAGCGTACGGTGACAACCTACTTCTGATGTAGATATAGATTGACGTTACCACATTGTCCAAAAAATATCTACTGATTTGTTACTCGACAGAGTAATTTTATTTTAGGTGTCAATAAGGTCGTATATGTAAGGAAATAATTGTATGGAATGTCATGTTTTTTGTAAGCGGTTCGCTTACTCAAGTCTTTACCTACTTGAAAATTGTGAAATAGGGAATTAAAATATCATAATATCCTTATTGTAATATCAAGAACGAGATATTATATGTCTATTAAAACGATTTAATTATCTAAAAACGTAAAGTCATTGTGTAGTCAATTGACAATCAGACTGGATTTTTTTGTAGTAATTCAGGATAACCCTACGTCATTTGGATAGATACGATTGGATACAAGCTAAGCACTACTCTTGTGTTAACTCTTGTGTATTCAGTGGAAATAAATAAACTATGAACTAATGCGGAAACGTAGCTTCGAGCTCTATTAATCTAAGCATATACGAAATTGGTAGGTCTAAAAACTGTTGGAACCCCACCATCATCCTGATAACGAAAGTTAATTAAAAACGATATAAACGAAAGCTTTTATAAGAAACTGATGAAACAAGAATCTCCAACAATCAAACAAAACTTTTTTCTGTTTCTACCTAGGTTTGCTGGAAAATTTGCTATAAAGCTTATTAGGGTTAAGCTCGCCTTTGCCATTTTAATTTTTAGCTAACTTGTATCGTTATTTCTTTGTGTGTGTGTGTATGTGTGTGTGTGTGTGTGTGTGTGTGTGTTTGTGTGTGTGTGTGTGTGTGTGTGTGTGTGTGTGTGTGTGTTTGTGTGCAATAAGGTATAAATCACACACGAATCAAATCAAAAACAAAGAAGCCCTGCAGGTATTATTAAAACCTGTTGAGTAGAACCCGATAAGCTTTTCTTGGGCATAATCTCTATCTGTACATTTCATAATACGTGCATGTCGCATTGATCACTGGTTGGCGACCTGCGACCGGCGTAAACCTCTAACCTTTGCGAAAGTGAAACTAGCGGGTTTATCTAGTCTTTAGTCCATAGAGGCAACAACATTATATCCACACCGACCACTACACCAGAATGATTAAATCATTAACGATTGAATCATTTTATAGTCATTTATTGAAATATGCTAACTAACCGAACCAGTCTGTCCATGCCCAAGTTACTTTGAAACTGACAAGAATTTCTGAGCACTATATATTAATGAGTCATCGAGTCTTCGTAGATAGGTTTTTGATATTAATTCTATCTTCACCATGCTGCGGATATGTAGATATCGTAGACAAATCAAGCGAATTGGCAACAACATCCAGCGGAGTAGCTATTTAACTAACCCTGCGATCACCGATTCCACCGATTCGCCTGTCAAGCGTGGCAATCATAGCAAAGCCCTCCAGTATTGGAGTATGATCATGGTCAACAGTGGTCTGACGTTTTTTTTTTTTATTAATGTTCGACGGGGAAGCGCCTGGCGTTTATCTCACCTGGTTACCAGTTAAGATAAGACCGAAGGTGGAGGCGCCTTCACCCGGTACCCTCAACAAACTAAGGAACGATGAATAAGTTTTAAAAGACATCTCACCTGAGTAGACATAGTCCTTTGCCGTGGTCTAGTAGGCGGCTTCATGGGTTCATCCAAATTTTCTTCTTCTTCTTCTTCCAGTTCGGAAAAGAGCGGAGACTTCGAAACCTCTTCAAAGTCACCCATCGTTTCAATTTCACCCTAAAATAAAACGAGTAATTTAATATTGAAGCAAGTTTTTATAAATAAATCAGCAAATACTCGATTAACTGGTATGGAGACAAACTTGATTTGTTGTTTAGACATTTTTAAAATAGCCTTTTATTATAAAAGTTATTAGGGAGCGTGAGAACCGACATTGATGAAATGTGATGGAACAAGGATTTTGGTCTTGACTAAAGTACGGTAATTTGGACGAAGGTAATTGTTTCTCATATAACTATTCAAAGGCCTTGACAGCTGTTTCAGTTCCTTACCTATGACGTCAGAGCAATCACTCAGCGGGCTAATGCTTGTTGGATTTAAAGACGTGTAGTTTTATTTATTTATTTATTTTATATATTTTATTTATTCGGAAAACAAACAGTACAAAGTTTCTTATAAAATTACAATATATAAGACTATTGACCAATAACATGTTTTCACATATAAAAAACTAGAAATAGCTTGCTAATTATTCAAATACTTATTATGTAAGTAAAGACAATGTTAAACCATTTAGTAAATTTGAAAAAACAAAAAAAAAAACAACATAGTTAGTGAACCATATGAAACCAATGGTTGCTGAGAACGCGTTTGAAAGCAGAGGGCTTTAAAGTGAAGAGATCCAGCTCGTTTAAATAGGCATAGCCCCCAATTAGCACAACAAAAGCATCGAAACACGTGCGTAGCAGGAAAATAAAAAATCAAACACAATTTTATGCAAATAAATTTGTAGGTCACCGTATTAATAATAAAATGGTAATAAGGTAATAAAGCATATAATAATTTTACTTTCAAATTAAGCAAACGAACCAATTATCATTTAAGAGATTAATAATTCCATTGCTTAGTGGTGAACTTACAATTGTACAGACGACCGAGTACCTACAAGTTTAGTATTTGTAGGTTAAATTGGAGGCACTAAAAGTGTTCAGCAGCTTGGCAAATAAAAAGTAGGCTGCTTTTAATATAATTAACTAACTATTTATCTTGTCTAAGTTAGGTAAATCATGCAATGAAATTATGCCACGGGCATAGTCATACAGACAGACATACTAATGCCTCAAACTGTTGACTGGTTATTATAGTGGTACGTAATAAAAAAAATATTACCAATATAATGCTATAGTTTCTCTGGGTAATATAGTTCCTAACTGTAATTGTGTGAGTAATTTAGTAATAAGCGCTTCCCCGTCGCACACTAAAAGGCTACAATTTTTATCAGGCTAGTTACTTTAAGGATCTACGACGAAACGACGAAAACCCTAATAATGTACCCGACAAAAGGTCAAACAAAAGGAAAATTACCGATAAAATTCCTTACATCGCGTGCGCTGCGAAAACTATTGATTCAGAACAAAGTATGAAATGAAATGAAATGATTTTTGTTGCAGTAACCAATTTGACAACATTTAAGTAAAAGGTTGGGGTCTTCATTTAAGTAAACAATACTTGTGTTAGAAGACCCCGCTCTTCCATATCCAAAACAAACATGGATTGGTTACAGTACAGTGTAATTTAATAAATTAAGTTGTATCTAATATTTAAATGAGTAGTTAAAAATTAAAGGGTCTGGGAGCTAGGAATAATGTGTGTGTGAGAGTGTAGTAAGGGGGTCTCCTGAGAACAGCAGTCACTTAAGAGTCTGGGTACAAACCCTGAGGACCTCTGAGAGGGCTGAGGGAGGCCCCGTGAATTCATGAGATGTTCTGTGTGTGAGTATGTAAGTAATGTTCTATAGTTTTGGAGAACACATCTATCTATACCTAAAAAAAGTTCGAGATACCATATGTTTAATTATTATAGTTTTAATAATAATAACTATAACTACCTACTTTTTAATGTTTAAAAAGTTAGTAGGTATAATGCGCCGGTAGCTGTAGTTGCTTGCTACGTTTTTTGTACCTTGGTAATAATGCTTATCCAAATAAATCACTTCGTATTCAAGGCTATTTCACATTTAAAAAATATTGTTAATTTTATCTTTTAATTTTTTTACTAGATGGATTCGAATGGCTCTTTGAAACGCGGTAAACTTTTTATTTTATTGATTAGGCACACAAAACAGAATTTAATCAATACATGACAAGTAATTTACATTTTGATCTAGATCATATTCCAAAACATATTATGTACACAACACGGTTAAAAACAAGTGCAGTATTTGCGTTAGTAAAGAAAGATAATACAATTTCAATAAAAACTCATCATAAAGAAAATACAAAAAATTAGGTAGGGACCTACTTTATTAAGTTTAAATTTAAGGTTTAAATTTAAGACAAAATATTATCGAGAGATAAATATCATGATAATATTTTAAATGTATTAGAATACAACCTGTAACAGAATATGTGTTATATGCCGAAACGGGGTTATCCGACCAGACTCGGGGAACAACGTTTGTTTTACGACTTTTTGAATTTTGGTTCAAAGTTTTTGGTAGAACAGGATCAATGTTCTGATACCAACAGCTGGTTTTTTGAGTTGAGACTACCCTAAAATCTGCTGTTAAGAAACAGCAGATTTTAGGACTCGCAACAATGACCTCAGCTCTGAGTCTTCAGACACAGATGAGGCAACATAGCAGAAGGTCACAATCACAAAGAACGAAAAGCGCTTTCACTAACTAGACTTCGACAAATCGTCGAAAAGCCTGGGCTGCTAATGAGACAATCCATTACTAGAAGGTTTAGTTTGTCAAATCAATAAGAATTTTATCTATCTGTTAGCTAAAATACAAAATAATCGTTCCTATAATGTACTTTTGTTCGTCCAATATCGCATTCATTGTCTTTTTGTAACTATAGGTGCCTATGTAATTTATCAATGTGTATACATACATTTAAAGAGTTAAGTTTTGGTATACTTCTTGTGAAAATATCTATAGTTTCATGATGCTCAATAGACAAATCATTAAAAAAGCGACATACCACAAGATTGTGTATATTTACGTTACGTTATAAACCGAACACAAGAATTTAAAATTTAAATCTTGCTTGAGTTGGACTACAGTTTAAAACTGTAAAGAACAAGATTTTTATTTTATAAATAAAAATCTCCTAAAAAGCATTCCTTTTTAGGGTTCCATATACAACGCGGCATAATAAAAATATAATCCAAAAGGTAGCTATTAAAGTTTAGTATATGGGTCGGACGGAACCCACGGTGTGTTTACCGGCTATCACTTGGCTGATTAATTACTTTTCACACCACCTGCTCGACAATGCCAAATTACGTATCATGCCTACCTTACGTAAAGCAAGTCATTAAAGCCCTTGGCTTGAGCCGGGGTGTACGGTTGGACTGAATCTCATTATAACCAGCTGGGTTTGAATATTTTTACTTTTCATAGTTCTTATTGCAATGGACTTAAAGTCTAATTTCCTAATAAAAGATCAACAGACTAATACCCGAAGGCAGGGGCCGGCGCCGCGTCGAACTTATTTGAAAATCGAACTTTTTCTAAAATCGAGCTGGCCACGGCAAGCTGAATGGAACACATTTGAAATTAAACAAAAGCCGCGAGTATCGTAATACGCTGCAATAATATATGTAATAACTGCAAAGCGACCCTCAGACGCAAGTTCCTGAAGCTGTGAACAATACTCAAATAAACTCTACCTCAACTTCGATAAACGTACCAAATAAAAATATAAGTTTGTCTTTCCACAACTGGACTAATGTCTCAAACATCAATTTTCACTTTTAATTTTAATTTACTATAATAAAACGCTGTTTTTAGTAGCCTTGCTTTTTTACTGTCTCGCAAAAGGTGAGAAAAGTAGAGTACAATCCTCGGGGATAAAGCTGTTTTTGTCTTGGGCGCGCTTGAACCCCTCACTGCGCTCAGGACTCGTCTTAATTCACACTGTATTAACTCATAACACCCTCGCTGCGCTCGGGAGTTAAATCTGGAGTCCTTCGTTACGTTCAGAATTCAATATCGCGCCCGTGACATAAAACAGTGCTTTATCCCCTCGATGTATAATCTAATATTACAAAACTAAACAACTTGTTTATAATGGTGAAATAATGCCTTCAAAGTTTGCCTGGACAGTGTTTATTTTTTCCTTCCAAAGCCGTCTACGAAATCGTAGGTACACGCACCCGAGGGTTCAGCAAACTTAGTATACATCTGTTCAAATAAAATAAGTAATGAAGGATATTATGTTAGTATTAAGTAGGTACATCAAAACATTCCGTTCTGTGGTTTTGTGGTTTAAAATAGATAACAAAACAAGAAGTAAACAAAAGTTAACTAGAAGTCGAATAAGTATGAGAATGTATACCTACTGAATTTAAATCATACGAAACCTAGACATGGAGATTCTTGTACTAGCAAGATTGATTGAGCATCATTTATCCGAAGCCATTGATTAGGTACCTACCTACCTACAATACTATATATAGTTCACCTAGTGCTGTACGTCAGGCTCGTCCCAACTCATTAGACATTAGTAATTACAGGTAAAATGCAATTCAAAACGATTTAACAAGTAAAACAACCTATCAATTCAATGCAAGTAGCAAGAAACGTATGTCTCTTTTTCTGCAAGAAACGAAGGTAGTGAGGTTGTTAATGACTGATTAATGCCTTTACATATCTATGTACCTACTTCTCATTTATCACTTAAATCAAACAGACTGGCGCAAACTAGCCTTTGCGAGTTACCCAATCTTGTTTACTCCGAGAATCTGTGTGATAGCGTTATCGTACACAATTGCAATTAAGTCTGAATGAGCTATAGGTACCGATACCGAGTCATAATCACATTATTATTGCGTAACATCAGAATCACAGTCGATTAATAACGCAAACTAAGTATGACTTAGCCTATAGAATGAACAGCAACATTTCAAGTACCTACACGATAGACGAGATAGATCAAAGGACAAATAAATATAATAAATATTAAAGGACATTAATTTCACACAGCGCCATCTAGCCCCAAACTAAGCATAGCTTGTAATATGGAAACTAGATTACGGATAGAATACTTACATACTTTTTTTTTGTAAATACATACGTACTATATGATACAACACCCAAACGCAGAACAAACATTCATCACACAAATGTTTGTTCTGGGTAGGAATCGAACCCACAACCTACAGCGCAGAAGGCAGAGTTACTACCAACTGAGCTATGAGGCTTGTTAGATTGATCTGATTGATTGTTTTTTGTGTTATACTGGTGAACAATAAATACATTTCTATCTATCTACATATATATCTAGACGAAGAAGACGACGAAGTATCGATCACTGATCACGGCGGAACGCGGAATCAAATAGCAGATACGCCAAATCGGAATCAACGAGTCATTCATACAAAAACCGGTCGTATTTAATTTCAAGTTCAAGTTTAAATCTAAATTACTTTACAACGAAGGTAAGAAATTAAGTAAATGAACACATCAAGCGCATCAGCCGAATTACGTCGATAAATCACTTGGTCGTGTTTTTTTCAGCCGAGTAATACCGACTTCCGTCTATAAATCACTTTGTCGTGGTTTTTTCAGCCGAGTAATACGCGGGTCTGATATAATGAGATGTTAGGTTTTATTTAAATTTCGACCGTGTACCAATGGACGTTTTGGACTGCTCCGGTATTATAGTAAATATTCTTTAGAAGCTCGCTCACTGACAAAATGCACTGTTATTCTTAAGAACACAATACGGAGGACAGTGCTATATCGACGGAGTAGTTTCGAGTGCAGGATACATTTGTAACCGACTCATAGAAGCTCACTCTCATGCTAATGCATTCTGTGTGTCTAGTGCGAGTTTTATACTTGCTCCATACCTGCTCGAACGCGTTTGCGTTTACGACGATTTGTATGAAAAATAAAACCTATTCACTTCACGGTGAGCACTCTGTTCTTATAAACACAATACCTACCTAACTATCAAGCTGTTCTTGATAGTTAGGTAGGTCGTTTCCTCTCAAAAAATAAAGTGTTGATTTTCGATCTCAGTTTAAAGTCAATTAGTACCTATTATTTAATGTATTATCAATTGATTTATCTAACTTTATAAATGTGACAATAATAACTACGTGTGAAGTTATGAAACATGCTATTAGTAACCTCGTATATATGTATAAGATTTAGTTTGTCATTCCATATTAGTTGAAGTTAATCCTGTTCCGGAACCCGATTTAGGTCTCCAGTATCGCAGCTCAGTTCCGGAATTGAAATCGTTCCAATATTGCTTGCCTTATACCAAATAACCAAAGCTTAGGTAACGAGGTATGTTTTTTAAATTAATTAGAAATGTTTGAGCTCTTGAACTGGGTATAACATTTGCCATAAACACCACAGACGATTCGACGGATGTCGTGACCGGCGGTCACATGTAGTTGATGGATAGAGGCTGGATCTTTTATATACGTAGGGTCAGCCTTAATAGTAGGGTTAGTCAAGACCTAAGGGTCTTGAGCCTTGCCAGGGCAAGAATGAGGTCGACAATTCGAGCCTTTCCTGAAAACGCTTTGTTCAGCAGTGGGCTTAAATGGGCTGAAATTATAGTGATGACATTACAAACTTGCGCAAATGTACTTGAAAATTTACTATGAACTTCCCTTGGTGAGGCCACTAAGTATACCTATTACAATATAGTATACTATATATTAAGTATAATAAGTATAAATTAATATAAAATGATGCTCTCATCATTTTTATTTTTTTTGCATTTTACAACAAGAACATCATCACTCTTATCTAGATTCCTTCTATATAGTTGTAGGTGAATGAAATGAAGGAAAAGATCAAGATTGTTGGAGGGATTAGTGGAAACCTGAAAACAAATCAGTTGTTTGAGCTATTTAGCAAAATTTTCGACTTACATTTCTCAAGATAATGACATTGTCCGCTGTTTTCAAGTGATGCAACTGATGAGTGACGAGGATCCTCGTGGAGTGGCGCAGTAGACCGTTCACGCATTCTGAGATGAGATGCTTTCCCACGTGCGTGTCCACGGCAGACAGCGGATCGTCGAGCAAGTAGATATCAGCCTGTACGGTACATACGAAACGGTATATTTACACCAAAACCTCTCAGACTCTTACTAGCGAGTCTGAGAGCTAGCGAGCTAACGCTCGTTTTCGCCATCCTATGGGATCTTATTATAGATAGGAGATAGGATATGGGAATACATTCTTAGTGCATAACTACAAAAGGGTGCTATCTAAAAGCAAGCTATAAGTATCTTCTTCTCGAAGTCCCTCGCCACAAATCATCCTTCTACACCGATTCCTCACTGTTAAAGCCATCCGCCTCTGGAACTCACTGTCTGTGGATATTCGCACTGCTCCTTCTTTAGACATCTTCAAATCTAAAGATTTTCATCTTTTTTAGAATATCAAAATTTACAAAATTAAGCTAATTATTTATGTATTATATTAGTATATGTATGTCTATGTATTATAAGTACGTATTTAATCATTTTATTTGATTATTTATTATAATTTTGATTGTAGGTAGAATTAAGTGTACATTAAGTATTAGTAATAAATTATTATTTAATTTTCTCCCGTTAAGTAGCACTACCACCCACTCCATACTACACAAGGGTTATCTGGAAGAAAATGCTTCGTAGCATTAGGTTCGCCCATAAACTTTTATTTATTAGTGCAATAAAGTATTTTCTATCTATATATCTATCTATACGCCAAGTCTCTTGAACCTCTGGTTTGGATTACGCGTTATCACTTGTCAGTAAGTCCTACATGACAAGCGGAATAAGGCACTTCAAACGACCGCTATTTTGGTTCGCATATATTGACGTCAAATATAATCTCTATCAGTAGATAGTGTATGTATAAGTTTTGCATTTTGACGTAAAACTTGCAAATCGCTGCATTTTATCATCTCAAATATCGTGCACTTTGCAATTAAAACTGCCAATTCCACAAGAGTTTGACGCGACTAATATACCTAGTACTTACTAGTAGATCTGTATCTGTATATGGTATATATCCGTCTTCTAGTCACCGAAGACATTGTGTCATGTTAACATTTATTCTAATGGAAAACAAAATGAATTGTAAAAGATGGTTCTTTATTTTTCCGACTTTTCGATTTACCGACGCGGAGCTGTGTTGACCGTGACGAATAAGCCAAAAAGATTATACGTACCTAATCCGTGAAACCCTGTTTCGAGGCGCCGCCGATACATTAAATACAAAGTCTCTCGCTACTTACCAATGTATCGTCACGCGGCATTTGGATAATGCTGTTGTACAAGTGTTGAACAAAGTTTTATTTATATTCAACCATATATTGCTCCATAAAGAATACTGTATTGTATTGAATAAGCTAGTGTCGATTATGTAATAATGGTAATATGCTTGGAAAATTTAACTTTGATTCATAAACAATTTCAAGATTGTGATACGCTGATAGCGAACGAGGTACGACGCATGGCGTCTGAAAAACTGTTTATTAATATGGAGACAATGTGGTACCCGGCAGAGCTGAATTGCACCAGCCACACTACAAATATAATTATTGTCTAGAAGCCTTCGTAACAAAGCCCAGAACCCTTTAGTTTGAACAATGGCTTAGCTCTTGATCTCTGTGCTTTTTTAGCTCTAAGCCAGAGCATGGATGATGCTTTCCCAGAAGGCACACGCAACAAAGCAAGCTGTTTGGCTCCAGACTTCTATTTTTATTTTTTTATTGTACGACGGGGAAGAGCTTGACCTTCATCTCGGCGGGTTGAAACACTAAACCACAGAGGCGGTTACTTAACAAATATTTTTTTGTACTTAGTTGTAATTTTCCAATTCAACACCGCGGTCTCCATCTTACCCGACTGAAGGTTTAACTAGTGTTAAAACCCCAGGATGGAGTGGCGTTGAAGAGTGTACGGATTTGGCTGTTGATGTCACACTTGTCTTACTTGTCTGTAGCAGGCTCTCGCGAGGCCGATGCGGGCCCGCTGTCCGCCGCTGAGACTGATGCCTCTCTCGCCAACCAAAGTCGAGTCGCCCGCCGGGAGCAATTCGAAATCACGAAGCAAGGCGCAGGCTGTTACTGTCTGTCAGAAAAAAAGAATTACCATGGTAAATGAAAACCTGTGAAACACCTTAGCATTACGTAGAAATTAATATTCAATTGTTGTTATCATTTTGAGCTTCTTCGCATTTGTTCATCATTAGCTATTCGTATCTTTTAGACGGTATACAGTATAGGCAATTATACTATTCATGGTAATGGTTAGATTTCGTTTGTCTGCGCCGCCGAAGGCGTCTGTCACGGATCTTTTTATACCACTACCGGGACCGACGCTTAACATGCACTCCATAACTCATCTCACTTATCGGACATATAAAAAAAGTTATTCATGTCAGTTATGTCATCGTGTGACCCGGGATTTGAACACAAGACCTCCGAATCGAGTGCCACAACCCTACCACTGCCCACTGCACACACGCCCATGTAGGTGCCAATTTCAAAATTTCGTTGAGTATCAATTGATTACGTCCGGAATATAACGTGCAGCTAGATAATAGTTACAAGAATAGAACAACTTTTATTTTTGTACTACCAGGAAACACGTGACACGTCATGGTATCGTGAATTTAACGAACATTAGCAGAGACAACACATGATGAGGCTAAAGTATATTACGTTATCACTAAGAGAGTCATGTATCTTAGTACTTGACTCACAGATAAACACGTTTTGAGAACACGTAGCTATAGGTACGTAATCCTACTACATCAAAGAATAAACGCTATACCGACTAAAAAGCAGACTTACAATTGATAAAAAAAAATGAAAATTTTAGCCCAACTAACACTTTTTTTTATAAATGACTCAACAACATACCTACATACCAGTTTAGGTACTTTCATACAACACACACTTCAACATTCCATTTCATCAAAACTGTAAAAAAAAAACTCACCTTCTTGTAACGAGTTTTGTCGTAAGGCAGGCCGAAGAGTATGTTTTGTCTGATTGTAGCCACGAACAGCCAGGGTTCTTGACTCGCATACGAGATCCGAGAATTGCCGAGTGAAATCTTTCCTTGCAACGCCGGCAGCTCTCCGAGAATCAGCTGTAGGAGCGACGACTGGCAAACAGAACGACAATAAAATATAATGTGTCCGCGGGATTCCCTGTTATAATAATAATAATTTATTTATTTTGTAGCCAACAATTATTCATATTACATTCTGTTTAACATTTAAACAAACATGCGTGCTAGTGCATGCAAATCTAGCATTATCGTAATAGGAAGACAAATCAATTAAAAAAAAATGAAAAAAATAATTGAACACTAGCTCCTACACTAGAATACCCTGTGTTGTGGGTAGCTAGTCTCTTCCAAGTGCATGTATTTATTTATGACCTAATATTACAGGTATTTGGTTGATTGTAGATATTGGTTTTATTCAGCAGAAGGCCAAATAAGTTTGTTAAATAAATAAGAAAATTTTAAAATCACATTATTATGGGTATTAAGTAAGGTATTTATACATTGAAAAATAAATATATAGGTACTTAATTGTTTACGATCTGAAGCAGAGTGCAAATGTATTCCAATCTAAATCTCATCGGTACTTGCTAAACCAGTTAAGTATCATTATAGGTACCCTATGCAGCTAATAGACTAATCATTACAATTTAGAAACTAGAAATGCTACAACGGTAGCCACAAACACCGATAAAACTAACATGGGTCACCATTACTTGCTATTACCAACATGGAAGCTGTAGGTTTAATAAATTCTCTATTCTATTCATCTAAATGGTACCTATTTAATATTGTGGGTATCGATTATATAATTTGCGTACTGCCTCAGAAGCAGGGTATTTTTTCGAGTGGACAATACGCTGGCCTGGTTCTAATCCGGGAGGGCGAAAACTTTGCGCGGACCTGCTGGCGTTGAAGGCGCGAGCCAAAAGTCAGAAGGATGGTGATGTTTTTAGAAAGCATTTATGTCTATTACTTTGGCACGCCTGCAGCAATAAATTTTAGGCCTAAGAAGTGTTTTTTTTTCACTCGGAGATGAAACATTCAAGCAGCCCACCTGATGTTGCATATAACAATGCCTCACTGTGAAGGTCACATACACAAAGTACATGGCCTAGGCCGCACTGCTTTGCGCCCGTCAACTTGAGATATAAAGGTTCGCGTTCGCGTGCCCGTAATTTCACTGGCAACCATACCCTTCAAACCGGAACGCAGGAATGCTGGTAGGCGGTCGAAATAGGTACGGTGGTAGTAAACCTTTGGACGAGCCCTTTCACTAGGCTTCTACTCTTAAGGTGTTGTGTGTTTCGTCTGTTTCTTAAAGTGTTATAGGGTAGTTTATTTATAGTACATAAGGTCTGTATTATCAGCTGCAAGCTCCATTTGGAAGATAACATCAATATTGTTACATGTTAACTTCTAACACACCGCTCGAAATTATTTTTTTATGTGTTCGACGGGGAAGCGCTTGGCCTTCATCTCACCTGGTTACAAGTTAAGATAAGGCCGAAGGTACCTAAAGCACTTCACCCGGAATCCTCTACAGTCTGAGGAACTCAAATCAAAAAATATTCTGAGGAACTGGCTATCTTACCTCTAAATGCCGGAACGCATCAACTTATAAATGCTGTTATGGCGACTGAATAAGGTAACATGATGATAGCTAGCCAGGCGGACTTAACAAAGTCCTACCACCAACCAAACCAAGCAAAATATTGTACCGTATCTGATAACGGTGGAACCACTATACTACAGAGGCAGTAAAACATTTATTAAGTTTATACCTTTCCTGCGCCGACAAGCCCAGCAATCCCAATAAAGTCTCCAGGTCTCGCATTGATGCTTATGTTCCTCAGGGTAGGCACTATGGCATTGTCCTGCCAACTAGCATTGACTCCGGATATCACCAACCCAGTTAATTTCGGTTTATCCTTCGGAGCCATGCCCTTTTCCGATCCGTTGCTGAAGCCTTTTCCGTTTCCAATTTCCATCATCGTCGGTGTTGGCGCCAATTCGTCAAGCATTAGGAATTCCTAAAAAAAGTGGTGGAAGTGAAACCCTAAAATATTACTTTGCAAAATATTCTGATAGCACACAACAATGATTAAAAAAAATCTTAATACCCATACGTATTCATACTCAGCTTGAGTATGAATACGCAGTAAATTAATTTAGTGCTTATTTAGACAATGGCATTCGCAAATGGCCAGGCATAATTAAATGTTTTTTATAATCATAAAGCATTAGAATGTATTTCTTGTTTACAATTCTGAAAACAGAATCAAATATTTAGTAACAAATCAGCTCGTTTACCTCACGTCGGCAAAGCGCTCGTCAAATTATTAGCAAGACTATTTTTCCAGAGAATGCCTAACGTAGAGACTAAACACAATTATGTCGATTTTTTTTCGAAAATACATAGTGGATTTGGCACTTAATATTTTTTCTGTTTAAATATGGATCACCGAAGAATTCCTGATTCCATTAACTTTATTGAGCTCCTTGATACCAGAATATCTTTGTTTACAATATATTTTGCTTACACTGCGATTTAGGCGTCGTCGTTCTAATTGGTTACATCATACGATAAAGATAGACATTCAATTTGGCTTACTATGTCTATTGGCCTTCATCTCACCTGATTTTTCAAGTAATGGCAAATGAATAAGGCCGAAAGTGGAAGCGCACTTCACCCGGAATTCTAAACGGTCTGAGAAATGGCCTCTGAATGCCGGAACACAACAATTTAAGAAGATAGTGGTAGCCAGTCAGGCGGACTTAAACAAAGTTCTACCACGAACCAAACCAAGCACAATATTGTACTCCCCCAGGGGATCGAACCTGGGACCTCTGGATTTAGCACCGGTGGGCAGACCACTAGACCACAGATGCGGTTAAACTCTCAAAAAGCAGTCTAGTTTACCTGTAATATAACGCTGGAATTAATCATCATAATTCGTCAGGAAACCCGCAATCTTTTCTTCCTGTCTTTTTTAATAAGTAAGTAGTTACATGGTTAACTTTTTATATTTCGGTAATTACGATTATTCCGTTATCGCGGTAAATACCATATTAATCAAATGGAACTACACATAGTAAGGCGTCGTGCTAATTAGCCAATGATCGTACGAGCAAATGAGGCGTTTTAATAGCGCGAATTTTTTATAGCACTAAGGTAACAAACGGGCATACGGCTCAAAGAAAATGATCGTGCGATGGTCCAACACGTGGTCTAATAGATCGTGCGATGTCGTAGCATGGTCATCTCAATGGCGGCGCGACGGCGGCGGCGTCCTTTCAACAATGGTTATTTACAGAAGACATAGGCCACACAACATTCCTTATTGATCCAGAAATCTATACCTAGATCTAGAATTTTCAATTATTATTTATCACGAGCGTATACACTGCGATTTAGGCGACGTCCTAATTGGTTACGATCGTACCTACGAGCAAACAATGCGATTTTGGCACAGGACGAGATAATGTACACAAACGTCTTCAGAGAGCTTTAACTGTAGTTTGCAAGTCATCGCGCGAGCACAGGAATCGCTCGTATAGTGGGCGTGATCGTGCGATCAAACAAAGCTACAGATTACACTCTTGAGTGTGACAATTATTGGTCACGCGTCAGCGCGCGAGCAGGTAGAATCAAATTTTTATTTTGTCACGGACAAATAACCGTTAAAAAAGAAGCAGATGTAAACAATTGTTTCTTTTGTCGTGGATAAAAATATGTTAAACTTTTCTTAATTTATCAAAATAATGATACCGCGTTGAATTCTGGATCTATAGGTATGTTATGTGGTATGTCTTCGTTTATAAATGTAATTTGCAATTTCAAAGTTATATTTACCCGACAGCCACACCTGTGACAATCGCACGATCATTTTCATAGCACGATGAAATCGCATAATTTGCTCATACGATCGTTGGCCTAGTGCTAGTTGCACGACTCCTTCAGTGTGCAACTCTCTTCTGTGTGTAGTAAAGTAATGGAGAATGATTCTGCGCCGAGTAACATATATTTGATTATTATCTTATTCACAACGAAACGGAATAACATTTGCCGAAGTTTTTTTTTTACTGTACGACGGATAAGTACTTGGCCTTCATCTCACCTGGTTACAAGTTGAGATAAGGCCGAAGGTGGAGGCGCACTTCACCCGGAATACTCAACAAATTGAGTAACTGGCTATCTTACCGCTAAATGCCGGAACACAACAATTTTAGAATTGTTATTATGGCGACAGAATTAGGTAAGACGGTGGTAGCTAGTAGCCAGGCGGACTTAAACAAAGTCCTATCACCAACCAAACCAAGCACAATGTATTGTACTCCCCATTGGGATCGAACCCGGGACCTCTGGATCTGAAATCGGTGGGTTAAACCACTAGACCACAGAGGTGCTTAAAGTGAAGTAAGTATTAGAAGTTAGAGAAAGAAGGAAGAAAAGATTGGGGGCGGTAATGAATAACAGCGAAACACTCCGTGGGTGACGCATGGCGGTTTCCTGACGAATTATGATGATTACTTCCAGAGTTATCATTTAAGTTAGTATCGGTAAAGAAGGCATGATTATACTTAGTCTATATCGTATGATGCAACTCTAATTTAAGGCTTTATGAGAGAGACAAACAAATTAATAACCGAAACCAAGTAATTAAAAATAAAAGACAACGAACTAATAGCACGTAACGAACACTATGCATTTATAAATGGATAGGGATTGCAGGCAGCTATGCAATTTGGCTGTGAATTCATAATTCGCTATCACTTCACATTCGTTCGTTATCAGTGTCATGATATATCTAGGGCGCCGCCGGCACAGGGCAAAATGTTTGGATAAGCACCGGATACATAACGTTCAAGGTCAATCACAGCGGGTTTGTTTACTAACACACCTACTGCACTTGACACGTTAGATGTACCTATACGCTTACGCACGGAAACACACGCGCACTCAATCGATTGGTTTACGCCGACCACCAAAACTCCATACTCCTCTGTTTCTTGACTATACATAAAAAATACTTTTACTCCATAATAAAAATACGCTCTTGGGAGAAAACACTGGCATGTGGGTGGCGTTATCGCGAATGTGTCGTGCTGCCGCGATAAAACCTCGTGTTCATCACATCAGTGATGTTCATATCTATATTAGCATCCAACGAAATCACATTTCGTTGGATGTGATTGTGATGTGATGGGCGTGCGTTGTGTTCGGTTCATAAGTCATCTGAAACCGCAGTAGCGAAATGTTGTAAACTTTGGAGCGAACTTTGGTGCGAGTACGTGCCAATTTCTCGACATATCCGAACACATAATTTTACAAAATACTCGACCACACTTAATTCAACGATGCCAACATTTACGGTACCTGAGCATGCATGAGTAGATCACAATTCAATTCAATTCAATTCATTCACTTAAACCGTAGGAACACAAGGGAACACTTAGTTTCGTCAACAAATTTAACAAATTTAGGTACATAACAATAAAACAAAAGGTAAACAATAAAAAAAAACAATGGCTGTAAAAAGGCCTTATCGCAATAAATAATAAAAAGTCCAATTTAAAATACTTACAAAGATATTTTGCAGCTGTACAGGGGCTTTGTCAAACTATCAAATAATTAAACTCTAATAATTCCATTGCTTTGGTGTCTTATAAATAATAAAGTTTTTTATTTATTTATTTAATTTGGTTTTGCCCTGTTAGTAGCACAAGTCTTTTGGTAATTCTTTAAATAGACTCCCACGGCACAGGCTAGCCCTAGTGTGGGGTCCTCTAGTAATTGTATAATTAATTTACACTTATTGGCAATAAATGAATTTGAATTAGAATAGTACGCAATTTAATAGTTTGCGTATCTAAACAGGATCATCTAACTATAAACTTCAGCGAATCATATAAAATTCACAGAGTAACTTACCTCAATTCTCCTTATCGAAACTTTAGTCTCAGCCAGAAAAGCCATAGCCATTGGGAAGAAAATGTTGCAGGCCAGTTGTAGCAGATTGAAGTATTGCACTAAAGAGAAGGTGATTTCAGCTCGGATTTCGCCTCCCATTAGGACGAAGGCAACTACAGCGGCATAGAGAATAAATCTTTCAGTGAACACACTGAGCGCTGTCGAGAATCCTTTGATCATAGATGTTCGCATGATGAAGTTAACTTCCATTCTAAAACCAAAAAAAATATGATAATATGATTTAGTTACTACACTTATTACAACATTTATTTTCAGATCATTTTTGTGTTACGTAACAATATAAGTATAGCCATATTGTCAA
Organism: Venusia cambrica; assembly: GCA_951394065.1. Classification (NCBI taxonomy): domain Eukaryota; kingdom Metazoa; phylum Arthropoda; class Insecta; order Lepidoptera; family Geometridae; genus Venusia; species Venusia cambrica. The sequence goes on from OX596054.1 coordinate 9,684,044, forward strand.
GACTAGGTACTTAGACTCTTTTGATTCGATTTTAATTCTTATTATGCGTGTACAGCTGTTCTTCATAAAAAAGTTATAGTTATTATTATAATACAAACACACAAGGTTCTTTTATGGCATTTTGAATTGTTGAGTAATTCACAAATATCGAAGTGCAAAGAAATAGGGATAAATAATAAGAAATAAGTACCTATGTATCTTTCAGACATTTTGTGAGTGTAGGCAGTTGTACCAACTTTTAAGCTGTGTTGTCTGTCAAGAAGGGAAAAATATTCTCTTCAGCGACATTTTAGTGATTTTCAAGTCTATACTTACTGTACCTACCTATATATTTTTCTTACACCGAGATAAAATATTACGACTAAAATGTATGTATGCATGTTCTTACTTTCGCAGTTTAGCAACCATTTTCTCGAACGGAGTCTCCCAGGCGTACATTTTGATGACTTGGACACCGTTAACAAGTTCACTCATGACTTTAACTCTTTCATCCGTACGCTTTGCGATTTTTCCTCTAAGCACTCCTTGGCGGTTACTCAAGTATGCTGAAAATATTAAATCATCAGTCTCAAGACTTTATTTATACTATTCACACACATATATCCACACGCATACAAACATAAAATTAAAAAGTATGGCAAAAGCGAGCTTAACCCTAGTTTTCTCACAGAAAACCTTGGTAGAGAGAAATTGAGAGTAGAATAGTGAGTGAGAATATTTAATAGAAGGGGAAAGTGTACCTACAACATTAATATGTAAAATACCTAACATAGGAATAATACGATACACGACTACATTTTACATATAATTATACTGTTAATATAATATATACCTACCTATACTATACGTATCTTATTATATTACATAATATATAAAAGAATACATACCTATTATAAATACATAATATAATTATTATAGAGAAGAGTTGGATATAAACCCCATTTTAACTGGGGTTTATATCCAATTTATTACAAATTTCTTCCGTAGCGTCTAGGAAACAGGAGTCGGCATAGTTCTAGAGAGGTAACAAGATAGTTTGAGCTAGATTGCTCTTTGTCTCAAAAGGTAGAAACTTTTGGAATCGCTTAAGAGAACGAATGAAATGTGAACTCGTTTATTATTGACATGGTTCACCAAAGACAGCTGGGAATCAAAAATAATACACAGATTTTTCGCGTTAGTTGAGTATGAGATGGGGGAACCTGCATGAAGTAGCGGGGGCAAAGGACATTGTAATAAAAAATAAAGTTATTAAAGTGTAACTTTGCATGTTTGTTACTCCTTCACGCCTAAACGGCTGAACGGATTTGGATGAAATTTAATATTAAGATCATTAACTTACTTGGGTATTAACCCAAGGTACATTTTATCCCAGATAAGTGTAGTGTTCCCCTGGGATGATCAAAAATTCATATATATTTGTCACTCAATTATGCTCAAATCGGATGAAATTTGGTATAACAACATACACGTACGTAGTATGAAGTAGGATGTAGGCTATATTAATTCCCAAAAATCCTGTGATATGGGAAATTATATCCTTGCTGATGATATCAGTAATAATTATACAACGTTTAATTCAAATCCATCCAGTAGTTTCAGCGTGATCTGCGTTAAAAATACAGACAGACGGACAAAAATTGTACAAAACTATTGGTTTGGCTTCAGTATCGATTAAAGCGTTATCTCCAATGGAAAGTTTCAAAATAATATCAAATATTGAGAGAAAAAACCTGCAACGGGTCATATATTTAGATAGATAGATAGAAGACATGGTTGATAATGCATAGCCCATTCTAAAAGTAAATTCGAATCATTAGCCGTGCATTATTGGGTTGCACAATATATGGACCATTTTTAAACACGGCTTTGACTCACGTATAAGATAGTTCACAAGGCACCAACTACCGTGAGTACAGGCAAGCGAAATCCGTATTTATGTAACATGTTAAATAACACTCACGTAAGTTTTTGAAGGTGAAATATCGAGACACATGCTAGACTATCAAATACCTAATTTAAGCTTTTGTAGCATTTTACCTTGCACCAATACAGAAATGTTAACTAACACTCACGTAAGTTTTTGAAGGTGAAATATCGAGACACATGCTAGACTATCAAATACCTAATTTAAGCTTTTGTAGCATTTTACCTTGCACCAATACAGAAATGTCAACTAACACTTATAGTAGGGGAGCCCAAGCGGGGATTTCGGGATTTACTAAAGCGCGGCAGATTAATATACAGGGGGATACCTTGTACCCGGTTAAGTACCTCCACAAAACATGAGGCCCATATATAAGGCCGCCCGTGAAGGATACAGGATCAGATTAGTAAAAAAAAATTGACTATCAGAAATTCTCGAGCGCGTCAGATTAAGGTAGGGTGAGTTAATTACACCCTAAAAAGTGTATATTCCACTAATCTGACAATTTGAGAGTGACGTAAAAAAAGGGGAGGGCAACAAAGTTGTAAAAAAAAAACGTCATCTCGACATTCTCGAGCGTAGCAAAATTTTTTTTTATTTTGAAGGAAATAATTCAAGAATAATGAAAAATATATAATCTGACGATTTCCGCAAGCCAAAATAACAAAAATTCGTGGATAAAGTTAAATGCGTGCAGCTGCGTGATGCCTACATTTCCTTCTCCGCGTTTCTATTCCTCTCTCACTCTTTCTCTATCTATTACTCTCTCACTCCGTCCCCACTCTGGTTTCTGTTGCCATGACGCCATCACAGCTGATCATAAAGACTCGTTCGTGGCATACTGTTTACAACGTGTTTCCAACGTTTTGGCTTTTTTGGCTATTTTAATATTATTTGTGTGAATTAGTCCATTCAAAAGTTATTGCGGTTTGAAAATTCCAAAAATAGTGTTCTATGAAACTTCTATCAGACTTTCGATCTGGGAGAGCTCAAATGCATAGAAATATTATTTCTTTGAACTCAGCGAGCTCAAAATATCACATAAATTATATTTTGAGCTCAAAAATGTCATAAGTACAATTTCAAGCGCCCAGGAATGGAATTAGCGGGAAGTTGCAGGGATGGCCTTTAAAGTGAACCGTTTTTCTAATTTTTTTTTGTCAGATCAGGCGAATCCCTCTAGATAATCGTCAGATTATGAGACAGTACGTTTAGAACATAAAGATGAACCATATATATCTTAATCTGACGCGCTTGAGTATTTCAAAATGGCGATTTTTTTTTGCACATTATGAAAATGGCCGCGAGTTTGCGTCCCATCGAAATCGTCAGATTAGTGAATGAGAGCTTTTTTTTGGTGTACTTAACACTCCCGTAGAAAATCTGACGCGCTCGATCATTTTTTTTTTTTTTCATTTTCAACCCTTAAATACAACCACCCGCATCATGCAAACGATCAGATTAACATACGTACATTATTAAAAATACGTAGGGCATTGATGCTATCAATATCTGATGCGCTCGAGGATGTCCATGCAACAGTTTTTTTTTACATTTTTAAAAATCTATAGCCGCTTCCCCCACCGATGTAAAGGTATATATCATATAACATTTTTTTCTTCTTATCATCTAAGCTTTGCATCCCAATAGGTCTCTACGACGCTCGAGTAAATCCCCATTTAGCCTCGTGGGCTCCCCTACTATTACGTAAGTTTTTGAAGGTGAAATATCGAGACACATGCTAGACTATCAAATACCTAATTTAAGCTTTTGTAGCATTTTACCTTGCACCAATACAGAAATGTTAACTAACACTCACGTAAGTTTTTGAAGGTGAAATATCGAGACACATGCTAGACTATCAAATACCTAATTTAAGCTTTTGTAGCATTTTACCTTGCACCAATACAGAAATGTTAACTAACACTCACGTAAGTTTTTGAAGGTGAAATATCGAGACACATGCTAGACTATCAAATACCTAATTTAAGCTTTTGTAGCATTTTACCTTGCACCAATACAGAAATGTTAACTAACACTTACGTAAGTTTTTGAAGGTGAAATATCGAGACACGCATGCTAGACTATCAAATACCTAATTTAAGCTTTTGTAGCATTTTACCTTGCACCAATACAGTCTGCAGAAATATAACGGTCAAAGCGGCGAGAGTGGCCCATGCCACGTGTTGCCATATGAGATATGAGACCACAGGTACTACAATAGGCATAACCCATATGTAGTTAAGGAACAAAGTCACCATATCAAAGCGGTTAACATCGTTGGACATCAAATTTATCACTTGACCCGGTTCAGTCTTACTCATTCCATTTCGATCGAGTTTTAGGATCTAAAAAATAATCTTAGTGGTACATCTGTTCTTATCTATCTCGATTTATCTAGACAAAATATAGAAGTGGTGAACAGGTAAAACGAGATATTGCTTAAGTAAAAAAAAATTATATTATAGAAAAAGGGAATAACGGTTTTGGATAAAACAAAAAAAAATACCTTTCTATACATCAATGAGCAGCTAGCTATTCTTACTCTCATGCCCACCCGCCCAGAGCTAAGCTGCAAATGACTGAGCATCAAAGCCGAACACACGCTCAAAACATTCATTATGAAATTGTAGATGTGAGCATATTTGTATTCTTCTGCTGATTTGCTTCCGGAAAAATATTTTATAAATAGACCTAAAGCATACGGGATACAAGGCCTGAAATAAAAAGTAAAATTACTTAATATTCATATTCCGGTAAATACATACCTAATAACTAAATCTTACTTAAGGATAGTGCAATTGTACTTACCAAACAAAGATAAACAATATGCCACACAGCACTCCACACAGCATGTATTCTAGCCAGAATGAACTAACTATAGCCTTGGAAAGGCTAGGTTTTGAGCCTTTTCTTTTGGCATTTGCCAGTTCCTTCTCCCATGCCTCCTCTAGTCGGTCTCCCAAACGACCAGAGTAGTCGTCTTCTCGGGCTTGCCATAGATCGTCGACAGTCAGCCCTGTTTTGTAACCTCTTCGGAATAAGGAGAAACTGGATCTGTAACATGGTAACACTTAAATATTACAGGACATTTAATAAATATCACAGGACATTTTTTTTTACACAGCGCCATCTAGCCCCAAACTAAGCATAGCTTGTAATATGGAAACTAGATTACGGATAGAATACTCAAATACTTTTTGTAAATACATACGTACTATATGATACAACACCCAAACACAGAACAAACATCTATGTTCATCACACAAATGTTTGTCCTGGGTGGGAATCGAACCCACAGCGCAGAGGGCAGAGTTACTACTAACTGAGCTATGAGGCTTGTTGACACTTGGTAACTACATGGTAACACTTATATACTATAAACTTGTTTTCGCTGTGTGAAGATGAGCTCAAATCAGTTAGAAGTTGAACTATAAAAATTATATTCAAAACAGGCAAGTTACATACTCAAAGTTTTGTATTTCAAGTGATTGCACTTGGTAACAACATTTACAAATGTTATAATGGCACAAAAATTCACAACCCACGACAGGACACAAAAATTCAGAATCTGTGTCGGTACTCCCGTAGCTCAGATGGTTAGAGCGTTTCCGGCTTTAGGAAAAGACGCGGGTTCGTGTCCCGTCGTGGGTTGTGAAGTTTTGTGTCATAATAACAAGTTACATACTCCTTCGCAAACTCCAAAATAAGTTTATAGCGCTGGTAAAGTGGTATTAGACGGTAAAGTGGTATTAGGTCAGCTCTCGTAACTTGCATAGGCAAGGCTGAGGTCTACGATGGACCAAGCTTTTCCATAAGGTCCCTACTAGAACTAATAGACAGAACTAATCTAAACGAGACTCGAAGTTGAGATACAGATTGAGTGTGTGAGAGATCACATAGGTATCTATTACAGACTTCATAACGACTTATTGTCTAATCTAAATAGAGTGGCGTACCATATGCCACCATACAATTCGTTTCGATTCAATTGGTGAGTCAACATTGAGGTCAAGTGGCAGTTATACCTAAACACAAACACCTACTTCAGTAAGTGTCGTGTATGAAATATTTTATCAACTCTTACAATCCCTTTTATATGTTAGATAATCTTAGGATTCTGGTAGTACGTAGGTACCTATAGGTAGACCAACTAGGTAGACAGGTATACCTTTTACTAGTTCGAAAACTATAACACTAACAGAGTTCTGTAGGTACATTATATCTAATCAAGCCTACATGCATTACTTTTTGACTGCTTAAAAAAATTAAGAACAGATGAACCAAACCAAACAAGAAGGTTTTAAAGTTTCAAAGACTAAAACAAGCAGGTTTGGCTTATCTTTTTATCTATCTACTTAGGTAGGTAGGTACCTATAATTTAATCGACGAGTAAACATATGCCTATCTAGCAGAATATCCAGATTAACTTTGCAAATGAACATTACTTGTTTACATAATACATAACAGTTTACAAGAAAGATAAACTTGGTTAGATAATCCTTAGAAGTTAATCTATTGTAATTGTACTTTATCATTTTTATTTGGCGAAGGGAGATAGATACGCTTTAACTGTTTATTGCAAAAATAGCAAAATATGTAGGTAAACACTCTCTCTAGAAAGAGTGCTAGAATAAATAAATGAGAATATAGGTAGGTACCTACCTACACGTTGGTAGATTTGTATCTACCTACCTACCTTTGTAATAGATATAATCTTACTTTATTTCATGTTTTATATTTATTGAATAGCTACAAAAGAAAAAAATAAGCATGTAAAAGTTACCAATCTTACCAAGGTAACAATAACTAAGACGTAATAAAATAAACATCATAGGTCAAAGAACGCGTCCTTGAGGTAGGGTAAAACACCCAGTAGTCCTGCACCAGTTCTCAGCCTTTACAGCGTTTATCGGCATATAAATAGTGTTTAGATTATTTTACACGTTGACAGCAACATTTAGCAGAATCCGAACACTATGATTGATAAATACTCGCACCTACAAACCAATAGCATCTCAGGATGCCGAGCTATGATCGTTCATTTGCAATGGCTACATGACCGCGCTTGTTCCAATTTCATTTTTTTTCGTAATAGTACGTGTCGGACTATTCGGTTAGTATTCCTTTCAATTTATCGTAATTGTTATATGTTCTTATGTTTTGCTACTATGAAATAATTTCGGTGGCCAACTACTGGGTATTTAATTTTAAAGGTAAATCCGGTAGTCAGCCATGAGTGGCTGACTGTTGGTTTTGTTGCAATGTTCGTATATTTGGTTAAAATTCACATAGTAAATAGTACTTTTTTTTCTTGATACGTTGAACATAACTCTTAGTACACTAAATGTTCATTTTACCAAATGACTATAGGGTAGGAGAAGGCTGATTTCTGGGTTATTGATGCTGACTACTGGTGAAAGTGCCATATTTTATCTAAAATGTTTTTTTTATATGATAATGAAAACATGTTTTGTATTTGTCTATTTCATTCTAAAGTTTAATAAATTACCTATAAAAAAACGACTAGTGGTTTTGCATTCATATAAACATTCAAATTATAGCTCATGAAAGTTTCAATTTTCACTAAAAGGCTGACTACTGGGTGTTTTACCCTACACCGAAGGCCGCTGACGACGATGCCGCTGCCGGTTACCACCATCTTCTTGCTCTGCCTACATCGACATAGCTACAACTTTTAAGGTTCCTTTTCTAAATTCAAAACCTCTAATAGATTGTTACATACCTACCTAATAAACAAAAAATAACATGAGTAGGTACTTACACTATGAAAATCTTTGACAAGAAGTTTGCATGTTCATATGGATTTTTTTGTTTTAGAGTCACTTTCGATTCCATTTTCACTTCACGTTATGGCTCTCTGAATTGTTAACACTTTATTTATGGCCACGATAACACAGTAGGTAATAGACAAGTCTGTAAGATTATTTTAAAGACATGGCACTGCCAAAAGTATTGTTACACAGGATGGTAAGTTAGAATGGGTCACACACACATGGCAACAAGGTACCTTTGCTTTGGACGTATGTTTCCTGAGTTATGTTCCTACGTGACTCGGATTATCGAGAAATATTTCGTATTTTTTTTTTATTACCAGATTTAATCAAAATATTCGGCGCAGGTAACAAGAAAATGGTCATCGCATTATTTATGAACCATTATTGGTTCGAGAGTGGTTATTATTGGTTCAAGAATATAAAATGATGTATTTATTAGTAGGTACTACTCAAACCTCTGATATCTATCCAGGCATTCAATCCTTACAAGAATGTTTACTTAGGCAACCGGTTTGATCAGCATCATCAAAATTACCATTTTCTGGCTAAATGCACTTTCCGTTTAAATCTGTGTAGGTAATCTGGGAAGTATGATCAGACATTTAATTTTAAGACCGTTTTCCTGTCGAAGCAAGGGTACCTACTGGTATAGCTACCGGGTGGTGTGCCTACACTCTACTTTATCGTTGCTGTTTACTTTATTATTTGTATTGCAATTACACACACATTTTATGACTAACTAATATTGAATTGTCAAGTAATTAAAGAGCACTCGTATAGGTACACTAAGGCTGGTAGAATATAGGCAAAGTAATAACACAACACGAATTCGGTACCTATGGTAATCACAGCACGTTATTTTCAGAATGTTCGCGGTAGGTACTAAACTGATTTAAGAACACATAAGATGAACTTTTTTATACGAAAGCGAAGATATATCTTCCGGGATTAGGTTTTGTTTGTATTGCAGTTATGTAAATTGATAAAATGAGTCGTCGAGTGGAACTACCGGCGGCGGCGACACGCGTCCGACAAACTCGGGCGTTGCCAACGAACTGAACTTATGAGCAGATGAGCAAGCAAGCATGGAAGCAAGGTAGGTTTTATGTGGATGACGTACCTATTCTTCGATCAAACGAGCGAGATAGATGCTCCAGGGCTCAGGGACACTGGCTCACTTCATTATCCACTCCACTCATATTCATATCGTGCGCAAACCAGTGTCGTGTGTATGAACTTGATACCTAAATGTTTGTAGGAAATATTGTTTTTTTTTTATAATTAGGTAGTAGGTACGTTTTCAATAAAGATAATGCAATAAGCTTATTTTTAATATTAGAATTTAAAGACCGCATGGACTAGGACCATCAGTTTCGATGTCTGATGATTCGGATAGCTTTTTTATTATACTTACATCAATATTTTAAGCATACCTACCTAATTATATTAACATAGAAAACAAATATAATAGGTACAACATGGGTTGCACTGAGAGTTCAATATTTATTTACCAACCCTGTCATAAAACACTTTAGTATTTAGGTAGGTACCGTTACCGTTTAGTTTTTTTTTTTCACAAAAAACCATTTGACTCACACTCGAATTCATGAATACCTAGATTGACCTGGTTTAGCAAATAAATAAATAAACGGATAATAAGCTCAGTGTGTTGGTTGATGTTTTATCTTTACTGTTAAAATCACCATGAGTTCCGTTCCATCCCAGAGAATTTAATATCGAACATTTTGAATTTACCGTCTTACTACTAGGTACCGTGGACTGTACGTGTACTAGGATGCGTAAAATTTTCCATACTGCAACATGACAGGGTGCTATTTAGGTTTTCCGCATTATTATATTTACCTAGGTAAACTAGTAGTTCGCCCCGAACTGAGATCTCGTGATGTCTGGTTTGAGTTAGGTATTTAACCACGGAGATTATATCTCAAATAGAACGTAATTAGCAAACGATCAAAGTTTGCTTCCATTACACCTTTGTGACGTTAGGGTCGCAGATAGGTAGGAGGTATAGTGGGTATTAAAAGAGGGTTTAGCAGCCTCACTTTTAATGTCCTTATAAAATTACACAGCCGCACAAATTGCGCACTCAACAGTTATTTACACCAAATCACTGGCCTGAGCACGCGAGTCCCCAGTAGGCTGCTTCCGGTAGTGGGTAGACGCTCCAGCTCTCAGGGATGAGGAAATATTTGTAGTAAAGTCCAGCAGTCGTGTCGGTAGCGACTACGAGATTGGCAGGCAGGTAGGTAGGTAGGTAGGTAAGTAGGGCAACCAATTAGTTGTATCCCTCAAACTCCCGTACTGGAATCCTGGAACAAGGAGAGACTTAATGCCTGCTCTTTAGGAGGCCTGCGAGTCACCGGAAGGACAGCTGATCCTCAGTAGCGTGGGTGCAAGGTCCAACGATTCGGTGAGGGTGAAACTACCGGCAGTTTAGCATGACTCGTTCAGACAGCTTTACAATGGTATATTAATCTACAATTGCTAAAGCGCTACGGCAGGTGATAGTGAAGGGGTTACATTTATTAAAAACTCACCCTAGAGGGATCCTGAGTAAATTTGGTAGGTCGTAGGTACGTACTTTAAATAATTTTATATACGTGCACACGCGAAGGCGGTAGTGAGCGATCTCTCAGTGCATTGGCAATCAACTGGTGGTGTCACGTGGTACACCGAGGCCGGTTTGAGATGGCGTTCCGCACCGCTTCTATGGTCGCGCAGAAGATCCTTTGTTTTGAAATAATATTTTTGTGGTTCCGTATGCATATTCTAATTATAGGTAACGGCGCTAGACGCAACGTTACAGTACCCCGCCAAAAAACGTAGGATTTTACTTAAGAAAATCCGACTTACTACACTGAAATTCATAGTACTGTCCTACATTCATCCTGACAATCATACTTCATCTTTCATTATTCCTAACATATTGTCTGTAGTCACTTTAGGGGTGCCATAAGACCCTAACATTCAGAGTATACTTGCTAAACAGAACATGTACACTCGAAACAGTAATTGAGGAGTTCAATTTTTAGAATAGGTACTACAACTCATAATATTATGTAGGTAATTAAACGTAGGTACTGAAATATATTTGCTGAGTAGGTAACCAGAAATAACGCAACACGTAGGTATATTCAATAGGTAAGTAAATAATGATTCGTAATTACTGATTGAAGGTGTTATTTTACCCATCTACCAGTCATTAGCGCAGCATGACAACAACCAATAGATGGCTAAGTCAATACCTATAGCTATGTATTGTATAGCGATGATTCATCGCGCACTACAGTTGCAGCGCGATAGTAACATTACTATTCGAGTAGGTACCGCGTTATCTATGAACGAACAAAATTAAATTGGATTATTTTAAATACTAACTTAGAACTGTAACTAACTTAAATGGGTATGTATTTAGTAGTACTTTATTTATTGATTACCTAGTAGCACTTTAGCCGTAGGAATTGAATACTTAATAATATTTAAAAACTGCTTAAAATTAATTTAGTTAGGTATATGTGTATAATAATTAGGTTAATATAATGAATTAGGTAATTTGTATGTACATTTTATATTAGTTAGACCATATAGTTTATTAATTTAAAATCTTTTATGTGCCATGAGCCAAGATTAGTACCATTCATGTCGCTAAGCTCGTAAACAATAGGAGATTTCTTAGAAGTAATGATACATTTTATGTACTTAGGAGCTAGTTTTTTGTTGAAATATTTATCTTTATCGCTTTGATAAAAGGTTTTCTTCCACACTACGTCACCTACATTAAATTCCATCGCTTTTTTTCGCAAATTATAAGAATTGCAGTTTCGACTATGTGCTTGCAAAAGGGATTTTTGTACTTTATTAAATATAGATGCAAGATTACCCAGGTTATCAACGTATTGATCCCGTGGTTGGAAGATTAGGTCTTCCACGGCACCAGGTTCATTATTCGTGTAGTGGGAACCACAGGTTACCAATTCTCGACCATGCACTAAGAACGACGGTGTGTAGCCCGTGACTTCGTTTACGGAGTTGTTGATCGCGAATTGTATTTTAGTAATTAGCGTATCCCAGATGCGTTGGTCATTAGCAATGAATGTAGAAACTGCAGTTACTATAGTTTTATTATATCTCTCTACAGTATTTACATGAGGAGTGTATTTAGGAGTATAGTGTAGTTGAGGGACGTTATATTTAGATAGCATTTGTTTTAGAGTGGTGCTGACAAACTGTTTCCCATTATCCATAATGATAGTTGCGGGAATCCCGTGGACCAAAAATACGTTCTCTTCTAGAATCCTTGTTACTACTTCCGCGGTAGCACGTTTAATTGGGAACAAAAGGCAATATTTGCTAAAGCAGCATGTTATAACCAGTAGGTAGGTATTTTGCTTTCTAGAAACAGGTAGTGGGCCGACCAAGTCAACACTGAGCATTTGAAATGGCCTAGAACAAGATTTAGGTCTTCCCATTTCACCTAGAGTGGCATGGTTCTGGTGTTTGTGAGCGATACAGGTATCACACGATGTAACTACTTTGACTACGTCCGCATGCATTCCCGGCCAGTAATATTTTAAGGATAGACGTTTGTAGGTCTTGAAAATACCGAGATGACCTGCTATAGGTTCTGCGTGATTTTCAACTATAATAGCTTCTCTCACTTCATTAGGTACAACCTCTTTCCACTCGAATTCTTCCGTTAGTGAGCATTTACCCTTCATGAAGCGGTAAAGCCTATCATTCTTAATCGTGTAGTTAGGAAATGAAATTGGTGAGCTTTGGCAGCCGTGGTAAATATTTAGGTACCACTCGTCCTTAGTATTTGTAGTTTTAAGGGACGTATCGATCATAGCGACCGAACATGCGCGTGACAACGCGTCCGGTACGATATTATCCAAACCACGACGGTGTTTGATTTCAAAATTAAAACAAGATATTCGCACACCCCAGCGTGCGAGACGGCCAGTAGGGTTATTCAGATTAAGGAACCATTTTAGTGCAGAATGATCAGTATAAATAGTGAATTTATTTCCGTTATCTAGATAACACCTCCAGTGTTCGAGGGCTACGAGGACTGCTAGGGCTTCTCTTTCCGTGATACTGTAGTTCCTCTCTTGAGCGGACAAGGACTTGCTCATATATGCAATAGGGTGTTCTACACCATTAATGGTTTGCGTGAGTAAGCCACCTACTCCGTAATCACTGGCATCAGTATGGACCTCGAACGGTAAATCGAAATTAGGGCATGCTAGAATCGGAGCTGAAACCAGGCATTCTTTTAGCTTGCAAAATGCGTTATCCGCCTCTTCGGTCCACGTGAATGACTTGGTCTTTTTGCTGGTAGAAGTTAGGCAATTTAGAGGACCAGCAATAGCGCTAAAGTTTGGTACAAACCTTCTGTACCACGAAGCGGTACCAAGAAATCGTTTAACCTCCTTTTTGTTCGTAGGTATTGGAAAGTTGAGGATAGCTTCAACCTTCCCAGGGTCAACGTGTAAGCCTTTAGAGTTAACCACATAACCGAGATACTTCAGCTCATTCCGAAAGAATTGGGATTTCTCAAAGTTAATAGTTAGGTTTGCCATTTTTAGTTTCTCTTTCACTTTTTGTAGAAGAGCAATATGAGTCTGGAAGTCAGGAGATGCGATGACTACATCATCAATAAATACAAAGACTGAGTTTTCGAATTCAGGGCCATAAAATAATAGATCCATTAGTCTCTGTTGAGTAGCAGGTCCATTGGTTAAACCAAAAGGTACTGTGACGAAACGGAACGTCCCTCTATTAGGTATGTAAAACGCAGTCTTATCTCGATCCTGATCTGAAATTGGTAACTGCCAGTATGCACGGGAGAGATCGATGCTAGATAGGTATCGAGCGTTTTTTAGGTTGTCTAGAATTTCCGAGATGTACGGTAATTTGTATGCGTCCTTCTTAGTCACCGCGTTTAGTTTACGGCTGTCTAAGCAGAATCGTAATGAGCCATCTTTTTTTGGGGTCAACAATACCGGTGATGACCAAGGACTTTCGCAGGGCTCGACGACACCCAGGCGAAGCATTTCATCTAGTTCTTTTCCTAATATTCGCTGTTTTTCAGGTGAGAGTCGGTAATATCGCTGCCTAATAGGGGCAGACTCACCTGTATCAATACAGTGATTCACGAGTTGTGTACGACCTAGACCGCATCGTTCAGAACAAATAGATTTGAACTGATCCACGACATTGTCGGCAGTCACTCGTTCCACGCCTATTAGCTCATCGTAGGATTGTAGGATGCCAGGAGAATGATTTAGTTCACCGATACAGTTCCCAGTTTTATTTGTCAATGTTATTGCGTTTAGAAACTTAGGGCATAGCTCAAATTTTTGCCAAAAATCAACCCCTAAAATCAGGGATGATTTTACCTCAGGTATGACGTATGCTTTTATGACATGGAAGATGTTCTCGAAATGAATAGGTAGGTAGATATATCCAATGGCAGTAAGTGATTGGCCACCGGCAGCCACAAACAATTTCGATAGGCCAGTATCAACCAGTGTAAGTCCTGAAGCAAGTACATGTAGGTGTGAGTTGTTACCTAGTATCGTTACCGCCGATCCTGAATCGAGTAACCCGTAGGTAGATATGTCGCCTATTTTTATATATGCGTACGGACGCACGTCGTTAGCAGGTTTCTGATCTAAGATTGATGCAATGGAGTAACTAGAAGAAAATACTTTTATTAGGTGTAGCCACTCATTCCACTCCGATTTAGTAGTTTTAGGTATTTTAATAGTGGTAGTACTAACATTGCAGCAATCTGAGTTGTCTAGTTTTTTGACTGCGACATTTCAGAAGGATTGCAGTCCGTGCAGTCCGGATATTTAACGTCCTTTTTTCCACATTTAAAACAAACGACGAAACGGTCTTGCCTGCACTGCCCCAGAGTGTGAGAGTTCACGCGACAGCGAGGACAATAGCGTCTCTCGTTTGACTGCATGGTAGGATTTATAGCAGCTACCTGTTCACGCGCGGAGTAAGAGTTACCGGGGGCAGGTTTTATCGCACTATTCCTGTTAAAGGATTGGCTTGAGCCTCCTGCGACACCTTGGTTAGATTTATAGTTATTATTACTATATCTGTTAAAATAATAGTTGGGTTTCCCAGAGTTTTTAGAACTAACTGCATCTTGTGGTCTAGAGAATGCTAAATCCGGAGCTAGGGTTTCCGTGGTTACCTTAGGAGGTTCACGAAACTGAGCGGACATCGCTTGAATTTTTTCATAGTTACGACATAATGATCGAAGAGTATCAATGGAGTCAATACCATCACCATGCGAGACCAGAACATTCGCATAGCAGGGTCTGATGTTGTGTAGCAGTACCTCAAGTCTTTCTGCTTCACACATAGGTTTAGTTAGCCTAGAAAACATTTCAGACATTATTGCCATGTATATGACAATATTTTCAGAGTCGCCCTGAGTACGGTTGCGAATTTCCGACACTAACCTATAGTCGTAGTCGAATTGACCAAAATCAGCTATTAGTAACTTAGTGAGATCATCCCAGCTATGACCTTCCTGTCTTACGCTCCGATACCAGTGTAATGCTTGGTCTGTAAATATTTCTGTTGCGTAGGTCAACAATTTTTTATGTGAAATGTTCCTAGACGTACAAAACTCATTCGCTCTTTGAATAAACACACGCACACACGACTTCCCATCAAATTTTAGTTTTTGTAAGTCGGATATATGATTACGTTCGCATCTGAACGAATCAACCGTAGGTACACTAGTAGGTAACGACTGGCTAGAGCTAGACTGCTCGAATGACGACGATGCAAAGCTTGTAATGTAATTTTGAGCCAGTTTAGTTAGCGTAGCGTAGTAGTTATAGAAATCTTTTTGTAGCTTATCTACCCTCTCAGCAATATCAGTTCTATCCATCCGGCTTAGTCGAAAGTAAATGTGATTTGCTAACGCTTTAGTGCGCTCGAAAAGATTTGTTTCGTATTTCTCACTAAGTATTTTTATACGCGAAATAAATTCCCTAATCGATAACGTAACGCCTTCCAGATCAGCCTCGGGTTCCACGCCCGACTCCTGTATGTCCTCAGATGGAATCATCGTAGTTAGTTTGTTAATTTGATTACGTAACTTAAGAACTGTAGGTGCTGGCTCCTCGCCTCTAATAAGGACCTCATACGAAAGCTCATTTTTGTTTAGCAGCAGGAATTTAATAGGGTGAGTTTCCATTACTAATGATATGATATGATATTATGATAGCAAGAACACAGAACAATTATAAAAAACACAAGAAAATTAAAATTAAAACAGTTGTAAAGTAAGTAGGTACGTAAGATACAGGTAGGTACCCTAATATCGCCTCTTATACGTATTATAAGAGAACGAACTGCAACCGCCGCCAAGCGCTACAGAAAAATAAAAATAGCTGTCTGTTACAATGATAATGAATATATAACTACGAATCGGCGATTTTATGGTGCAAATGGAGATGAATTATGGTGCAAAATCGGCATGAAAGTGATATGCGAACTGTTACGTATAATTTATTTATTTAGCAGGTAGTATATAATTTTAAAACTTTTAAGATGCTTGCAATGTTATATTTAGTAGAATTTAGATATTGTATATAATAGATCAAGAATAAAGATTGTTAGTTTTACAAGTACGTAACAATTTACAACGAAATAATAGAAGAAGACACGTTACATTACACCAGCAAAAGCGTGAAATGCAGGTAGGTACGTACCAGTTCGCGTTGGCTGCCACAGATCGCCGCTTCGTTCACACGTTCCGATCTAGACCTGGCTAAACTGCTAGTTAGTTAATCTGATGAGTACGAAAACTGATAGGCTGTGCAATTACCACGTAAATGGGCGCCACTGTGACGTTAGGGTCGCAGATAGGTAGGAGGTATAGTGGGTATTAAAAGAGGGTTTAGCAGCCTCACTTTTAATGTCCTTATAAAATTACACAGCCGCACAAATTGCGCACTCAACAGTTATTTACACCAAATCACTGGCCTGAGCACGCGAGTCCCCAGTAGGCTGCTTCCGGTAGTGGGTAGACGCTCCAGCTCTCAGGGATGAGGAAATATTTGTAGTAAAGTCCAGCAGTCGTGTCGGTAGCGACTACGAGATTGGCAGGCAGGTAGGTAGGTAGGTAGGTAAGTAGGGCAACCAATTAGTTGTATCCCTCAAACTCCCGTACTGGAATCCTGGAACAAGGAGAGACTTAATGCCTGCTCTTTAGGAGGCCTGCGAGTCACCGGAAGGACAGCTGATCCTCAGTAGCGTGGGTGCAAGGTCCAACGATTCGGTGAGGGTGAAACTACCGGCAGTTTAGCATGACTCGTTCAGACAGCTTTACAATGGTATATTAATCTACAATTGCTAAAGCGCTACGGCAGGTGATAGTGAAGGGGTTACATTTATTAAAAACTCACCCTAGAGGGATCCTGAGTAAATTTGGTAGGTCGTAGGTACGTACTTTAAATAATTTTATATACGTGCACACGCGAAGGCGGTAGTGAGCGATCTCTCAGTGCATTGGCAATCAACTGGTGGTGTCACGTGGTACACCGAGGCCGGTTTGAGATGGCGTTCCGCACCGCTTCTATGGTCGCGCAGAAGATCCTTTGTTTTGAAATAATATTTTTGTGGTTCCGTATGCATATTCTAATTATAGGTAACGGCGCTAGACGCAACGTTACACCTTACTTAAGTTCACCTGAGAATTCGAGACACTCTTGTTGCTAACTCTTATAGTATGCAAAGCCAGAATGAGAGCAAAGCACCAAACCACCGACTGTACCTTCGTAATAGTAAGTGGGTTGAAAACAGAAAGTGAATAAGTCCGCTTACTTAAATGAAACAGGTTAATGTTGTTTTAAATAGTGCTCTCAAAACCGTTGCCTTAGTAGCTGTGACTCAAAAATCTACCCTTAATAATCTAATTGACTTTACGACATTCGTGGGCTGGAGCCTACAGATGTCGTAAAGTCTATCAAGGGGCTTCAACAAAAAGGCAAAAGCTTTTTTCTAGTATTAACAAAACTTTAACTGTGCGCACGAATCTGTCTGCCAAGCGTGAAGTTTTTCCACATTGTGGTGGACAATTATTAGCTGTTGATCAAACCCCCTTCCTAAAAGTAATTCTTGGATTTTATCAATCCTCTTGGTTTAACAACCCTATTGAGTGAATTACAAAAAATAAATGGACCAGTTTTTATTAGATTTCGAATGAGAGGGTTCTCTTATTTTACAAGACCTGATGATCATCTTTTGCACCTTCACCTCTAAAAATCATCCCTATTAAGGGCAAAAATAAACTAATTTTGAAATCTGCAGTCTCAACCCCCATTTCAAATGATATTTCTAGTTTTCATACATTTTCAAGACTTCAATCTTATTCACCCCTTTATGTTAATACAGGGGTGGTTTCAGCAAATAAAAAATAAGTTAATTTTGAAGTCAACCCCCTTTAACAGTATATCCTACAAGACATTATTAACAGGCTATAGTACCTCAGGTTAGCAACTCAACGCAACTTTATTCTAGTTTCGAACTAAGATTAAGTAATAATAAAGGTGACATTGCTGTGCGCTCAACCACGGGGCTTATGACCACCAGATGACAGAAATATATATGCGCGTATTTTTACGTTTTGTTTATTTACGGAAAAACAAATATGAATTTTAAAAATCTATAACACAGACAGTCTGCTGTATACTGTGCTAATTTCCTGTACAAAGTGTCAAGCCCTAATTGGGCGTATTTATTGAATGGCGAACATTTTCGGTACAAATTAGAGTCAACTTTGGATTTTTTTCTATCGAGAAAATTGTATGTATTCGTGTTTTTGAAACACAAGCGTTCTAGCATCTCTCCTAAACTATAACATATATTAATTTCAAAGTACATGCTACAGTACTGTGGAAGATATGATCGCTAAAGCTAAGCCATTTCACATTATCATAGACTCTTAGGCATTTAACATTCATAACGCGCCCCTTTCTTACAAAAACTACCCCTATTAAAAATTTAAATCTATATTTTATGAATTTGCAGCCGATACTCTTTCAAATGATACCAAACATGCCAAAAAAAATATGGTCACACTTAATATCCCTATTTCTCAAAAACCCTAGTGTTAAAAAATCCTCATACCTATTAATGAGTACTAATATAATCTCGGCATATTAAAAAAAAAAATTGATCGGATCAAACATTCAAAAGATATGGGTAAAAATTTGTATTTATTTTCACCCCAATATCTCAAAAACTACCCTGTTTATCAAAAATCCCCTGCAACAATCAAATTCTATTAACGTTATCTCCATTTAGTTTAAATTTCATGAAAATCGGATAACCCGTTCGAGTTACGCCGTCACAAAAATTGCCACATACATACATACATACATACATACAGTGCCGGATTTCCCAACTTAACTGAGAGATCTCGTTCGCTTCGCTCACTCGATCAATTAATTTTACAAATTCCTGATATTCCTCAATTAAAATAAAGAAAGTAGGTACATTCGTGATAAAAACTTATCAACGATATCTCGAATATAGATATTATTATTAGATATGCCCTGAATTAATCACTCCACATATATTAAGAATAAGAATAGTTTATTTGACACAGAAAAATAGTTACATACATATTATACTTATTTATGAGATAGATATTATTGATGATTTATACATTTATTTGTGTTGAACCTACACTAAGATCGGAGTCTTGTGCTGTAGGTCCGCCTTTCCTTCGTGTCTCGGAGTTTCTAGTGGTGCGTATTTATACCAAATATACAATTACCTGCGGTTAAAACAGTTTACCTAGATTTATTTTAATAGTAGAAGACCCTTGTGAAATGGCTCGTCCGGAGAAATACTACCACCATACCTATCTCGCCCCCCATTTTTGTTCCAGTTTGAAGGGTATGGTTGCCGGTGAAATTACTGGTACGCGAGGTATGACGGGCGCAATGCAGTGCCGTGTAGGCTATGTTCTTTGTAGATGTGACCTACAAATTAAGGCGTTTTAACCGACTTCAAATAGGAGGAGGTTCTCAATTCGTGTGTATGTTTATTTTTTTGTTACATGATTTCTCCGCCGATTCGAAATTGATTTCGATGATTCTTGTTAAGTTTGGTAGGCCATACTCGCGAGGTGGTCCCATAGAAATTTTATCAAAATCGGTTCAGTAGTTTGGTTTTTATATCAAAATATCTGGAAAATATATGTCATCCAAGTAAACGATATTGCGTATTCTGCTTTCCTGTGGTGTTTACGGTCACTAGAGTAGACCTTTTGAACCGCTTACCTTCCAGTATCTTCATCATCAGGGTTTTGCCATAATCACCACGCTTGGCATGTTGTTGATCGCAGTAATGATGATACGCAGTAAGTGGAATTGACTTTGACGCATTCTGGCTATAAATGCTGTGTACATGTATCATCATCATCATTACAGCCCATAAAAGTCAACTGTATAGAACATGGGCCTCCCCCAATGCTAAAGAAAACAATGGAGGGTTTTTGCCATAATACTCACGCTTGGCAGGCGTGTTGGTGATCGATGACTCTTTAACGACTACTACTGCATTACCTCAGAACTCCGTTACACTCAACCGATTTGGAAAATATATTTTCTTACAAAAAATAACGTATTATTGCACCCTCACACGACTCTTAAATAGTGTGTCGGAGACGTCGTCGTGGTGTCGTAGGTTTTACAACGAAAAAAAGCTAAAAATAAACTCATTTTGCAAAAAAATGGAACCGACTTCACCACTAAAAACTTACAAATAACTCTTAGGGTAAGTTCATATAATTTGAAGGAAGAAAAATCTTAAGTTTGTTAGAAAAGCAGTGATTATAGTGACATTAGTAATATCACTATAAGTACAGTGAATACAGTCCCGTGTAGTAGGTATTATTAGTAAATTGTTTATTCAGATTACTTAGATCCATGTTAGTAGGTAGTTCACAATGTCAATAAGTTGGTAGGTAGGTACAATGCAAATATAAATTAAGTAATTAAACATTTACAAAAAAAAAGTTCACTTGCACATAACATAGGACGAAATACATATTTACCATGTAAACTTGGATCCCTACTGTCTACCCCACAGAAAAACGAAGTGAGATTTTATATCACTGACATTAAATATTACCTATCTAATTCAAAGTTTCTAGTTTGTGGCGGCAGCAGCTCGGTAAAGACTAATGTAAGTTCCTAGCAGAGGGACTTATTAACCCGCCCGTGGATGTCATTAGATTCGACTAAGGGATTTGTTACAATGGGCGAGTCAACTTTGACGTACTTATGAGGAGTTGGCAACAGTATTGGGTCAGATCGAAGCATGCCTCAACTCAAGGCCTATGTCAAGAGTAGACACAGAATCAGAGGGCTACCAGGCTTTGTCTCCTGGACATTTTCTTGTGGGCGAACCGCTTCTCACTATACCAGATTATTCCTTTAGTAAACCAACATAGGGAGCTTGCGTCGTTGGCAGCTTACGCAAAAAATGACACAAGACTTTAGGCGACGCTGGTCTCAAGAGTATCTAACATCTCTCATGCATCGGTATAAGTGGTCTTTTCAAACTCCTGAACCCGAAGTAGGTGATTTGGTTCTTGTCAAAGAGAACGGTTTACCTCCCTCTCGCTGGTTGCTTGGCCGAGTGATCATCAAACATCCTGGTCCAGGCAACATCACTCGGGTGGTATCTCTTCGCACCAAATCCAATGTCATGAAAGAACCACATCTAAATTATGTGTATTACCTATAAGTAAGTAAGATATTTATTGTTGAATTTGTTTATATCGTTTACCCTCTAAAAATGTAATTAGCTAATAAGAATGTCATAGGTTGTAAGCTTCGCCCATGGCTCATGGTGGGCGGTATTAAGCACAAATAAAGTCAATTTTGCCTTGGTGTGCGGTAAAGTTTAACCACATTATGAAGTCGGGTCAAGGCTTGCATATAAATTCAAGACTTGCCCAATAGATGGCGTTGTTCTCAAATTCCTAGATCGCGCTGACGAAAATTCTCGGCCTGCCTCGACAACCGATCATAACATTTTAGTATAAGAACTGTAATTAAACCGAATATACGAAGGGAGGGACCGGATATTTCGTAGAACACTTGAAAAATATATTTATCGATAAATTTTGATTTTGATCAAAGCTTGTAACATTGAACTTTTATTATTTCACAGCTAAGGAAGTCTCCTGGACTATTTAAAAGAATATTCAGTACTCGGACGCCCCCACGGATACCAACTGCTCGTAGCAGTCTTCGGTCGACTTATATTTACGGCCGCAGATATATTACGTAAGTACCTACCTTGCTGCAAAACGTTGCCGAACATATCATAGACAAAGCGAAAACATTGCTGTCCTTGAAAAATGACCAATAGCACTCACAGAAATAATCAGTTTCATTGATGGTAAGTGAGCCTTACTTATTAATCACAGTTATCATCAACAGTAAGTGTCCATTGCTGGACAGAACCACATCAAAACGGAGGGAGTCAACATAATCATAACGTTAGCAGGCAGATGGGTGATTGCAGTTAGGTAAAGCCGCCTCTACACATAGGCCAACGCGTTGGCAAGCGCGCTGGCCCAGCCACTGGCCCAATGTGTAGAACGGGCGTTGGCGCATTGGCGGTAGGTATTTGAACGTTGGCTGGCGCGCTTGCGAGCTTGCCGCGCGGTGTCGGCAACATCAAAGGACACTTGTTGCAAGCTTGGCGCACCATCCACACATTGGCCGTTCGATTAGTTTACCCGGAGCAGTGATCAAGAGTGCACGTTTTCTTCTTGCGGGGAATTTACACCTAACTTGACGAAATGGCGAACATGAGTAACGAGGAAACATTTAAATTTATTGAGCTCTATCAGAGTGAAAACTGCCTATGGAACCCAAAAAATAAGTTCCATAAAAATAAAAATGTTGTAAGTATAAAAAGTGCTAAATAAATAAGGTTCTTCGACATGCCGTTTTCCTCACGGTGTTTTACTTCACAAAGAGCATCTTACTTTATTATTATTTTCATTTTATAAATGTGAAAGTGAGTACCCTTTTCTTGTACACATTTACAAAGTAATTATAAGCTGTGAATAAATATACAGCTGCAGCTGTTAGCGACTCAACATCCATTTTGAATCCGTCCGCACATTGGCCCGAACCAAACCATACTGAACGACCTGGAACGACCTTCCAATGTGTGGATTACTCACAAGCGCGTTGGCAAGCGCACCGCCAGCGCGTTAGCGAATGCGCTGGACTATGTGTAGAGGCGGCATAAGGTGTTGAATACACAGAGGAATGGTGATTGCTGCCCTTAGCCGAATTATCCGACATCCGCGGGCTTTTCACAAGCGGTAAGTATAGTTTTTTCACTTCTCTTGCTCAAAAAGTGGCCTAAAACTCGAGTTTATTACCTAGGGCTAAAAAGTATTTTTTCTTTTTAATTTTTATCTAAAAACCCGAACAAAGCATTCGGTATCTTACATAAAAACTCGACTTCTTGGTGGTCCGTCAATCTTTTTTTTTTGAAAATAGAACCTTCTTGGTGATATTTTATGAAGGTTGATTCTTCCCTTCACGGTAGAATGCGAACTGTTTAATTGCGGGTTAGATTAAAAAAAAAGATGGAAATGGCGCTAAATCTCTAGAATTTTCTTCATTCCAAATCACAAACTTTTACGTATAACTTACCGACTTTTACTTCCAAATTGTGAACGTGAAAAATGTCATCAAGTGATAGTGAAGATGCTAATATGCAAATGGAAGAAAAGGGCAAACAAATAATTATGAATCTGTTGCCGACAAAATCACGTGGAATATATTTAAAGAGTTACGAAAATTTTATAAAATGGAGAGATGAGAAACGTGTGGATTCTTTTACTGAAGGGGTTTTTCTCACTTATTTTGATGAATTATCGAAAAAATTAAAGTCGTCGACTCTTTGGAGCACATATTCAATGTTAAGAATGACCTTACAAACGAGACACGACGTCGATATTAAAAAATATGTAAATTTGACGGCTTTACTGAAGAAATTGTCCACTGGATACAAGGCAAAAAAATCTAAAGTCTTGACGACACAAGAAATCGAAACATTTTTAAATAACGCTCCAAATAAACAATACTTGGCAACAGAGGTAACCTACTTATCTACTCTACTCAAACTAAATAAATAGATACCTACCTACATACCTAAAATAGGTACCTAGGTTATTACGATTATAAACACACTTATTTTTTTGTTCAACAGGTTGCTTTAATTTATGGAATCAGCGGTGCATGCAGAGGAATAGAGCTTGCGGAGAGAAAGAGAGCTGTACGGGCAATTTATAAATTGAAAACTCGTGACTCTCTCAGGGAACGTTTTAAAGAGATAGGTATTATGACAGTCAGCTCCCAATATATTTATGAAAACCTAATGCACGCTCACAGGAACATTGATGAGTTTGGTAAAAGAAGTGATGTACACAGTGTTAATACTAGAAATAAAAATAAACTTGACATACCTAGGTATCGCTTAGGAAAAGTAAATAATTCATTCTTAGGAAACTGTGTACGATTCTATAATAAGCTTCCTCAAAGCGCCACCAAACTCTCTGCTCGTAAATTCAAATTGTATATAAAGAATAATTTAATTAAAAGAGCCTACTACAAAATAAGTGAATATATCGACGATAAGAACGCGTGGCCCGATGTTGCTATACCAGTTGACAGATAAATGGTGATTTCTCAATGTCAAGAAACTGCCCATTAGATAGTTATGTAGTAATCAATGTTTTAAGATAATATTAAGTTTTTAGTTTTATGATGTAGGTAACACTTGTAATGTTATTAAATTATTATAAACATTGTACCTAAATGTTAAATGGATCATCAAAAAATTAATCAGCCCGAGGTTCTTGCCTTTCTCCTTGTGTGCTGGTCGCGATTCCGAACAGGCGGTAGATTTGACGTTTCAAAATGATCCTAAAAATCTTAATGAATAAAAATATTTGACTTTGACTTTGACTTGCTAATATAACGCTAGAAGACGTAGAAACGGATACAAACCTACAAGCTGTGAGTCTGCCGAACACGAAAACAAACAAAGAGCGTAAATTTGTCATCAGTGGAGAATACCTTAATATAGTTAAAGCCTATCAGGAGTTACGTCCCACTAATGTTTCAACGAGAAGATTTTTTCTAAATTATCAAAATGGTAAATGCACAAGTATAGGCAAAAATAAATTTGGTAACATGCCTAAAGATATTGCCACTTAGGTATCTAAATTTACCAAATCCGGAACTCTACACGGGCCATTGTTTCCGCAGAACATCCGTGACTCTGTTGACTTTGGTGCGAATATAACGACATTAAAACGACACGGTGGATGGAGGTCCGATCAAGTGGCTGAAGGTTATATAGAGGACTCTATACAAAACAAGTATCACGGATCATAGATTACGGAAGGAATCAATATTCTACCAAACATTACAGAACCCCAAGCATCTACATCGCGGGATTGGATAAATATGTCAACTCAGCTGAAGCCGCACTCAGATCTTAATAATGCATGACCAACTTTTACTTTTACTCCACAACAATCAACTCAAAATATTATCACATCCCAATCACAGAGAACCGAAATAAAATTTCCCGGGAAAAACATATCACTAAACATTCAAAATTGCTCTAACTGCACATTTTATTATTAATAAAATTACTGAAAATTGTTTAATTTTGAGCAAGTGGCTATCTTTTCTCTAAATGCCGGAACGCAACAAATCTCCATTAATATTACATTAGTTTATCACAACTATTATAACTGTTGTTATGGCGACAGATAGTCTGAATTGTCATACAGAAATGTAGTTTACCTACATTCGTAGTGTCGGATGGCGGGAAAGATGTCCGGTGCGGCACATTAATTTCATGAAATTAAATAGGTAGGTACACGACCTAAAATAGTTATAATAGATAAATATATTTATTTACCTACCTATTCATATTTAGATTACCATGTACTTTACACATTCAAACAACAATATTTTAGCACATTTGTAGGTACCATTTACAATTACCTACCATTAGTAAGATGCACAACTAATGATGACCAAATCATTAAGGGGTATTTGTTAACAAAATCCTAACCGCAATTTACTAGTTAGGTACAATTTAAGAATGGCTGCTAGTCAAGGTTTGTTATAAAACTAGGACAAACTATAATTCATATAAACTAGGGCACGACGTAAGTAGTAGGTTAGGTACCTTGGTACTAACTAAGGTGCAACATATTTAAGTTATCAAATATGCTTTCACCATTCGGTTCCAAATAAAATTATGCAAAAAGGATGTTCCATCTAGAACGCACGTTTTAATATAATTCCCATTTTTAGGGTTCCGGACTACCTCCGATACACTACTAAGAACGCTGCAGAGAGTAAGCTGCAAGAAAATCCGTCGCGGGTTGTGAATTTATGTGTCATAATAACATTTGTAAAATGTTCTGACCAGGTGCAATCACTTGAAATACAATGTCAAAAAGAGTTATGAATTATGAACTATGTTTGACTAATATGGAAAACTCGTACCTGCTTAAATCGCGTATACCTACCTACAAATCGGACGATTACCATAAAGATTGATAAGATGTATTATTACGATTTACAATCAAATTTACCATAGAGATATTGATAAGATATATACTTAGATTAGATAACTTACAACACGCATCCTTTTGAAAAAATAAAGACAATAAAAACATAGGTACTTACTATTAAATCGTAAATTACTGATAGGACATTCTTAGGTTTTTCAGAATGTAGGTATTACTATTGAAAAATCTTCACCATTCGTGTTTCTTAAAAACTAGAATGTACCCAAAAAATCGATCTGTAACTTTGATAAGCAACTAGGGTTATCGGTGTTTTAAGGTAATTTTTACATAGGGCCTGATAGGGCTCTGGCCGCTAAAAAACATACGCTTCATATAAAATACGGTTCTTTTAAACTTTCCTTTATGTAATTTATTAAAAATATACTGTTCAGTTCACTGATTTTCCATTTGCTATATTGTTCTTTGCACTTTTCTTACATGATGACTTTTAGATTCTTTGAGTGCTTGCTCTAGTTTATTCGTTAAATGTAACAGATTTGGAATATCACACTGCAGCATTACGTGACTGATAATATTTTGACAATGACTAGCGGCTTTAGCCTCGTGAATATCAGAGATTATATGAAGCGACGTCAAAGATGTGCCATTTGTTTGATTTCCTCGTTTATCTTCGCTTTCATGTTTAATTTGACCAAAATTTTTAGGCATCATTATAACAAAATTCATTGTCATCATAGGTTTCATTTTGTCTGTGCGATATCGTGACGCTACCTGAAATAAACATAATTAATATCACATTGCCTCATTTATTAGCTTATGAATTAATTGTATATTTGCTGAATACTTATTCTTTTAATGTTTAAGTAGGTATTCACCTGGATTTCAAATCTCCAACTAAAGTCTTGATACGTAGGATCATTTTGCTGGAGCAAGTGCAATGCTTCTGATAACTCGGGTTTCTTTGTCGAGTGCAAACGTACCAACACGTCTTGCTTTTCATCAGAGAATCCCGCTATAGCTAGTGAGGATTTGAAATCTGACTCGGAGAGCTGAAAATGTTAATTATAAAATATATAAATAAGTAATAATAAATGTTACAGGACATTAATTTCAAACATCGCCATCTACCCCCAAACTAAGCATAGCTTGTAATATGGGAACTAGATTGCGGATAGAACACTTCGACCTTTTTTTTTTTATGAATACATACTTATCACACTATACAACACCCAAACACAGAACAAACATCTGTATTCATCGCACAAATGTTTGTCCTGGGACGCTACCGCCGACGGCGAAGCCGATCTCCATTGATGGCTTTAAATTAGCTCCATGAGAACTAGAAACGATTTTTACCGATTTAGGTATGTGTCATATCCGAAATGGCGTTTCCCATCTCAAAAGTGTACACAATGTTATGAAACCTATCCGTTCAGTACATTTGACGGTAAAAATCGTTTCTAGTTCTCATGAAGCTAATTTAAAGCCATCAATGGAGATCGGCTTCGCCGTCGGCGGTAGCGTCCCTGGGTGGGAATCAAACCCACAACCTATATCACAGAAGGCAGAGTTACTACCAGCTGAGCTATGAGGCTTGTTATTATTTCAGAGATTAAATTTCTGGGAACCTATACTTTTTATGCAGAAAATAAGAGCAATATGTGTATGGCTCCAACTCCCAACGGAATTTTGAGCTAACACATTTTACCATGAGACAGTGTTATGTGAACTTATTAGTTTACTTTTTCATTTCTATTGTATATCACCAGCAGCAGCACTTGAACGCTTAAGGTAGCCTAAGAATAATTTTAGAGGAATATGGCAATAAAAACTATTAAAAGCTATTTTTGTGTACCTTTTCTTAAATATTTCAGTACAAATAAATACAAGAATGCAAGGTGCAACCAAACAACTTTGTCCCGCAAAGATAACATATCAAAGTATAGTAAGTTAGTAAGCATATCGTATCAAAATAGCAAACAATTGGTAGGTACTATCCGTAAAGGTAAGGGTACTCACGTTGTATTTACTGCCTTCGACTATGAGGTATATTAAAGCGTGTATCAGATTTTGGACATCGCTCATGCTTATGTTCAGTTTCTCTGAAAAGGGTATTTTTATTATGTTAAATTAAAGGGTTCTAGCTAAATTTACTATAGGTACATAAACAAAACAGCACATATAACTGATACCTACAGTAATTTCTAAATGAAATCTAAATAATTTGAGTAAGATAACACACATTTATAGCATAGTTTTTATTTATAGATGCATGAAATAAACTAAGATTGTTTAATATATCAAAGTAATCACTTGTTTGTGTGGATTAATTTATGATTTTATAATATTAGGTCCTTACATATGAAATTGGCGTTTTGTATGGGAGGAACATAAAGGCAATTTTTTCATATTAAAATATATTATATTAATCAAAGTATGTACCATTGCTATCTATACACTTTTGCCATCTTATAGGTAGTTCATTGATCCCTTTACTAAAAAAACCATTCGGACGGGAATCAATGAAATCTTTGAAAGCGGTTTGGACTGCCTCATCGGAATTGAATTTTTTTCCTTGCAAGAAGTTATCCAAATTTCGAAAAAAATGGTAATCTGTTGGAGCAAGGTCCGGAGAGTACGGTGGATGTCTTAGACATTCCAATTGAAGCTCCTCTAATTTGGTAGTCGTCTGTTGGGCCGTGTGTGGTCTAGCGTTGTCTTGAAGCAGCAGTGGCGTAGAGCGATTGAAAAGTCTCGGTTGTTTAACAGCGAGCTTTTCCATCATGGTTTGCAGTTGCTGACAATAGACATCAGCCGTAATCGTCTGACCAGATTTAAGAAAGCTATAGTGTACGACACCGGCACTAGTCCACCAAACGCTTACAAGTAACTTTTTTTGAGTCAATTTTCGCTTGGGGCAAGATTGGTTCACCAGGGTTCAGCCATTGCGATGAGCGTTTACGATTATCGTACAGGATCCACTTTTCATCACATGTAATGATCCGATTTAAAATTCCTTCATTATTGTGCCGGTTGAGTAATGTAACGCAGCAGTCGACGCGCGTTTGTCGGTTTGCTTCACTCAATTCATGAGGTACCCACCTTTCAAGCTTTTTCACCTTCCCAATTTTCTTCAAGTGGATTAAAACGGTTTTGTCACTAACACCGCAGCCTGCAGCTAACTGTGATGTGGTTTGCGTTGGATCTGCTTCCACAATAGCCTTCAATTCATCATTATCGACCTTGGTCTCCGGCCGTCCACGGGGCTTGTTCTGCAGGTCGAAATTTCCAGAACGAAAGCGTTGAAACCAAAAACGCTCCGTGTTTTCTTTTGCGACACCACCACAATACACATCATTAATCCTTCGAGCCGTTTCTGCAGCACTGGTGCCACGGTGGAACTCGTACTCGTAAATAATGCGATATTTTAAGTTTTCCATTTTGTGAAATGAGTGACGCAGAAAAAAAAGCAAAAGAGAAAAAAACAAATGAATTACGGTTTTCGAAACACAAATGCATGAGTAAATAGCTGTTTAAAATTGAATTTGGAATTCCTAACCAAAGTGGAGATATTTAAGATCAAAGTGGCCAGTACGACAAAACGCCAATTTCATATGTAAGGACCTAATATGTTAAATTATATGAAACTAAATTCTGCTTGTCCTATAATTGAATGCATTCTGAAGGCAAAGCGTTTCCCCGTCGTACAATAAAAATAGGTATTATCTTGTAATAATTGCTGTGTGGATAGAGACCGACAGGGTAAATTAGCAGCAACCTAATTCACTCACTACGATCTTCAACACACCAGCAAGCGTGGAGATTATTGCCGAAGAATCCCTCTATCCTATGAACGAAACCATTAACCAGATTCGCGAACCAAGTTTACAAAGCTGACACAGTGTACCTTTTCCAAAGTGTATGATTGCCAATACTAAAATAAAAATAGGTATTATCTTGTAATAATTGCTGTGTGGATAGAGACCGACAGGGTAAATTAGCAGCAACCTAATTCACTCACTACGATCTTCAACACACCAACAAGCGTGGAGATTATTGCCGAAGAATCCCTCTATCCTACGAACGAAACCACTAACCAGATTCGCGAACCAAGTTTACAAAGCTGACACAGTGTACCTTTTCCAAAGTGTATGATTGCCAATACTAATCGTATCTGCGTCAGCTGTGTGTGCAGATAACTAGGTTGTGTGAGCAGATAATGATGGTGGTATGTAGTACTGAATCACGAGGGTACGTGGGTAGCGATAGCGCCGTGATTATAAATTATTTTATTGACTGGAATAATTATCTAGAAGCATAGTGTGTCTAGTGCGAGATTTCTAACTTGCTCCTAGCCTACTCGATCAAGTTTGCGTTTACCACAATTTGTATGAAAAAGAATATCTATTCAACATTTACGGTGAGCTAACGCGAAAATCGATTCCAACTCGCACTAGGCACTCAGAGGTCGAAATTCGACCGTATAAAATCATTTAGCTAACTGCACTCCTTCATATACTTTAATTATGTGTCAATTATATCACAATCCAGGGTCCGAGCAGTACATGCCTTAACCACTGAAACTACAGGAAAATTGTCCTTAAATTTTGGAGAGACATTTTCTATAGAAAATGTATCAAAAAGTATTGTAATCTAGTCATGTGATTCCAATATACTTTAATATTCATTTTATAAATTATTAATGA
Source organism: Venusia cambrica (assembly GCA_951394065.1). Lineage (NCBI taxonomy): Eukaryota > Metazoa > Arthropoda > Insecta > Lepidoptera > Geometridae > Venusia > Venusia cambrica. The sequence continues at coordinate 9,715,136 of OX596054.1, forward strand.
ATTATAAAAATAAAAAAACCTTGTTAGGATATTTATTTTTAAATTAAATTAAATAAGCCTTTATTGCTAAGTAAATACATATTAAGTAGACATTTTGACATACTTTTATTTTGTTCAATTGTTGTTCTGTTTGACACTCATATGATAGGCATGGTAAGATGCATGTGTGTTGAATACTTTCCTCTTTTCTTTGATGGCATATGTTCGTTTTTCATGACTTTGTTCAGGGACCAAATCATTTCCAAGTGTTTGTTATTCTTCTTTCTATTTATTTTTGCATTGAATCCCCCGTTGATATAAGTTGACCCAAATAAACAGATTCCCTGGTGTATTCTATTTGTCCTCCATTGACTTTTATATATATGTTTGTGTTGAATGGGTGCTTTCATAAGCTAGTAGTTGGAGCATATTTTCCAAACTTTCAGGATTTTCTGAAAACAGTATGAGGTCGTCTGCGAAACGTAGATGGTTAAGGTTCTCACCATTGATGTTGTACCATTTTCCTTCCATTCCAATTTTCTGAAAATCATCTCAAGAACTGCTGAGAATAGCTAGGGTGAGATTGGATAGCCTTGCCTGACGCCTCTTTCTATAGCGAATTCTTCTCCTTCTTTTTCAAGCTTCACTTTGGCTGTTCCTTTTTTGTATTTGTATGTATTTGGTTTCAACTCCCTGACTTTCTAGTGCTGTCCAAATGCAATTGTGCTCTAAAGAATCAAAAGCTTTGTTGAAATCTACAAAACCCAAGTAATAGACTCTGTTGTATTGCTTGTATTTTTGAAGAACTTGTCTTAGAACGTGTATGTGTCCTATCGTCGAAAACTTGCTACGAAAGCCAGCTTGTTCTTTGGGTTGATACTCTTCGAGTGTGGTCGTAATTCTTGATAGGATTATTTTCGAAAATATTTTGTAAATATTTAACATAACACTTATTGTTATGTAGTTACTTATATCTCCTTTTTATTGATTAAAACTATGGTTAACTTTGTCCACTCTTCAGGGATGTTTTCTTCTATTATAATGTTGTTGAATATTGCTGTTAGTATAGGGGCCACAATGGGTAGTGTAGTTTTCAGTAATTTGTTTGTTATTTGATCTAATCCCAGCGCTCTGTCTAGTTTTTGGGTGTTAATTGCTTTTATGGTTTCTTTCTCTAGTATTATTGGTACTGGTTCGGTGTCTGTAGCTATTTCTTTTTGTTTTCCTTCTTCAGTTGCTTGTGTGTGGTATAGTGTTTTATTGAAGTCTGTGGCATTATTGAGTATCTCATGTCTATTACTTATTCTAATTCCATTTTTATTTTTCATGTTTGGCATCCAAATTTTCTTAGGTTATCTAGTAGTGTATTGCAATTCCCAGTGCACAACACAGCTGCTTTGTTTTTATCTTGGAATTTTCTACTTTTCTTTACATATGCTCCTGTTAGTGTTGTTCTTATAATTTTGTGGTCTGTGTTAAAGTTAAGTTGGTTTATAGTAGATATGTCTTTAAAAACCTTTGGGTTGTTTGTCATGATAAAGTCAATCTAGTTTTTTACATACCATTAGGTGATGCCCATGTCTATCTTTTTGACTTCTTTTTCTTATAGAATGTATTTAGAATACTTAGTTTGTTTTCTAGTGTGAAGACAACTATTCTTGCACCATTTTTACTTCTATTTCCATATCCATGAGTTCCTATAGTATAATCTACCCCGGTGTTACAAGCTCCTACTTGTCCATTGAAATCCCCCATAACAATGAGATTTTTGTATGCGGTTTTTATTGTTTTTGTAATTTGTCATAGAATTTGTCTGTTTTTATTTTATCTTCTTTTTAGTCTGTTTCTGTTGGTGAATAAGCTTGAATGATGGACCACATCTCTTCTTTACCATAGGATATTTATATTGGTACCTAATTCTAATTGTCCTTATGAAAGTATGAAAATGTTACAATGTTAGAACTCAAAAACAACAATGTAGAATCATAGATTGAGTGGGAAGTTAAGAATGTAAGTTCTAGATGAAAAGTTTTTTATACATTGTTCTTAGATTCAGATAGAAAGTAACCTTTGGGGAACCATGGGCAAACATGAATCACCCACATAACATGCAATAACACCTGTGACAGTTGCATAAACAGATTACCTGCATCACAACCACAGAATCAGTGGTTTTTCTTAGCAAATCTTATATAGGTAGCGTAGGTCACCCAACCAAATAAGATATGGGTGTACTATGTAGGTATAGTTTTCTGCCTACACAGTGAAGTCTGCTGTCTAGTATGTAATAGCAATGAATGTATTAGTATTCAAAACAAATCATTATCATTACAACAAGCTCATAAATATACAAAACCAAACCATTTCATAGATAACATTATATGTCTCAATCAACATGTACAAATTACAAATACATAGCACATATTCATAAAGTTTATTATTATTTTATTAACTGTAGATACCCAGGTATATAGTATTGTTGTTAGTTACATGGCAGCAAACTCAGTAGATTTAAAAAAGTTGGATGCCAAGTTTAAGTCTACATACACACTGTACAGGGTGTACACTGTGTGTATGTACACACATTTGTCAGTATTAAAATGGTATTTATTCATTGCTTTGGCTTATACCACCCAACCTTATTATTGTTACTTTATCAACCATTTAATTACAGCATTACTTTTTAATAATGTTGCGTCTGATGTTTGTAAAATTATTTTTTAACTACTTACCTGCAGCAACATTGTATTTTTTATCATTGATCCCATTTGAGAGGTAGTCCAATGCTAACTTGCAGAAGTCAATCAGAACTGCAACAAATGATACATGATAACTAATATTTAGCATGATTGATTGGTGAATGAGTTATCCAATATTTAAACAACAACATGATCAAGGATACACTGAAGTGTTTGCCAGGAGGAATGAAGTTATTGGTCACATAAATGGTTTTCTCTCAGTTTTACAGCAACCAACGGACAATGGTTTTCAACTACCTTAATGGAACCTTGAAACCTGTTGTAAGAAAATACAGAAAAAAAATATTATATGTGATTACAGTGGGTACATTATACATATTTGTGTGGCCAAGTGGATCTACACACGCTTTTTGGACCGGAGGTTGAGAATTCTATTCCGGCTATCGCGCCAATGGAGTTGCGGTTTCAGTTTTTAGGAAGGTTCATGTGAGCATTTGAAACATGCTCTAATGGTGTGAAGGTCACATCATGATAAAAGCGGCATGAACCTAGGACCAGAAATTTTGTAATGGCTAGCAGCCTCTTAGCGGCGTCGTCGCGGCCACGAGCTTGCAAGCTGTCACGTAGGATATATTTCAGTTACTTCCAAATCAAGTTGGCCCTATAATATAAATATAAATAGCCCTAAAAGGCGATCCTCAAAAAAACCACGCAAATGAGTAGTAATCAGAGGTAAATCCTCAAAGTGGAATCGTGATTGTGAGTAGCAGCACACACATACTTTGAGTAGGAAATTCATGTATCAAATTAAGATGCTCCTTCTGCAATTCACTTAAAAATATAATCATTTTCTATGGTCTTAATGCTAATTGAAAATAGGTACTTTGTTTTCTTGAGTTTAGTTTACTACTTATGTTTGTTTTGTTTTTGTTTTAGGGTTTTTTGGTTACTATTTTCCATAGCTATAGATCTGTGCTATTTTCATCGAGACCATAGAAAAAATACTATGATCGAGACTGTTTCATTTCTTCATTAACATAGTGCACGTAAAATCAGCTGTTTGGTATTGTTATTGTTATTCTGGAGACATGTAATGTCATTAGGTGCGAAATCGTACAATTTCAATACGTATGGGACACAAATTAGCGGAATTTCAGAATTTCTGATTATAACATGATTTGCTGATCGAGACAAGAGCTTTATGTTTTTGTTAAAATTTTTAAGTTTTCCTCACTATCATTTCAGCTCAATATAAGCCCACAGCTGAACAAAACACTCTCTGGGAAGGCTCGCTCCAAAGCAGACCAAATTCTTGCCCATGCATGAAAGTCCAGGGCTGACAATAAAATAAGTTGTTTTACTTTTTGATAGAGGCGGATTTTGTAGCATGTGGCACGTTGATAATAGTGATGATAGTAAAACATCTTCCAGGATATAATGATAGAGGGGATTGACTTAAAATTCACAATTTGCAATTTTTTTAATCAAACCACCCCTTAGTTACATTATGGGTTGCAATGAGGATAAAATATAATCTGATTGAAGTTTTGTGAAATGTCAGATGACAGCAGATTACAAAACTAGTTAATTTTTACCATTATTTTGGGTGGTTTTCCAGGTTGCAACGGATTAATCATCAGGTCTTGCAAGGGTAACTTGAGTGTTTTTTTTTTTTTATTAATACGGGTATATTTATTTATTATTCGTATCGTTTCGTTCGATTCTTTCTCTGTCATATCCAAAGACCTTATACTTACTAACGTTAGTAAGTATAATATGATCTTAGCACTGAACACGCCATAAGAAGAAGAAGAAGAAGAAAAACCAGAGTATAGGTAAGTAATTATTATAGTTGATATCCGCCATTGATGGCATGAATGACGGCTTCTATTAGTTTCTATTCTATTCGGTCTGTTAGGATATTAGTGTTCTGTGGGTTGGGACGAATTAGAATGTTCTAACTACATTTTTTTTTATAGCTTTAACGAAAAAAAAAAAGAAAACATATGACGTCGCACGTCAAAACGTCAAACATCATCTCGCTCATCTCAAACTAGATTTCTTGACGATTTTTCAGTTTCAGTTTTTAAGTTTTGTTGACATGATTTTTGACTATTGTGTATAGTATAGAAGCCTTCCAGAATTTATTTTGATGGTTGTAGATACAATCACATCAATATGGCTTTGAAAAAAGTCAAAGGAAACTTTGAACGAATGTTCGATAAAAACCTGACCGATTTAGTTCGTGGGATCAGAAATAACAAAGATAACGAGGTAAAACTTTATTTATTAGCAATATCGGCAGTAGAGCACGCTTTTTGCTTGCTAATCATTAGATGAGATAAAGTATTTTTCTCGTAAATCGCTTTTCTGACTATGTTTTATGTGGTTCTGTTTGGGCAGGCCAACTGGCTTCTAAACCCACCCCATTTGTCTTATGTATTTGGAGTTTTTTCTTAATATTTATTGTATTTCAGGCTAAATACATTGCACAATGTATGGAAGAGATAAAAGTGGAATTGCGGCAAGATAACATTGCTGTTAAATCAAATGCAGTGGCTAAGCTGACCTATGTAAGTGGGCCATGCTTTTTGCATATTTTATATTATATATATAATTTATTCTGATAATATATTTAATATAATATTAATAATTATTGTATGCTTGTAGTACTTGTTAGTAAATGCATTTGATTTTCTTTTCATTCTGGGTTCCAAAAGTTTGTACCTATTTGCTAGCTTATACTATTTTGTTACCTCTTTTGGACTATGTCGATTCCTGTTTCCTAGACACCATGGAGTATTTCTTATAATTCAAAATGTTTGGATTAGTTTAATTTACGGTTTTCGTTTGAACACATTCACACACACTCACTCATCAATCAATAGATCCCAGTTAAAATGGCTTCCCATTTGTTGTCTCTGTGATTTACATGTGCTCTATGATATTCTCAACAATCCTCTTTCTTGATATTTTCGTATTTCAAGTGATTGCACTTGGTCACAACATTTACTCAGAAAATCAGCGCTCAAGCTGAGTATGGATATGACACAAAAAATCAAAATCTGTGTCAGGACCCTTGTTGCTTCAATTGGTAAGAGCATTTCCAGTTTTAGGAAAAGATGCAAGTTCAACTCATATTAAGTTATATTTGTATGTTTTATTGCAGGTTGTAAATTTTAGTGTCATTATGACATTTGTAAATACTCTTTCTCCTTCTTGATCTCAGTATTCCTCATCACCTCTAGCTGCTATGATAAGGTAGCTTATTTACTGTGAACATCAGGTTGTGGAACTCTCTACCCCATGATATCCACACTAGTCCCTCACTTTCAAATTCCTCTACAAGAGCAGAGTCAAAGAACACTACCTCATCATATAGATTTGGTATTATGAACATATGTGTGAGTGGTACTGTAAATTTTTAAACATGGGTTTTACTCACGGGTAAAGTATGCCTCCACCTATGGCCTTATCTCAACTTGTGTTACCAGGTGAGATGAAGGCCAAGTGCTTACCCGTCACCCGTACCCCGACGTTTTGGGTTAAGCTTGCAAATGAAAATCTAAAATTGTTATGTTTGTAAACTTGTATTTATGTGTGTGTGTGTGTGTGTGTGTGTGCAATGAAGTAGAACTAATAAATAATTGATAATAGGTGATTAAAGCTAAAATTTCTGTTAATGTTTTTACAGCTTCAAATGCTAGGATATGATATCTCATGGGCTGTATTCAACATAATTGAAGTGATGAGCTCAAATAAATTCACTTACAAACGCATTGGTTACCTAGCAGCAAGTCAGTCATTCCATGCTGACTCTGAACTTCTCATGCTCACAACAAACATGATCCGAAAAGATCTGAATGCTCAGAACCAGTATGAGGCTGGATTAGCCCTCAGTGGACTTAGCTGCTTTATTTCACATGATCTAGCAAGGGATCTCACCAATGATATAATGACTCTGGTTAGTATAACACTTGTTATTATTTAAGTTAATGTATGTAGGTATTAAAAGTAAACAAGTCCTAGCTTTTACCCATAATTTCATGTGCATAATGGTTTTTTAAAATAGGCGCAAGGAGAGATAGAATGGATTTTAGAACAATCACAAAAATAAATAATTTGACAGGAAATTAATTAGGTATTATTCTTCCAAACTTTCTTTCTTACTTGGCTCACAGGTCACAGCAGGTACAAACAGGTATGATACCAGTTCCCCTTGTGCCTTGCCTGTTTGAAAAATACCTTGGAAATTTCAAAAAAGCCCTAAAATATGCCTTATGTAGATTATCTACATGCCTACGAATTTTAAAATGTGTAACATGTATGGTTTTGGAGATATGCAATAATTAACCCGAACATTGAACCCAGTCCCGTAGGGTGCGAATTATTCCTTTCTTAGTGGGAGTCTATACACCAAGACATACATACCCTGCAAATTTCAAGTCTGTACGACCAGCAGTTTAGGCTGGTACTTGAAATTGGTTGAATCAGTCACTCAGGACTTTTCCTTTTATATATTAGATTGGGATATGGATGAGATATCTTTTTGTTTTACCTATGTGATTTTAACTAATCTTATTTGAAACTAGATGAGCTCCACTAAACCCTATTTGCGAATGAAGGCTGTATTGATGATGTATAAAGTATTCCTGAGGTATCCAGAAGCCCTTAGACCAGCCTTTCCCAAACTGAAAGAAAAGTTGGAGGATCCTGATCCAGGTAAATTAAACTTTTCTATTTTGTGAGATTTGTTGATTTTGCGTGAAGGAGTAACAGAGAATGAACCAGTATCCTATGGCGATGTTTGACGTACCATTTGAATTCCATATAGACCGGGAATGTTATTCTAGACTGGGAACGAGACATATATGCTACTCTTTATTACTTAAATCAGTTCCCGAATGTTATTCTAGACTGGCACGAGACATATATGCTACTCTTTATTGCTTAAATCAGTGCAAAAAACTGAACTCAAACCATTCAGTAGTTTTGGTGTGAAAGTGTAACAAACATTACTCACACTCCCATTTATAATATGAGTCAGAATGAAGGTTATGTATAGTTCCTTGAATTTTCAGGTGTACAGTCAGCAGCAGTGAATGTAGTATGTGAGCTTGCTAGAAAAAATCCTAAGAACTACCTCTCACTAGCTCCAGTCTTCTTCAAACTTATGACAACATCTACCAACAACTGGATGCTGATTAAAATAATCAAACTGGTATGTCATACTTTAACATTTTTATAGACCTTGAACTCATTGAAATATTTTATGATAATGAAGTTTGATTTAAATATTCAAAGGTTAAGTAAATGTATATAGATAATATTTAACGATATCTATTTGATTGTAACTGGTAATTATGTTTATATTATGACTTCTTCACAGTTTGGTTTAATGACACATTATGAACCAGACATTGGAAGAAAGATTACACAAAACCTCATAGACCTTATTTGCAGGTACCTCCTAGAGACAACATTTCAACTTACAGCTAGTTCCATCCACTACCTACGCAATTACATTTTAAATTTTACAATTTGTATTCATATACCACTTGATTTGAGCATATCTTGCATATTACTCTTTGAGTTGGAATATTGTGGTAATCTTATTCTCTATGGGCACATAATAAATAACCTATGGGCAAAAGGATAATGAATCACTTGATCCTAAGTAAAGTTTAATTTATGAATGAAGTTCAACAAGCACAATATTGTGTAATATAATAATGTTGAGAAATGCTACCTGTAGAGAGAGAACAGCCGGACACATTTTATGTAATATTTATTAAAGTAAAATAAAAAAAAACTTGTTAAATAAAATTAAACATTTTACTCCTATGTTCTAGAACTTTAAAAAAAAATATAATTATACCTTTTCCTGGGGAGAATCTGATTAAATATAAAAAATAGAATAAAAATATACAATATTACTGAAATCACTTTTTGAACCAATTGCAATTCAGAAATTTCGTTATGATTATGATATATATATTTTTTTATATTTGCTATTAAATACAATATCGATTTTTGTGAATAAAATAAAATAAGCTGTTCCTCATTTGTCATTTGTTTGACATTTGTCATAATTATCGTCGAGTATATTTAAAAGAGACCCTATACCCTATACATGTGGCCACTTGTATAGTGTCTTTTTAAATGTATTTATCTTAAAAGATAGGTATATGTATTATTACAAATCAGTTTGTACTAATTTATATTGGATATCTCTATAGTTGGACATTTTTCTGGTTGGGTATTTCTATTCCTGGTAATTTTTCTACGTTTTTTCGATGGGTATTAAGTATAAAGATCTTGGACATTTTATTTTTTGACATTATCCCTACTATCCTCTTTTCAATGTTGTTTAGAATCAGTAAAATTACTTGCTATCCTGTTTCCTGTACGTGTCATTTTATTAACCTTCGAAAAATATAATGTTTCGAGAATATGATAAGTATAAAAAACCACAATATTCCATCATCATTTGATAATTAATTAAACTTAACACAATTCACACTTCAATTGCACACCTATTTCACATTTGATATTATTTTTGCTGCTGAGAACAACTACAAACAAAAACAAATAAAATTATTCGATGGAGTGATTCAGATTAGACTCTCGTCTCATATTAAGTCATTTTATTTGCTCCATCTTTAAGCTAGTTTATATCGTAAGTAGATTCATTGTGTTTGTTGCAGTTTGGTGCCTTAACTCCATTAGAGCCTCGGCTTGGCAAGAAACTGATAGAACCATTAACTAACTTAATACATAGGTGAGTCAATTACCATACAATTGACAATGATAATTTATTTATATTGGCAATATTAATTGATGTGGCTTCTATATTTGTTTTATTTGAGATAAGTAGGTAACTCATGTTGATTAGCTAATTTACTAATTCAAGACATTATTCAATCTAAATCCAACTCCGCAGTGGTAAGCATTTATGCTGAGTCGAATCGAGGCTTTTGCTGTTCTATCATAGACAAACCACTCAGAAAATGAACGCCCCTCAACAGAGGTTACGTTCACATGCAATGAAGGTGTATAAATGCAAATGCAATACACATATATATGCTTTGTCATTGGTTATTCAGTCACCGGCCAAACGGCTGGATGGTCTTTATCATTTAGTTAGGGTAGGTTGTTAGTTCTTTACCTACTTATATTATTTTCTATTTGTTGTCTTTCTTTATTTGGTATCTTTTTTGATTATTTACTATTTTATCTTTATTGATTGCTTTAGCTTTTTCTATAGTGTATGTGTTGTATGGTTTATTTGTATTGTGTGCCATAATAGTATATAAACAATTTCTGAATCTAATTCCAATTCAAAATTATATGAATAAGCTTGATTAATTTATTTGAATAAAAGCTTAATCTTCTCACAGCACATCTGATAAAGATTTGCACTAGAGCTCATTAACACTGATATAGAGATGCTTAAATTCATTTAGTTTAAAAAGGAATTTGCTGTATAAAGCTAGCTTAGTAGATTTAACACAGTGCAAACAAAAGTAATATTTATATTCAAATAATAAATACTTTTCTAGATTCACAGAAAGGTGTCTCAATATTTTGAATGTAGGTACAAAAAAAGAGTTTGAATTAAATATAGGGAATTCTCTGAGTTAAGTTCGCGTGATATGGTTTGTGGTAAATTGTAGCTTCAAAACACATCATATTTTTTTTATTTTTTATTTTAGCTATTTACAAATGTTGGGTCCTAACGCAGATTCCGAATGTCAATGTTTGTGTCAAATGGATACTCAGCTTGAGCGCTGATTTGTAAATGTTGTGACTATGTGCGATCACTTGAAATAAATAAAAAATGTACTAAGGTATTGATGAGATGTTTGCCATGCATACGGTCCGCCAGATCAAATGCGGTTACCGACGACGCCTATGGACGCTTGCAATACCAGGTCACTCGCGCGTTGCCGACCCTTTTAAAGGAGCTCTGGCGACCTTACGCACTGTAGGATCACATCTCTATATATATATAGGGCTATTTGGCTGCGATATTCTGTGAGCATGTGTGTATCTTCCTGTTCTTATCCCGCTCTAAGCCGGGTCGGCACAACATTTTTTTCTCTTCACTTTTATCAGTCGCTCATCATCCACTCCTTTCGCACGCATGTCCTCTTTTACGCAATACATCCGTATCTATTTCGGTGAATAAAAAAAAAACCGCTACCAATACATACCGGCTACACTAGTAACAGCAATATTATTGAAATTCCTTGTTGAGATTTCCTTAAATAACTGAATCTTTAAAAAAAGTTCGCTCATTTAGGAAACCAATATGGAAAATCTAAACTTTGAACTTCAAATTAATTGTTGTTATTATGTAGGTAGTTACTACATGTGGCCTGTAGTGTAGTGGCGAATTCAACTTGTGTTTTGATGCTACAATTGTTCAAAAACCATATCGCGATCATTGATAAACGAGTCTCAAACACGTTAATTCTTTTTCCGTCAGCACTTCAGCAATGTCGCTACTCTACGAATGCATCAACACAGTGATAGCTGTGTTGATAAGCATCAGTAGCGGAATGCCGGGCCACGCCGCCTCGGTGCAACTCTGTGTGCAGAAACTTAGAATTCTCATTGAAGATACCGACCAGAACTGTGAGTAGATTACTCATCATTGACGAATTTACCCAAAGAGATACAGGTATAGCGCATAACTGAGTATGCTCAAGGTAGGGAAGCGGGATAGTCGCGTGTTGACACCACACGCGAATATCTATGAAATTGAAGTGCTGTTACTTCATATATTTCCCATATGAAGTACCAGCATTTCAACTTTCTCATCACTCCACGGTAGGCGGTAACTCAATTATGCGCTAGACCAGTTTTTAGTTTTGAGTGAAAAAAATGGAATCATACTCCAAATATTGTTTGGTGGCAACTTGATGATGTCTATAATTTTATTATTATATCATTGCCACCATATCTAATACCTAAGAATAATTGCTGACCATTCAATAACAAAGTCATCTATTCTGCTGTATCTCAGTCTTTCAGCAAGCAGCAGTTTACAAATGTTGCAAATCGGCAAAAACATAATACTTATTACTTAATTAAGTAATTAGTATTGATCATAATTATTATGTCAGCAATTGTTGTAAGGTTTTGCATTCGAATTTGTTGACTATATCAACAAGTTTTACAGTAGTTACTAGTAATTACTGACAAACTTGTTGATATACTCAACAAATTCGAATCTAATGATAGTAATCAATGATCTTTATTGATTCGAATTCTGACCCAAGCCAGAATTTAATGCCTAATTTCTATTTTTCAGTAAAGTACCTGGGCCTGTTAGCTATGTCTCGAATACTCAAGTCCCACCCAAAATCAGTTCAAGCCCACAAAGACCTTGTACTGGCCTGTCTTGACGACAAGGACGAGTCCATTCGGCTGAGAGCACTAGGACTGCTGTATGGAATGGTATGAACATTAAATGTAACATTTTGAACATGCTAATTTAAAGTGGTCAACGTGTAAACAGTGGTAAAATTGCCCTTACAAGTTATTATACTTCAAGTAGCTATGTTGTTTTCTGTACATCTTTTACCTAATAAATTATAAGTATTTTTTTTTGTATAATAAATAAATATTATAGGACATTAATTTAACACAGCGCCATCTAGTCCGAAACTATGGAAAGGTTATAATATGGAAACTAGATTAGGGATGTTAATAATTATTCATCACACAAAATGTTAAAAAATCTATTTATATGTGTACCACCTCTTTAGTAATAAAATCATCTACATCCAAAGAAGAAATCTCGTAAAACTTTTGTGTTTCCCCGGTTTTTACAGGTGTCGAAAGTCATGATCCAGTAAAAACAAAATAATTAAATTAAAAACTTTTGTGTTTCCCCGTTTTTTACAGGTGTCGAAAGTCATGATCCAGTAAAAAAAAACTTAAATTAAAAACTTTTGTGTTTCCCCGTTTTTTACAGGTGTCGAAACTCATGATCCAGTAAAAAAAAAGACTTAAATTTAAAACTTTTGTGTTTCCCCGTTTTTTACAGGTGTCGAAAGTCATGATCCAGTAAAAAAAAAACTTAAATTAAAAACTTTTGTGTTTCTCCGTTTTTTACAGGTGTCGAAACTCATGATCCAGTAAAAAAAAAAACTTAAATTTCAAAATTTTGTGTTTCCCCGTTTTTTACAGGTGTCGAAAAAGAACCTAATGGAGATAGTAAAGAAACTCATGATCCACATGGAGCGGGCCGAGGGCACGCTGTACCGCGACGAGCTCCTCACGAGGATGATAGAGATCTGCTCTCAGAACAACTACCAGCACGTGGTGGACTTCGAGTGGTACGTCACGGTGCTCGCCGAGCTCACCGAGATGGAGACCAGCGCTAAGCATGGTGAGAATACAGTTTTTTTTTATTTATTGTTAAGCACTTGGCCTTACTCTCACCTGGCTACAATTACAAGTTGAATAAGGCCGATGGTGGAGGCGCACTCCACCCGGAATCTTCAACAAACTGAGGAACTTAAATGCCGAAACACAACAATTTTTAGAATTGTTATTATGGCGACAGGCTTAGGTAAGATGGTGGTAGCTAGCAAGGTGGACTTAAATAAAGTCCTACCACCAACCAAACCAAGCACAATATTGTACTTCCCATGGGGATCGAACCCGGGACCTCTGGATCTTAAATCGGTGGGTTGAACCACGTGACACGTCTGCCTGTTACGCCGATCAGAAATGTCTAGACTCTAGAACATTCGCGGGCCTTCACATAGTTCCACGAAAATAAGACAATAACAAATGGGTTTTAAATAACACAAAAGGATGATTTATCACCATCGAGAACAATAGAGTCCCAGATTACGCAACAGTTAGTGCCGCGATCAGTCTCGCGTATGCTAGACTGGATATAAATATGCCGCGCGATTCGGAAGCAGGACAGTATTCAATTACGATACAGGGTGATATTCGAGTGCAATAACAGTGTTAAGTTTTTTTTTTTTTTTTTTATTGTACGACAGGTAAGCACTTGGCCTTCATTTCACCTGGTTGCAAGTTGAGATAAGTAATTCAGAAGTATTACTAAGTAGTGTTGTACTGTGTTTGAGAGTAATTAGTTTGGTCCTAAATAAACATGTCTTATTTTGAGTAATAACCGGTTGCTTTTAATCCTTACGAACCCCAGTTCGTAACATGCCCAACTTTCGTTGTTGCTCATTCAATACTATTCAAGCTTCAACATGCCTCACAGCTCAGTCGGTAGTAGCTCTGCCTTCGGCGCTGTAGGTTGTAGGTTCGATTCCCACCCAGGACAAACATTTGTGTGATGAGTATTGATATTTATTATGTGTTTGGGTGTTGTATTGTATTATAAGTATGTGTTTAAAACACAAATGTATGTAAGTATTATATCCGTGATTTAGCTCCCATATTACCAGCCATGCTCAGTTTGGGGCTAAATGACGCTGTGTGAAATGAATGTCCTTTCCTGTAATAAATAATATAAATTTCAGACAAACAGCCTATTATCAACCCCCGTCGTTGATATCCCATACATATAATACCTAAGAGCTTTCAATAATCTTTTGTGCACAATGTAAGAACCTCCGAGCGTCTGTATTTCCGCTGTGTAACGACCCTAATTGTCTTCAAGAAGAGAGTTAATGGGCTCCTTCTGGGTAGGCTCGCTCCATCGTAGAGCTCATTTGATGCCTTTGCAAGTTTAGATATATATATATATATATATAGATATAGCCTATGTGGTCTAGTGGTTCGCCTTCCGGTGTCATTCAGAGGTTCCAGGTTCGATCCCCAGGGGGAGAGTAATATTGAGCTGCCACCATCTTACCTAATTCTGTCGCCATAGCAACAATTCTAAAATTGTTGTGTTCCGACATTTAGAGGTAAGATAGCCAGTTCCTCTAGGAAAATAATCCTTGTCAAACTGTAGGTGATTGTCAAGAAATTGTTATTTTTTTACCAGGGGCGATAATAGCGGGTCAACTGACGGAAGTAGGCGCGCGGGTCGCCGAGGTGAGGTCTTTCTGCGCGCGGGAATGCGCCGCGCTGTGTTCAAAGGCCGCCGCCTCGCAGCCAGGCCCCGCCTCCAGGGAGGTGCTATACGCCGCCGCGTTCGTACTCGCTGAATATTGCACGTGAGTGTTTCACTTTTGTTTGGTGTTTTTTTTTTCAGGGCCTTTTAAGCGAATTCTGAAGCCATGAGCTACCGAAAAGTGATGTTAGTGTGTATGGGATGTATGGGCTCGATTATGGAAAATGTATCCTGGATTTTTATAGTGCAAATTAAAAAAAAAAGAGTTTTTTTTGTTTTGTAAAAAAAATACTTAAATATGAAATAAAGATTTTCTTTGTCTATTTTGATTCTTTGTAGGATAACAGATAAATAAATAGATAGATAACTCTTTAATGTTTACAACTTACATAAAAATATAACAAAATACTGATAAAAGAAAACATAATCTAAGTATAGAAAGACACTAGTATATCAATGGGCGGCCATACCGCTGAAAGCGATCTCTTACAGGCAACCGCTGTAATATATGTGTTGAGTGTCTCCTTCACGCTGAAACTGCTGAACGAATTAGGCTGAAACTTGGAATATACATATTTTATGATCCGGAATAACACATAGACTACTTTATATCCCGAAAAAGTGAAGTATTCCTCTAGGATGGCAAACGTCCAATAAATCAGTCAAATATGTCATAATGTTATATTATCTATAGTCTTATCGTTTTTCCCTACCTGAACTCATTCTTCTATTTTATTGTCATAAATCCTTGTAATGTTTGCAGCGAAGAGGAGGTGATGCGTGAAGTGATCCTGCCGCTGTGTGTTTGCGCAGCGCTCGGCGGGACGCACGCGCGGGCGCGGGCGGTCTGCGCACACGCCGCGCTCAAACTCACCGTCAGACTGCTCGGGGCGTACGAGCGACGCGCCGAACGAGAGAGCGCTGTAGCCGTGAGTACACGTCAAAATAATGTCACACTCACTTCACCCGGAATCTTCAACAAACTGAGGAACTGGCTATCTTACCTCTAAATGCCGGAACACAACCATTTTTAGAATTGTAGCTAAGGTGACAGAATTAGGTAAGATGGTGGTGGCTAGCCAGGCGGACTTAAACAAAGTCCTACCACCAACCAAACCAAGCACAATGATTTACTCCCCTGGGGATCGAACCCGGGACCTCTGGATCTGAAATCGGTGGGTTGAACCGAGACAGCGGTCGGGGCACACTCACCGTGATACTGCTCTTGACTTGACTTTGTTGTGACGTGTGTTATATGGATGCAAATGTTTTCAGATACTCCGCATGGCCATTGCGGGCATGAAGCCTCTCCTCTGCAGCGAAGACATGGAGGTTCAGGAGCGAGCACACAACGGCTCGGCGCTGCTCACCGTCGCGTTGAACCGAATCAGCGGCGAAGACCAACTGCTGGCTAATGTGCCACTAGTTCAACACGAAAGGTAATCAATGGTAATTAGTCATTTAAACGGTCAGCTCCAATATGTGTTTTTGTAAGAAAACAAAGTGGATCAAATGAGCTGGGTGTTTCTGGATGCATCAAAAACTTAACAACCTACCGACGTACTCTGCCATAACTGTTTTGATGTGTTACATCTTTCCTTCGGAGTGATTTCGTGAAAAGGATCGAAAGTGTGTAGCATGAAGCCTGGTACCTCACACTTAAACACAACAACATAAATTAAAACACATATGTCTGGCTAGAGGAGAACTACTCAAACAAAATGTCTCCAAAGGATATAGAATGCTGCCCATCTGGTGAACATATTTTTTCATTGTTAGCGCAAGTTTGTTTACAATCAATTTGTAAACAAACTTACGCTAAACTAACAAACAGGAAAATGTAACTTATAACAAAACGGCGGCGTAGTCTCTAAAAACAGTGAACACAGCATGCTTTGATGTATCGTACGTAAAACATAAAAAAATAACACATAATTATATTATTGCCGGACCCGCGGTAGCAATGGTAACTTAGTCACCATTGCTACCGCGCGAATAAGTCCACTGCATACCGGGCCTCCTTCAAATCGGTTAAGGCTGTGCACAACCTATGAGAAGTTTTTTTTTTACGGCGAGGTGCTAGGCCTTCATTTCACCTGATTTTACAAGTTATGATAAGGCCGAAGGTGGAAGCCCACTTCACCCGGAATCATCAACTTTGGTACGCCATCACGCAGGTTGTCCTAGTTTGGGTACCAATGTCACCATCAAGGATTAATTGTATTATCAGGAACATCACTTCTTTGTTAAACTTAAATGTGTTACTGTAATGTTTGTTATTACCATATAAATTTTCATTTCATTTCACCAACAAACTTTGATATAACAAGGACCTCGCTTTGCAGGCCTTGGTGCTTAGTGATCAGAATAATAAATAAATAAATATTACAGGACATTATTTTTACACAGCGCAATCTAGCCCCAAACTAAGCATAGCTTGTAATATGGGAGCTAGATTACGGATACACTACTTAAATACTTTTTTTTTTTGTAAATACATACTTATATACAATACAACACCCAAACACAGAACAAACATCTATATTGATCACACAAATGTTTGCCCTGAGTGGGAATCGAACCCACAGCCTACAGCGCAGAGTTACTACCAACTGAGCTATGAGGCTTGTCATCAGAATGCTGCGGTACCTCTTGGTGTAAAGTTACCATCAGTTGCCGCTTACTGTATAGTATTTTGAATTCCAGCAACGGCCTTGATGATGACGTAGAGGATGGTTTGAACGGCGAGTCGGGGCCGGGCGGGTTTAGCGGTGGCCTCGTCGACGAGCTCGTGGAGATGTTCGAAGGAGAACTGAAGCCCGTCGCGGCGAAAGCTCAGAAGAAAGTGCCTATGCCGGCTGAGTGAGTAGCTCTTTCTAACTCTTCTCTTTCGAACGTTAGTTTAGCCGTGCCTTTGACTATCACCTCAGTAGGTAATCCTCATAAGATTTCACTCTCTGAATAGTGTAGGTGATCGGTGATCTCGATGGAGAAAAAGTCGTGAGACTGTTAAGTTTTTTACGTTTATTCAATTTGCAGGCCCTTTTTTTCACACAGCGCCATCTAGCCCTGAACTAAGCAAAGCTTGTAGTATAGAATTTTGTTTGTAAACGCATTTTACCAATACCTAAAGTACTACGAATTTGTGTAAATAATCAGAATTAGCATACAAATGGATGCAAATGAAATAAAGTAGCTTTTCCATTCTAACTACAATTTTTAAAATATACTTGCTGGCACTAAGGAAAGCTTGTAATATAGAATTTTGTTTGTAAATGCATTTTACCAATACCTAAAGTACGACGATTTTGTGTAAATAATCAGAATTAGCATATAGATGCAAATGAAATAAAGTAGCTTTTCCATTCTAACTAGAATCTTTAAAATATACTTGCTGGCACTAAGGGACTAAATTATTCTATACGAAACAATGCCATGAAAGTAGATGAAATACTCTTTCTTGACAAATTGGCTTGACCGTTATAGTCATTTTTGGAGAAAAATTTACCAACTTCAAATATAGTGATGTTGCCAATTATAGTGGGCTCGATAAACCACGGCGTTGACAATGTACTATAAGTTTGTAGGAACCAGTAAATCAGCACGTTTCATGTGGTTCTAGTTTGGAGCTAGACAAGTGGCTGTCTCGAGACAGCTGGTCGTCCGAGAGCTCGAGCTCCGAGGACGAGGGCGAAGGGGCTGTGTTCGCGGCGCCGCACCACGACCCGCGTCCCACCGCGCAGTTCACACTCGACGAGCTCGACATGGTGAGTCTGTTTTTTTTTTTTTTTTATTTACGATGGGTCGGCTCTTTACCACGAAACTTACACAGGTAAGAATGAGATCTACGATGGAGCGAGCCTACCCAGAAAGTGCTTATTAACTCTCTTCTTGAAGACGTCTGTGTCTCGGTCCCGCGATGGTTGCTCGTCCGAGAGCTCGAGCTCCGAGGACGAGGGCGAAGGCGACGTACCGTACCGCCTTACAAGTTTTTTAATTATTATTAAAATGTTTATTTTTTAATTTATAGAATTTTGAAGTGCCTTAGCAGCGGAGCAAGTACGGTTCTTACCGATCGCATAATTTGACATTTTCTAAATGAAAACCGTAAGAACCGTATCCGATCGGTCGTTTAAATCGATAAAATTGCTTTTATCGACCATCGCAAGCACGGAAGTAATCGGTAGATAAAATCGGTATACATTCGTTTAATTATATCGAGTTCATCGATAAGCAGTTCTTTTGTTTGACGTTTGAGATGTATATTTGTCTATTTACACGATTGTTTTATCTACTTTGAAGGTCTCGGTAAATGTTTTTATTATTATATATTATATATAACTTAGAGCACTTTGACGATCGCAAGCGTATCGATATGAGTTACCGACTGGACTTCCATACTCGCGAGGTACGATACGATTCGGTTAATTTTAACGAACGTTGCGATTCGCTATTATGCGATCGGTAAGATCCGTACTTGGACCACAGTGTTTGCATTGAGAAGAGAGAGTAAGAACTAAGAGTAGTAGAAGCCCCTAGTGAAAGGGCTCGTCCGGAGAATTACTACCACCATACTTATTGCAGCCGCCAAGCAGCATTGCTGTGTTTCGGTTTGAAGGGTATGGTTGCCGGTGAAATTACGGGTACGTGAGGCTTAACACCTTTATGCCTCAAGTGGACGGGTGCAATGCAGTGCCGTGTATGCTATGTTCTTTGTGGATGTGACCTATGCAGTAAGGCTTTGTCATAGGCAAGTGTACACTTAACACCAGGTGCGCTACTTGCTTGTCCCGTCTCTTAGTAGTATAAAAAAAAATGATAGCTACTAGTTGGACACTCCGTCGGTTACGGTACCACTTCCGATCGTTACCGCCCATACATTCTACCTGCGATTCAAGTAATTTTGTTTGAGTATTGTTACGAGCTGGGGTTCGTAAGAATTTAAAGCAACCGATTATTACTCAAAATAAGACACGTTTATTCAGCACCAAACTAATTACTCTCAAACACAGTACAACACTACTTAGTTACACTACCGAATCACTAAACACTGTTATCGCTCTCAAATATCACTTGATGTTAACTCGCTCTATCGTAATCGAATACTGACTTGCTTCCGAATCGCGCGTCAATTTATATCCAACTCTATCGAAAGCTCTACTAAGCGCGGGAATGGTCGCGCCGCTAACTGTTGCGTAATCTGGCACGGCGGCCATAAATCATCCTTTTGTGTTATGGATAAACAAGTTGTTATTGTCTTATTTTCTCGGAACTATGCGGAGCGAATATTCTGGACGTTTCTGACTGGCGTAACAGTATGTTGCTTCAGTGAAACGTAGGGTCTATCATAATGTATTAAATAGACAAAGAGAAGAAGATGTGTAAAATATGCCGTGATATGTCCGTAGTTGCGCGAGGCTCGCAAACAGGAGCAGGCGAATAACCCTCACTACCTGAAGGATGACTCGCCGCGCGGCTACCAGCTCGAAGACGTGCCCGTCGCCGAGATCGCCCTCGAGGTGCCGCTGCAAATACTCAGTACGTGGACATTTATTACTATTTTACTCAAAATAAAATCTGAAAACAGAAAAAATATTTAGTAATAAATCCGCTAAATCTCTCTGAAAAAATCTAATCGACACGTATTTCGCCTCTACACGAGGCATCCTCAGGAAATACAGTCTTGCTGCTCACTGCAAGTGCTCTTGCACTTTCATTCACTTGCAGCGCAGAGCTCGGAGCGACAACACGTCCACAGAGATCGATTTGATTTTTTCAGAGAGATTTAGCGGATTTATTACTAAATATTTTTTCTGTATTAAGATTTTATTTTGAAATATGGATTTCCGCAAAATAACGCCTGAATCAATTAGCTACTAATTTACTACCAACAAGCCTCACAGCTCGGTTAGTAGCTCTGCCTTCTGCGCTGTAGGTTGTTTGTTCGATTCCCACCCAGGAAAAACCAGGACACAGGTGATGAATGCAGATGTTTGTTCTGTGTTTGGGTGTTGTATTGTATGATGAGTATGTATTTACAAAAAAAAACGTATTCATGTATTCTATCCGTAATCTAGTTCCCATATGTTCCCGGCTATGCTTAGTTTGGGACTAGAATTGCATCTCACAAGTTGAGATAAGGCCGAAGGTGGAGGCGCACTTCATGATTATTATTTATGTAATTTTATGTTTTATATTCGTTATTCGTATAGTCACACTTTCTACTATTTATTACTATTTTATTACCAACAAGCCTCACAGCTCGGTTAGTAGCTCTGCCTTCTGCGCTGTAGGTTGTGGGTTCGATTCCCACCCAGGAAAAACCAGGACACAGGTGATGAATGTAGATGTTTGTTCTGTGTTTGGGTGTTGTATTGTATGGTGAGTATGTATTTACAAAAAAAAGTGTTTATGTATTCTATCCGTAATCTAGTTCCCATATTACAAGCTATGCTTGGTTTGGGACTAGATGGCGCTGTGTGAAATTAATGTCCTGTAATATTTATTTATGAAGTGAATGCTCTGACGGTGAAGGTCACATCGCGAGGAAACCGACATTGTTTTTTTTTTAATATTTTATTGTACGACGGGGAAGCGCTTGGCTTTCATCTCACAAGTTGAGATAAGGCCGAAGGTGGAGGCGCACTTCAGGATTATTATATATGTAATTTTATGTTTTATATTCGTATAATCCGCCATCCTTGAAAGCCGTTATCTTTTCTGTCCATCCAGCGGTTGCCTGGAGGAGATCGCTTTCAGCGATAAGGCCGCCCATTGTTTTACTAATGACGCTTAGATTAAGTTTCCACTATCTATATTTTGTTATGTTGTTTGAACAATAAAGAGTTATCTATCTACTTCACCCGAAAGCCTTGACTAACGACATGTTCCTAGCACCAAAAATCCAAATGACACGTGCAACTGGCTAGTATTCATCTATATCATACAACAGTAGCATGAGACTTGCAACTTGTCACGTATTGAATGCTAGCTATCAAACTGTGGGCATTTGCCAAATGTAAGTTTGGACGTGCCACTTACTACCCTCGTACCTAGCAGGTGATCCTCATAAGATCGACACTCGACAGTGAATCCTCGAACAGGAAAAAGTCGTGAGTCATAAAATATCCTGAAAAAAAAAATTTACATCCGTCATTCATACGAATTTGTCGAATTTTCTGGTGTTTGTGTGTGTGTGTTGCGATTTTTCGGAAAGTACCTACATACATGTGAATTTTATTTGCAGCTAAGAGATCTGACAAGTACTTACTGACACGAGAAAGCTCAAGCAAGAAGAAGGAAAAGCGACCTACGAAAAAGCGGAAGAGCAAAAAGAATAAACTCACCTCGGAGTCTGACAGTGAAGGTTTGTTAATAAAAAAAAAAATACCCTCTTACACTTCACTACATAGCAGCTACAAGGTCCTTGGATCCTGCTTATCTTGTCCTGTGGTGATCATAATACCCAGGTTTTTTTCTTTTTACGGTGAAACGCTTGGCCTTCATCTCACCTGGTTACAAGTTGAGATAACGCCGAAGGTAGGAAGCGCACTTCACCCGGAATCCTCACTAACCTGAGTAACTGGCTATCTTACCTCTAAATGCCGGAACACATTTTTTTTTTTAATTGCTACTATGGCGACAGAATTAGGCGGACTTAAACAAAATCCTACCACCAACCAAACCATGCACAATATTGCTCGCCCTGGGGATCTAACCCGAGACCTCTGGATCTGGCACCGGTAGGCGAACCACTAGACTATAGAGGCGGATAACTATTTGGAATTGTTGAATTTGAACCAAATTTTTCAATTTTGCTGTTGATCTAGAAGTACCCTGGATCCTTTTCATGCTATGTTGGTCAATATACCCTAGAGTATGAACTCTGGTTTGTCAAACGTTAATGGTTTGTTATAATTACCTATACCCAAAAGTTCAAGCTGCAGTATTCCCTTTATCCATGCATGTATGCCCTTTATCCCTTCCGAGGTGGTGAATATCATCATAGTACGGAAACTTGAACACCCCTCTTTTTGGTTTTTGATCTTTGCTAAATAATAACAAAATATGCTAACAGCTATGCAGAAGTTTTTATTTTATTTTTACATTTAAGCCTGGTGTAAATGACTAAATTTCATATTACATTAGCTTTATGTGAATTAATAAATCGTATCATCATAATAAATAATCTAGAGTTAGAGGAGGTAGGTACTTTCTTGGGAGTAGAACAACTTTACAGCAAATGTTTTTTTGAATTTAGAATTGAACAAATCGGGACTGTTTATTATACACTATATCTGTGTCAAATTTCATTAAGATACAATCAGCCGGTTTTAAAAATTTGTCATCTCATTTCCATTACTCGGGTACTGGTTTGTAGGATTCATGAAAGCCGGTCTGATTCCCGGTTTAGAGCTCCATCAACATCAACAGACCATTAGTGTCCACTACTGCACTGCCTCCACCAAAGCTGGAGTGGTTTAACACAATCGCCACGCTTGGCAGGCGGATTGGTGATCACAGTAAAGACTGTAGATAATACACAGAAGGAAGTTGCTCCCTTCTTTCGTTTCAGCTTAATCCGTTTTGTTTTTGCGTGAAGGAGCTAAATACAACGAATCAGTTGTGTATGGAATTGAATTTGAAATCCCTTTTTTAACTCTTGCTACTTTTCCTTTGATAGGACTAACTATATATAACATAACTAACATAACATAACACAAGCTACACATCCCATAACTCTGTAGTTATGGGATGAAAAGTAGCCTGTGTCTCCTTGCCGTGTATGTGAGCGTGGTAGCCTCTCTTGAGGCTGTTTCATGCGGACGTGCAATCTGGTGTTGTGTGATATCAACATTATGTGCAAAGTTTCGGCTCGATTCATTGAGTAGTTGTGGCATGAAGGAGGAACAGACATCCAAAGAAAGTTTTTTTTTTTACTAGACGTTTTGAAGTGCTGCTAAATTATTGGAACCAATGCGTAATTATTGAGAACTGCTGGCCTATTACCTAACTCTGTTTCATTTGGGGTTAGGTTGCATTAGAAATGGCGGCTTTTCTTCTGAAAAAAAATCTGTTTCATTGAAAAGTCAACCGCCTCTGTGGTCTAGAGGTTCAACCCACCGATTTCAGATCCAGAGGTCCCGGGTTCGATCCCCAGTGGAAGTACAATATATTGTGTTTGGTTTGGTTGGTGGTAGGACTTTGTTTAAGTCCGCCTGGCTAGCCACCACTATCTTACATAATTCTGTCGCCATAAAAACAATAAAAAAAAAAAGTTGTGTTCCGGTATTTAGAGGTAAGATAGCCAGTTCCTCAGTTTGTTGAGGATTCCGATTGAAGTGCGCCAACAACTTCGGCCTTATCTTAACTCGTAACCAGGTGAGATGAAGGAAAAGCGCTTCCCCGTCGTACAATAAAAAAAAACGTATTTTTTATTGAAACCGAGTTAGGTAACAAACAGGCTAGCTGACCGACACTCATCACATTGCCAAGTTCCAAGACATTTGGCACAGCACTTCAGAACGTCTTTGTTTGAACACATGCATAACATTGATAACTCAAATACCTATCATTTCCACTGACACGTTTTCTACTCTCTTCCAAATGTATGGTCACACAATGTAGCTGACAATAATAATTTGACCTTGGTCACCCGAATGCTTCCCATGTAAATAAGTAGTATTTTTTCCCATACATTGCCAGTACGTTTCGTGTACAACTACCATGCAATTACATGGAACAATAGTGTACAGCAGGTTTCAGGCGGTTGCCCATATCGCGTTGTGATCTGAATGAATATCATAAGAGACACAACATACATTTCGCCGCCACAACGTGTCGACTACGGACTGGTGATCAACACATGTATGTAATGTGTTGAAAAAAAACATTTTATTATTTTGATAAAGTTTCGCAGTCTGCAGTTAGGTACAATACAGATAGCATTACGTCTAACTACACTTTCATCTCTTTCATCAGAATTCGTACATTACTAACCATAATTAGAAAAATGAGGCATTTTCAGGAAAATTAGGAATTTATAAAATTAAGACAATATTTCATAAATATCAATTTATCCCGATCATAATTAACAAAATTTCACACGTGGTAAATTAAGAATTAGGAACTAATCACCAACATATTTTGTTAGGTAGATATTTTGATATTACTAGAAATGATGTACTGATTCAATTCACCATAGTGTGACCACGAGTCTTCAAAGTCAAAGTCAAAGTCAAATATTTTTATTCATTAAGATTTTTAGGATCATTTTGAAACGTCAAATCTACCGCCTGTTCGGAATCTTATGTTTTAATAGGTTACTATTGATCACACCAGTGTGACAATCTGGTGTGACCACGAGTCTGCAGTCAACCTGTCGTAGGCGTAGCCAATTTTATAAATGCCGCAAAGTTCGAGATGTTACAAAATTCGAGAGGCGTTTTATAAAAACACAAAGTTGCCAGTTTTTTGTCTGTGATCCGATACAACTATGTAAGGTGAATTGAGGTGAAAATGAATTTTGAATTAACAGACGAGGTGTCATCCCGTCCGATGGTGGCGGAAGGCGGCGAGCTGCCCGAGGGCGCGGCGCAGTCCGACGACGAGCCGCCGCCATCACACGACGACCCGCACCGCGCGCTCGACCTCGACCTCGACCAGTGAGTACACTAGCTTGTGTTGTACACACGAATAGAATACTCGTAGAATAGAATATTGTTTATTGTCATATTGTACCACACATACATACGTCATAGTAAAAATGAAATTATGTGCGTATACATAATATGTTATTAAAAATTACATTTTCAATAAATATGATTTCTACTAATATGAACGAATCTTATATTAAACGCACATAAATGGGATAAAATATTCAGGTAATCAGTTACACACAAAATGACAGTAAAGTAGGTGTACAACATATATTATAAAAGATTAATTATGTTAATAAAAATAATTCGGCTGTATAGGGGCTTTGTCATAGGTAAAAATTTAAGTTACATTTTTAATAATCTTTGTTAAAATGTCGGTAATCATTTTCAAAAAATTCCTTGATATTGTAAAGCGTTTAACGTTGATGAGTACCTAACATCTCCTAAAAAAGGTATTAAAGTATCCGTAATCTTGTTCCCATATTACAAGCTATGCTTAGTTTGGGGAGAGATGGCGCTGTGAGAAATGAATGTCCTGTAATATATATTTATTTATTTATTATCTCGTCCGATGGTGGCGGAAGGCGGCGAGCTGCCCGAAGGCGTGGCGCAGTCCGACGAACATAGATATTTATTTCATAAGTTTATCGAGTTGGGAGGACGCGCTAGGACTTTGAGGCTTACCTGGGATACTTCCCAGATAAAAATATATCGTCCACTACTAATCTTTGATCCAACGATACAAAAAATAGCCTCCACTTAAACGTCGCAATGTGATAATGATCCCTTTTACAAATGCCATAAGATTCCTAATTCATCCAGAATATAACTGCCTCACTCATGATTTTAGATGATTGAGAATCATTGATTTGTCTTATGCCATTATTGTTGAGAATAAATTGCCGATGCTTCTGTTCTTACAAAGTAGCATAAGCATATCTGAAATCTATGCAGAATTTAACTTTATTATAAATATTTTTTTTAGACCTCTGCGAGAAGAAGAAATACTAGCCACGAGGATTAGCCATTACCCGTCACCCGACGCCGTTTTACTAGAACAGCCAAAGGTTGTAAAAAAGAAGTCTTCCAGCAAAGCCACTGGAGATAAACCTAAAAAGAAGAAGGAAAAGAAATCCAAGCCAAACAAAGTCGTTGATTTAATACTACCAGAGCTGGCTAAAGAAGATGACTTATTAGTAGATGAAAAACCAAACGGCAAGCAACGTTCAAAGTCACGCAAGGCGGACGAGACTTCTGATGAGCCGAAGGTCACAAAGACTGATAAACATAAGAAATCTAAGAAAAAGACAGATAACAAGGATTTGAAAAAGAAACGGTCAACTAAAAAGGGTACGTTTTATAATCTTGTCACTTCGATCGATTCTGTCGATTCTGATCGACATCACCTCAGTGCAACGTGATGCTGATGCGATTATTCATAATTATTCAATCGTTTGTTCGTTTCAGATAAACACGAGGCAAAAACTGGATACGAAGAAGCATTAGGTATTTCTACGCCTAGCAAGGAAGTAGTATAGTGTAAAAAATATATTTGCATATTATAAAAATATAAAATTAACTATAAGATAATTATTTCTTGTCTTGTCACGCTACTCATGCTATCTCAGTGCAATTGTTGATTTGAACAATTTAGTTAAATTTTATTATAATTAGGTCGTTATATTGCTAGTTACGTTATTTTCACTATCCTGAGTCAAACCATGTCCATTAAGTGTAACTAATTAAACGAAAATATATAATGTAATCATGTACAGTTTTATTAAAGATGATTTATCACAATATGAATTTTACTTTAGTATAACTTAATTTATTCACCTATATAAAATCAATCTATTCACAATCATGATCAGTCAATCGTATCCATATATTTTGTTCAATAACATCAAAAACAAGCTTCAGATGATAATTACTACGGATAATATTTTCTCCTCTTCAATGTACACTGCAGTTCCCTTTCATTCTATTTTGTTCCTTAAACCAACGACAGACCCACACCCATAGTCTACAACACATCAACAACACAATTTTAAATTATTAATTTGCTATTCTTTTTAGTTTCATTTTTACTAAAAATATTTGATTCACAGCCATTAAAAAAACATCTGGCCATAGGTGGCCCGAAGTGGTCTAAGAAAATAAATATTTATTGACTATTTTTATGTACACTGAAGAGGACAATTACAGTGATTCAAGTGAACAAATCCATTATAATAGGTACATAATTTTCATTGTATAAGTTAAAATTATAGCAAAAACAGTACCTATCTCAAAATGTTGGTGTCTGTTACAGTAGCGTACACATGATCTAATTTGCTAAAGCAATATAGTCATGTTAGAGCAAACAATTTAAAATAGTGCCACTAGATTAAGAAATAAATTACAATAGGTATATTAATTACATATTGGTTCAACATATTTACACTAATATGGCATTACAACAAGATCACGTGTACGCTACTGTAACGGGCACAAATATGGCAGCTACATTATTTCCAATGTCTCCTGCCCCTGCCTCTTCCGATTCTGGGACACGGGCCCTTGCCGCCGCCGCCGCCTTCCTTCTTCTTGTAAGACATGGCGACCTAGAATATACACCATATAAAAACCATATTCTATTCAGGTAGGGCCTAGCGATAATACCTAACCAATAGTATTTTTTATTATCTGTGACAATACCAATGTACCTAATTAAAATGAGATAAATATATTTCTCAAAATTCACCTACGTGTCAACATTACATATTACATTACTTATCTGGGATAATGTTATAATGACACAAAATTCAAATTCGCGACACGATTTGTAAAAATGTTGTGACCAAGTGTTTGCACTTGAAATACATATAAATAACTAATGTTTTATTTTTATTACTTATTTTATATTTACTGCGGTGAAGTGCTGACCTTCATCTCACTTGGTTACAAGTTGAGATAAGACCGAAGGTCGGAAGGAAGACCGCACTTCACCCGGAATCCTCAACTAGCTGAGCTACATATTGCTCCCACTGGGATTGAACCCGGGACCTCTGGATCTGAAATCGGTGGGTTGAACCACGAGACCACAGACGCGGTTAAAAGTGTGCGAAGTAATTAACACGAAAAAAAAATATTGCTGTTTCCTAAGGTAAACATAAAAGCAATGTTGCATTTTTGAAATTCTGTTGCAATTTACCGAATGAATGCTTTATTAGCTGTTCACATCATAATTCATATTTCTTTTTATTAGCCATATATTTACATTTCCACTCCATTTCAAGCAACCCACCGATTTCAGATCCAGAGGTCCCGGGTTCGATCTCCATGGGGAGTACAATATTGTGCTTGGTTTGGTTGGTGGTAGAACTTTGCTTACGTCCGCCAGTCTAGCTACCATTTTTCTGTGTAAATCATAAATATCACCCACCGCCAACAGTATACCGATTTGCACTTTATTTTTGATTGGGTACCTACTTAGAAAGATATGTTTTGTGCAGTTGTGAATAAATGTGGTGATAGTGAGTTCGATTCCGACCACGGCACTAATGACTTTTTGATGGTGAATCGTGACTGTACCTAAGTTTCAAAATCATGTCCTATTCGTTTTTGTAATATTGTAACAGACCACTAAAAAACTAAAAATCATTATATGGGTAAGTTCATATATTTAGAAAGGCGGTGCCTATCAGCATGTACCTTACTTACCACAGCGATCCTGTTGTGTGGCTTGGCAAGTCGAAACCAACTTCAAATATATATCCACTTACCCAGACTTTTTTGCGAAACCCGTTCGAATTATAAAAAAAGTTTTGTTATGTTAGCATTTTCTGTCCTATACTATCTTTCGCGTGCTCTTACGATGAAGTCAAACATTTGATCTATTTGCGAGACTTTACTATAATTGAACGTGAAGACGACATATGATAATCTACTTACTACATAATAATAAACTACAAAATATCAGATCTAAAATAATTTATTACGGCACAACTCTTTTGAAGAAGCCAAAAAATAAATACTCAATGTCACAATGATGGTATATGTATTAATTTATTACATACGTTGTTGTACTTTTAACCAGTAACATAATCTACACGTTAAACACAATAAATAGTTACACAAGTTATATTATTTACAAAGAAACATGTTTTTAATTATATATTTTACAAAATATTTTGATTATTGCATTAATACACGTATTACTTTGCCACTAAGGCGTTCATAAAGTATCTAAAGTAAAATAATATCAATAAACATAGATATAGCAATTATTGATTCCAAGCAGTACATAAATAACAATACAATGAGAGGTATAGCTGCACTGCCATGCGTCGCTTGTTACAATTTAAGGAACCATGGAATACAGCGTCAATATATTTATGTAATAACGTCATCTATCATACATGTATATTAATATATCACAAATAAATAAATAAATGTATACATGTGAACTTTATAGCATAATCAACAACTACTCTTATTCTAAAATGGTATTCAATAAATAGTAACATGATGTAATAATACCTAAATCTACCTACATAAAACTGATGTACATACAACCAGCAGTAACAAATTTCCATTTCACATTTCTTGACAATAAGATAAGAAATGTGTGGATAAATATGAATACATCACAAAAGTAGCGTAAAACAGCATTTTGTATCTAGAAAGATCACAGTGAAGTTCACCGCGTTAATATTAATATAGTGAAAAACAACACCTATCTAAATTCAATAGTGCTATACTAGAAGCAATACATTGGGCGCAGCGCCATATCTGCGTATCATAACGCGCTGACATGTCCAAGTGAAGAATAAACAACAAAAATCACAATTCGAACGCCATAGATGTACCACTAATACATCACAACTGGACGTGGCATCGCAATTCGTATGAAAATATACCTACATAAAAAAAAAATGGTGCCGCATCCATTAATCACTGGCAAATTGTCGGCGCGAAAAGATACGCAGATGTGAAATCATCTAAAGGTGCAATAATGTTGAGTAAAGTGCTGCATATGTGAATTCGAAAGTTATTCGCTTTAAAGATTTGATCATGAGCTACTGTAGGTATGAAAGAGTGAGTGATGTCTGTAATACTGTCTGTTCTACTTGTTGATGAAGTATTTAGGGATGTCGAACTGGACCTCGACGCCGGCTTTCTTGGCGAGGGCAACGATCTCCGAGAGCTGCACCACGAGAGCCGCCGCTTCGTCCAGGTCGTCCCGAGGCACGATCCGCAGACCAGACTCCGCGACCAACTTCCTCGCTTCCATCACCTTCGTGCCCTGCAAATTAAGTTATTACATTACTTTTTATCACAACAGAGGGCGACGGGCGACAAGAGCTGGTTCTATTGTTTATTGTTCTGATCCGGAGGTTGCTGGTTCAAATCTACTTGTACACTAAATAAAATAAAATAAATATTACAGGATGCTAATTTCACACAGCGCCATCTAGCCCCAAACTAAGCATAGCTTGTAATATGGGCACTAGATTACGGATACACTACTTAAATACAACACAATACAATAAGTTTATTAACTTAAATACTTTTTGTAAATACATACGTACGATATGATACAACACCCAAACACAGAACAAACATCTATATTCATCACACAAATGTTTGTCCTGGGTGGGAATCGAACCCACGGCCTACAGCGCAGAAGGTAACGAACCAACTGAGCTATGAGGCTTGTTTACTAGTTACTACCAACTGAGATATCAGGCTTGTTAAACTTGATAAGGCTTGATAAACACTTGACGTGGCCTTTTTGGGATTTTGGTTTCGAAGTATGTATTGATACATACGCATGCTTTGACGGTGGAGGTCACACTGAGGGAACCGGCATGTCCAATACATGATGGTCTTGCAACCTGTCTCGTATTGAATACTAGTTACTAGCAAACCGTGTGTAAGTTTGGAAGTGCCTTCTTAATAGAAGGTGTTCTACACTCTGAGTAGTGGTTAGAGATGGAGGGGAAAAGTCGTAGGTCTGTTACCGAGGGCGCCACTGTCGACTGTACTGTAATGTAACCCAATATTTACTTGTTTAAGTCTGTGATTTACATCAGGGGCTTTACATGGACATTATTTTTTTTGCCGTTTTAAAAGATGCTGATGATTTTTTGTATGAGAAAATAAATAAATACTTGATGATGTTTTATAACCGTCTCTGTGGTCTAGTGGTCCGCCCACCGGTGTCAGATTCAGAGATCCCGGGTTCGATCCCCAGGGGGAGTACAATGGGCTTGGTTTGGTTGTTGGAAGGACTTTGTTTAAGTCCGCTTGGCTAGTTACCACCATATTACCTAATTCTGTCGCGAAAACAATTATTAAATTGTTGTGCTCCGGCATTCAGAGGTAAGATTGCCAGTTCCTCAGTTTGTTGAGAATTCCGGGTGAAGGGCGCTTCCACCTTCGGCTTAATTGTAACTATAGCAATCAGGTGAGGCAATATCAACAAGGTCCCGGTGAAAATTTGCAGTGCGTCGTAAGTTTCCATCATAGAACAGTGTCGACACCACAAATAGTCTCCATCCGTGACCCCCACAATGTCGTCGACCCTACGAGTGGTGTCTTCCCACATACCACGAAGGTTTTGCGTTTAATTGTCGTCGCCATGCATGAACCATTACTTCCTAGCGGTTCTGGGTTTTGAAAATAGCTGCTACTGCCATTTCAACTTGTTAATTGCTGGCGAATTAACATTAAATACACAAATCGGTGTGAAACTGAAAAAGTGTCGTTTCTTGACACGGCTTCCGTTAGTTCTTTTTTCTGCAACATTGATTACGATCGTGGTCCGACTGTATGCTATGTATTTAGCGATAATGTGATCATACCACGTGCAAAGATGACGTACTTATACGTACGCAAATAGAAATCTCAGAGTACACATTATCTAATCTGGATCTCAACAACATGATCGTGAATGCTGTATTTCAATATGATATTTTGTCAGATTGATAGGGACTACTCGGATCAAACCTAGTAGCTTTGCACACATTTTATAATAAATAAAACCTGTGCCTGTGTCATCTTGATATTTTGGTATGAGGGAGATCCAATTTTTTTTTTAATCAGATTGATACAATCCTTATGCCTCAAGTTGACCGGCGCAAAGAACAGCCTACACGGCACTGCATTAGTGCCGTGTAGCCTACATGTTCTTTGTGTATTTGACCTACGCAGTATGGCATTGTTATAGGCATGAGTGCACTTAACATCAGGTGGGCTACTGGCTTGTTCCATCACATAATAGTATTAAAAAAAAAACTATTTTTTTAGACAATCATGAAGTAATATTGACACGGAGCACTTTATAGCTTTATAACTTCATCCAAAGTATTTTCCCGATAACTTAAAGACGCATAGACAGATTTAGAAAGTATTTTTTTTATTTCAAAGAAGCTTAACAGCTCAGGATTTTTAATTGTTAGGTGCTGTAGGTGCTTGCTTACCTGTAGACGGACAATGACAGGAATCTGAATGTTGAGGGTCTTGGCCGCGTTGATGATTCCCTCAGCGATCACGTCACACCGCATGATGCCACCGAAGATGTTCACCAAGATGGCAGACACCTTCGGGTCCGATAAGATGATTCTAAAAGCTTCCTGTAACAAAAGTTATGACTTATTTAATCCACATCCTAGAAATCAGTAAATTTCACCTTTTACTCAGACTCCTTTCCAACCTTTCAAGAATGTAATTTGTTACAAATAAAAAAAGTCGAGTATAGACATTACACAAACAAACAAAATATAATGCAGGAGCATATCCTGCTATATATATATTTTTAATTTTTCAATAACATATTAATGTACACTGCTGGAAAGACTCCTGCAAAATAAGGCTCTTGTCATAATCACCATACTTGGCAGGCGGATTGATGATCGCGTTAAAGGTAATACAAAGAAGTAAGCTTCCGACCATCGCATTTTTAGTACATTTCACAGTATTCATGTAAGTCCCTCATATAACGTCCATTAACGTAAGCATGCAGTCATGACGAGAGTGATTTCGTTTTAAATGTCAACAAATACAGTGAATATTTATTCAAGTTTTTTTTTGTTTTTTTACTGTCGCGGATGCGGCTTTAAAATCGACCCATCCAGTTCAGACCGTGGATACCGTAAAAGCTGACTAAGGGATCTCACCAAAAGGGCTGCCCTTTTGGTGTAAAAGTAAATTATACACAGCTACCTTCTGTGTATAGTTACACTTTACTGTGACTTCACTTTACTTTATTGTGTACACCAATTCGCCTGTCAAGCGTGGTGATCATGGCAAAAAACCCTCCAGCTTTGGAAGAGGCTAGGCTAGGCATTGTGTCCAGCAATGGACACTGGCTGTAGATGTGATGTGATGTTAATGTGGATGGCTTGTGCAGTCTTGAGCAGTGTGTGTGTACGGTAAAGTGGTAGGTATATCCGCACCGAGACAGCCTGCGCGGTGGCGCCACCGCCGACGTCGAGGAAGTTGGCCGGGTCTCCGCCGTACAGCTTGATGATGTCCATGGTGGCCATGGCCAGCCCGGCGCCGTTCACCATGCATCCAATGTTTCCTGATGAACACATTCTTTCTTAAAAAACATGAAAGTAAAAGCCCCTTTTATGATGATATACCTTATTTAATGTTAAGCTTTAACCTAGCCTTTTATACTGATTCACTATTTATGTATAGGCGCTACCACACAACTTTACTGGCTTGTGTTCTGCTTGAGCTTGCAATTTTTAAACTATGAGCTTAATATCTAGTTCCCATATTACAAGCTATGCTTAGTTTGGGGCTAGAGGGCGCTGTGTGAAATTAATGTCCTGAAATATTTATTATTATTATATGCTGAACAACAATGACATCCCTCTAGTCGCACAGGATTAATCAGGCCTACATCACACCTGGTTTCATGCTCTACGGAATTCTCAACATCTGATGAACAGGCTATCATACTTCTATATGCCAGAATACAACAATTTAGAATTGTTGTTATGGCGATAGACTCAGGCAAGATCATAGTAGTTAGTCAGGTGGACTTACTTATGACCTTCAATCAACCAAACCAATCTCAACATCGCAATATTATATATATCACAATATTAAGATTGGTTTGGTCATCAAACCTGTGGGCAAACCACTAGACCACAGAAGGTTAAAATGTGATCAAGCAAGCTCACCATCCAAAGCAATATAGTTCAAGTTGAATTTGGCTGCCTCAATTTCTTTGGGGTCTTCTTGAGTTGTGTCCCTGTAGTTGAACAGCTCCTTCTGTCTGAACTCAGCGTTGTCGTCAAATCGGAACTTGGCATCCAGGCAGAAATCTGTAACATCACACATCTCACTTACTATATTTGTGGTCCCTACTGTACTGATACATTGCAGCAGTAAATAAAGTTAATTCGAAACTAGACATTGATCCCTTTAGCTTTCGATTCAAATCTGGTTGTGCACTGAATTTTAGTATTTTGAATAGTTTGTACATAATTACTTAGATTTTATTGTAGCTATATCACCAACTGTTAATAAATCAGTAATTAGTTATGAACAAAAGATTAATAAAACATTTCTATGAATTAGTATGTAAAAAGACCCACTTATTATGCTATATTATTGCATTACAAAAGGAAGTAGGTAAGGATAGGTCAGATAACAAGGTACAAAGTACATTCCAATTGTAGTCAATCAACTTATTAATGGTTCAACTTACATTGGCCTGAGATCGCATCTTCTGCGTATGGGTTGATTTCAATAAGTAGTGCATCTTTCTTCAAAAACAGATCATACATTTTTTTTATCATCTCCACTACACTGGCGGACTGATCTTCAAGGCCTATCTGCAAATTACATTGATAAGTAAAATATTATGTATATTTGCACGTATTTTGGTTTAAATATTACCACAATTGTGTTTCTATTGCAATATTCTGATTATCACTTAAACATTTCAATGTTTTTACCTTCTTCACTACTCTGCAGCATTGTTCATCGGTCATGCCCTTGATGATATCAATAGGCTCGTAGGTGATGGCATCAGGGTTTTCAGCAGCCACATCCTCAATGTTTACACCTCCTTGCGAGGAGGCAATGATCACAGGACCCTTGAAAAAAGGACCATGTTCAGTTGCAAAACTAACAATATGTGGACGTTTTTTTTGTGCTCATTATTTATGTTGACCACAAAAATAATAAACACAAAAAGAAAACATATCCCAAATCTTACATTCCTTTGGATGCACACAAAGCTTAAAGAGTTTGAAGTAGGTATTGTAGGTGATTTGCTGTATTTAAATTCAGTTAATCAAAATGTAATATGCTAATTATATATTGATTTATTGAATTTAAATGTAAAAACTTCACAAAAAAGTTAACAGTAAACATTAATTAATTTAGTTTAGTTTAGTATAGCAAGCATTAGCCCTACATAGTTCATGCAGTAATTGTATCTAGTTTAATAGTATATTAAATAATAAAAATACATGAAGAGAAAAATAGAGGATATGTACTATGTGACCTTCTTTCCAATACTAATACAAAACAATAGAATGGAAGTATTGAAGAATCAAGAAATCATTAGACTCACATAGTATTAATCACCTATTAAAAGCTTTCTAATAAAATAATCATGCAACATACATTGAAACTGCGTTCCATCATTATAGCGACATAGAATTCTCTACGTGGAAACTTGCGCTCAGTAACCATGACCATATTGCAGATACGACCACCAGCACCAGTCTGCTTTGTCACCAAGAGCTGTTTCAACATCTTGCTTGCAATTTCACCCGCAACCTCTGGCCTGAAATAATTAAATTTCTGTAGCACTTTTACTTTATTTATTCCACTGTTTCTATTAGAGCTGTAATTGCGTTGTAGAGAAGTAACACAACTTGCGGCATACTTGAATGCTTTAAACTAGAAAATTATTGTTTTTTTTAAATAAATAAAAAGGTGAAGTATAAAAATAAATACTAATGATGAACATCTATAAATACTTATTTTGACTAAAATTATCTATGTGAAAGTAGGTACAGCATGATCATCAAAATTATTATTTTCCATTCATCATTGAGGCATTCATTTGGTTCTTATAATAGAAACTTCTGTAACTACTCTACTTACGTATCAACCATACGAACACCTCCCTTCAGACCAGATTTAAATGTTCCTCTTCCACGTCCACCAGCAAGTACCTAGCATCAGACTCGGGTTCACATCAAAATTATAATGGAAGTGGGTAGGTGTCTTTAGAATAAATAAACTGTTAGTTGAATTATACATATTTATGTTACAGTAATAATTAAATCAAAAGAATAGTCAAATATACACATCAAATACCTGTGCTTTGAGTACAATGTCTTTGGACTTAAGATCTGTAGCGAACTTGACAACCTCTTCCTTGGTCTTGGCCACATTAAACTTAGGCACGGGTATGCCATGATCTCGCAGGAGAGTGTAGCTGACATACTCATGGACATTCAGGTGGCGGACCTGCTGCTTGCTTGGGGTGTTACTGGATGCTGTAACTGCCAATAGCTATAACAATAAGAAGAGGTAAAACAACATTCATCCAGAAGATTTGCTACCCAACCCAACACTCAATAGAATCAGTAACTTTGATAGATTCTCCAACAAAAAAAAATATGAAGGAAGCAGGTAGGTATGAAAATAATGTAAGGTATGATGTTGGTATGGGTATTCTTCAGTTTAACATTACACAAAAACTATATAATTCTAATACCTAAGACTGTGTTGATGACGTAAGGTCAGAGACAACAGAGCTAAGAGCGACAAGGTCAATTTATAAATAATTTGAAGTTTTTGATCAAGGTCTATTATTTTTGTAACCAAAATTGGGATAATGATGTGATTGGAAAACCTAAATAGGTGAGGATGATTTGGCGTGAGGAACCGATTTAAATTGCCTCTGAACGTCGTCCTATTAGTAAATCTACAAAAAATATAGGTAAGCGATGAAATAGATTCTAAAATTAGCTATCGCGAGATGGTCTGAGTAGAAAAAATAACACACCTTATTTCCATTTTTTACTAAAATTTCGGCGAGAGCAAGAGAACGAGGCAGCAGGGTCGCCATTTTTCTATCGAATATACAAAATTATATTCTGAACTCCTCTCCTGCCTACTCACTCCATCCATAGGTACTCTTTGATACGAACTCATATGAAATGACATGACATTGGACTTGACAATGACAAGTGTGAATGTTACCAACAAGAAATCTGTTAGCTACCAAAAAACACTTGTTACAAAAAAGTCCGAAACACGATTTATTTTATAATTGTATGTGGATCACCGCTAAACAATGCCGTGGATTGGAATACAGAAAAAAACGTTGCTAATTATTGATGAATAAGCTACAATTTGGGATTCATCCTCGGCGGATTGCAAAAAAAAGATTATTGTTGCCCACTCCAAATCATTCATCAATTAATTACTCTTGATAATTATGGGTATGTCGAATGTAAGGCGGCGCTGTAAGAATGGCCTGACACGGAATCGTTATTTGTTTTAAGTAAATTTACAATTGTGAAGACAGAAACCACATCTTCCGCGTCCGAGCTCATTTCTTACGTTGAGTGGGTTGTTTGAACATTGTTTGACCCTCGCACAGACATTGGAAGTTGCAGGATAAAGAATGTTCATCCAAAATGGTCATCGAACACATTTTGGGTCAACAATGTTGTGAAAAGCAGCAAGAGACTCAGCTTAATTTTATTGAAAGCATCACAACCTACTGAACGATAAAAGGCGTACCTAATAGACTTTCCTAAATATCAGTGCTAAACTGGGATTCGAACCCAGTACCTAGTAGGTAACAACTTAACTAATAATAAGTAGGTATTTACCTTCTTATAAATGGAAATTAAACTTCTACGGAACAATATTATTAGACACAAGAATTTTTGCTCAACCCAGTCTTTATCAACGCTTAACATGGTCTCGCGGCGGGCCCTTCACATGGCTGTGATGGTTCATGGCGTAGCGACTACTGGATCCCCGGAATACCTATTTTCCAAGCTTGACCAGTCTCGGAGTAAGTATAGTACAAGATCAAACAGAAATTTGCTGCACTACTCTAAGTAGAAAAATGGTGTTCCGGGGTAATTTAGGTACCAAGCAACCAAATGCTGGAACAATATTCCTCCTCCCTTGCGTCTTCTAAAATCGAAATATACATTTAAAAAACGTATTAAATGTATTATAATAGACCAGCAGAAGTCTGGGTTGGTTGGTACCGATGCCCCTTTTACTTGTTAGTTTATACTTTTTTTTTGTAATATAGATTTAGACAAAAATAATACTAACCCTAAATAATCATATATAAATGGCATAAATCTTACAATTATAAGTAATCGATATTTATCCATTTTATGATTAAATAATATATATAAATAGCATTATTTTTATTTGAATACATGTATAAAATCTTTCTATTATATTTCGCCATGAATTTTCTTATATTTCAGTATGTTTAATATCTTATTTTTTATTTATCAAATGTTTAACTTTAGCATTTAATTATGTAGTATGCTTATGTATGTAATTTTACTAATATATTCATTTTATTTCCATAGCACATTTTAGGTTCTCACAGGGTCTTTTTTTCAGGGTCACAGGGACCGTTTTGAGTCCAGGCTGAAAAACAGCGCCCTGTGTGTTCAACAGGCATTAATACTGAGCCGAGACTTTTTTGCTACTGTAGCACACACACACACCTGTTACTGTTATGTGTTTCATTTATTTTTAAGTACCTACCTACCTTTTTAATTTCCTGTTGCTTAAAATATTGTTGTTTTTTACCATAAATATATGTTTGTACTTACCTACTATGTTTTTATCGTTTTGTGATGTTGTGTAGTGTGCTATATTAAGTGAATAAATGTTCTCTATCTATCTTCATATGAGTACTGTTATTTAAGCTTACATGTGGAAATATATTTGCAACCACTATATGATTCGCTTGGACAAGCAAGAACGCAACACTTTTTCGCCATTTCAAAGAATAATATCAGTTTATTATAACGAATAAAGTAGCTTTATTCGTTGCGAAACATAAATTTCTAAATCAATCACCACCATGGCACTAAAACGCTCATTGCCTTAGCACATCAATTCAAAGGGATACCAGTAGAAAAGAACATGAAAAAAAGTTTTTAGTTAATTAGGTTAACGAAAAAAATTTGTTCGTTAATCTTAATTATCGAAACTATTAATGTATATACATACAATTTATATACCAAATACAATTAAAATATAAAAGTGTGTTAATCAAGATTTTTGAGCCCAAAATTTCACTCAACACTATTTTAGGCTGGCAAGATGAAAGAACGAGACAAAGCCTCCGTGGAGGCTATATCTCTCGGCTCGGTATCATCTGTATGAGGCGCAATAGAAAATTGACTTAAAACCCATAAAAATAGAGTTAATTTTCGTACTTACAATTTTAGAGAATGATCCTCCTTTTTGTATAATTAGTCCATGATCAAGCGACTTTATCAATGACAGATGTTCAGCTGTCATAAAACCAAAAAAGCTACTGGGGATCTGTGATAAGATGATACGGCCGTAATTCAAAGATCAAAATTGTGAACAGAAATGTCATAAAACTATGTCATTGTCAAAAAAACCACACTAGTGATCACATCAAGTTTGCCGGACCGGCAAACGGGATCGCCAGTTTTTTATATCGGTTGAGCATCACAACTCATTGCCTCGCCGAATAACCGCCAACGTACCTCAAGAGAGTTGCTTGTCGCCCGCATTACGCCACGCCACCATGGTACTACGCACTGTGCACGGCCATAAATCGTGCTAAGCTTCAGTCCCAACAAAGTATCGCCCTGCGGGTGTGCACTGGAGCAAGGCGATACATGCGAAATAATGTCATTGTCCGCGATCTGCAAATGCCCAGTGTTGAGGAGTTCGTGGTGAAGTTAGCGCGACGTTTGTTTGATCGCGCGGACAACTGCATTCACGTGCACCTTAACAGAATCGCCCCTGCACGCTAGACCACCAGACGTTCGCCGGCTCTGGCGGCCATTACCTCGAGAGCTCTTACGTAATTCTAACCCACTTGAGTCCAGTTCTATAGACTAACTTTAAAATAGCGTAAGATACCTAATTATTCTTATTACTCTGTCTGTGTAACATTGATTAAAATTTATTGTGTAATTTGTAATTAGTTAGATCCTTTAGTTGATGTACCTAATCTAAGTCATGTTTTAGCGTATAACACTACAATTGATACGAGGCACTCCAAACCACAAAGGAGCCAACGCGCAACGTTTGAAAGCCACCAAAGCCAACGCTGCCTTTCATGCTGACCTTTTAGCGGCTTTACCGCTTATGTGCAAGTCTTTCGAAGTAAAACCAAGCGACTCAGCGATCGTCGCTGCTGAAGTTGATGCCAGAGATAAGAGCCAGTCTTGCTTCTTACCCGCACTTCCTTGAAACGGTAGAGGTGTTGAAGACCAGTGATGACATCAAGTTTGGTATAAATAAAACACATTATTTAATAGACTATTTTATAGAAAAAGCAGGTATTATTCATGCCACATACAGGTACTAGGTATATCGATATGAAACGGAATCTGATTTGAATTTAATAGCAGTGGTTTTTATTAGACTACTGTTGTTATGCTGTTTAAACAAACATCCTATCCGTCGAACGAAAAACAACAATGAGATAACAACTTTCAAACTCAACAAAAACTTAAACAATGCACAGCAATCGCGCTGCGAAAAACACATCCGAATTCAAGAACAATGGGAATCGAACAAAACGAATGAGATGAAATGTTTTGAACCTCTACAGTGATACCAGTATGTTTTCTACTATACAACTATTGATATTGTAATACATTTGTTATACAAAGAAATATTACAAAAATAAATACTTCTCATTTTTGGGCCATGTATAAAAACTACCATTGATTCTACCAATAAGGAGCAATTTTTTAATCTGGTAACCCCGTCTTCGGGTCGGGTCGTAATTTTTATTTTGTATTGAATAAATGCACTGGAAGTGTATGAATTCTGAATGTAAATGATTAACAATGATATTATTTTCATTTTCTTCATGCATGACATTTACATTAGATAATTTTTTAGATGGCTGCTTCTCACTTCTCTTTTTTTTCTTCAATCCATACACCATTTCCCGTAAAATAATGTGTTTTTTCAAGCACATAAAGTAGTAAACTTAGTTTTTCGGAGTTATTCAGTTTACTTGTATCAATGTTGTCATATACATTTGGTTTTAAACTGTGAATTTCACACTTTTTTAAATTCAAAAGTGCTTCTCTTATTTTACTCCATGGATATAGAAGAATAGGACAGTTTTCATAAATATCTTGAGATGTGAAATCTTTACTAAGTTTTTGGTACACATGTTTCACTTGAACTAAAGGTATGTTCATCCAGAAGGGATGTCTTTTCAATGCTCTATGAATATGTTTCTTTTTAAATGTCTTCCCCAATTCTTGGGCAACACAAAAAAGTAAATCTTTACCTTTGCCAAGTCTGTCTCCAGGGGCCTTTTCAAATGTTTCATAGTGAGCAGAGCTGCCCGAAAGTATGTTTAAGCTGAGACACTTTTTGTTAGTGCTGTACAGTCTTTGTAATCTCTTGATTGCTGTGTTGTTGTAGTGAATCATCTTCAAAAATCTTGGATGTTCATAGAATGTATTGAACTCTGGTATACTCATAGCTTTCTCCAATCTCTCCCGAACTGTGTTACTGCTTAGAGTGTATATGTCAAAACATCTTCGTTGGGCTTCATCACTTATATTGTATTCTCTGAGTACATTTCTTATCGCAACTAATGTGTCATAATTTTTCATAGCAATCTTGGGATGCATTCTAATGACCTCTTTTATATCTATTCCACCTATATGCCTAAATTTGAACAATATATTTTTAAGATTCTCAGGGTCTAGATGAACTAAGTACATGTTTGATTTGATTTTAGTAGTTGGGATCATGATCTGTGACTGCAGTATTGACAGGCTCTCATTAATAACTTGAAGTGGGCGATGTTTCATTGTAGGGTATGTATCAAGTCCTCTATTAAACTCCTCCTGAGTCAGATCTAACAGTACCTCTAGGTATCGCTGTAAGATTTTAAGCCTTGTTGTGTGGAGGCTCAACCTGTCAACATCTTCCCAGATGGTACTAGTCAGAGATGTGGGCCATTGTGTTAGATAAGTAGCTAGTCTGTTTTCAATTTTAATATTCATTGGTATGAGTCCAGATATTTTTAATTCACTGA
This sequence comes from Venusia cambrica, assembly GCA_951394065.1. Lineage (NCBI taxonomy): Eukaryota > Metazoa > Arthropoda > Insecta > Lepidoptera > Geometridae > Venusia > Venusia cambrica. The sequence continues at coordinate 9,757,823 of OX596054.1, forward strand.
TGAGTTTTTGCCGCATCAGAGTTAAGTAAGATTTCAATAGGTCTGGGGTTATGTTTCTTATACCACATTCTGTAAGAACTTGAAATCTATATTTTAATGTAACTGGTAAAATACCAAATAGCTGAGGTTCTTCAATCAAAATGTCTTTTGCAAATCCTAGGTCATGAACTGTTTGTACTATTTTTTTCATATGCTGTCCTTCTAATTTATTGATAACTGGATTTTTTATGACCAAATATTCAGCAACATTTTCAGAAATATTTAAATATTTACATAAATTAGTTATTGTGATTTCTTTTTGCTCCATATTCGAAAAAATATTTCTACATTGTGGCCATCGGCGGCAAAGAACGCTCATTAGTCCATATCTTTGGAAGTTCATATTCACAATTCACAAAACAATAGGAAGGTAAAAGTACACCTTACTACTTGCTTATTTACATAAGCTATCTGAATAACAATAAATTCCGATAGGTTTTCAGTTAACACACATAATACTACGGCAAAGAGTTTTACCATAGTAATTTTATTGATCTGTTATTTTATCAGTAAATAAATTACTACGATTATCCACAATAGTTTAGTTTTTATTGAGGTGTGGGCACAGAGGAACTTTTATATACGGGAATGGGTGTGGGTAGAGTGGATATAAATACGATTACGAACGTTTAATTTGTATAGCTTTCATTACCACTTTTCACCGCGATACCTACTACTACGCAACGATACTCTGTCCTTTTCGTACTATTCGTACGGAATGAGCTGAGCTACGTCCTGCGTCTCGCTTTATGTTCGGTGTCGGTTAGGAAGGTACCTGTTGCATACCTACTTATTTATCGAAGCGAGCGAAGCGTCTCAGTTTCGAGATTGGACAAAAGTGCTTTTGTCCGCTGTCGGTCGGTTTGTTCTCGCCTACAGGTAGCATTTTTCAACCGATTTTGATGTAAATTGTCACACATCTTTGATTTATTAATTTTTTTTAGTCGATCGCGATTTTTGATCGGAGGTAAAATAGGGGGAAGTTTGCTGTAGTGTTATTTATCAACTGATTTCAATTAAATTTAAAAGACACACTAAGGACACTTAATTCTACACAAGATGTTGTGAAAAAAAAACTCAAAGGGGAAGTGGAGGGGGAAAAGGGGGAGAGGTTTTCTTTCTGTAGGATTTCAAGTTTTTTTTCTCCGTAAAATTTATACCTACGATTACTAATCAGACTACGCAGTCCTCTCCGCGTTTGCAAGACAAATCCGTAGGCACCAGGTTCAATCTCCTCAGACCAAGGGAAAGCGTGTAATCGCTAAAACTTATACCCCTGTTTTACTCAAAAGTCTACGTAGGTAGGCCTGTGTGTACAATGTATTAAATTTTTCTTATTAAGTTGTGAACACTAATGAACTATATAGGTATTAATTTATCAGTCCTCTCCGCCTTTGCGAGCCGAACTCGTAGACACCAGATTTGATCTCCAAGGACCAGCGGAACACGAGTAATCACTGAAGCTATAAGCCTCTATTTGCTCAAAAGTCTAATAGGAAAAGTGAAAGAGGAAAGCATTGGGCTCGTTAGTCAGCTGATCCCGCTCTAAACTTACCGATCCCACGCGATGAGTTGACTAAATAATTCATTTTGATAACATTTCTTTGTCAACTGATTTCGTTTTCAAGGGATCGCGAGGTCCACTGTTCTTGCAGAACCACTAGTAATAATTATTGTACCTATTCCCTAGTTTTATCATGTATCGGATTTGCTTTGTGTACCAAATAAATAAAATAAAAAGCAGGTCTTATAAAATAGTGACCTATTCAATAAATCAAACCAAAACATACATGTCAAATGTCAAATCATAACCCTCCTCTTTGCTTCGCCATAATCGGGTAATTATTTAGTCAAAAAAAAATTCAACCTGACCCAAGAGAATACAAATACAACCAATCACCAATCAGTCGATCGATTCGACCGTTCCGCGTTCCGCGTTCGGTCGCGGTCGGCGGCGCGGCGTTCGTTATTTTTAGGGCGTTGGCGTTGCTGTTGATTCGTATTGTTTTTGCTATTCGTACGCAAGCTTAAGTTTGTCTGATATTTTGATAGACAATTTTGTAAATAAAAATTATCCGGCCCGTTGTTGTTGAGAAAGCAATGGCAAAATCTAAAACAGGCTTGTTTGCACTTGGGTTCTTTATTGTAGCTTCGTTGTTTACAATAATTGCATTTGTTAGTCCATATTGGCTCGTAACAGATGGGAAACTGAAAGAACCAAAATTTGTAAAAATTGGTGAGATTTCTTTTAGGTCTTATTGATTGAATTGTTGATTACAGTTATTGGGACTTTAATGAGACATTTCTGTTTTACAGGATTATGGGAAGTTTGTTTTAATAAATTTGAAGAAATACATCACTGGTATGATACAGTTTTCACTGGATGCTGGTGGATCTTCGAAGAAGAATATTACATTATCCACGATATTTTATTACCTGGATTTTTTGTAGCGACTCAATTTTTCTTCACCATAACTATGTGCTGTGTCTTAGCAGCCATGTTTCTGTCATTTTTGTACTTGAAGAAAGATAGAGATGATGACAAATATCTTACATTACTGGTGACATTGGGCACAGTTCTAGTTATTGGAGGTTTGTAATTCACTAGTTACAAGAAGTAAACACATAAAGATTAAAAACAGATATGTATATTAGGAAGTGTTGGCTGGCTAATTCTTTATCTTCTTAGCTACCAACAAAGACATGTCCTAGGAGGTTAATTCTTTACTATTAATTATTTTCTTAGTTACCAAAAAAGACATAATATAGGTACCTACATATCTGTTTTTTTCTTAGTTATGGTTTAAATCTGTGGTTCTTGAAATACCTAAATTTATAAAATTGTTGAGTAGCTGAGTTACTAACTAACAATCAACACACACCCAAACCAGGCTTCCAAGAGTCTTGAAATTTTCAATACCTAGCTATTTTTGATGAAACATGGAAGTCCACATAGCACATTTTTTTTTTGGAAATTACCATGGGATGATGGGAAAGTACTGGGTGTTTTACTAGTCACAAATGTCACAATATACAATTCTAAATACATGTTGATGGTTTATGTCAGCCAGCAAAATGGAACTAATTTAAGACTTATAAATGTATTTTTACAGGATTTTCTGGATTGATCTCAGTCATATCATTTGGTGCAAGAGGAGATGGTCGTGACTGGATGCCTAACTGGGAACACAATGACCTGGGCTGGGCCTATGCTTTTGGTGTCATTGGAGTCATTTTCTTGTTACCCTCTGGAATACTATTCCTGGTAGAAGCCCGAGTGCACAAGTACAAAAGACTACATGAGATGCAGAGCCGTGATCCATCCTCTTACACCATGCATGAGAGGAAGGTGGGTTATTCAGGAGGACACACTGATATTTAAGTGCATATTGTATAAGCCATTTTGTAACATTTTATTTTAGATTGTAGTTACTTATCCGTCCTGTCAAGACTAATGAAATAATAATATGATAGTTTTTAGCACATATATTTTACAATTTCATATTTAGGTTTTAAGAATATCATCTAATATAAGACCTGGCATATAGGCTTCATGATGAACTGTAAACTTTAAAGTATTATTATACCTGCCTAGTTCAGATATCGGAAACATTTATTAACCTTAAATAACATTAAATGTTTACAACTTCATTGACATTGACCTTGTTTCCTAACTTTGACCAACCTAGTCTATGGCTTAAATAGAATTTCATTGTTTCGTAAGTTGTATGGATGCATTTCCTTATTTTTTGGTAGATTGATTGGTTTGAGATTTGAGTTATAATACCTATACACATTGTATTGTAATATCTAAAAGTTGTCTGCATGAAATTTGTAGGTTAGTACCCTACATACGGATTTGAATTTTACAAAAATAAATTTGGTTGACAAGTTTCAAATTTAAATTATTCTATGACTCTAATGTATTAGGTATTATTAAACGTGGAATAAACTGCAATTCTACAATTAGCTACAGCTATTGTATTTTATATGATTTCAAATAAATTAAGTATAACTTAAATCTAATGAAGTTTCAATGTTACAAAATCAGCTTTATCTATTAAAAGGTTGCTAGTACAAAAATCAGTAGGTACAGTGTTTTTGCAGAGTAAAGCATGCTTAGCTGACTGAAATCCAATGTTAACATTTGTTGATTCTGTATGACTGGAAAGCATTCCACATATAAATCCACTAATGAAGCAATCCCCAGCCCCAGATACATTCACTATATTTTCTATAGGCTTAACAGGATACCATCTTGCTACAAGAGATTCATTGAAATTCCTAACTGTTAAAACACCTTTAGGTCCAAGCGTAATAATAATATATTTTGCTGTTGTTAATACAATTTCAGCAAGTTTCAAAACTTCATTCATATCATTTGTTTTTGCTCTGCTAATACCAGGGTTCACAAATTCAGCCATAGCTCTTAATTCGTTTAAATTTGGGGAGATATAAGATACACTCTTCTTCAATTGTAGAGGTTTAGTCGCTTTCCTTATATCCGTGGGCTCGAAGAATACTGAAAAAGGTAGACAGGTATATTGTAGAACATAAGTGTGGCTACCAGACACATCCTATTGCTCCTACCCAACACACAACAAGAAAAATTCTCGGTGTCCGTTATGGTAGCGTACACATAATAAAATTCAAGTATGTTGTTAAGTCTAATAAATAAAGCATAAATAGTGCCTCATCTCATCGTTTTATGAAAATAATGACCATTCTTAGTATGTACGCCAGCATAACAATCAAGCTAGCGTACACACACTTAGTACTATAGCAACGAATTTTACACACAAAAATCAAGCACAAATACTGCCCGAGCTACATACACTACAGAATAACCTTTAAAAACATAGAACATGTATGTGGTTTTATTAAACAAACTAATTCAATTTAATTTATGTCTTATCAATGTACAGACACAGCATACTTTTGATTGCAACAATTTATACCTACTCAGCTTCGACTGATGGTTGTTGCACTACCCTACAAACTTTTTAGCGACAGTTACGGTATAAAGAAGGTAATGGAGTAGCTTTTATTATACTATCTTATTATAATATAATCATATTTATATGTATATTGTTAAACTTTTTACAGTTTTATATTCACGGACACATTTGGGTAAATAAAACGCTTATTAAAAAAATACTTTATTGTTATTCACTAAAAGCTCTGCTGGTGAAACGGAAATAAATGAATCGTCCTGTCGGCGAACAGTCCAATGACGAATCGGTCATTGGAAAACGGTTGCGGAATCCACTTTTAATGTCTAAGTCATAGCCATGTTGGCCGTTTGAAGTTTGACAGCTGTCTTTGGAAATGTAGATCTTGATCATAGCCGTAGACTTCTGACAGATACTTCGCCGGATAACATAAAAACTGCACTTGAAGAACATGGTTTCAGAGTGCGGTTCATCAGAACTATTCCTCCAATTCCTCCAATCAAAAGCAGACCAGGTTGCCTCTTCCATGCACAATTCGAGCACCTTAATAACGAAGAGCTTGCCCGGCTTAATAGCATTAAAGAATTGCTGTTTATGCGGGGAATAACTATAGAAACCTGGCGCGGGGTTGCCGGCGGCGGCGTGGAACAGTGCTACCGCTGCCAGGCCCTCGGCCACGCCTCCGCCCACAACGATGTGTGTTCGTTGTGGGGAGGGGCATTCTGCAAGCTTCCCGACCGATCACTGATAAGCCGACATGCGCAAACTGCGCAAAAACACACGGCCAACGACCGCCGCTGTGCAGTCTTTCGGTGCGAAGCTCGAAGGCGTGGAGCCAAGATTCCTGGTTCATGTCCGGTCAGCGGGCCATAGAGCCAACAGAGAGCGCCATCCCCTGTGACTTGCCCAGGTGTCCTAGACCCTATTCCACACTATTCAGACCGAGGCCCAATGCCTGGCAGCATCCTTACAATGAGTTTCGTGTACCAAATTATTTTGTTCAGCAGACCAGTTTTGGTCTGCAGTTCAGCAGACCATTCTCCGTTTACCCAAACAAAATAAGCCAGGCTGCGATAGACTTCCTATCAATGCTTTGCTCCACCTACCGCGCAGAGGCGTAGCCGCTTTGGCCAAGCTTTTTAATTTTTAATTTAAATACTCCGAACTGGCCACTTCCTTACCACTCAGAAAATGGAAAAGGTTATAATGCTCCCGAAACCTGGAAAAGACCGACGTATGCCAGCCAGTTACCGGCCAATAACGCTGCTTTCAACAACAGCCCAGTTGTTTGAGCGTTCCTACGAGATCGCCAATTCTTTGTATCGGTGGAGCATAACACGTCACTACCTCGCCAAATCACCGCCGGCGAACCGCAAGGGAGTTACTTGACACCCGCATTGTATGCACTCTATACAGATGACATCCCCACTCTCGTGACTGATCTCGGTCCTGGAGAGGAAGATCTCACCCTGGCACTCTTTGCGGATGACAGTGCCTTCTTCTCGTCTTCCATTAGCCCAATTTTAGCACGGAGACAGATACAACGTTTTCTTGTCGCTCTTCCAGAATGGTTGGACAAGTGGCGGGTAGCTGTTAACGTAGCAAAAACTACCCTTCTTGTCACGCGCAAACGTACTGTCCTTACGCCACTTACACTGCGAGGCCAAGACATAGAATGGCAACCTTCTGTTCGATATCTTGGTGTGGATATAGATAAGTCCTTGACGATGAACACACAGGTCGAACGCGTCATTCGCCAAACCCGTGCTGCCAGGGCTATGCTGCGACCAGTCCTTACATCAAAGCTTGCGTTACGGACCAAGGTTGGAGTATACAAAACATATTTACGGTCAAGACTCTATCTACGCGGCGCCGGCATGGTATGCGCTGTGCTCGGCTACAAACCGCAACAAAATTGAGTCCCAGCAAACTATCGCCTTGGGAGTGTGCACAGAGGTGCGGGCCGATATGTAAGGAACAAAACCATTGCCCGTAATTTGCAAATGCCCAGTGTTGATGAGTTCGTGGTGACGTTTTCGTGACGCTTGTACGATCGTGCGGACAATTGGCACCACGTGCATCTCAACACTATTGCCCCGCTCCATGCTAGACCTCCGGACGACAACCGCCCCTGGCGACCTCTTCCACGTGAACTTCTGTTTTAGTTTTAGTATATTTTAGTGAGCTCCTACGCCACCCTGATACCTATTTTTCTCTATGTCATTTTATATATTGTTTTTTTTTGTATTGTGTGGTGATTGTATATTTTATTGCACAAGCAAAATTGTGATTAGCCTCTAACTTACTAATCATTAACATTAGATTGATATGCATACCGCAAGCCAAGAAGATACCGGCAGTCGAAACGCAACTGTAAGCCAAGGACATTGTAAGCCGCTGAAAGGTTTACAAGACTTGGCAAACCAAATGACTCAGCAGTCGTTACTGCTAAAGTTGATGCTAGAAATAATAGTCAAAGCTCGTTTCTTACCCGCACCTCCCAGAAACGGTAGAGGTGTTGAAGACCGATGATGGATCATAGCTTTCATTTGAACTAAGAACGGAGGGTCTAGGACCAGTATTTTCAGAGATTTGGTCGTTTGAAGTATGACAGCTGTCATTGAAAATGTAGATCTTGGTTATAGCTTTCATTTGAATAATGAACGCAGAGTCTAGGACGAGTATTTTCAGAGATATGGTCGTTTGAAGTTTGAGAGCTGTCATTGAAAATGTAGATCTTGGTTATAGCTTTAATTTGAACTAAGAACGGAGAGGCTAGGACGAGTAGTTTGAGATATATGGTCGTCTGAAGTTTGACAGCTGTCATTGGAAATGTAGATCTTCATAGCTTTCATTACCTTATAATGGAAGCATTATCAATTTAAAACATTATGTATTTTAATCAGTATTTCAAGGATAAATACTTTGATTTTAAAATATTATGATAATGTAATCGTTTACTTGCGGATAGTCCCATTATAGTGGAAATATCAGGGTAAAAAGTATGCTATGTCCAGTGTATGTCTACATTCCAAATATGGTGGCCGAATAAACATACACATACCTATTATGATAGCTTAAATATTACTTGCCAGTGATCATTCGATTTTCGCTGAGACTACTCGCGGCCGCGTAATCGCGCTCCGACAGTTTTGCAAAGTGCTGACGGCATCACAACAAACCTGCCGTCGACAAATGGCTGACCGCGGTGATGACCTACATTACTCATCGCGTGTAGGCATCTATGTCGATATCAGACTAACTTGTTAAGGCGATAACATACTTGCCGCAACAATGTCTACAAAAAAAACTCAAGTCAAACTTGTAACAGAAACCGAACATTTTCTGTTCCAAGAACATAAAAAAATATCTGAGCGCTACGAATCAGAATACCAGCAATGGCTAGAAGAAAAGCAAGAAAGAATAAAACTTCAGAGCCTTGTAGCGGACTTGAAGAGTCAAATTAATATCCTGCAGCAGCAATTAAAATGCGCAGTAGAACCCCAACCAATTCCATCAACATCTTACACGGAAACTCCAACGGAACGTACTGAATACGCTACAGATGAAGAAGAATTAGCCAGAGAAACAGAGTGGATCAGAACGAAGTCAAGGAAAAAAAGAAAATTGAACACGTCACCTACACTCTCGCCCCAAGAAGAGAAAGCAGCTTCTACCACCGAAAAAACAAAAAAGGTTCCTCGGCCACCCCCCATCATCGTGGATGGCGTGAACAATTATCAACATTTTTATGACTCCTTGACGATGAGCCAGCCTGCAGGCTCCTTCGCCACTAAAACCCTTAACGGTGATAGCATTAAAATAAACGCCTACAACGATGAAGCGTATAGATCTATTACCAAGTCGCTGTCGGAAAACAACTGCCTTTGGCATTCATATGAAAACAAGCAAGATAGACCGATTAGAGTTGTAGCTAAGAAGTTGCCATCTTCCTGCCAACCAGAGAGAATAGTTGAAGACCTTATAAAACAAGGATTCCAGGTTAAAGAAGCAGTGAACAAGCTGAGTTGGAAGACAAAGGAGCCTCTCAACTTGTTTATCCTAACCTTCAGCAACGCTGAAGAAATCAGCAAAGTTTATGCAATTAAGCACATACTGGGATGCGTTGTTGACATTCAACCCCTGCGATCCACAAAACTTATCCCGCAGTGCAAGAGGTGTCAAGTCTACGGACATACACATAAGTATTGCGCCAAAGAACCTAGATGTGTAAAATGCACAGGCAAACACCTTACCAAAGACTGCACCAAACCCGCAGAACAGAAACCAAAATGCGTACACTGCGGAGAGCCACATCCGGCTAATTACAGGGGATGCATGATAGCTAAAGAAATGCAAAAGATGCGTAATAGCACCAACAAAAAACCAACAATCGTGCGCCAGCAGCAGGCAACAACGGTTAAGACGACATCTACTCAACAACAGACTCGTGGGCCGAGAGCTACGCCTAACCCACAAAGTAAGACAAAAAACGTTTCTTATGCTCAAATAGCTGCATCCGGAACTAGCCCAACTGTTCAGTACAGTAAACCTGCCAAAAGCTCTGACAACAATAAGTTAGATGAAATACTCAAGTTTATGACATTATTTGATGAGCGTCTTAAGAAAATAGAAAATAGCGCCAAATTAGCTATTGCAAGGACTAAAAAATGATTAACTCAATAAAAATCATGGCCTGGAACTGTAACGGGCTTCAAAATCATCAAAATGAGCTACAAGTAGTTCTTGATACGGAAAATGTAGATGTGTGCCTCATATCAGAAACACACTTTACAAAACAATCCTATGCAAAGTTCAAAGGCTACAAAGTATACTACGCAATTCATCCAGATAACAAAGCCAAAGGCGGAAGTGCTGTAATTGTTAGAGAACACATAAAGCATCATGAAGTAAAGAAACATGAACAGCCAGATATACAATCTGTAGCTGTCTGCATCTATACAGAGAGGTATCCTGTGACTGTGGCTGGTATATACTGCCCACCGAGGTACAATATAAAAAAATAATCCTACCTAAGCTTGTTACAATCACTTGGGGAAAGGTTCATATTAGGAGGTGACTTTAATGCTAAAAACACGCATTGGGGCTCCCGCTTAACGAATACCAAGGGAAAAGAACTGATGAATGCCATAAAAGAACTCAAATGCGAGGTATCATCGACAAGGTCACCAACGTACTGGCCCACCGACCCACAAAAAAAACCGGACCTGATTGACTTTTTTATACATAGAAATCTATCAGCCAATTATCTTAGTACAAAGCAGAGTTATGATATGAGCTCGGACCACTCTGCAATCTACCTAGAAATAAGAAACAAAGTATTATTTAAGGAAAACACTCTGACCCTAGTAAATAAACACACTGATTGGGAGAGTTTTAAATTAGAACTAGACGATAACTTAAATCTAAGAGTACCACTTAAGACTCCGGAACAGTTGAATGCCGAAGTTGAGCATTTTGTAACTCTAATACAGCAGACTGCCTGGAAAAATACACCTTATTTGAGAAGCCGGATTGCCAGAAACCATTATCCAAAAGAGATTTTGGAACTCTTACATGAGAAAAGGAAACAGAGGCAGCAATGGCATCAATCCAGATGCCCACAAGACAAAACTAAGCTGAATAATTTGACAAAAAAACTAAAAAAGATAATACAACACTTTAATGATACCTTAACCAATACCTACATTGGAAAGTTGACTGCTGAAAAAAGTACAAATTACTCACTTTGGAAAGCTACCAAAAATATGAAACGACCAATGGCACAGATCCCACCATTGGGATCAATGATCAATGGAAACATGAAATGGGCCGTAAGTAATGAAGAAAAGGCAAAAGTGTTTGCAGATCACTTGGAAACGATATTTCAACCAAATGAAGGTCAAACCCAAACAGAAGACATCAGTAAAATAGAAGAAGAACTAGGTGAAATATGTATCAAACACGTTTCGCCAAGAGAAGTTTTTCAAGAAATCAAGAGAAACATCAATCCAAGAAAGTCTCCTGGATTTGATCTAATTCCGGGTGAAATATTACATAACCTCCCTAGAAAAGCCCTGGTCAAACTGACTAACCTTATTAACGCGGCTTTAAGGCTAAAATATGTGCCCGACTTATGGAAAGTAGCTGAAGTGATTATGATAGCGAAACCAGGGAAACCATCAAATGATGTCAAATCATATAGGCCAATCTCACTCTTACCTATCGTATCCAAACTTTTCGAAAAGCTACTGCTTAAAAGACTTAAACCGATCATAGAAACAAGAGCGATTATTCCAGACCACCAATTTGGCTTCAGGGAAAAGCACTCGACTATAGACCAAGTCCACAGAATTACTAATGTAATTGAGAACGCCATTGAAAACAAAAATGTTTGTTCTACAATTTTCTTAGACGTAGCCCAAGCATTTGATAAGGTATGGCACGAAGGTATTATACAAAAACTAAGAAAACTTCTACCCAAACCATTCGCCGATATTCTGCAATCATATTTGACGGATAGAGTCTTTAGAGTAAGGCAAGAAGATGCCTACTCAGAAATCAAGAAAATTAAAGCCGGAGTGCCGCAAGGAAGTGTTTTGGGTCCGGTCCTGTACCTATTATACACCAGCGACATCCCTCATCTAGAAAATAATACCCTTGCGACGTTTGCTGACGATACAGCTATAATGGCTGTTGGAAAAACACATGCAGACGCTGCAGAAAAGGCTCAAGATGCAGTCAACAAAATTTGGGACTGGACGAAAAAATGGCGAATCAAACTTAATGATTCAAAATCGGTGCACATTAACTTCACAAATAAAAAAGATCAGTATTTCCCTATATATATCAACAATGAGCCTATACCGTATGAAAACACTGCGAAGTACCTAGGCATGACTCTTGACGCAAAGCTACGCTGGAAAGCTCACGTCAAGAAGAAAAAGGAAGAGTTAGATATTAGATACAATAGAATGTACTGGCTCCTAGGAAGGCAGTCAACATTGTCAACACACAACAAAATTCTGTTGTATAAAGCAGTCCTGAAGCCAGTATGGACTTATGGTATTCAGCTGTGGGGCTGTACCAAAAAAAGTAACATCAAAATAATCCAACGCTTTCAAAATAAGGTACTCAGGGATATAGTGAATGCACCTTGGTACATCAGGAACGACGACCTCCACAGGGACCTTAACATAGAGTTCGTTGATAAAGTTATAAAAAAACATGCAGAAGCTCATGAACAAAGACTTCATAAACATGTGAACCTTGAGGCAATCCAGCTGCTAGACAACACAAAAACAGTGAGAAGACTGAAAAGAACTAAACCTTTTGAGTTAGTGTAGTGTTAAATAGTATAAAGTAGTGTCAGTGTAAGTGAAAGTGCTACTTCAAAGAACACAATAACGCAGTGTCTCCCCTTAAATAGAAACTGTAAGAAACGTGACATTGGACACATTCTTTAAAATAATTAATTTTATAAAACTAAGTTAGCATAAAATTACTCATTAGCCTACATAGGCTAGATTGTAATATAGTTTTAGAGCATATACTAAATTAATATGCACTAAATATATAAAAAAAAAAAAAAAAAAAAAAAAAAAAAAAAAAAAAAAAAAAAAAAAAAAAAAAAAAAAAAAATTACTTGCACGGTGTTTATAGCTAGCCGACGATACACGATTTAACAAAGTTTTATTTCAATTGAACTTTCTGGACAAAATATTCCTTTTCGTTCAACCTTGGGAAAAAAAATCCATTTAGTTCACTTGTTGAAATTTGAGTTGACACCCTAGTGGAGTAGGCGCCACTCTGCTGCCCCTCGGAAAATAGTAGTTATCTTTTATTTTGTTCTAACGCGGACGGACGCTATGCACAACGGACGAGCTGGCAACTGCTCGCAGCTGGAAACAACGTCGGTCAGTTTAAAAAAACACAATTGTTTTAGGCGTCATCTACCAGTCTGATGCAGAATCAACATTGATAATAAGACGGTGCGGCGGGTGCGGCGACTCGATTAGCGTTTAATAAAAGTATATATACCTCTAGGGGAAATTCTTTGCAACCTATTACACGCTCAAAAAGGGGCGCTATCTACTATTAGCACGCAAATATGGTACATTTCTGGATCTCAAAAATGTGTACTTAATTGTCAGTCCTCGTATATTTCATCCATGGTTTTACGAATAGAATGACCGTTGCCGAAAACTAATTAATGAAGTTTGGGGGAGCGCGATGTTCGATTTGTCAATTTATGTGATTAAGTATTATCACATCTACGAGTATTATGGTGTAAGTAAATAAAGTGAACAAATTATTTTTATAGTTTTAACGATTATTTTATGTTAGTACTTTAGCTACATAGCCCTGTGACTATTACTATACTAATCGTAAAACCAGACGTAACCTTTTATCAGCTATGGTACCGACACTGTGTTTAGTCTTCTTCATTCATAGGTAATTTCAAATTCGATCGAATAAGACAACACGCGATATAATTACTCTAAGGATACGCAAAATTAATGACTTAGCTAGGTACGATTTAAAAGTAAGCAGTTAAGACCTCACGTCTATAATAAGACAAACTTGATCCATGAAGACCTGGTCTACTATAGGTACAAGTACTATAGGCGCGGCGCCGCCGGTTACTAGGTAGTAGCATTAAACATTGTTGTAGATATTTATCAACGGATTTGCTCTCCTCGTAATTTACAGTATTCATGGTACTACGTGCCGCGCTAACTGCCGCCACCGCCGCCGCCGCCGGTTATCCGTACAGATTTTGCTACATTGGAATTGACAGCACCACACCACGCACCACTGACACTGGCACTGAGTGAGCAAATGGCAACACACTGGTGTAAAATGGTGTAAAATGTAAATGTAATTTAGTCAGAAACAAGCTTTTCAAATTTATATTCTCAAAGAGTCAGTAGGTAGCGTAGTAGGTAGGTACCTAATAATCCGTTACGATATTAGTGTTCTGTGTAATAATCGATCGATTGGATTTATTTTGATTAGTGCATGCTTTTCATAACATTTTTGAGAACAACTTTCTGCAAGTATTAAGTAAAAATCAGTGAATTTATAGACTTGAAAGTGAAGAATTATTCATTCTTGGTTTAAGTCGGGTGAGGTGAGTCTTGCTTGCTACTAACGTTAGTGTTTCATAGATTTTTGTTCAGCAATGTTTGTAAACACACCCTTTTTATATCTTGGCAACAGCAAGTAAAAACTAAAGCCGTGATTGTTGATTGCAGTTCTACTCCTCTAAGTAGGTGCCAAGCCTAAATTTGTGATACTTACTGCTATGCTATGCTACTTATTTCTTTTATCTGACAGGCCAATGATGCAATTAGGTGATTCATATTTTTGTAATGAGGCTGATAGGTTCGGTCCCTGAATGGACAGCAATATATATTACAGAGCCTAGTCTCAACGTTTATAAAACTATGTTACACAGTCTGTATGTATCTTGAAGATATTTACTGAATGGTAACACAATATCCTTGTGACTATGTGTCTAAATACCAGTCTCCGAATTCCTATGGAATGGGTATGAGAGTCAGAGGTCAAATATTGTCATGGAAAACTGATTAGTTCTTTGTTGCTCCTTCACACAAAAACTGAACAAATGGAGCTGAAACATTGCAGATATTTTGCTCTAGACTGGAAATAGAACAAAGGCAAATATTTATCTAATACATATAAATATATATAACTTGTTTTTTAGTGGGATAGAAATGGGATATCAAACATTGTCATAAATATAACTGATTGGTTCTTTGATACATCTTCACACCGAAACTACTAGGTAAAAGGATTGATCTGAAACTTTGCACTTATGTTGCTCTAGACTGGAATAAGAACAAAGGTAATTATTTATACCATAAATTAGTTCCTGAGTGATGGTAATGGGATAATTTTAGAAAGTGTCTCTATTTTATTTTAATGAAATTTGGCATAGAAATAGTGTATGCCATAGCACACAAAATAGGCTACTTTTTGAAATGAAGAACAGAACAAACAATTACAGAGTGGGTCTTTTGAAGAAGCAGTATTTTTTAATGGTACCTTGAGCATTGTAGTTACTGGTATATGTTCAAAGGAAAAACGGTTGCAAACTAAGATTTTTATTTTCTTAAAGGGATCAAACTCATATATTAAATTATGAGTTTGTTCCCTTTAAGTAATTTTAGTCATAATTTGTTTATTCATTAAGATTTTGTATGATTATTTTCTTTCGGAATCACAACCTGCACACAAGTGGAAAAACAAGATCCTCTGGCTAGTTAATCTTTAAATTCTTTAAGGCTTGGTCCTAAATTGGACCAAGTTAACAATAAAGAAATATTAACATGAGTTTTTTTTATGGCACTTCGCTCCAGTGCAATTATAGATTGACCCTTTTAGGTGTTGAACTTTCATCTAACTTGAACTTTGGCTTCCATATCGAGTCTAGGGCTCATGTTCGTTAGTCTGGCTAGTTACCACCATTTTACCCAATTCTGTTGCGGAAACAAATTAATTCTAAAATTGTTGTCTTTTCCGGCATTTAGAGGTAAGATAGCCAGTTCCTCGATTTGTTGTTTCTGGGTGAAGTATGCCTCCACCTTCAGTTTAATCTTAACTTGCAATCAGGTGAGACGAAGGCCAAGCGCTTTATCGTCGTAAAATAAAGCAAAATAAAAAAAAAAACAAAATTTGCTGCTATGAAGCTGGGTATATTCTTGCTAAGGTAAAGTGGTACTTCACACATACAACTTTTAGTATACAAAGCTGAGGGTTACTGCTGCCATCTCTAGGATGGCTCAGCCAAGTCTCAGCTTGAAGCCCTGGACTCGATTGAGCCGCATGCTGCTAGGCTCATAAGTGATGATTCGCTTGTTAAGGGCAATTCGCAGAGTCCAGAACATAGACGGTGGGTTTCCAGGCTGTCTGTGATATATGACCATATTTATTTAACATTCAAGTTCAAGTTCCATGTCATTATTAATAACATAGGTTACATGTCAAACAAATGTAGTCAAATAATCACATTGACTTATTTATACAAATAAAAAAATAATATTACAGATGTACCTAAGTATCATAAGATTTACTTATGATACTTAGGTACATCTGTAACCAACACTGTGGACGTCATTACAGGTATAGGTAGTCCTAGTATACCTTCCTTTTTTTAATTTTCTGGTCCTAGTACCTTACCTACTGAATTTTAACGAACTAATAATGTAGGTATCTACTCGCTGATTATTATAGTGCTTGTGGGCAAAGAAGATTCCACTTGATGGACAAAAAACATTGAAGCAGTCCCATGACCGCTTCACGACAATGAAACCATGGGGTTTCATTGTCGATGGAAGAGTACCATGTACCTATTGGTATATGGACTGAAATGGTGATGATGATGATGAATCTGAAATTTGTATTAATGTAGGTAAGGCTGTGGCAGACAAATAGATAGACACGCTTCTTTATAATAATCGGATAATTATCAGAGAATTATCACCCGTGTAAGCCATTATTTTTAATAACAAATGCTTAATAGTTTATGCGATTCCAATAAAAACAATAGAGAAATAAATGTTATATACCTACCTTGGTAGCGAGAGCCAGGCAGTAAAAACAGTCTCCGTCCGTCATATTGACATTATTGGAGATATAACAAGAATTAAAAATCAGATACGACATGAACTTACATTAAATTGGGTTGACCAAAGCAGTCAAGGGAATATCATCATCCAACAATGAATATAATTTCCATAGCCATTGTTGCTTCTGTAGCTCCGGTAGAACTTATTTGTTCTCCTAAAATCCAACTAAGGTCTTGCTTCCTGGTTTTTTTTAATTATTTAACATATTTGAACAGTTGTTTGAACAATACCAACATTGCAGCTTTCCCAATCGATTTCCATTCGGGTGCGCAACTTATTGTTATTATCAAAATTGATCATTATCATGATAATTATCCTTTCGAACCCGGCACGCGGATGCACGGAACGGAACCCCAAAAATAAGAAGGCGTATGTACAATACAGGTATTTTTCTATTAATCTAAAGTTAGTAACCCTCAAAATAAATATTCAATGTCCAAATAAATTTCCCACGGATAAGTACATAAATGCATGAGAACATTTCGGCATTGTGTTTCTGGGTGAATGTTGTGTTTACGCACACACACCATATACCAGCGGCTGTTTGTTGCGAAACATTTGAAATGGCTACTGCTTGGCTATTCATCTTAAGTGTAACTCAACCTTGGTAGCTTGGTGTTAACCATCATACCCCCGTTTCATTAGGTACTTACTCAACTCGCTAGAGCACAGAAGCCAGGTAAGGCGACTCAGCTCTCATTAACGTTTCGTGTTCCAAATTCTAAATGATGTGATGTCATCAAATTGCCTCTAAGTTCTCAGTTTGGTCACCCATACAATTTTTTTCAGAGACAATGAAAAATAGGAGCTTAACCGGTAATTGCGGCATTGGAGTGTTTGTCATTGCCCTTGTTACTGTGGCATTGGCATTCGGTACGCCGAGCTGGTTAGTCAGCGATTCAAGAATAAGAGGAGCCCGATTAGACAGGTAACGTTATAACGTCCTACAAAATACCATTTCCCAGACGTGTGTTTTCGCTCAAAATGCCGAAAGGATCTTTCTTATCGTACAGTACAATCGTACGATTTTTTTATCTACGAAGTGTCAGCTCTTGACCTCAAGCTTTGGCCAAGGATGATTAATGGTTCCGGCAAGCATTAATTTGTGCTTGTAACTTGTAATTTGTAATGCAAAATGCACAAGAAGATTCTACTTCCCATGCCCTGAGTTTACAATTATTAGTTAATTATTATTTTGTTTTTTTATATTACTAATTAGATTTTAATTAGAATAATTAGAGAGAAGTTATAATTAGTTTAACAAAATAATTATAATAATTCTTCTCTCTTTCTATCTCTTTATTTTTAGGGTTCCATACCTAAGACAAAGGAAAACCTACGGCGGCAGACAAATAATATTAAATAATGTATCGTTAAATCCCTAATACCTACAAAGTTTATACTTAGTCCTTACATAGATTTCTAACCTAACACGAAATTAATATTCGCTGTTGGGTTTTGGGATGGTACGCAGAATCAATGTTTTTTTTTATTTGCGATGGGTTAGCTTATTCATGCTGGGTTAAGTGCATATTACACCTTCATAAATGAAGGATCTTCTTAGGTCATATATCCACTTAGATTCATGCAAGTGTCACCTTACTTGCTTGCTAACTAGGATGATCTTGCATTAATTTGGATGGCTAGATGACCTAGCATCCTTAATTTCGGATGGTGTAATAGCACTTTAGCTCTTGACTTCGAAGCTTGCTTGGGCGTAGATTAGGTCTTCAAAGGAACGCGAGCCTTCCTAAGCAGAGGGCTCTCTTTGTGATGGGCGTAAGTGGAAGAAAAGACGCTGACAGCTGATTTGGAAAGGAAAAAAAAATTTGGCCATTATCAATGATTTTTGCATGTAGTGCTTAATCGTTATAAGTATACCGTCGTCATATCGGTTCGATTTCGGGGTTGATCTGTCTTTCTGCGATGATACCGTCTCTGTGGTCTAGTTGTTCAACCCACCGATTTCAGATCCAGAGATCCCGGGTTTGAGCCCCAGGGGGAGCAATATTGTGCTTGGTTTGGTTGGTGGTAGGATTTTGTTTAAGTCCGTTATTGTTTTAAGTAACTATATTTTACCCTTTCAGATTAGGGCTATGGAGTCATTGCTTCCGCTCGCTTGCCGACCCATCCGATCAATATCAGCGGCGTTTCTTTGTAGGATGTCGTTGGGTTTACGATCCTTTCACAACCGGCTACGATAAAATTCGTGGATACCTATTACCAGGTACTTATATCTACCAAGGCTTATCAGCGATTAATTTTAAATACTGAGTTATAATACATAATTATTATTATAACCTATTATTGTATTTTTTCAGGATTTATGATCGCAACTCAATTCTTTTTTACGCTATGCCTACTTGGTGTTATAATATCGACGATATTAGTACTGGTATTTTTCCTTTGCTGTGGGCCAGATCAAAATCGATATGTTACATTGATCAAAAGTATCGGATTCATCATGTTGGGTTCAGGTAATATATCTAAATTATTCAGAATATATCGCTGTAATTCTGTTTAAATAGTGTATTACTAGTATATGCTTTTGTATTTGCAGGTATCTGTGGAGTTATTGCTGTGATCGTGTTTGCTAGCTTGGGAAATACAGACGGATGGATGCCAGATCACCCAAATAATTACTTGGGTAAGTTTTATACAAATATAATCGGTGGAAGAGTTATTTTGAAAGGTTAGAAGACAATGATTGCAAAGTTAGATGACATACGTACCAACCTGGGTTTTGTAGAAGTAAAACATAACTTGTTTGGGTTTTGATATAGAACCCCGCTTAAATAAGCGTAGAATAAGCATTTCTCAAAATCCCAGGTACATTATGGTAGGTACTAGTGTGTAACATTGGTGATTACCGCCGAGGCGCCATTGAGACCCGAGCCGTAGGCGAGGGTCTTTAGAGAGCCGAGGACGGTAATCATCAATACACACGTATATCATGCGACGTTTTTTAACACACTTGTGAATAAAATAACAGTAAAAACTATAATAACTATAATTTCAACAATGAAAACGAGTTGTGAAAAATGTTTCGCTATGGCGGGAAAAATTAATCAGTTTTCCTATGCGCGCGCATTGCGATCGGCCACAGACTAAAGGGATGAGGTTTTTTTTTATTTTCCGCGCATAGGGTTTGCGCCTATTCTGCCACGTACAAAATGGGGAATTTAACGTTTTCTTTTATTATAGAGAGAACAAAAGTTATATTTGAGTGAAAGTTTTATTTATTAAACACGTACGAGTAAAAATTATCTTTTTAAATCAGAAGTTGCTTGAAATGAGCAAGCAATAGGAACATTAATTTATTTGTTCTATTGAACACGATCTTTTTTTTGATTAAAAACGTTTTTAAGAACAAAGAAAACCAACCAAAAAAGCAATGAAAAAGTCACAGTTTGATAATGGGTGTCATTCTGTGCCTAATTGCGGTGACCATAGAGCCACTTTATGAGCAAGTGTGTTGAAAAAACTTTTACCTACTTTTTTGACAATTTGCAATGATCATCGTATTTCTTCCAGGTTGGTCCTTTGGCCTGGGTGTGGTCGGCTCTGTGGCATGCCTGGTGACGGCTGCTCTCTTCTTGACGGAAACCAATATTCAACTCAAAAAACGCAACAAACTTAAGGAATCTCAGGCTCGATTCGAAATGGAATATGAGTCCAAAGCATGAGTATAGGAATTCGTATAAATTGCTTGCCCTCAAGGTAATATAATAAGTACATTACATACCCATTGCTGAACTAAAGGCATAGAACCTCTTTACCAACTTCGAATCTCAGGTAATCTCACATTTGCAAAAGCTGACATTCGCCGTTAATGTAATTTTAAGTCACAGTTGCACAGTGGTGCAGCACATTTTATTTAACTTGAGGTACCTCAGAAAACCCATTCCAAACAACGAAGCAAGCTATTTTGTTAATAATAATCAATCGATTTATATATTTAATAAGTAAAAACCGTCCATAGATGTAAGTTTTTATAATTTTATAGGGTTCCACACGTTTGCCATGTGTCACAAACCCACAAAATAGTAGTACTTTCATGTGAAGTGTTTGTGAGTTTCCAAACGTGTTGAGCCCATATAATATTGAACCATCCATTTGTGCCTTTATTAATTGTATATTTATTTTACACGTATTCATAATTTGTGTACTTAGATAAGATTGTGTGTGTTGCACTTTATACGTACCTATTTTAGATACCTAATTTTATTTTTTTTACATCCACCTTAAAACCATATTTAAGTATTTAGAATCAAGCACTTATACAATTATTAATTAAGTAACTAGGTAAATAACTACATAAGTTCTACTGATGTTTTTAATATTTGAAGTCTCATGATAAGTCTGACGTTTCTTCACAATGCAAACTAAAAGCACAAAACCTTAATTATTATTAATGGAATCAATATAATGAATAAATGCATAATTTTGAGACACTTTTCTAGTTAGTACTAACGTGGTCCAATAGGGCCATGCTACTAACTATTAAGTATCTCAAAATGTTTTTTAAACAGTTTGTAATGGTGTCCAGTCGATAAAGGAGGTGTATAGAGTCCGTGAGCAGGGAGCTAGATATTCCTTCAAAAACCGGTTCAGGGGAATAACCACAACGTCTTAAAGCATTCTCGTTTTGATCTTACATTACTTTTGTCTCGATTTTTCTACACTTGGCAGATAGTGACAAAAAAGTAATATCAAAACGCTATAATGCGGTCGTGGTACTAAAAAAGGTTCTGACAAGCACAAAGGACTGGGAAAGCACAAAGAAGATCCTTTATTGGGAAGACATATGAATGGTTCCTATCATTCCGACTCCTCGTCGATTCCTGCCACGTCGACTCTTGGTTACTCCAGAACGGCCAGGTTTATTTGCTATAATTATAACAAATAAAAGCTCACAAACAAGACAGCTATCATTTTTCCCTCAAAAATCAACCGTTAATACCTGATTTCACTTAATTTCGCTACTCGTGCATGATAACGTCACCAAATTCAATGTTTTGTTATGTAGCTAATGTCAAAGTTTTCCGTCCAGTAGTATATAGTTATAGTCAAGTAATTATTTTGAAGATGTATATTCAGATATACAGATTCAGTCTCCTTTATAATTGTTTTTTTTATTATTTATGTTTTTTTTTTGTACCAACTTATGTATTTATTATTTATTTATGTACTAACTTTTATAATTTTATGAGGTGTGTATGAGTGCACTATGGATATTATATTCTTACAATTTTTGACGATATACTTCAGTTCTTTATTAGAACCTTGTAACTGCCGTCCTTAGGATAAGTTTTTATAAAGTAAAATGTAATATTCCTAATACCTATTGTTGTTTTATTGTACCTACCAATGGCTATAAATCGAAACACAATTTTAAGTTAGGTAGGTACTCGAGAGTACAGATAGAGCGTAAGGTAGAAACATCTACCATACCTGCCATAATTTATTCTATTTCTATTAAGGAATAGACATCAGGAATAATAAACTACTGAAAGATATTATTATGTAAGTACGTACTAGCTGTAATCTAAATGTATGTAATTTTAACTGCCTCACAGTGGTCTAGTGGTTCGCCCACCGGTTTCAGATCCAGAGGTTCCGGGTTCGATCCCCAGGGTGAGTACAATGTTGTGCTTGGTTTGGTTGGTGGTTGGACTTTGGTTAAGTCTGCCTAACAACAGTTCTTAAATTGTCCCGGTATTTAGAGGTTACATAGCCAGTTCCTGAAAGAAAGATGGTGAAAACAATACGATAAAAGTGTGCTTTTATGACACCTTACTCTGAGCACATATTTTCTTCGTCTCTTTATTCACCAGTCTTAGAGGCTTGACTTTACATAGAAAGAGAGTTAGCAACGAGAGAGATCTCATTTGTCGAAAAGTCGACTAAGGGGATTTACAAAAAAGGCAGCTACTTCCTTAACGTTGTGTTTATCGAGTGTATAAACAAAAATAACTTTTAACAACAAAACTGCCACAACATTCGTTCGTTTCTCCTACTAAGGTTTGGCTGGAATAAATCGCTTTTGGGCCACCAAAAATTGTACCTACTTTTATTCCTACTTCAAAACAGTCAATTATCTTTTTGTTGGTTACCTACCAAGCTGCTTTGTTAATGCATTTGGAAAATTATATATGTCGATCTATAGAAGTACCTAGGTCTGACATTGGTTCCATTTTAATTTGGTGAATTGTATATCCGCGGAAGATCTTCGGACCTTGAGGACCAAAACTTCTTAACGAACCATAGCAAACCATAGGTACCTACCTACCATAGATAATTCTCCGACAATTTTAATTAATGTGGTACCCACACTACCTACCTACAAATAAATGCAGAACTTATTTTAATAAAGGAGTTCATTCAGAAATGTTATGGGGCTAACGCTAGCTTGTGTAGGTAACGGCAATTGGACATGGTGAGAATTGGGCCATGGCTAGATTGTGTACCTACTGGCGCTTGGACATGGTGCAAATTATAGCAATCGTTTTCTAATCGTCAATTTACTCGAGTTATGCATAGTTTTGTTGTAAATAATAAATGTATTCACCAACGCAAGCTACACTGCAGTGTGTGTAATAATTTACTATTAAATGATTAGTCTATGGAGCTCTAACACAATAGTCATGGGTATGGCGGGCCGGCGGATGGTTTTCTATGGGATTACATAGGTACGTAAGAAAAGTAAATAAAATAAACTGAGTCAAAAGCCCTCTATCTGTGTTCACAGAGCAACTTTTTATACGCTACTAGTATTAGTAGCGTATAAAAAGTAGTTTATTTTATTTACTTTTCTTACGTACCTATGTAATTGGTCAGTGACCAATTCAATCAAAGAGTTAAGAGAATACAATACGTAAGAAGAGACAGGACACCTGAGTAAAGAACAAGATAACCAAACGTCAAAGTTGAGCTATCAAGTTTAGGTTTTAGATTTTAGTAGTAGGTAGGTAAGTATGCAATCGATATCGATTGCATACCTACACCTACTACAGTCGGAATTAATAATATTTTCGCTAATATTATGTATACCTATATTACTAATAATATTATTAATTCGATATAATATTATAAACAGAACTTTGCTTTTATTTTATTTTTATTAAAACAAGTTCTTCGCAAATTATAAATAGTAAAAACATTATAAATTAAACCGAACTATCGTTTAACAAAAATCGGGTTTCTTTTTTCACTGAATATGAAGTTTATGCAACATTACATTAAAAAATAAATAGGTTAGTATAGAGTATATCCATATAAAAATAAAGTTAAATAAACAATATTTATTTTTTGCAGCCTTATGCAGCCTATGTGTTAATAAGACAGTATCACTAGAAAATATATAAGACAATTTACACACCTCAAAAAACAAAATTGACGATTTCAATATTTATAAATTCTTGCTGAATATCACAACAGTTTCCGAGGCAACAACAAAACTTAAATAAGTAGCACAATCTGCAAATTTGTTTTTCATAATAAAATAATGATTATATAATGTGCAATGTCTTCGTTGCAAAATATCAACAATACCGGGACGTGAGAGGGAGATTGGACAGCCTATCTTTCTTTGTTATGACAGAACGAGAAATAATGAAAAAGTAAGTGATAAGTGTACTAAGTGAATAATTAAGTTGCGATCAAAGAGTAAAAATAACTAACCGATTCTCAATTTATCAAAGAGTATAGATTCATGTTAGCAAACTGTGATCCACTGAGCATACTGACTGACTATGACTAGTGACTATGATCAGTATGATCTGTGAGTGAGATAGATTGATTTATTGATGTATTTGTATTTGTAATTTATTACATTTCAGAAATTCTGTGCTTGTTATTTTGCCGATTCGGGCACTCGTAACCGAAATTACCGGATAAATTGTACAGAATTACACTTACAGTTTATAGCATACAACGATGGTGGCTGCTAATAATGAATATCCTAAGGCGTCCAGTAAGTACCTGCATGTAAAATGGGCACGCCCAAACAATCGAACGATTAATGGATCAAACGAAATTCAAAAACACACGGAAACATTAGGAACAAGCATATAATTCCGATTACTTACCCTAACAATTAAACATTAGAGTCATGAAGGAAGGGCAGACCTACGACACAAGACCTCCGTCTTAGTGTAGGTTCTGCGCGCACATTTATTAAGTATTCTGTAAAAATAAATGAAATGATTTGAATTGAATTGAACATCTTCATGCGTATAATACATTTGATAAATAATTAAACACAGGCATCAATTTGGCAAATGGACTGTTAGTCACTCTTTCTGAAAATTTATAATATTTTAGATGCGACACTCATCGGAGCCAGTATTACGTACATAGCCGGTCTCTTCCTGCTATTATCATTTGCTGGGCCGTACTGGATAGAGTCCTACCCGGAGATGTTTTCATCATTCAAGCGTATGGGGCTCTGGGAATACTGCTTTGACCGCTTTCGATTCCCTGCATATCAGTTTGATAAACTGTTTGATGGTTGCCACTATATTTTTAGTAATGTGAGTAAAATATCTAAGTTGTTATAAGTTAAAATAGTTACAAAAAAAGTTCAACAGAGTTAACAACACTGTTGAATTTTTTTTGTAACTATACAGGCTGATTCATTTTACATTGATCAAGCCGATACCCTTCTTATTCGAAGATGCCATACAAGATGTCAATACTCTAGAAGCTGATCTAAAACCTAAACACCCTAAATCAGTTCTTAGATTGAGCACTGCTTTCCAACCTGTATGTGGATAATAGTAAACCTAACCAGTCGGAGTACCAGATAGAGATACATATACTTTCACCTATCCACCTCCACCTGGTTATAATATTTGCAAATAGGAGCAACAAACATACAAACATCCAAATCCAGCAAACTTTCACATTTATAATATTATTTATACTTTATTGCACACATAAACATAATAACAAAGAAAAACTTAAAAATTAAAATACATGGCAAAGGCGAGCTTAACCCTAAAAAGAGTTTTCTTCCAGCAAACCAGTGATGTGGAGAGAGAAAAGATAGTTAAAAATTGGGAAATAGTGTACATAACAATTTGATAAAGTTTAATAAGTAACATATAACATATATATAGATATACATAACATATACATATATACATATATACATATTAATATATTATGAATCTATAAGGAGAGGTAGTGCTCTTTGACTTTACGCTTGAAGATTACAAGTGAGGGGCTAGCGCGAATGTCATGGGGAAGTGAGTTCCACAGCCTAACTGACTTCACAGTAAACGAGCCACCATAACAGCTAGAGGAGTGTTGGGGAGTAGCAAGAAGTAGAGATTTAGCTGTTCTGCAAGGCTTACCACGGGGAACCAGAAATTGAAACCGCTCACGGAGATAAGGTGGAGAGAGAGGATTGTTGAGAATATTATAGAGAAGAGAAAGCACAT
Organism: Venusia cambrica; assembly: GCA_951394065.1. Lineage (NCBI taxonomy): Eukaryota > Metazoa > Arthropoda > Insecta > Lepidoptera > Geometridae > Venusia > Venusia cambrica. The sequence goes on from OX596054.1 coordinate 9,783,914, forward strand.
GTGAATCACGGCGTCGACGAATAGGAAGCCATTTTAACTGGGCTCTGTAAAAGGAAACATGATCAAACTTACGCAATCCATATATAAAATGAATGCACAAGTTTTGAAGACGTTCCAATTTATTGCAAATTTCCTCCGTGGCATCAAGAAAACAGGAGTATATAATAGGAGTATTAGTTGGAGTAGGATATATTTTACATAGCCTCTGCAGTCTAGTGGTTCAACTCACCAATTACAGATTCAATGGTCCTGGGTTTGGTCCCCAGTGGAGTACAATATTGTGCTTGGTTTAGTTGGTAGTAGGACTTTGTTTAAGTCTGCCTGGCCTAGCTCCGACCATCTTAACTTATTATTATAGAGAAGAGAAAGCACATGTGAATCACGGCGTCGACGAATAGGAAGCCATTTTAACTGGGCTCTGTAAAAGGAAACATGATCAAACTTACGCAATCCATATATAAAATGAATGCACAAGTTTTGAAGACGTTCCAATTTATTGCAAATTTCCTCCGTGGCATCAATAAGACAGGAGTATATAATAGGAGTATTAGTTGGAGTAGGATATATTTTACATAGCTTCTGCAGTCTAGTGGTTCAACTCACCAATTACAGATTCAATGGTCCTGGGTTTGGTCCCCAGTGGAGTACAATATTGTGCTTGGTTTAGTTGGTAGTAGGACTTTGTTTAAGTCTGCCTGGCCTAGCTCCGACCATCTTAACTTATTCTGTTGCCATAATACCAATTCTAAAATTGTTGTGATCCTGCATTTAGAGATAACATAGCCAGTTCCTTAGCTTGTTGAGGATTCCAGGTGTAGTGTGCCTCCACCTTTGGCCTTATCTTAACTTGTAAGCAGGTGAGATGAAGGCTAAGCGCTTCCCCATCGTACAATAGAAAAATATATATGTAACATCTTAAATTTACAGGAGTACTACATGATCAGAGAATGGCTGCTGCCCGGGTGGTTGATGTCGGTCCAGGCATTTGTGACACTGGCGTTGATACTCTCTTTCATGTCGCAAGTTCTGCTGGCTTGTGTTGTTGTGCGTTGGCCTTTGAGAATTGTGCTGAGATATGAGTGGATCTTTGTGTCATTCTCCTTTGGATTGGTAGCTACAGCTAGTAAGTATACTTTCCTATTAAGTAGGCACTGGAGTAATGCAATTCCATACAAACATAGTTAACTTTGTTGTTAATTTTGAAATTACATGTCCCGATTTAAACATAATTTTGGAGGTGAAATTGATTAGGAATAATTCTCAAACACCTTGAAAATCTAAATATCTTAATTTGTTTTTCCATACATACTTTTTGTTGATATAATAGTGGTACTCTGGAGCCTTCTAAATGTATAGGAGTCTTATATATGCGATTGGGCCTTGATGATGACTCAAAAATCAAATCAAAAAGACATTTATTTGCAACTCTTACACAAAAATCAACATAAAAATAATAATAAATAGAGACAGAATAAAAATGTAAATTAAATAGTTAGCACGCATAGAATTGCAAAAAGGTCTCAACTCAGCGTTAATGCAGGTTCGGGGAACCTGCGCTGATCTTCCGTTGAGACCTGTCTTTTTTCTGTTGAGAGACTCAAATGGTAAAATAATACCTTTGCCCATAATTGGCCAGCTGTGAGACAAAATAGTTAGATAAAAAATAATATGTTGTCTGGTGACTGATTTTGATAATTTATCAGGTGTATTCCTGTTTCTGGCGGTGGCCATCTTCGGCGGGAACTGCTACCGCCGCGACTGGCTGCTGTATCCGGCTTTCAACGTGCTCTCATGGTCCTACGCCTTTGCTGTTATAGCCTTTATTCTCTTTGGTGAGTGGGATTTGAAGCAAAGCTTACATAGTATCGGCATCTTGTAACGGAAGTCATTTTTTTTTATAAATATCCTAAGATAGAAATCGTCTATCGAGTGTTATACGACCTTAGGTACCTCGTACACGTTTTTATACTATACTAGGCTTTCTTTTGATTGCAATGCCCCAGATGGTAAGTGATATTGCTGTCGTGCAATATTATCCCTTGTGAATATTTATTTATTTTTGGTTCGCAGGTTTGGCAGCTATCCTGCTGTACTTGGAATCGTGCAAGCTCCACGAGCTCCGTTCAGACGCCAAGAACCTCGTGGCACAGATGCAGCACAGCCAGCCAGAGCATGCTTTGCAGCAGTTCCGCGACCAGCTGAACCAACAGCGTCATGGTTGGTAGGCGGGAGGTACACCAGCATCAATAAAAGGGGCCATTTCTTATCTAACTAATTATTTACATACACCACACAAATGTTAAGTCTGACACACACCATTGGAAAAGTGTCTAGGGAAACTTTTTACTCACTGCAAATAGCATGATGTAGCCAAAATATTATAATTAAATGTTTTTAAGATTCATTTGTGCATAAACTTGTGATATTGAAATATTGTCGGGCTAAATTCATCAGTCAGGGATTTAGGGGTAATAATGACAAGCCAATGAATTGTAAAAAAATATTGACAATCTTAATGTGGAAAGTTAAGAGTTATTTTCTACTGTTGCATAAGACTTATTACATAAATATCAAAATACCCTTGGCTCTCGGGCAACAGAAATGATGAATATTTAAATGATATATGTAATGCAAAACAATTGCTTTCTATTTGATGCTGTTACATTCAATTGTGTGTTGATGCGTAATATGTTAGGTAAGTAGATTTAGTTACGTAATGTTTATTGCATTTATATCATATCACAAAATGTAGGAACACAAAACATTGTGCAAGTTCATGAGTTTTTAAATCAATTGTTGGTAACACAAGTAGATATGACAGCAGCACAGTAAGTTGTCTTGATTTAGCATTCTTTAAGCTTTTAATACATTGATAATGATTTAATATTATACACAAATTGTTTAGGATATAATTTTGTGTTGCCCATGTTAGGCGTTGTCAAAGAATAAAATCTGTAATAAATCAAAAAGGATTGACAAAAGAATAAAAATAAGAATATAAACCGTTGGTACCTGTCAATCTTAAAGACATCAAGCTATAGTTCAATATTATCCAATCTCAGATGTGTTTTGTACCATAGGTCTATAACTGATGTAGGTATTTTTTTATAGTTATATATTGAATCTCAACAATTTTACTAAGTTGGACCTGATTTTGCAACACATTGAAGTGACCTTTTGGGTAAGACTTGCCTTAGTGGTCGACCATAGGTCGTCGGTCGAATGTAGCTAAATGTAATTAAAAATGTATGTACAACTATGCCTTTAGTCCCATTTCGTAGCCAGTTACGAAATGGGATCGGTTTTCCCATCTTGTATCTGGATTTGGAAGCTAGCTACGAAATGGGAAATGTGATTTCCCATATCGAAGCCAGTTACGAAATGGGAACGACTTTCCCAGCTCGTAGTCTACTATTGAAAATATATTCTGAGGGTTTATGTTTTGCGGTAGTCCCTCACTTCGAAGTTTTGTATATTTCTCTCTTTGAATTGAGGGTAGGTAGTTAGGTTGAAATGAAATTTTTCCACGCGTACGAAGTCGTGGGCAAAAGCTAGTATTGAATATATTTTTATAGTTCCGTATTAACAACATCAGGCTACCCACGCAACACATGTAGAATAGTTTTTTTGATGTTAAACTTAAATACACACAATAATATGTAGCTGTAAACCAACGGGAAGCTCAGCTTTAAACACACACGAAGGTTAAAAAAGTATTGTTTCATATGAATTGAAAACGTTATGCGATTAACTGAAAAGGATGCAATCATTTCGATGCAGTGACCGACGCTGATTTTATTATTTAACCTACCTAACCCTATTTCGTCATTTGAATCTTGAATTTCAAGATCGTTATACATAGGTAGTACTTATTATTTTTGGTCGTATGGAAGTTGTTGTTCATGGTTGCATAAGAAATATTGTAGAATGTTGATTCCTTTTGCAAAACTGGAATTTTGCAAAAATTACGGAATTGTAACAACAATTCCGGCGAAGTCGGATTTTTACGCGATATAAAACGATTGATCCTAGCTTACCAGCCTTCAAGCTTGTTATTTGTTAGAATGATTCATCATCATCCTAATTTATGGGATGATTTCTCCGATTTGGAAGCCAGCATCCAAATCTGGCTACGAGATGGGACTAACTGGAACTTTGAGATACCTACAGAGCAGTGCAGCGTTGATGTATTGTCGATAAAAAATAAGGTAGGTGATAACCTACGGCGGTCGACCACTTACCTACTTAAATCAGACTGAGGTTTCTAATAAGAGTATTTTATAAGTTTTACTTTTTCCGTCCAAATTATGCATAGCCATTAATAATATAAGCACTGTACTGATTAAATTGATCTTATTTTAGTACCTAGTTGTATATTATTATCATCCTTTGCGCTCCCGCCCAATTAGCGACAAGCATTTTACACGATATTTAGTTAAGCACCGCAACCCCGGCCGGCTAACTTAATGAACGTAGTCATGACAAGCCGGTTGCGTACGCGGTCACTAAGGGATCTTGTACACGAGCGGTACGTTGCCAACTTCAGAGGCAACTGCACCCGTCGTCGGCGGCCGCCCTTACGTGTCGCAGCAGGCGTCCCGGAATGTATTCCGGAGAAGAAACACTAAATATTTTTTTTAACCTTAAAAACGGAGGTTCTAAATTTTTTTTTTAATGTTTGTTACCTCAGAACTCCGTCTTTTCTATCTTAATCTCTCAATAGATTTGAACAGAGGAAAACAGGATACTGGGAATGAAGAATAGTTCCCATTAACCTGACATAGTGCACCCAACACTGCACTATTTCCCAGAATCCCGTATGATTGCACCCTTACTCGTGTAAGGGTGTCGTAGACGTCGTGTTGTCGGAGGTTTTACAACGAAAAAAGCTGAAATTAGTTATTTTTGAAAAAAAAAAAATAGAAATTAAAAATATCTTTGGTACATTCCATCGACGTTTTTTTACACTATCCAGTCTTTTACTTAGACGTGCAAACATGTTTTTTTTTTAATTTATTTTCGAATGTCTATTGCATTTTTTAATAAGCTGAAGGCTATTTTGAGATATTAAATATCGCACCAAGATATCATAGTGCAGAAAAGTGCGTGCACACTGCGCTCTCCTGAACTACACGGTTTGCAGTTACTTCTGCCGTTGGCAATGTGTCGCTCGTGTATATGACCCGAGAGATCCCTGGGAGCCCTTTAGAAACCTAGTCTAGGTAAGTATCTAATAACGCCCACAGGTATAAAAGAAAGAACAGTCCTCACCACTGATCATGAACCGCCTTTATACTTATACTGCACGTGACCGCTGGTGAAGTCGCGGCCAATTTGTCAGCTAAGTGTGGTTATCGCCAACTGACCTTGGTAACATTGGCCAGAAAATTTCGCTACCTTTTGGGGAAACTCCTTGGTCGACTTTTATGTCATCCGCGGGCTGTAGGGGTAGGTTTTTAAACCACAGCACTATTCAGATTACTGATATCAACCTTTTCATATTAGTAAGGGGTTACTTTAAACAATTAATTTATTCTGCCCACCCCTTCTATGACGTACAGTAGGTTGGTGCAATGGTAGGCTACTTTGCTCTCTGGCCTTGCAGATAGATTAGATTAGATCTAGATTAGGAGTTAGCGACGAGAGAGATTGAGAAAAAGAGTGCTCAGAGTAAGGTGGAAATACCACATGGTGTAATGAAAGCACACTTTTATCGAAGTGTTAATAGCTTCATTTTTATGTGATAATTTCCGTGATTAAATACACAACACAAACCAGACATCACGAGGTCTCACTTGGGGGCGAACTACTAGTTATATGTAGGTGGTACCTACGATATACAGATGACGCTCAACCGCAATACATATATTTATACGCATTATATATATATTTTTTCAAATTCAAATTCTCATCGTTTGATCAGTAGGTAAGATTTTTTTAGGATCACTTTGAAACGTCAAATCCTTTTCGGAATTGCGAGCGGTACACAAGGAGAAAGGCAAGAACCTCAGGCTATTTTTTTTTATCCATTACAATAGCTTAAAATAAACTAAAAAAATACTAAATTTATTCACTGTAGCAAAATTCTTATTTTTCAGCCAGGCTTTCTCATCTTTTAGGTAATACGAAATTGTATAAATTATGCTTTCCTAGATAGCTAGATAGATTCTTTTGTTTTACAAAATTATTGAATGTAGGTTGGCAATTGGACAAGCTTTGCGTCACTTGGTAATTTATTAAAAAAGCGTACAGTGTCCTATGAACGATTTATTAACTTTATGGAGCCTAGTTGTGGAAACAGCGAGTTTATTCTTATTTCTAGTATTATTATGTTTATCTTAGGTTTAGGTTTCAAACAAGTTAGGGTTAAACCGCCCCCGTGGTCCAGTGGTTCAACCCACCGATTTCAGATCCTGAGGTCCCGGGTTCGATCCCCAGGGAAGTACATATTGTGCTTGGTTTGGTTGGTGGTAGGACTATCTTAAGTCCGTCTGGCTAGCTACCACCATCTTACCTAATTATGTCGCGATAACAACAATTCTTAAATTGTTGGGTTCCGTCATTAAGAGGTAAGATAGCCAGTTCCTCAGTTTGTTGAGGATTTCGGGTGAAGTGCGCTTTCACCTTCAGCCTTATCTCAACATGTAACCAGGTGAGATAAAGGCCAAGAGCTTACCCGTCATACAGAAAAAAAAGAAAATTACGCGCGTACCTACATTAGATTTTCATAAATATATTGGTAATCAATATTATATTTCCTTAAAAATAATACCTACCCAAATAAATTATGTAGGTTAGTACATTCATTCCGATCGCACCACTAATCTTATTGTAGTACCTTTACATATTACAGCGATTACTCGCGTAGCAATCGATTTATTTAATTCGATAGGTGTGAAGGCGAGTTGGCACTTACCAGGCTTCTGCATACGATGGCACAGTTGTAGTACATGATCCATCGTCGAGGCGGGCACGTTGCCATCGAGAACCACTAGTGGCGCTTCTTCTAATATTTGCATGTGTCGGTTCACCTGTATTCATAACGTAAAAAAATATTGTACTTAAATCCAAATGAAGCTGGCAAGAATCTAATATTCATCATAGAGGTAGTTGTAACAATTTGTCTGCAAAGGTTTAGCAGATAAAATCATCGGACTGCTCTTAATACTAATAGGGAGGTTAGATAGGTATTAAGTAAATAGGTAGGATACAGGGATCCCTACAGGAAATCACAGTAATCGTCATAAATACCTAAATAAATATTATACATAACATAGGTTAGGTATAGTTATACCTAACTTTCATAACGGACATAAGTATCTTTCCGGCCTATTAAGGACGGATTCTTATATAAGATTCTTACTCATTATACTGAGATCTCCCAATTGTACGATGGGGAAGCGACATGAAGACTGAATGACATCAAGTGCAGATGAACAACGATGGACAAGCCTTCATCTCAACTTGATGTCAATTTATGATAAGGCCGAAGGTGGAAGCGCACTTCACCCGGAATTCTCAACAGACGAGTAACTCGCTATATTACTTCTAAATGTCTGACAGAAAAGGCACCTACCGTTTACCATTACGATACTACATTCAGACAGAACAATAAAACAGGCTAATAGGTTCTAATCTAAATATTCCAGGCCCAAGCCCGGCATGCAATTACAAACCATGTGATGTCTAATACATTTCAACCTTTCTGATTTCTGAAAATAAATATCTATATTGGTTATTGTTGATATATATATTATTGCTTGAGATTGGCGATAGTAGGTGTAGGGAACCTACATTAGCTACCATTAAATAACCCTACTACACTATCCACATCTACGTGTTACACATTTACACAATATATATTACACGTTAATTCTAAACATAAAATCCGCAAGCATAGTCGGGTGAAACCCGTAGTATGCGGTGGCTATTGTTCTAGAGGACCGGTCGAGTGCGGGCCGCGCTGACTTCATTCATTCGTTCGATAACATTCTTGTTGACGAAATATAAACCAAAAGTAATTCATAGTTTTACAGTGCAATCTTATGAACTACATACCTTTTATTTTAGTGTATATCCAGTGTTGTTTATTATCTTACTTTTCTATCATAACTGTAGTGTTTGTGCCGGTATTTACCGAATTCTCACTTGATCGTCTTGTTACGAGACCAGGGACGCTACCGCCGACGGCGAAGCCGATCTCCATTGGCTTAAAATTAGCTTCATGAGAACTAGAAACGATTTTTACTACCGGGTATGTGTCATATCCAAAATGGCGTTTCCCATTTCAAAAGTGTACACATGTTATGAAACCTATCCGTTCAGTACATTTGACGGTAAAAATAGTTTCTAGTTCTCATGAAGCTAATTTTAAGCCAATGGAGATCGGCTTCGCCGTCGGCGGTAGCGTCCCAGTGCCTATTGTTTACCACTGGAATAAAGTGATTCGTATGCACCTGAGTTGGAGTACTTTATTTGGCAGCTACCTACCTAGGAAAACACCTAACATTAGCCATAGTAGGTGTAAGTCGTCATACATCGGATTTCTTACCAAATCGACAGTGATGTGATTATGCAGCGTCATATCACCGAGTCCCAGACAACACTCCCCCCTTTGATCCAATACGGCTGCGTAGGTCGCCGTGCGTGCATTTTTAACGACACAACCTGAAATTACATTTTATATAAATACAATGCTACAACCTAGGGGTCTCATGTAATAGCTATTACGTCGGTGGCAGTCTAGAGTTCGTTTCGTAATATATTTTTGATATCTATGAAGCTGTAGCTGAACGTAACCTATACCTTCTGCAACCACTAAGCGTCCTGAGGGACTTAAAGTACGTAACCGATCAGACAGCAGCAGCAGGTGCCAACGACATACCTTCTTACAAACTGAATACATAACATAAGACAATGTATAGGAACCAGTATTGTCACTAGTCGCTGTCGCCTGCTGTTGCTTTCTAAAATCGGCTGGGAACTTGTAACTTCATATTGTAAAATACTGGTGTCAATTGCCATGACGATAACCGGCAGTGACAATTGAGGAGTTAGTATGCCGTTTAGTTGGAAATTAATTGTATTCTGTATTTATAGGTTTTTTATAATTGATTGCTCATGACCTCTAGACTTATCTAGCTCTAGGCCAGAGCAAGCATGAGGTCTACGATAGAGCGAGGTTTCCCAGAAGGCAAAGGTATAGCTGAGTGCCTAGGTTTTCCTTTCATCCCTCAATCTTGCCACACGATGAAGCCGTCGCCTTCGCATACAATCAGCACGTAGCAGTAAAAGTACAAGGTACCGTCGAGTAATAGTCCCGGCGCGATGTCGGCCAGGAACTGTCCGTCCACATCGTCTCCAACGGCGGTGAGAAGCCTCGCGCGGCCTCCCCTCAGTCTCCATAGCGCCTCGGCAATGTTGCGACCCACCCCGCCACCGCACTGCTCCGTCTTGCACGGGTGTGTACTGCCGTCCAACTGAAACAAATAACGAATTATCTCTCAATGTTGCCGTGGCGGTCGCGACAAGAATCGACTTCTTCGACTCGGCCCATGGATGTCGTAAAAATCGACTAAGGAATCTCACCAGACGAAGGGCAGCAGTTTTCTTCTGTGTATTATCGACAACTTTACTGTGATTACCAATCCGCCTGCCGAGCGTGTTGATAAAGGCATAACCCTCCTGCTTTGGAGGAGGCTTTGTCAAGCAGTAGACGCTACCCATTAGTCCTGTTGATGTGACGTACCCAAAGAGGTCCTATAACTAGCCTGAGCCTACGCCGCTGGCCATCTGTCCATCTCTCAGACCTTTACGCAAAGTTTCTTCAGACCTTTATTCAAAAACTTACAGATCTTGCTTGGGGGCCCTGAGTACCTACTTCTACAGAAACGTAACAGAAAAATTTCTACTGCCAAGTAAGATTGTTGTTGTCCATTTTGGGTCTATCACAATGACAAGTCCGGAACAAACAAGGTTTCACGTTGACGGACAAAGAAGACATCGTCATCATCACTGTTATGTATTCTGTGTTCCCGATTCGATTAAGTGTACCTCCCTAGGATCCACCTTAAATACAGTTAAATAAAGATATTTATAAATATGTGAAATAAGAAAAAAATCCATGTGCATTTGTAAAGTAATGTATTAGTTTGGGTATAAGTAGGGTATATGATTAAACCAGACTATAGATTTATAGATTACTATTTATTATATTATAGATTACTCGTAGACCGTCTACGGCGTAGCAATCGTAGCACTTGACAAGGAGGTACTAAATCTAAAACAATGTGGCCTGTCCGCCTTGTCATGTTCGAACTTTATGTGTAGTTATTGTGTTTCAAACCAGTCAAGGTGAAGTGATCTATAGGTACAATGGCACAGCACGGGTACCGAGTGCCTACCTAACCTATTACCAACATCGTGATAAAAATTCGAGCCTGCTATTAGTTAACCACAGGACAGGCGATCTATCTAGCACCAACTTTTTAGCAAGCTTAATCTATGACACTCAGGAAAAGCCGACACCAGTGACTTGGCCTGATCGCATGCCACCGCTGACCTCATTTCAGTCTTTTAAGTACCGCATAACTCTTGTTTCAAGTATTTAACTAGGAAAATTACATTTTCCAAAAGTGCGCAACGTTATTAAAAGTAATTTTAGCGGCTTAACAAAGCTATAAAAAGGTGAGGTCACTTATTCCATTATGTTCGCAACCACAGCAGGTAAGTGCATAAAGGGAATTTCATTTCAGGAGTATTTTTAAGATGTAGATACTTGTATGTGACATGAGCAAATTAAACTAGTGGAGTAATTTAAATAATAGCTTTTACTCAACCAGTGGCCTGCTTGAGATGATACCATCTCGTATTTTCAGTATAAACTGCCCTAAATATAAAATGGCTGATGTCGTAAAGCACAAATTTGGCGCCACTAAACAGAGTAATGCAGCATATCATATCATAGAGCAGTTTGAGGATAGTACATTTAATAGGCCCGGCACATAACACTATAATGAATACCTATTTTGCGGATGTACTCAGCTACCAAGAGGGGGAATGAAGGTTATCACATTGCGTGATCATCTCACGATGTTTTCCTTTATAAAACGCAAGCTTACCAGAGCTTTAGATAGGTGGTGGGTTAATCCACCGCGGAGATCATAATTAGGCAAAATTAATGTGTTGCTCCGTGTTAAGTTTACACTGTTAATCAAGTTTACGGGCGCAATGCAGTACGGTCATACTTTTTATGGATATGAACCGCACGCTATGCCTGGTAACATAGGCTGCGGTTTTTTTATTATGGTACGACGGGAAAGCGCTTGGCCTTCATCTCACCTGATTACAAGTTAAGGTAAGGCCAAATGTGAAAGCGCACTTCACCCGGAATCCTCAACAAACTGAGGACCTGGTTATCTTACCTCGAAATGCCGGAGCACAAGAATTTCAGAATTGTTGTTATGGCGACATAATTAGGTAAGATGGTGGTAGCTAGCCAGGCGGACTTAACAATGTCCTACCACCAACCAAACCAAGCACAATATTGTATTTCCCCCTGGGGACCTCTGGATCTAAAATCGGTGGGTTGAACCACTAGACCAGAGAGGCGGTTGTCAAAGAATGTGTATATCAGGGATTTTTAGTGCTTGCTTGATCTGTCTCTATTGTATTAAAAATATCGGAGTAGCTACCGTATCTATGTGTGCTACTCGTAATAGTATTCGTGTAAAAGTCCCAGTGCATGTAGTGGTATTTCATTTCGCTGGGTCAGTGGGTAGGTTGGCATAGTCCGTCGACCGCAACGATGGTATCGCGTCCAGCACGCCACTGCATTACCATCCAAGTTTTTGCACTGCTATAAATACAGAGTATATGTAACTCCCCATTGTATACCACCAAGTCTTGTTTTTATTGAATACTTTATGAAGTCTCTGTCTTAGAGCGCTGTGACGTGTACTGCGGTCGCAACGTTATTTCCTGTTATTTATCTTCGTTGTAATTTATTTGTAACTTATGGTAATGTAGGCACTTAGGTATTTGTGTCGGAGTAAGTGGGAAATATTTAAGGGTGGAATGATAAAAAGGCACAAAATATTCGTAAACGGTAAGGGGATACCTGTAATCGCTACAAAAGACGTTTTTCGACAATTTGAATATATATAGGTTAGAGCCAAATGCTAAGTGTGCAGCTAAGTAGGTAAACACTGGGACTGGGCAGAAACCTGGGGAGTCCACTCCAAGACAAAAGCATCCCAGTTCGTAATTAAAAATATAATTTTATAGGTTACCTATCTCAAAAAGCAAAACACTGTCTAAATAAAAATCACTGTCAGTCATATCTCTTTTTTAATTTGTATTTGTTCTTTTCAATTGTACTACATAATTGTACAAAATCCAGGGTAAACTGTTTTGGTTACATATATTGTTTGTGATCGTAGCATGCTAAAGAGACGAATGTAGCTTCGTTCCGATTTATGGGACATCAAAACATAAACTATTTATTAGCAAGTACAATTAAACTAACTATGTACAAAGGAATCAGTCAGATTACTAAGGACCGTTACAAACGGCCTATAGGTAACTCAACCGTTCCAGACCAGTACCAGACGGAAGCGTGCCCAAGACACTGGCTGCATTGCCACGCTGAATAGCTATGCTAATTCGCTGGCCTAAAAAAGGGCCAGCCCTTGGGTCACGTGTGGACTCAATAAAAAACCCCGCAAGATTTTTGAAAACCTGGAGGGCACCGGCTCCCCACGGATCCAAGGTCTCCACCCCAAAATACTCAAATAGGTAAGCTCTGTCGAGAACACTATATTTGCGCCTCTTGTGATCCTCTGCCGAATCAGCCGCCGCACCAGCCCTAACTGATGTCCCAGGTAGATGAGATGGCGCTAGGGTGTTGACGCAGGTAGCGTCCCACACCAAAGGCCTACCCATTTCCCAAGGGACAAAACTCATACCGTCGGGCCGCTTACTATCATCACGTAACATACCACTCGGTTCAAGAACGGCTGGAACATTGACACTGGTAAAAGCTCGACGGATAATGTCATTAAGACTTGCGTGGCGCGAAATCCTAAAAATACGGAAAGTTACAGGATCCATAAGTGTACCAGTATTATAAGATGGATGTGCTTGCAGCCAAAGACCTGATTCCCATTTTGAAACAGCTAAGAGACGAGCACGATCTGTGGAGGTTGAGCACGTTTGTAATAGATAATTCCGTGTCAACTCGCACAGAAGCCCATCCCACTGCCGTTGTGCCGAAAGGTGTTTTGGGGGATCGGTATTAGGACAAGCACTACAAGCATTTCGAGCCTCGTCAAGTTAAGAAATTTGGAGTACATTGCCAGGAACAGCCAAAATTGATGGTGTTAGAATTTTCTCAACCACAGAATATGTACTATAGACGGAAGACAAGAACGCTGGCAAAGCAACACTAGAAATTTTGCGTATACCTAAGCCGCCCAATCGAACAGGCAATTAGGCCTGCGACCATGCTCTGTCATCCAACTCAATATTCAAAACCGTGTAAAGGATTTTCTTTATTATGTTGTCTAAGCCTTCCACCAGATCACTGTGTTTCCACAGTTGACAACATCGCAAAGCATAAGTAAATTTTGGGACAAAAAGACAAATGTGAGTTAATATTTGAAAGTATGTCCGAAACCTTCATAAAATTTTGAATTTTGCCGTCGACGAAACCCGGAAAAGATTCATCAAAAATTGGTGACCCTAGTAGGTGGAGTGAACTCTTATCTACAACAGTAATAATATTGGAAGCCAAAGTCTCAAACTTTTGAATAATTGAATTTCTATCCAAACATGTATATTTCTCTATTCGAAAAATTTAGTTCTAAGCCAATCTGCCAAAATTCATCTATAATCATTTTTAGGCCGACAAATACTGAGTCAACATCGCCACCTAGGGTTCCGTCATCTAGATACCAAACATTCAATTTGGATTTCAGGCGTTGAATAATTGGGTGAATGGCAAGGCTAAAAATGGCCGGGCCAAGAGGGTCACCTTGCTGACAGCCAACTGCAGACGAACCATAGTTCGCAGATGGCGAACCATAACATTGAAAAAGAAAAGGATAAATTTCGGGTTTTTTTTTTTTTTTTAATTAATTTATTAGCCATATGACCTCTTCTTAATTTCGTATTCAACTGTACTTAACTTAATCACGAGGTAATCTGACCAACGGGAAAAAATACTCCTGTTGGCCAGATTAGTCTCACTATCAATCTGACCACTGGGAAATACCCATAATTTTAGTGTAAGTACAGTAAATAATTTTCATTTTATTTCATTTTTGCCCTGGTGGTCAACCTACGATTGTACCCTCTATTCTCCAGTGGATATTACAAAACAAAACAAACAAGGTAATAAAATGCCAGATGACAGGCCCTAACGCATTCAGTTTGGGAGGAGGTTTATTTATATCCAACAGTGGACAGTTACCGATTGTTGATGCTATATGATTTAAAATAATGTTTTGCATAGGTACATTCATCATAACAGCCCTGGAGTTTTTTTTTGTTTATGTTTTTCAGCCCTGGAGGTTTTTTTTTTGCCATAATAACCACGCGTGGCAGGTGGATTGGTGATCGCTGTATTGGTGTTACTCACTCAGGCGGATGCTGCTGCTCATCCCTGGGGGTGTATTTTTTCCCTTAGTCACATTTTACGACATCCGCGAGGGGTCCTATTCGTTAACCGGAACCACTTCGGCTAAACGTAGGTATGTTTTTTTTATTCTACGACTAGGAAGCGCTTGGCTTTCATCTCACCAAAGGCCAAGATTTTTACTATGGCAATATACCGAAGTAAGATGGTGGTAGCTAGCCAGGAGGACTTAAAACAAATTCCACCTGGGGATCGAGCCCGGGAACTCTGTTACAACGGAGGTCCAGTACCAGTAGGCGCACCACTACACCACAGAAGCGGTTAAATTGGATTCAACTAATCGTTCAATCCGCGTAATAAAATCGGTTTCAAATATCAATCATGGTTCAATACACACACATACGTTTGACGATTGATGAGGCTAATGGCGTCATTTGATATGTAGAGTCCACCGAATGGTAATTTATTTGTTTGCTTAAAATCATAACAGCCTTATCATTAGGAACGAATTCTGGCCTCCTAATTGCGGTTATGAAATAAAAATAACAACATTTTTGAAGTTTTTCATGCAAGAGCGAAAATTATTTAAACCTTTTCGATAAAACTATGAGAACCTGGGCAGAGGATTAGGGAAGAGCATTCCAAACAAAAAAAAAACTTAAATCGCGGAGTAATGGTAGTCGGCTAGTTCGGAGGATTACAGATGGTTTCTAACTACAAGTCCTGTATAGTAAAAGCGATTTTTCGAGCAGTATGAGATCTTGTGTTATCGTGCAATAATGGCGAAGATCGGTTGATGAATCAGGGCTATTTATTACTCTGCGTGCTTTGTAAACATTGTTCAACGTTCTGCACAGGTCTACTGTTATTGTTTGACTGGATTTGAGGAAGCTGTACTACGTCTTTCAATGGTAAAAGCTCAACATCTACCCCTCTGCGTAATATAAACTGCAATACTTCTTCCTATAGGAAGATCTCTTCTGATTTTCAACAGAATATACCAGCGTCCTTCCCATTTACGGCACTGCGTCGACGGCAGTAAATACTGAAAAGCCAGAATCTCCGAGGGAACATGTTATGGGTAACATCACTCAAAACTCAAGCCACCTATTAAATGAAACGATCATATCATTATAGGTGATCATGAAAATGTTCTGAAGAGCCAGATTAACAATGCAGACGACTCAGAATTTAAAGAAAAACTAGGTAGTAATAGTAACAGGCGCCATGACCACGATGGAATTGGGAGCTCTGGTGGAAACAAAATCCTCATACTAATGA
Organism: Venusia cambrica; assembly: GCA_951394065.1. Classification (NCBI taxonomy): domain Eukaryota; kingdom Metazoa; phylum Arthropoda; class Insecta; order Lepidoptera; family Geometridae; genus Venusia; species Venusia cambrica. Next base: position 9,799,830 of record OX596054.1, read on the forward strand.
GGACAATGAAATGAGCACATGACGGGACTGGCGACCAAAATACATGATATGAGAAAGGGACGATGGAATGACGTCTACTCCATCTATGGCAATATTAAACCAAAGGCCCCCACCGAGGAAGTACTAAAATACTGCGATATGACTAGCGACGTCTTGACGAAAAACGATACTGTAGTTTTAAGTATAGGAAATTATGACACCAATCCACATAAAGTATACACTGATCTCTGTATAGCTTTGTATAAGCTACGTGGCACAAATGTTTTAGTTCTACCCGTTATTAGAAACCGTTATCTTAGTGAGAACCTACTGAATTTGAATATTGTGTATTTTATGTAAAAACTTTGAAAACTGCACTTTTATAACAACAATCTTAGACTATAAACACAAAAATAGGAAACAGTTTTCAAAAGAACTATGCAATATTATAAATGTAACTGTTGATTACATGGACTTTAAATATCAATATTTGACGTTTGAAAGTTTAATTAAAGATAGGAATTTAATTGATTGCTTGCACCTGCAAGTAAGTGCGAAGTAGCTACCTAGCTACTAGACACAGTAGATAGGAGCCATAGAAACTCGTTTTTTCGAGTCTAAATATAAACAAAAAGAAAAGTTCGTAAATTTTCACCAAAATATAGCAGGTGTTCTAAATAAACAAGATAATATTGTAAACGCTCTAAATTACCTGTATGAAGGTGATCTTAATGTGTGTGCAATATGCCTAACGGAAACTTTTATACAATCTGGTGAAGAGTTGACTCTAGCCCTACTTAATTATAAGATTCAGGCTAAATACTCTAGAGTTAAAAAAAAAGAAGTGTCTTGTTAAGAAATTATATTCCGTGTAACAGTCTACCAATCGTAGATAAATTTGCTGCTCCCAAATGTTTTGAATGTTGTGGAGTAGAAACAAATCAAGGTAAAATCATTATTATATCATTATATCGTACCCCTGACTCTAAGATTGATACATTTTTCCATAAGCTACAAGAATTACTTCATAGTTTTACTATCTAAAAACTCGAATCGAAAAATAATAATAGCTGCAGGCCTATTACCTAACTCTGTTTCATTTGGGTTTCAATCGGTTTCAATCAGAAATGCAGGCATTTTAATTGAAACCCAAATTAAACAGAGTTAGGTAATAGGCCTGCTGGTGACTTAAATATTGACACTTAGCGTGTCAATCAAATAATGTATCGAGATTATTTCAGGAAATACTAAATAGTTACAATCTTCAATTACACATTACTGAACTGACTAGAAAAAAAACATGTATTGACCATATTATCAGTAATATACCTTCTGCCATAGGAAGTACACATCAACTAGGCCTACCATAATACTGGGCAAATATTGCAATTTCGTACCAGCTTAAGATTCCGACGAAAACATTGGTTCGACAAAAAACGAGATTTTAACGATTCCAACATAACAAAATTTATTGAATGTATTTCCTCTCTTAGTTTTTCGGACGTTTATTCTCAAATTGATACTATAATGGCATACAATATTTTTACGAATACCTTAAATTATTATTTGATCTGTGTTTCCCCGAAATAGCTGTTAAGGTAGAAAATAAGAGTCACAAGAATAAGTGGCCAAAAGTCTGAAGAAGTCTTCTAGAACAAAAAGAAGGCTTTATATTAGGTATCACCATAATACTTCCAATAAAGAAACAAACAAAAATATGTACATAACATATTAGAATTACTAAAAATAAATCCAAAGCTATCTGGAATATAATTCATTCAAAAACTAACTCTCTTCCAACTAGTCATGAAATAGAAAAAATAATTGATAATAACATGACTCAAACAAAGCCGATTGATATTGCGACGGCGTTTAACGATCACCTTATAAATATTACCAATGAAAATAAGTGTCATTTATCTTGTAGTGAAAAATTCAATAGCTGTCATGGCAGTATCTTTCTTATTCCAACATCTCCTCAAGAAATTTTCAGAATTATACGATTACTCAACAACACGAATTCAGTAGGATATGACGAATTACCAACAAAGATTCTGAAACAAATTGCTTCATATATAGCAGTGCCGCTTAGTCACATTATAAACCTTTCTTACAGTGAAGGGGTTTTTCCGGATAATCTTAAATACTCTGTTACTAAACCGTTATTTAAAAAGGGTATAATAGATCCTCTATAGATAATTAGTGGACCCGTTGCTAAGAGCAGCGGGTCCTACGTTTACTACTAATATTTGCATAACTACAATTGTGGTAGGACATATTATGGACTTTATTAACCTATAAGACCTTATTGTAAAAGTTAAAAGAAAATTTATTTATTAGAACATATGTGATGTTCTAATAAATAAATTTTCTTTTTCATTTTCATTTTCATCGTCCATAAGTGACCATCAGTTACCATAGCCTTTGTATGGATAAACTTCACTTTATGGCATTTCCAGCATCATACCAATGTATGATGCTGGAAATGATGCAGCAGCCTTTGCGTTGTTCGCTAACAATTATCGTAAATAATACATTTTTATGTCGCACGAAACAATCCAGTTTTAAATCCTTCAACGATTCAACGAGCTTCTTCAAGCTTCAACGCATGGGGCATTTCAAAGATTTTTATTTCGGTTGGATCGAAATATAATATCAGCTCGGATAATATCAAACCATGCCGCTGATTCTTATTTTTTTATTGTACGACGGGGGAGCCTTTGGCCTTCATTTCACCTGGTTACAAGTTAAGATAAGGCCAAAAGTGGAAACGCACTTTACCCGGAATCCTCAACGAACCGAGAAACTGGCTTTCTTAATTCTAAATGCCGGAACACAACAATTTTAGAATTGTTGATATGGCGACAGAATTAAGTTAATTCCTTGGTATTATTGCATAGATCGGCTTCCGCTAACTCTTTCAATTAATTGTTATTTGCCTTACTCGTAGTTCATTTAAGGCGAAATGTTTACTTCGAAAGCGGTTAAACCAAAATCGCATAGTGTGTTTGATAGATAATAAAATTATATAGATCATAAATACGTTTTTAAGAAAGATTTGAACAATGGCTTTGTTCTAAAAGTAACTTCAAGCTTCAAAACATTTGTTGTGACGATGACAATCGGCAATTGAATAAACAGCGAGTTTCAATCAAGTGAAATAACGTTTTAACCGCCTCGTTGGTCTAGTGGTTCAACCCACCGATTTCAGATCCTGAGGTCCCGGGTTCGATCCCCAGGTGGAGTACAATATATTGTGCTTGGTTTTGTTGGTGGTAGGATCTTGTTTAAGTCCGCCTGGCTAGCCACCACCATCTTACCTAATTCTGTCGCCATAATAACAATTCTTAAAAAAAATGTTGTGTTCCGGCATTCACAGGTAAGATAGCCAGTTCCTCAGCTTGTTGAGGATTCCGGGTGAAGTGCACCTCCACCTCCGGCCTTATCTTAACTTGTTACCAGGTGAGACGAAGGCGAAGCGCTTCCCCGTCGTACAGTAAAAAAAAAAAGTATACATTATAACATAAACAAAAAGAAATTGTGACTTGTTCGATGCTTTTTATCTAATTTCCATTATACACAAATATACACTAAATTCAAATTCATCATGTAATGATCAGGACCCGATTAGAAATTCTAAATTAAAGCCATCCCCCGAGTCTGCTCTCTTCAAACTTGTAGAGAGTAAGATTAGCGATGGTGATATTAAGGGTGCCTCCCGTATACTTTTTTCTAGTGACACGATAACTCCAAATTCCGTTGCAACCCTCATTTCTCTTGAAAGTAAACATCCGGCCCCGGGGCCAGATTTCCACCTCCCCGATGCACCTCAAGATAGTGATTGCGCTGTTGAGGCGACCAGTCAGGATGTACTCAGTGCCGTTATGTCCTTTCAGAGTGGCTCAGCCGCTGGCCTGGATGCTGTGTCTCCACAGCATCTAAAGGACCTGCTATCTGGTGGGTCTGGCCATGCGGGTGATGTCCTTCTTGAAGAACTGACGGCATTGATCAACCTCATGCTGTCGGGTCGAGTCAACAGCGAGATTACAGAAATCTTGTATGGTGCTAACCTTTGTGCTTTAAAAAAAAAGGATGGCGGGATAAGACCCATAGCCGTAGGCACCACCTATCGCCGCCTTGCAGCCAAAGTCTGCTGTCGCAAAAAAGCCGCGTATCTAGGCGACTATTTCCGACCCGTGCAGCTAGGCTTTGGTTCGCGAGGCGGTTGTGAGGCCGCGGTCCATTCTTTAAGAACATTTTTAGATCGAAATTACGGGGAGGTTATTCTAAAAGTAGATATCAAAAATGCTTTTAATTCGGTTGACAGAGGCACCTTGCAAAATCAAATTAATAATAAATCAAATCAAATCCAAAATTCCCGAAATTTATCCTTTTCTTTTTCAATGTTATGGTTCGCCATCTAAATTAATTTACAAGAACCAAACTATTTCGTCTGCAGTTGGCTGTCAGCAAGGTGACCCTCTAGGCCCGGCCATTTTTAGCCTTGCCATTCACCCAATTATTCAACGCCTGAAATCTAAATTGAATGTTTGGTATCTCGATGACGGAACCCTGGGTGGCGATGTGGACTCAGTATTTGGCGATCTAAAAATTATTATAGATGAATTTCGGCAGATTGGCTTAGAACTAAATTTTTCGAAATGTGAAATATACATTTCAGATACATGTTTGGATAGAAATTCAATTATTCAAAAGTTTGAGACTTTGGCTTCCAATATTACTGTTGTAGATAAGAGTTCACTCCACCTACTAGGTTCACCAATTCTTGATGAATCTTTTCCGGGTTTCGTCGACGACAAAATTCAAAATTTTATGAAGGTTTCGGACAGACTTTCAAAAATTAACTCACATATGGCTTTCACCATTATAAAATTTTGCCTTTTTGTCCCAAAATTTACTTATGCTTTACGATGTTGTCAAATTTGGAAACACAGTGAGCTGGTGGAAGGCTTAGACAACATAATAAAGAACACCCTTTCCACGGTTTTGAATATTGAGTTGGATGACAGAGCATGGTCGCAGGCCTCATTGCCTATTCGATTGGGCGGCTTAGGTATACGCAAAATTTCTAGTGTTGCTTTGCCAGCGTTCTTGTCTTCCGTCTATAGTACACATTATTTGGTTGAGAAAATTCTAACACCATCAATTTCGGCTGTTCCAGGCAATATACTCCAAATTTCTTATCTTGACGAGGCTCGAAATGCTTGGCATAGTGCTTGCCCTAATACCGATCCCCCAAAACACCTTTCGGCACAACGGCAGTGGGACGGGCCTCTGTGCGAGTTGACACGGAATTATCTATTACATACGTGCTCAACCTCCACAGATCGTGCTCGTCTCTTAGCTGTTTCAAAATGGGAATCAGGTCTTTGGCTGCAAGCACATCCATCCTACAATACCGGTACACTTATGGATCCTGTAACTTTCCGTATTGCCACTTGTCTTCGGTTGGGTGCAAGATGCTGCGCCTCTCACCAGTGCCGGTGCGGTGCGGCCGTAGATCAATTTGGTTTTCACGGACTTTCGTGCGCAAGGTCTGCGGGCAGGATTTCGCGCCACGCTAGTCTTAATGACATTATCCGTCGAGCGTTTACCAGTGTCAATGTGCCAGCCGTTCTTGAACCGAATGGTCTGTTACGTGATGATGGTAAGCGGCCCGACGGTATGACTCTTGTCCCTTGGGAAATGGGTAGGCCTTTGGTGTGGGACGCTACCTGCGTCGACACCCTAGCGCCATCTCATCTGCCTGGGACATCAGTTAGGGCTGGTGCGGCGGCTGATTCGGCCGAGGATCACAAAAGGCGCAAATATAGTGGTCTCGACAGAGCTTACCTATTTGAGCCTTTTGGGGTGGAGACCTTGGGTCCGTGGGGAGCCGGTGCCCTCCGGGTTTTCAAAAATATTGCGGGGCTTTTGATTGAGGCGACACGTGACCCAAGGGCTGGCTCTTATTTAGGCCAGCGAATTAGCATAGCTATTCAGCGTGGCAATGCAGCCAGTGTCTTGGGCACGCTTCCGTCTGGTACTGGTCTGGAACAGTTGAGTTACCTATAGGCCGTTTGTAACGGTCCTTAGGTAATCTGACTGATTCCTTTGTACTTAGTTAGTTTAATTTATTGAATAAATGTATACTTGTAATAAACAATTCATCTTATTTATTTCGATAAATAGGTAGGAACATTATGTAGATCTTAAACTAATTATAATATTGACGAGTTGAAATTTGAGTTAAACTTAGCGGAATAGGCGACCATTTTCAGCGTTACAAGCATGCAATCATTCAAAATTTTAATCTAAATCAATGTAAATTCATCACTTATAATACAAATTTTGCAGCATATATTACAATTATAATATTATAATATGTCAAAGTAGTAAGTCATGTCATATTAATTATAAATTATCATTCAAATAGTCACTAACACTATAAATATACTTTTTCCATTAGCAGTTTTTTTTCTCAAAATTTAAACATGTTGACAAAAGCTATCTCCAGTCTTAGGGAAGTAACTATACATCTTTGGTGCCATTACGAATACGCTGTTGCCAAATAAGCTTGTTTTGTGGGTAGGACAAGTAAGTCTAATATTCGATGTATCCATCTTTCATTGTTATCATCATTTGCCTTTAAAACTAAATTTGAAAACAATTAAATGTCATAATTTAAGGATATTACAATTATAGTTTTGGTCTGGGATTTCACACCATAAAAGCATAATTTCCATTCAAAGGGGCTTAACATTAAAACGGCAATTTAATATACTTATAAACCCCTATTATTATGCTAACTAAAATAAAATATGTTTAATAGAAACAATATATAAGAGCTATGGGTAAGCTAAACTCAAATAAAATATTATACCAATTCGGAATACAAGAAACGTGCTAGGAATTTGCTATGAAATTTTCGTAGACGGCCTACGACGTAGACGGTTTACGCTGTCATCGCAAGATGTCGCAGTTTATTGTGGGTCTGTTATTTATTTGTTTGTAGTTTTTATTAGCACTTGAAATTATTTTTCCTATATAACTTAGCCAATCTCGACGGCTTGCATGACCGATGTCAAAAAATAAAATTGTCCAAGACCTTAACAATACCCAATGAACGTAGCTTTCGATAAAGCAGCTTAAGCTTTATTGCTGTCATGTCCAAATTGTAACTTAAAATATCCTGATAATATACAGCGTGAGTTTTTTTTCAGGGCCACTGAGGCCAAGTCTGAAACCGTGAGATTTATCAAAAAGTCAAGTTAGGAGTTACGTGCTCGATTAAAAAAAAAATAAGTTCTGCATTTAAAAAATCTATTTTAATCGTTTTTCTGGAAAAGTGAGATTTTGAAAAAAAAAAAAAACATTTTTGAGTTCTTTGTAAAATTATGTATGATGACTATGTGCCCAAAGTTGTTGAAACACTTTCAAAATTTATAAATTTATCTTTATGCATTTAGTAAAGGTTGTACGTTCAGACTATGCGTAAACTAAGCTATTAAATCCTCTTTTGCTGTATTTTCTGTTTGTGATGAGCTTAAATTTAATTGTCATCGGATCTAAAATAATGTTCGCTATTCGTGGTAACGTAGCTGATGACAAGGCACGGACACCCTAATGGCTGAACATTTTGAATAATGTCGTACCCACCACCGTATAGTTGCAGATAGAAAAAAATATTTTTAAAAAACTTAAAATTTTTCAGTATCGCTTATTCCATCTCACCAATGCAGAAACGTGTTCCATGACATCAAACCAACTTCTTATTCAAATTTTGAAATTGATGAGTAATTCTGTTTTCAAACGCTACAGTTCTATCTTCGCATTCAGCGATATTCGGCTTTTTGAAGACGTCCCGACTTTCAAAATATCTAAACGAACAGCAAAAGAGGATTTTATAGCTTCGCTTGTGCATTTCAGACTATACATGCAACTATTACTAAATTCATAAAGTTGAATTTATACATTTTCAATTTTGAAAGTGTTCCAACAACTTTGGGCACATAGTCATCATACATTTTTTTTTATTATCAAACGAAGAACTCAAAAATGCAAAAATGTTTTTTTTTAAATCCCACTTTTCCAGAAAAAACTATAAAAAACTAGATTTTTTTAATGCAGAACTTATTTTTTTTAAATCGAGCACGTAACTCCTAACATGACTTTTCGATAACTCTCACGGTTTCAGACCAAGGGCCTCAGTGGCCCTTGGGAAAAAAACTCACCCTGTATATGCCATAGTCATTTATAGCTGTGTTATAATAAATGAATCTCATCAAATCAAATCTATAAACAATATCGTGAGCTCAATACCGAAATAGACTCACCAAAATAAATAAACCTCCGATAAATTCATTTAGAACAGCCACGCCTCTGGCCGGTGCGTTATACATAATTACGATACTAATTTTTAACAAGGCCAAAGCGCCTACAATGGATAGTTTTAAAAATACTTCATAAAATAAACCGTAGACAAAATGATGTTCGTTAATAATGGCCATGTTATAGATAGACTTGATTTTTTTATGAATTTTGCAATGTGGGGAGGGCGGGTGTTGGGAAGGCGGCGGGTATCGAGCGTGGGCGCGCCGTCCTAGCGGGACGAAGCCCTACAGAGTACAGTTGAAAGAGTGGAGCGGTTTGGCGCGCACGCCCGCCGCCGTTTTTCCGTCATCCGCCGTCTGCCCGTCGCCAGTCGCCGGCGCCGCACTCTGCACGTGCATCGTCTTGAAACTACCGCGCGAATAATACGCAAACTTTCACACGTTGCGTGATATATATTCCATAAATTCGGCAATTCCATAGTGACGCTACAGATAATTTTAAGTGACATCAAAACAGTGTTTAAGTACTGAATTCATTGAGTCTGCCACTGTCTACAACGTCATGTTTTTTGGTATGTTATATTTATCATAATTACAATTATAATAATTTGTAAGACACACGAGAGGGAAAATTCCGTGTCATCTATAAAAACTTTAATATCTTTTAAACCGTGAATGCTAGCTTAAATTGAAGTATTAGCTTGAATTCTGCAATGTTTAAGAATTGATAAAAAATATATTTAGGTACGTACATACCATCAAGTTGAATCGGAGTCCAAAATAAAGTTCATGGTAAATGTGTATTAATATAACAAAAAAATATTTTTAAAGGACGTAGCATTTAAAAATAATAATAATGTAAGTTATAGTCTAGGCAGGTATATACTTCTTTGTAAAGACATAATTAAATGAAATGTTCAAGTTTAGCTTGAGGGCAAAAAGGTTATGATGTCGTTCACGTACCTTTTCACAGCTAGGTATTATAATTAATGCAAAGATTAATGAATAACTTATTCAGGGACCGATTAATAACCATGCCCATCATTGTATTTAATCTACTATTGATACAACTTACGCCTTTTTATGTATAAGTAGATTTACATAAATTTGAAATATCTAAGAATACATTTTTAGGCTTATATGAATTAGATTTTTTTTTAATCCCATCTAAAGAGGAAGGCGTGTTATATGTATGAGTTCTTAATATGTCTATAGCCTGGTAACTTCGAAACTAGCTGCGATTTCAAAAAAAGCGATTAATCGATAGTAAGTACTAATTTTAACCATGTCTGTTGGAAATCGGAGCAACTGTTTCCATGATAATATGATGGTATTCGTGAGCTCTGAACCCTTGTTTTAATCTTGAGCTTAATTGCAGTCTGAAATATTTGGTCTTGGTACTCCTAAAAAACTAAACTAAAAAGTACCTGTGTGGCCAAGTATGGGCCCGCCTTCCGATCCCAAGATTGTGGGTTCAAATCCAAATGTGCGTTAATGGACCTCTAGTTTTTTTTTAATGTATGTGCGCATTTTAGGAAACTGCCATTTCACTAGGACTGAAAATCCGAATGGCATGCCTCTCTGGCATTCCGATAAGCGGCGATGGGCATGCAACCTGTCACGTATTGATTGAATAGTAGCTACTTGCAAACCGTGGGCATATGCCGAAGGTAAGCTCAGGACGTGCCTCTGACCCCTAATAGGTGATCCTTATAAGATCTACGCTCTGAGTATTGGACGTGAATCCTCGAAGGGAAAACAGTCGTGAGCCTGTAAATTTTTCTTTGTTTAGTTTACCAAATATTTAAAATTGCAATTAGACTCGAGATCCTTCGAAAAACCAGGGATTCAGAGTTAATGGATAAAACCTTGTTTTAACGGAACTTATTCCTCTTTTTAGCAACGTAAATAATTTCAGATTATTTTCTAGTAATCTCAAATTATCATTTTGAGGATTCCAAATCCTCAAAATCATAATTTGAGATTACCTGACCTTGACCTGAGGAATAAATAATAAATAGCAGTTTGAAACATATTTTGGCTGAAATGAACAAACTCCAGGGTCTAATGAACTTAGGATGAACCGAATTCTAACGTGTAGAGTTTTAGCAGTTTTATTCACTTATTTCTATTATCACTAACAAGTGGATACTAGATTTTTTTATTCTAAAATGGTTTGTAAAAACAATGATGATGAAAATCTTATATCAACTTACAATTTTATAAATCTTACATGATTGTTAGCTCAACTCAATGCCAAAATCTTTATTCAGAGACCTCAATGGATACAAAGGAAACAAATTCAATAAAATGTTAGTAAGATTGTTGTAAAGTTTTCTTCGCTTTGGGGCCTATCCCGGAACTAAAAGAACTTCCAAGTTTTTGAAACGGACAGACAATGGACTCGGATTGTTCTTCAAACCTTTTTATAGAATCTGCACAGTATATACGTATGTACCTACGTACTGTAATCCAATTATTCCGTTTGTCGTATACGTAGCCATGAATTTGGACATCCAGCCACTAAATTAATTGCCGATTTTTTTTCATGATTTTACCGAAGTATTTTTTCAGCAACACACACTATTGAACTAAAAGCTCCAGAAAGACAGATGCACGCAACGTGTTCCACTCTTTGCTACTAATTTTTACTATAGTAATTGTATATGTAAAGGGGAATTTGTTGATTCAGTTTTTTTTTATTGTACGACCGGGAAGCGCTTGGCTTCATCTCATCTGGTTTCAATTACTTAATAAATAATAAATAAATCATTATTCGTTTGCTAATCCAATAGTCATAAGAAAATGAAATTCCGGTATTGAATCACGTCACCTGTACTTTTTACAGACTGAAATGCTTACTAACTGATACTGGACCTGGCAAGCACCACAGAAATTCCGATGGATGCCCAGATTAATTTTTGCCCTACTATCGAATTTAACAATGTCAAAGTTTAAGTCAGACTTTAAACGTAGCTTGGTTTGATCTCTGGTGAAAGGAATAAAAACATGTCGAGGGGTCTCTCATGCCTTTAATTCAATTATTATTCACAAACTCGTGGTTCGTTATAAGCTAATATTTGGTAGATTATCTATCAGGTACAAGGTCCTTTCCTAATTAATGTTGGGAGCGGTTTTATGAAGGTTTAAGGGCAAATATCGCAATGATTTATACAGTGACGCTTGCCCGGCACCCTTTTCCCTATAAATTACAGGTTTGGGTGTAGGTTTTATTTCATAAACACATTCCCCGTTTTTGGTATTGTTATGTAAATTTTCAATAGGAATTTATTTTCCTGATTTAAATCTTCAAGCATTGTAACCTTTTTTATGAAAGCAAAAAGAAAGACGGCCAATGCTCGACTACAAATACACTATGATAACCACGACAAGCCTTAATCAAAAACGAACTAAAATCATGAATTGATTCGATTTGTTTCTTTTTGTGAATGAGTTGTGAAAATTTTAAGTGAAAATTGAAAGTGTTGATTATGAAATGTACCTTATTTACCTCTGACTAAAAATAGGGTTTCATAAGTTTGAGGCATGAGTTTAAGAAGGCATGGTTTATTGCTCTTTTCTATGTCATTTAATTAGCATTACTTTTTTAGAAACAGTAACCGCCCCAGATACCGATTAGGCCTATTCGATTACACCTGTAAGATGTTATTTTTAATCGAATGTGTCATTTCGAAACTACCGTGTCTGTGGACTCAGTGTTTTTTTCGTAGCTTTTGTATTCTGATGGTTACTAAAAGTTCCAAAACATTTGTAACTATGTTTGAATGTGAGAGCGGTATTACTGGACCAATTGAATATGATTGTCTGTCTATTATTCTGTAACCTAGTAAACACTAAAGCTCAGATTTAAATGCAGTTTGGAAGAAAGTTGTAATTATCTTTCTTAGACTTGTTTGGTGAAAGTTGAGGCAGTCGTTTCTATGCTATAATGATCTTAATTAATTTTGAGCTGCTGTTTCAAAGGGAACTTGGCCAAAAATTGTATAATATTTTTTTAATTGAAATCTTAAAGCGAATGTAATCATAATCACATACATATTGAAAAACAGTACAGTGTTTTATCCAGGGTCTGAGAAACAACATTTTTAGCCTTCATCTCACCTGGTTACAAGTTGAGATACTTCGGAAGGTGGAAGCTCATTTAACCCGGAATGCTCAACAAATTGAGGAACTGGGTATCTCACCTCTAAATGCCGGAACATATTTTTTTAAAGAATTGTTATTATGGCGACAGAATTTAGTTAGCTGGTTAGAGCCAGGTGGACTCAAACAAAGTCCTACCACCAACCAAACTAAGCACAATATTGCTAACCCTGGGGATCGAACCCGGGACCTCTGGATCTGAAATCGGTGGGTTGAACCACTAGACCACAGAGGCGGTAGGTATATTCAACTTAGTGACATTACCATGGACGAGTAGCGTAAATAAGTGATTTCATATTGGGAAGTGAAAAAAAACAAAATAAATAAAACTTTGTCCAAAAGCACCGTGTAGGTATTCGTCCCGAGGGTATTTTATTTTCAGTATAATTAAAAACTTTTAGCTGTTATTTCTAAGGTATACTTTTGATATAATGTATGTATATTTCATTTGTCCACAAAATTTTACTTTAATTCAAGTAGATATACTTTTCTACCTTTTTCGAGTAATAACCTCTCTCTCTCTCTCAAAGGTTTGCTGGTAGAAAACTCTTTAAGGGTTAAGCTCGCCTCTGTACATATGTTTTCCTATGACATGTTCAAATCTTATTTATGTGTACAATAAAGAATTACATGAATTACAAAAATTTCTAAAAATCTATGGCCTAAAGGGGTTAAAACAGGGGATGAAAGTTTGTGTGAAAGCCTGTCCGTTTTGAAGTTCGGATTCTTCAAATTTATGTTCAGGCTCACATCAAATAAAATATTTGTTCGTTTCTCAGCGTCTAAAGTAATTCTACCCCTAAAGGGGTGAAAAGGGGGGTTGTAGTTGTGTATGGAAAGTCCTTCATTTTCAAACTAAAAATCACTTAATTCATTATTTAGGCTGATAGTCGCAATTTACGTAATGTATATCAGTGTTGTTGGCAACTCCCCCGATAGGGTGAAAAGGGGGAATATTAACTTCCCATTTCCCCTCGGGATCGAGCCCGGGACCTCTAGATCTGACACCAGTGTGATCACGCGGACGTAGTCGATGGTCAAAGGACGGAGTTTTAAATTTAGACTGTTAACGAGCAGTTTCCGCGTCCCGCTATCTGAGCTTATACTCACTAAAAGAATATAGTTAATTATTATTTATTTCACTTTTTTTATTTTATCTCTTGACCTGGAGGCTTGCTCTACGATGGAGTGAGCCTTCTCAAAAGACTTCGTCAACTATCGTATACGTGAGTTAACCGTGTTTAAAAATGAAACACAACACAAAAATGTTAAGCTCCATCTAGTGGATATAAGCAGCTTAAAATGTAATGTTACTCCCATCTTGGGAATCCCTCCTTGAGAGTGCAAAGGTACCTACATTACTGATAAGGGTAGGTTTGTTTTACCCGCGATACGGGTGATTGAGTACTAACCGCAGCCGAGGTGCTTCACAGGTCATTTTAAGGGATTTTATCTTTGATAACAAGTTGGGGTGTTTACAATCTTAGATATGCGTTGTTTACAAATATTTGAAGCAATGAAAAACCAAGATTATGAATTTTGCGTAGTTAAATGTACACGTACACGTACACGTACACGTACACGTACACGTACACGTACACGTACACGTACACGTATGTAAAACCTGTAATTATATATTAAAATAGCAAGGAAAGGAAGGAAATAGGTGTTCAAAGGGTGGATCAAACCCATTTGCAACCCAGGACTGCTTTTACTGATAGTATCCATTCCCCACTCTCCCAAGAAATAAGTATTCTTATCCTACCAATTAACACAACCTTGTATTTCCAAGGAGGGTTGATGTTAGGCAGGTAGCCACCGGCCTTAAAACTATAAGCTAAAACCTTTAACACAATGAGTCTAGTGGGAGAGAAGAGCATGTGCCAACCCGGCCTAGAGCGGGATACGGGCAGAGAGATAATGAAACCAAGGATTTAAAATGAAACCCACTCATATACTGTTATTACCATGGTAAGGCTTTCTAAAGTACAGTGCTGTGCAGTGCTTGCTTTTGAAGTACAGGTAGTAAGTAGTTGAAGTTTTTTTTAATATTCAATATACTGAAAGTATAATTACTTGATAATATCAAAAACATCACGAGACCGGTGACTTATTATGCATTGCTCTAGATGTTTAAGGCTTTGTGGCTAATGTATGATTCAAGGAACAAAAAATAAAAAATGTGCTGTTATAAACATTGTTATACCATATATACACACAGAGGTTGTGGGTTCGATTCCCACCCAGGAAAAACATTTGTGTGATGAATATAGATGTTTGTTCTGTGTTTGGGGTGATGTATTGTATGTAAGTATTCTATCCGTAATCTAGTTCCCATATTATAAGCTATGCTTAGTTTGGGGCTAGATGGCGCTATGTGAAATGAATGTCCTGTATATTTATTTATTTTTTAATAATCATCATTGTATATTTATAAAAAGTGCTGAAACTTGATCATATTGGCAGTGTCAGTGGCAGTTCTGTGAGTTCATTTGGCATCGTAAAAGTTCACACCACATTAAGCCTTGCTGAAGTTTTGGCCACAAGCCACGTTGGTATGCCCAAACTATTTTTCTGGAACAATTTTTGAATGAACCTTTCTTTGATTCCTAACGGCTTTGACCCAGTTTAGATGGCAAAGAATGTAGGAGTTGAAATATGAAATATACATTGTATTTTACTAGATACTTGCATAGTTTATGAAATTCTAATGAAATAATGTTATCCTAACCTAATTCATAAAATTTATATAAATTTAAATTAAATCCACTCTATGCACCAACCAATTTAATTTAATAATTAGTAGATATGATATGATATAGGTGATTGATGATGAGAATTTGAAAAGTAGTATTTAAATAACTTCCAATTTCAAAATTAATTATGTGGGTGAGCCTTCTAATCTAGTCCCAAACTAAGAAACAAAGCTTGTAATATGGGAACAATTATGAAAAAGCATTAGGGAAGCATTATGGAAATAATACAAATTTACTTTTTTTTGTAAAAACATACTGAACATAAAATACAACACCCAAACCCAGAACAAGCATCAATATTCATCACACAAAGTTTTGTTCTGGGTGGGAATCGAACCGACAACCTACAGAGCAGAAGGCAGAGCTATAAAAGAATGAGCTGTGAGGCCTGCTTAGTGAGATAAAAGCCAATGATGTCCATTTGCTATATTCGGTTTAAATTTCATTAAGATCCATTTAGACATTTCGCAAAAATGTATAATAAGCTATGCTAACCAACACAGGGTTAGTTCATGGTTATCTGATCAACATTTACGTTATATCAAAGCCCGGATATAGGCTATAAAGAATATAGCTGGACTGAGACCAGCGAAAGGCAACCGGCAGCAAGTATTTGTTAAGTAGCTTATCTCGTTATGGAACAAGAGGATTGGATTGTCCCACTAACAATGCATTGTTATGGCCGGCGACAATAAGCAATCCCGGCAGGCAATGTGCGCTGTTCGGATACACAGTTCAAAATACAGTTGCACAATGAACAATTTGCTCACATTTTATGTATCGTTACAAAGTTACCCTGGAGTCCAACAGAGAAGAATAGCACCTACCCCTTCCATTCACTGGTGCGGTACAACGCAAAGTTTTGAATGGGCAGACCGTTTAGGGCATCTGTTAATGGGCAACGGCAATTTCTGTTATGTTTATTATAATATATGTTGATATATTCATTACCAAACCCATTAAATATCTGTCCAGTCTTAGACACAGCGACCTCAAATCGTAGATGTAAAAAAATATTGTCATGAATTTATAGGACTTGAAGTCTTATCGCCATATCTTAAGTCGTTTCTCAGATAATATCTTCGACTCAAATCCTCCTCCAACACGCGTTTGGTATGTTTGGTCGTTATTATTTCCTCGAATCATTCGTTCCTCGAAAAAAATCCTCATTCCGGGAGATGAGATCATCCATCAAATCATGGTCACTTCCTCGAATCCGCGTAGTGTTTAGATAGTTGTAAGATGGCTTCCATTGACAATGATTTTGAAGATTTCAAGCTATACTCGATGATGGCGAGTATCCATTGCGAAGAGAATACTAGATCCAGATGACCCTGAGGAAGTATACTGATGATGTGGAATTTCCTAAAGGCTTTAGAAAAATACGGTCGTGTACTAATTACTGCCGCCTGTACCTCTGCCGACTCCAGGAGATAATACCAAAATGGTGGAATAAAGCTACCAATTCGATGATGGTATGAAGGCATTTTCGAGGCCCGGACAAAGATCGAGTCGAGTTTTTTTCGAGGAATTGTATTAAGATATGGTGTTTAGTCTTGCTCAAGGTAGGCCAACTAACTTAATAAGTATCCCGTTATCCAACTCTAAGAGTAGCTGTTTCCAAGAGAGGTTATTCTTCTCATGTATACAGGTACTAGTTGTCGTTCAGCAGACCTAAAAGTGCGGAGTGGCTATCGAAGCATGACAACATGGATGTCGCTGGCAACGTGCCACCACCACCGCCCATAGCGCCAACATCGCCACTTCACCTCGCCACCGACTGTGTATTTATCCATTTATGCCTTTCCTAGTAAAAAACAGGCGACCAGTGACGACGACCGACCGCATAGTGTTTCTTACTATCCCCAGTATAGGTAAAACGGTCTCACATAAACGTGAAAAGGTTGGGTACGAAGACGATAGTTTATTGACTAGAGGTACTTAAATATGATGTGGATCTTATGTGTTTCCTGGTTGAACCCGCGTATAGTTTATTTTGTGCACACGGTCTCAGGGTCAGGATATGCATTGGGGGATTCAGACTGTATCTCTGGTTCTACTTAATGGGTTTTGATTAATCATAAAATTCATTCTAAGTTAAAAGGACTCTGACTGGTACTGGTCTAGATTATACTGTTACATTATGTTAAAATGACACTAAAATTCAGAACGGGACTAAAACCCGCATCTCTTCCTAAAGCCGTTTCCGGCTCTAACCAATTGAGTAACGAGGGTCCTGACGCAGATTCCGATTTTTTGTGTCATATCCATGCTCAGCTTGGCCGCTGATAAATGTTGTGACCAAGTGCAATCACTTGAAATACAAAAATATGGTCTAGAATAGTTGAGTTACCACTAAACTGTTTGTAACGGTCCTTAGTAACTCGACTGTTTCCCTTTAAGGGAGTGCAGGTAGTCATGAAATTCAATTTCGTAGATAGTTTTGAGCGGTAAACAACAACAAAAGTAATGTTGCATTTGTGTAATAAATAAAAATGCCTTTCAAGTTTTGAAACATCTATTCTAGATCTCGACGGGCAGTTTAAAGTTTTTCAGTAATCAATCAAGAAACACTATTCGTTACTTTGTGTACAGTACAGAAAGAAACTGCAATATATAACTTTGTAAGTTTGCTGATCGCATGTTCTGAGATATTGCCAAATCCAATAGTTTAGCAGCCACAGCGACACGGCTTTAGCAAGAGCAGCATTCGCTATTTGCATCATTGTTTTTTTTAAAAGGAGTTTGTCATACTGCGCTAGCATTCGCAATTATATACAAAACTTATACACATACGTTGTGAATGGGGCTTGATATGACAAATGTAGGCCATGATTGTGTCCTTGCAACCTTTTTTTGCATTTTAATGTTGTTCTGTATTTACTAATAAGAATTCCATACACAACACATACATTCACAACCCATGACGGGACTCGAACCCGCATCTTTTCCTAAAGCCGGAAACGCTCTAACCAATTAAGCAACAAGGTGTGTCAAGAACACAGATCCCGAATGTTTGTATCATATTCATACTCAGTCCTGCCGCGGGTTGTGAATTTTTTTGTGTCATTATGAGTAAAGGTTGTGATCACTTAATATACAAAAATATCAGACTTTCAGAAAATGTGCCATTTTTATATCTCGTTAGGAATTCGTTTGAATCGCGAAGTGTGCGCAAGCATAGCACGTGAATTCAAATCGTACCTACAAGTACAAACGTTAGAGGTTGATAGTGATTCCTTGGCGTCTTCTATTCTATTCTATTCTAGCTCTAGCCGAATAATGCTACCTGGAACATTTACTAAACCCACTGCTTCCACGAAATTGCTTTCATCGAATAGGAAATTGCATGTTGCGGGAACATGGCGCGATGTTTCATTCGTTCAACAAAAAAATGTTTACCACATTGCAGTATTCATGCCAGACTGGTATTGCGCCAAAAAAAAAACAGGATTTTAGTAGATACTTAATTATGATAGGCGTATCTTGTCTGACATTGAGAAAGTCTGTTCCGCAGTTTAACTTTTGACTCGTTTTTACTTCATTATGGATGATATTTGCATGGCAAAAACTCAAGAGAGTTTCGAAATGAGAACTTTTGCAATTATGAGGTGCGTAGCGCGGCTCTACGAGTGGCGTAGCTTGTGCTACGCGGCGCTACAAAAGCCTACGAAGCTACACACAGCTATTTTATAATATGTACAGAATTATGGCCTAAAAAGGAAATGCATTTCAATAGTAAATGCTTTTTTATTGTTTTAAATAGAGTTACTTAACGAACGTTTTTTTTCTTGTTTAATTTTTAGGATTTTTTATAAACAAAATTTACAATTGAACCAACTACATACAAAGGAATCAGTCAGATTACCTATGGACCGTTACATACGGCCTATAGGTAACTAAACTGTTACAGACTAGTACCAGACGGAAGCGTGTCGAAGACACTGGCTGCATTGCCATGTTGAATAGCAATACCCAAGGGCTGGTTCTTATTTAGGCCAGCTAATTCGCTGGCCTAAATAAGAACCAGCCCTTGGGTCACGTGTCACCGCAATCAAAAGCCCCGCAAGATTTTTGAAAACCCGGAGGGCACTGACTCGCCACGGACCCAAGGTCTCAACCCCAAAAGGCTCAAATAGGTAAGTACACTATATTTGCGCTTTTTGTGATCCTCGGCCAAATCAGCCGCCGGACCAGCCCTAACTATAGCCCTAAGGTGTCGACGCAGGTAGCGTCCCATACCAAAAGCCTACCTATTTCCCAAGAGACAAGAGTCAAACCGTCGGGCCGCTTACCATCATCGCGTAACAGACCATTCGGTTCAAGAACGGCTGGCACATTGACTCTTAACGTAAGTTACACGGAAGTTATTAATAGTAGTCTCGACATAGGTTACTAGTTTACTAGAGGCAATGCAGCCAGTGTCTTGAGCACGCTTCCGTGTGTAACGCGACAGCTTCTTTGTATATAATTTGTTTATCTGTACATATTATGTACATTTTTTGAAGAGCTAATACTTATAAATATAATCCCTCTTATCTGATCTGTTTTCGTTATTCCAGTTATAACTAAACGTTATAAACCTGTGTAAATCATAGCTGTTCCATAATACAGTTATTTTTTACATTTGTCGACAGTTGGACGCTCGGAATCGAACAAATCCACCAACGAACCGGAGATTTATTGGACAAACTGTGCCCTGACCGCAGGCAACGGCCTTTGATTAGTTACGTTTATGATGATTAACTCAGGCGCTGCAACCATCAAATGAACAAAAGACAATTGAACTGTCGGTTGGTCGACGATAACCGTCCACGCTGTCAAGGAAGTGGGTTAGGGGAGCGCCCACCGCAAAAACTAGTCGAGTTTATGTCACTCAAACACTACCAAGGCAAAGCACTACAAAAGCGAGCGAAACGTGATTTTGAAAGAGTTGAAGAAACTTTGCTCCGTTTGCCAAGACATGTTTCAGTCGTTAGCGGGCTGAAACGTTTTTACTTTGTAATGTTTTTCAGAGGCTTTAACACAAATTGAATTTATAAACTGAACAATATCCTTGCAAACTGTTCAAAGAAACTTCAAAGCATCCAAAATTGTGAAAGCGATCCGCGATTTGGCTTATTGAAATTGTGAAAAGTTGGGTGGACGAAAATTCTTTCGAACTTTTTATATGGAATTTTGAGTCAGCGAACAAACAAAGGCGATATTTGAGGGGATCACAAAAAGAACAGTCCTAGTTTGTAGCTACAAACTACAAACAGTCCTTTTGGTGCCGTCGGAACCGATACGTGTATAGATTTTATGGATATACTTGACCTGATTCCATCATGACGTTGAAACGGAATTAGTATATGTATTAGCATATCTGTTCCTGATTTGCATAGATATAGGTGGGCGATAATTTTGTCACAGCAAGGTAGGTAATTACATGCAGCTCTGTTACATTAAATATGTATGTCAATTATTGTGTCATTAATTTTTATTTGCTTTGTTGTTATATATTCAATAATCGCAAAAAATGAGTATAAAATTAGCATAGCTATTCAGAGTGGCAATGCAGCCAGTGTCTTGGGCACGCTTCCGTCTGGAACAGTTGATTTACCCATAGGCCGATTGTAATGGTCCTTAGGACCATTACAATCCGACAGATTCCTTTGAACATAGTTGGTTTAATTGTACATATTATTTCCTATAGTACAGTCAGTATATAAGTACGCTGTATTATAAATTTATGTTACGTTACATTCGATTTTTATGAATTCATTCAAATATTTTACAATTAATGTCATTAAAAATTAACTGTGATTAAATAAAGTAAAGTAACAGACTCACGACTTTTTACCTTACAAGGTTTCACCTCTGATCACTACTCAAAGCGTACATGAACAAGTAGGTATACTTATTGAAACAAAACATTGCATAAAATATTTTTCTATAAAGAACACCTGCAGTTTTATAAAATACATGAAAAGTGGTTGATACAAAGTTCAATGTTACGGTTAAAAATAGACAAGAAATAAGTAGTAGCGAAGGAACGTCCTATACTTAACGTAACTGAAGAATTAAGTGATTGTCAATCGATACTTTGCTGAAGGTTAAGTAGGTTGGGATTTTCACAAACTTTGATGGGTTAATTTCGTAGTTCTATAAAATAATATTCGTGAAGTATAATTCATTTGTAACGCTCCTTTGAAAATTTTAAAGGGGAAGCTCCAGGTCCTCATCTCACCTGTTGTGGTAAGAAGGTGGAGACGCGCTATTCTACAACAGAATGAGAAACTGGCTTTCTTCCTATTTTCGGTACTTACTTATTTTCAGTTGAACATAATTTTCCAAACATATTCATGATATTTGTAAAAGTTCAAGGTTGCCAGTGGAAACCGCACCTTTATCTAATAGGATTGGCTGTTAAATTACTACCCATTAACGGTTCGTAAATAATTTAGTGAAGTTGGAGCAGTATTCGGTGCAGCTTATATTAGTGAAGCCAACAGGCTCATATAGGTAAAATAGTTTTAGTCATTATGTTTTTCTAAAGGCCATGAGGAACTATAGTTTGGCCATGAGGAACAAGCCCATCAAACCGTCAGTTTTATTAAATCTTTCAAAACTTGCGTTAGTCGTACTATACATTAATTTAACACGGGTTTTACTCACGTATACTCATTAAGTTGATGTAGGTACCAACGGTTTAGATTCAACAGGTGAATAATCATCAGGGTGAGTGTGACTCGCCGGGAAGGTTGCGATCTTAGCGCGCGCAACCCTCTCGTTCGGTTCCGCGTCTCACACTAGTGTGTTTTAAATGTATTGATAAATCTTATTACTGATCGACGGATACCGATCGGTTGTGTGTTTTTACCTTATCATTATCATTATCAGCGATCGTCACTGCGGTATAAGTCAAATGGCTCGTACATTTGGACATTTTTTGGAATACCTACCTGTTTTAGGTGATTTGTTAGTCGGTCCAATAAGCAGTTCATCCATCTTGCAATTTGCGGTTCGTCATTACGAGGTTCGTCATTATGCAGTCCGTCTGTTTCGAGATTCGTCATTACGCACTCCATTTGGTGGCTACATTACAACTGACACACCAATATTACCTTATTTAATATCTGTATTGCTAAAACGTAACTATTATACCTATAGGTACATTTTAGCAATACAGATTGTAATACAAGTAACAGGCTTTTATGAAACGCCCTCCTGAAGGACTATGATAAAATTTGTTGGGTTTATGCCTATAGTTTGTACAGTTGAACGAAATATTTGCTGTTAGAAATGCCTGTTGGCCTAAGTGCGTGTTGTACTAAACACGTGTTGGACATAATGCGAATTCAAATTTCATATGGACGAGCAGCTTTTTTGACCGACAGCTAACAAATCTTTTACGTATACATAACTACGACCCCGAGCAGTTAAACTTGCGCCAAATTTCTAAGTTCATCACTACCAGCAGCCTGATTGCCTGGATCTTGATCCAGAGCAAACCCTACGTATATAATCATGAGCCAACTCTACGCTCTATGCAACTCCACGTAACCGCCGGTCACAACACATGCAAGTGTGGTGTTTATGACCTATGTTATACCCAGTTCAAGACATATCTCGGCCACTTAAACCGGCTTCACGACCAACTAAATCTTAGGTTAGCTATACACTGCAAACATTTTGAAGAAACAACTGGAGGTTTTCCCAGATTCATTATTATACGCAAAAGACTCGGGCTAGTTAGTGTTTCACGATTCCGAAAAGGTGGTAGATTTGACGTTTCAAAAACTTCAAAGACTTCAAAGGCAAAGTCAAAGTCAAATATATTTATTCAGTAAGATTTTTTAGGATCACTTTGAAACGTCAAATCTACCGCCTGTTCGGAGTCGCGACCAGCACACAAGGAGAAAGGCAAGAACCTCGGGCTTGTTTTTTTTTTCATGATCCATTACAATAGCTTAAAATTATCTAATACTAATTACAATTTATTCACTGGAGGAAATTCATTTTTTTTTAATGCCAGCCTGGCTTATCTTCTAGGTAATCTGAAATTTTATAATAAGCTTTCCTGGATAGCTTTTGTTTTACAAAATTTTTGAATTTATTATTTGACAAGCTTAGCACATCACTTGGCAATTTATTATAAAAGCGTACAGTTTGCCCTATGAACGATTTATTAACCTTATGGAGCCTAGTTGTGGGAACAGCGAGTTTATTCTTATTCCTAGTATTATAATTATGTTTATCACAGTTTTTGTCAAATAAGCTTATGTTTTTACGCGCATACATAATATTTTCATAAATATATTGGCAGGGCATAGTCAATATATTTATTTCTTTGAGCTTGTCTCTTAATGAATCTCTGGGACCCATTTTGTAAACAGCGCGAACAGCCCTCTTCTGCAAAACGAATATGGTGTCTATATCTGCAGCACTTCCCCACAGTATTATGCCATATGACATAATACTGTGAAAGTAACTGAAGTAAACTAGTCTTGCTGTAGCAACGTCTGTGAGAAGACGTATCTTCTTTACAGCATATGCTGCAGAACTAAGTCTCTTCGCCAGTTTATCTGTGTGTGGGCCCCATTGAAGTTTATTATCTAAAGTTAATCCCAAAAATACAGTGGTTTTGACTAATTCTATGTTTTCATCTTTAACTTTTACATTAGCTTCAACTTCAGTTACATTTGGTAAAATAAATCGAATACATTTGGTCTTTTTCTGGTTGAGTACTAAGTTATTTACATTAAACCAGTTAACAATTTTTGAGATTGCATTGTTTACGTTGTCAAAGTTAGTCATTTGTCGCTTCAATCTAAATAGAAGTGACGTATCATCTGCAAACAGTACAATATCATGGTCATCTTTAATTATTTGGGGCAGATCATTAATATATACTAAAAACAAGAAAGGCCCAATATTGAACCCTGCGGCACACCCATGGTAACCAAAGATCCTGAAGAACGCTGGCCGTTCACGTCGACATGCTGTATGCGATCACTTAGGTAAGACGTGAGTAAGTCTAGTGCACCCTTGATACCGTCGTCGAACCTTCGTTGCGATTATCTCTTCAGTCCTTTCTCAGGGCATCACTACACAACAAATGGAAGCTATCTGAAAGTCCGGATTGAGGATGGTTTCTTGATTGTCATAAGTCAATAATTCAGCTACACGAATATTATATAAATTCAGAAACATTTTTAGATATAGTACCCGTACCTACCAAATTAAAGAAATAATACAAGTTCTAACTTAAAGATTTTTAAAGCTTTCAATTTGTTGGTACACATACGCTCTTTCGAATAGCAAAATATCTGCATACAATACACTTTTTTGTACTCGTTGCTAAAAAAATAGACATATTTGGGCTACGTTTAATTTAAGAGCCAGTTGGTCTACCATGTTTAGTTTTGCGGTTAGATTGTGCTGTGTGAAATTAATATTCTGTAATTTATTGTGTGGAAAGAATTGAACGAGACTGTGGCCAGCTGTGGTTTTTTTTATTATGCTTTTTATTAAGTAGATCACTTTCAGGTCTGAAATCAAACTGTATTATGAATATAATATAGTATTATATAGTTATAACTGAGAACATTTTAAATATAGGTAGTAATAGGCTGACTCATGTTTAAGGACCTTAAACCAGTTGACAATGAAAATAATTTTGGTTGTTACAAGTTAATTTCACTACTTCCGCAGCTCGGCGAGTGAATATCTAACATATTGCTTTGACGAGCCCACGTCACAGGGAATCAGGGAGCTATAACTGGCTCAGTTCAGTTGTTGGTTAGACTTAGACTTCTGCGCGGAGTATCCACAGTAATTTGTAGGTTCGATTCACACCCAACAAATACTTGTGATGAACTAGAAGTTCGTTCTGTACTGGATATTATGTTGTATCTTAGATACCAATTTATTTCATAAAACACGTATATAGGTATAAGTACTATCCGTTGTTTAAGGTTAGATGGCGCAGTCTTAATTGTTTTAATTGCAGTGTTAATTGTTGATCAGTATTTCTGATGCAGTATATTGTTTCAACTCAGACTTATGCCGTATCATTGAGTGGAGTAAGGCCTTTGGATTAAAAGTAAATCCAACAAAAACCCAATCCATAAATTAATCGATCAAATAGACTGGCAGACAGTACCTAACGTGGTTTTAAATGGAATTCCTATCCCTTTTAGCATGACCGTGAGGAATCTTGGCATAACATTTGACCGATATTTGTCATGGTGTCCCCAAATTCAGGTTACATGTAAGAAGCTCTATACTTCGGCAGCGTCCTTGAGAAGATTGCGTTATTTCTTGCTCTTGCAGTCTCTTCTTCTCCCTGTGCTAGACTATGCTGACGCCTGCTATCTCGATCTTACTGAGGAGCAGTTAGATAAGCTTGAGCGCCTACAAAGCTTTTGTACAAGATTCATATATTGCGAAAGTATGACCACGTTTCTCCCTTTCGGGCTATGCTCAAGTGGCTCCCTATTCGTCTTCGCCGGGATATGCATATTCTTTCTCCTATATTCTGTACTTTTTTCCCCTGAATCGCCTGCTTACTTTAAAGACAGATTTGAATTTCTGTACTCCTCACACTCACATGGTCTTAGATCATCAGAAAACTTTTTGTTAAAATTTCCCCCCATAACCATTCATTCTATGGTAACTCGTTCATTGTTCAGGCTGTTCGTCTTTGGAACGACTTGCCCACTGAAATAAGAATGGCTCCGTCAGTGTATACTTTTAAATTGAGGCTGAAAAATCACTACCTTGCTTCTATTTAAATCTGACCCTTTCCAACTACTTATATTGATTTATATGTTTATTTGATTTATTGTTTTATTTTATTGTTGTAGGTATGTATTAGTCCATTGTTAGTATTAATTATATATGTAACTAGTATTTGTTGTAATTTCTGTTTATAATTATTATTGTTGTGCACTACTTCTGTTATTTTTTACTGTTTATATTTCTCCTTACAAGGTTGCCCGGACGAAATCGCTTTCAGCGATAAGGCCACCCATTGTACTTAGACGCTATTGTTACTAAATGTTTGTGTTGTTCTATAGTATTATTTCTGTGTACAATAAAGTGTTCAATCATTAATTCATTAATTGTCCCAAATATAATACATTTTTGATTACATCTATCACAAAATCAAAATTTATTTCTAGTATCAAAAAGGTACTTAAGCTATTTCCACTTCAGGCTATGGGTTTTTCAATCCCGATTCCCATTTTTCGATCCAGACATTGTGGGTTCAAATCAAGTCGTGCACATTGGTGCATGACACATCTGAAAAACGTTTATGTGCGCATTTGACATAGTACATACATAGTGCTCTGACGATGAAGGGTATACCCTTCTCGTGAGGAAAATATAAATACGAATGGAATAGATCACTGGCTAGTATTCCGCTAAGTGGCGATATGCTTGCAACTTGTCAATAATGAATACAAGATAATTGCAAACCGCGAGCGTCTGCGTTACATAAGTTTGGACGTGCCTCTGACTACCCTCAAGTAGGTGATCTTCATAAGATCCACGCTCTGATTAGTGATCAGAGTTGAATCTTGGCAGGGGAAAAGTCTGTTATATATATGTGTAGTCTGTTACTTTAAAACGTGAAACAAAAAATTAAAATTGGTAACAATTATAAAAACACAGAACGAAAACGTTACAAAAACAGCAACGGATATTCCAGCGAAAATTTACGATGATAACCCCGTTACTCGTAAAAAGTTATATTAGCGGTGGCTTATATGACCGGAAAGGCGGCTATACTGCGTGTGGCTGAGGTCTCACCGGTACCGGAAGGACCGAGACCTGCCACTCGACACACCAATAAGCCGGAATATGCTCGCAGCGTTTATTGGGGCCATTGGTAGCCCCGAGGGGAAACGACACCTTTTGTCTTGTGCCTCTGGGTTTGATGGCCAGCGGGCACGTAAACACGCCGAAGGTCACAACAAGCGACGTCTCACGGCGACGTCATTAAGGTTACGTATGTATAACCTATTTGAATGCGGTGGAGAGTTACTTCCGATTCTTTCATGAATGGTGACGCATTGTGTCAAGTACGGTTATCTTGCTTTACTACTAAGTGTCTCTTTTAATAACGCACTTTACAGTTGAATTTTGGAGGTGATTTCTTTTCAATTTAAAATATGGACACAGTGGTTACATGTGTGGAACAATACATCTAAATAATGCCCGCCTTGGCTTTTTTTGACAAACGTTCACCCTTTTCAGGAAATATTCGATCCGATCGACGAATGTTTGGCGCTGCGCATGGTCTATTGGCTTTAGGTGTTGTGTCGATCGAATCTGGTAAGCGTGCATGTGCAGGTCTAGTTAAAATTTGTTGCTGCAAAAACTCTGGAGATGTTTAAATGTTGACAGCTAAGACGAATGCAGATTAATGGGAGTTCGTGTACACTTTCAATGCAATGTTTTCAAACGATAGACGCGTAAGCAGACGGTTTCGTGGCTTAGGCCCCCAGTGGGGTTATTACATGGTTGTCATGGTTGGCTTAAGCATGTTCTGATCTAGTCATGTTCTGCTTTTGTCATATTCTGCTTGCATCATGTTTTGCGTTTGTCATATTCTGCTTTTGTCATATCGCGATTAAGACATGTTCTGTTTTAGTCATATTTTACTTCCATCATATACGAGTACAGTCAGCTGGGAAAAAGTATAGGTATAAGGTTAGACCATTCAGATATATCTTCCTAGATTACGGGGCCAAGTACTAGGCAATAGAGTTAAGAGAAGTCTTTTTGAGGTGATGCTAAAAACTTGAAACGTTAAATTTAAGAATAATACAAAAACTAATAGTTATTGACCCTCCTTAACTGTCGGGTTCGATTCCACTACTATAGAGCCATCGTGTATATCAATAAAAATACAACCTTATGACTTGGTTTGGTAGTAGTTCGCCCCGAACTGATGTCTCATCTCATCTCGTGATGTCTGGTTTGTGACGGAGATTATTTCTCAAATAGAACGTAATTAACAAACGATATAAGTGTGCTTTCATGACATCTTACTCACCTTACTTAAGCACTTTTTTCTCGAACTCTCTTATTCTCCTGGGTGTTCTGGGCTCTCTCTTATTGCTAACGTCCTTAGTAACATGAAACAAAGGTTGATGTCGTTTTGAAAAGTGCTCTCAAAACTGTTGCCTTAGTTGCCCCAACTTCTCCAGCCTACGGATGTCGTAAAGTCAACCAAAAAGGCAGCAGCTTTTTTCTTTGTGCAAACAATATTCAACTGTGAGCACCAATCTGTCTGCTAAGCGTGGCGTAAATGGCCGTACCGTATTGAGTGAATAACAATAGATAAATAAACCAGTTTTAACAAAATTTCGAATACCCTGTCTTATCTTACAAAATCTGATGATCATCCTTTGCTCCCTTTATCTTAAAATCATCCCCTAATAAGGGCAAAATTAAACTTATTTAGAAATCAGGCTCAACCCTTATTTCATATGATATTTCATGTTTTAACACATTTCCAAGACTTCAATCTTATTTACCCCTTTTGCAACTCTTAATGTAAATACAGGGGTGGTTTCAGCAAATCAAAAGAAAGTTAATCGTGAAGTCAACCCCCTTTAACAGTCTATCTTACAAGACATGCCAAGCGTTTTAACCCCTTCACGCGCCCCTTTGTTACGAAAACCACCCCTCATAAAAAGTTAAGTATATATTTTATTAATGTGCAGCCGATACTTTTTCAAAGGACACCCCATAAGCCACAAATCTTCTCGCCTCACTTAATACCCCTATTTATCAAAAGCTACCCTAGTGTCAAAAAAATCTTCAGCCATTCGAAAGATATGGGCAAAAAATTGTTTTTCTTTTCACCCCAATATCTCAAAACCTACCGCTCATATCAAAAATCCACCGCAACAATCTAATTTCATTTGATTATACGTTATCTCTATTCAATTTAAATTTCATGAAAATCGGACAATCCGTTCGAGAGTTATGCCGTCACAAACATTGCCACATGCATACATACAGTGCCGGATTTCCCAACTTAACTTAGAGATCTCGTTCGCTTCGCTCACTCGATCAATAATCTTGGCAGAAAAATGTCTCAATTTCACTGTAACAGTTTAAACTAAAGGTAAAGTTATAACTTAAACATACATATTCCGGATAAACATAAAACAAAAACAATTCAATCGCCCTCGGTTTAGTTTTTTCCTTTCTTGAAATAACGTTTCTCGTTGGTTATTTTATTATAAAATTTATTATTTATACGAAATCAGGAATGCGTAATAAAGAAGTATGACATACGCACATTGTATTGCCATGTGATAAGAAAATCAATACTACAAAATAGAAAAATAATTTAAAAATCAGCCAGTTTTAACACGATTGGTGCATTGTAAGCAAAAAGGTTAAACCCTACATGGTTCTAATGAGATAAATCGTAGTCTAATCCTCAGAAACGTTTAATCAATGTCTATTTTTTTTTTTTCGATGTAATGAGTGTCTCCAGTCAAGAGTTTAGATGTTACTATGACTAAACAAGAACATGATCAAATCAAAAACAAACTGTAATTATGACTAAACCAGAACATGAACAGATCAGAATATGACGAAGGGTAGAAAATGACTAAAACCAAACATGACCAAGCATAGATCATGACTAAAACCGATCATGACAACCAACATGACAAAAGTGACGGCCACTTGCGTTTACATCCTGAACGCAGCCAACAGTTTCAAATGTATTAATGAATTTCTCCACAGTGGTTCAAGACTAACTAACAGACTGAGGAATTAACTATCTTACCTTTAAATGCTGCTATATAAACAATGATTTCGAATTGTTGTTATTGCGAAAGCAAGAGATATACAGGCGGAATCAGACAAAGTCATACCTTCAAATAAACCATGCACAAAGTTGTATACCCTATTAGTCATTTATTTCATTTGATGGCAGCCGGTACCTTCTGGGTGTACAAAAATCTTGTTGGGCTTTTGATGAGGTGACACCTGTAAGGGCTGGCCGGGACAGACCGCTTGTAACTGTCCATAGGTCAATGATTTGTTTTTGACATCCGTTTTGATATCTGGCATTTGCTGCGTGACAAAGCTCGCGAAACTTCTTTGCTTAGCCACAAATTAAGTCGAAAACGAAATAGTGAGACGATTTATTTAAGCTCTAAATCCCAATTAAATAATTGTGTTTTAAGACCTGATCAAATACCAGTGGAATTGAGGAGTGAGGCAATAAGCGGAGCTTAACTCACGCGGAAGGGAAGTGGGTGGGTCACAACCCCCTCAAATTATTCATTAGCTCGATAGCGGCCAACTTTGTGCGTAGGTACATGATCTCCGTTTGTGAATGGTTAAAGATATTAACTCGCTTGGATATAGACCCAGAGTCAAGTCTATTAAAATGAAGTCTAGATCTTAGACGTACTCTGACTCTGCCACGTATGACTAAGCCCTTTATATTTCTACTATTAAAATTCTTTATTTCATCTGTTGTCAAGTTATAATGACGGCGAAGGTGTAAGCGCACTTGACCCGGAACCCTCAACATACTGAGGAACTGGCTATCTAATATTTGTGATATGATATGATTATGGGGATACGGCTATGGGTGGTGTATTGTATGATAAGTATGTATTTTCAAAAAAAATACATTTAAGTATTATTTCGGTATTCTAGTACACATTTAGAAACTTTTCTTAATTTGGGCCTAAATGGCGCTGTCTAAATTATATTTTTTGCTATGACGTCTTACTTATGCAAGATGGTGGTAGTTACCCAGGCGGACTTAAGATAATCCCAACCAAAAACCAAAGCCATCAAACCTGTTAGGCTATTACTCAAATATCAGATGAATACTGGATAAATGGACCCTCTACCTGAAGGTAGGAAGGTGGCATTATATTTTGAGGTGACAGCCTCACAGTTTTACGTACGAACAACCAAGCATTACTAAAGGTCATATAGGTATGTAGGTAGTGTTAGGGTAAACAGGACCGCATTGTTGATTTTAAAATAATCTAACCTATAGGTAAGCTTACACAAAGTATGACTTTAAAGGTTTAAGCATCACAGCTCAGTTAGGAGAAGCTCTACCTTCTGCGCGCTCGATACCAACCGAGAACAAACATTTGTATGATCAATAGATGTTTGTTTCATGTTAATAAAAATTCACTAAGTTTTTATATTCTCCGTTATCTACTTCCCATATTACAATCTTTGCTTAGTTTAGGGAATAGATAGCAATGTGTTAAAATGTTTAGTTATATATTTTCTTGCCGAGAATAGTCAAAAGCGATTTTTCCAAGAGCGTGGTATATAGCTAATGATGTGTTGCTTAATCTGCTTTTCTTTGTTTACAGAAAACAGATGTCCTCATTGGACGAGTAGTTTGCTACGATGGAGCTGAGTGCATTGAAGCCGTTTCAAGACATCCAATTAAGAGGTGGGTACCTACCTAATCTGATTTATCTTCATTTTTATAGCAAAATATTATTAGAGAGATATGAAATCGTAGCAATGTAATGCAAACCCATGATATTATTTTTCAATTTCGAACAAATAAAACATATAAACCTTGAAAAAATGCTTTGAAACCTTGTTTATAGTGTTATTGTATATGTGTATGTTAACGTATTTATGCAGAGAAAACATTTGCCTACACGCTATTAACACGGAAGGTGGGGAAAGTTACAGAAAAATAGGGGTTACTTGCAAAAACCTTTGTAAGCTGAGCATATTTTTTTTCCTGGTTATATTCTTCTACGAAGCAAGGAAATCTTCAAAGAGCTGAAAGATTTTGAATGCTTACACTTGATCTCCGGAAAAAGATTTGGTTGATCTCCCGTATCAAACGGGATTTAATAAAAGTTAGAACCTCACAGATGGAATATAAAAGTAGGGACGTGACTTACGCAGGCCACGAAAGTTTCGCGCTCCGAGTAAAGTTTATAAAAAAATTAGTAATTAAATTGTAATTTTTTACTGCCTCTGAAGGTACCTATGGGTAACGTTTTACGAGAGTATGTAAATAAATAATAACTATTATATTGTAACGCTCTGTAGCCCAGACGGTTTCATGGATTTTGAAATGTAAGGTGTCGTTTGTTTCCTTTTAATTGTAGGCGTGACAGACTACACTTATTATTTTAATGTTTGGTGAAAAAAAAAAACATTAATGTTTGGTGAAAAAAAAAAACATGTATAATACAATAAAATGTTTGAGTACAAGATTTTGATATCAAATGAAAGGTAATAAATAACACGACGATTCTAAATTAAAAGAAAACATTTGTTTTTTTATTCACTTTGTTTGCTTACAAAATACATTTTGGAACTGGCCAAAACCACTTTAACCAGCTTACCGTTGAAATGCCTTTAATATTAAAAGCCTTATAATATTTTTACAAAAAACCGGATCATAATATTTTTGGTTTAGATATTTTTTGTGACTGTAGTTATCTTATAAGCCACATTTTCCGGGAAGATATAAGACAGAAGAAAACAAGTTATCTAGTAGGTATAGGTACCTAAGTGTGTAAGACCAATTGCCGTTATCAAGCCTCAATTTTCTCGGCCATGCCAGCCAAAATCCCGTTCGATCCTCAGCGGTGACGGCATCAGCTACCCGATGCGTGGTGTCGGCTCGTCGCGATCGATAGCTTTGAGAAATAGCCCCTGTCGCCCGGCTCTGCGCTGGTAATTAGTTTTCCTCTAGGCCGGCTCCATCGGACATGACTGTTGCCTGGTGGTGTGTCATAAAACACTGTCAATGTGTCTGCATCTACTTTCTATGACCGATATCGGTCTCAATTTTAACCTGGTTGGATTTTTTTTATTGTACGACGGGGAAGCGCTTGGTCTTCATCTCACCTGGTAACAAGTTAAGATAAGGCCGAAGGTGGAGGCGCACTTCAACCGGAATCTTTAACCAACTGGCTATCTTACCTCTAAATGCCGGAACAAATTTTTAAGAATTGTTATTATGGCGACAGAATTAGGTAAGATGGTGGTAGCTAGCCAGGCGGACTCAAACAAAATCCTACTACCAACCAAACCAAGCACAATATTGCTCCCCTGGGGATCGAACCCGGGACCTCTGGTTCTGAAATCGGTGGGTTGAACCTCTAGACCACAGAGGCGGTTAAAATTTTGACGCTATCTACATAGTCTATTGTTCATAATGCTTACTGGCAATATTAGGTTGGCTGGTTTTATTTACAAATGACATATCAGTCAATAATAGGTATTCATAAATCTACTACTAGTTCGAATAATCTTTGCGATGGCATAACATTTGATAAATAAAAGAGTTACATAGGATGACAGGTTAAATAACCAATCGTTACTTCTCATGTACTTATATGCGATTCCGTATTGACGATAGTGTTGCTATTAAATGGATCATTTTGAACATTAAACCTAACTCGCTCAAATTTCTTCACCTTGAGTGCTGGTGGCGATTCCGAACAGGATTTGAAAATTAAATGATCCTAAAATATTAAGATAATATAAATATTTAGAATATTAAGTTATTAAGGGTATATTATTAAGGGTATTTATGATATTACGAGTATAATACGAGTATTGTGTAAGCTCAACACACATTATTTTTGATGAAAATATGTCACACACACATTCGTTATCTTATCTAATGAATCTACCATTATAAAGGTGGTCCCATTTTACATATATTTTAAGTTATTCAGTTTCATATAAGGTGTACAATATTATATTTTCATTCATCATTCAATCCTTCATATATTATTACCAAGATAAACTAACGAATATTAATCATAAATTCGATTATATAGCGTCTTTTATGTAGCGAGTAATATACATATTTAATAGCCCGTGCTATATGCTGGTTCATTCATCATTCGCTAGAGATAATCCTTTCTTGGATAAGCAGTAGGTAAGAGGATCAGTATTGCTTTTTGATTAGTTTAATATTCCGGAGATACTAATGCTACTGCTCTCTGGCTTTCGATACAATTGCTTTTACACATTACGAATTACCGAGAAATGGTAGAGAGCAAATATGTATACCTACGTTGACTAAATGGCTAGCCGAGAAAACGAGTAGTTGAATAACGCTTTGAAGGCATCGTTAGCTGAGCAGAGATTTACTAGGCAATTGTGATATAATGGTATGAGCTCGGATAACGCATACCACCATTACTCACCTTTTGACTCTTCCAAGGAGTTCAGGTTTAACCCTTTGCAAGGCAAAATGATACAGAGGAATGAAACATCTGTAGTATAGGGTGATTCATGGAGATGTACAAAATTGAATGATTAAACCACCTCTGTAGTCTTGTGGTTCGCCCACCAGTGTCAGTTCCAAGGGTCCCGGGTTCGATCTCCAGGGGGAGTACAACATTGGACTTAATTTGGTTGGTGGTAGGAATTTTTTTAAATGTGCCTAGCTAGCACCATCTTACCTAATTCTGTCGCCATAACAACAATTCTAAAATTATTGTGTTCCGGCATTTAGTGGTGATTTTGGCTTGAATTGCTAGTCATATCTTCAGTCCTGTTGCCAGTGAACAAAAACCAAAATTTCTCTTAATATTATCACAATTTGTCGACGAAGATGTAATAATGATGTTTTTTTTAGTTTGATCCTGAGAGTCGCTGCCTAAAAAGTAAAATAAATACATATTGCAGCATATTAAATTCACACAATGCCACCTAGCCTTAAACTAAGCCAAGCTTTTAATATAAAGACTTGATTACGGAACGATTGTCATGACTCTCTCGAAAAGCAGGACAATCAAAGAGTGCAATGGGTATTATATTTATAATACCCACGCTTGGCAGGCGGGATGTTGGATAGATAAGGCACGAACGTCGATTGAAGATTGCTTCTTATCCCGGCTCGACCTCGACCGTTCGAGCGCACTTACCTACATTACGTACCGTGGCTTCGCAAAGTTCTTATGACGTTTGAATGTCTCTTCGGAAAATCGACTCAATAAAACTACTTCGTAGCAGCGTAGCGGGTATGCTTCACAAAATATATATAGGTTAACTTCAGAGCAAATAACAGGAACAAATGAGGTATTTTATATTGGTGCCAAACGTGTAAAAATGTGGCCTAAGATAGCGCACGCTTGTATTGGTGCGGAAAAACAGACGAGGGCAAGGAGTTCCATTCCTTATCAGTATGATATAAGTAGTCACAAGGAAAATCGATTAGTGCAGCACAATGGATCATCTACAAGGTTAGATTAATTCTTTATTGAAAAATAATAACAGCCTTATGGTCTAGTCCTGGGTTCGAGAGGTACACATTTTTTAACGGTTTGATAGGTGGTTGGTCTTGTTTTCAGTTAGCCTGACTAGCTACCACCGTCATACCACATACGTATGACGCCATAGCAACAACTCTAGGCATAAGAGGTAAGAAAGCCAGGTCCTCAGTCTGTCAGGGTGAAGTGTTCTTCCACCTTCGGCTTTATCATAACTTGAATGCAAGTTGAGGGCCAAGCGCTTTTTCGTAGTAAAAAAAGCCTCTCAGTGCGTGAAATTGTTGCATGAAATATTGATTTATTATTATATTATAACTAATATAACATTATCACTGTGATAGTATATATATTAGTTATATTGTGTCCACATCAAGCTTACTAGGTAAGTAAACCTTGCCTAAAACGTAGGTGTAAGTGATATTTTGAGTAGCTATAAAATGTTACATTTTATAGCTACTCGAAATATCACTTGCCAGGAACACTGTAGAACATAGAAAGCCGTCGGTGAGGTAATTTTTACAACTATAAGTTCAACATTTTAAACTTTGGTTGGTGGTAGGACTTTATTTAATCCGCTTGGCTGGGCTACCACCATCATACCTAAGTCTGTCACCATTACAACAGTTCTAAATTGTTGTGCTCCGGTGTTAAGAGGTATAGTAGCCAGTTCCTCAGACTGTTGAGGATTTCGGATGAAGTGTGCTTCCACCTTCGGCCTCATCATAACTTGTAACCAGGTGAGGTGAAGGCAAATCGCTCCCCCGTAGTAGGTGAAATAAACAAAAATCATAATAATCTAATCTTCTTCTTCTAAATATATAAAACTCAAAGGACTGACTGACATAGTGATCTATCAACGCACAGCCCAAACCACTGGACGGATCGGGCTGAAATTTGGCATGCAGATAGATGTTATGACGTAGGCATCCGCTAAGAAAGGATTTTGATTAATTCTACCCCCGAGGGGATAAAATAGGGGATGAAAGTTTGTATGAAACTTTGTCAATTTTAAACCGATCGGGCTGAGACTTTGCATGCATAAAGCTACTATGACGTAGGCATCCCCTAAGAAAGGATTTTGAGATTTTGCATTTGTTTTGTTTCGGTTTCGTAGTTTTGGTTATAGACTCTGCTTTGTATTTGGCATTTGTTTTGTTTTCGTTTGGTATAAGTATAGGTTTTGTCGGTTAGACTGTTTTAAATTGGCTAAAGAAAATCTGAACGTTAATGGAGAAGTTGAAGAATGTACTGTCGTTTTTAAGTTTTGTAGGCCCTAATTTTTTACACACGCTAATAACAAACTAAAATACTAAATAATAAATAATGCTAATAAAAACACGTAAAGCCGCAATAAACTATACCTAATTAATAATAATACTTTTTAACGCGAGCGAAGCCGCGGGCAAAAGCTAGTAATCTAATAAGTAAATAGGAGCGGCATGGCAAAAGTATTTTTGCGATACTCTAAAAATAATTGTACGCCAACGACCGCCGCCGCCGTAGTTTAGAATGATCGGTTGGAGCTCCGCGTTTGATTACATCGCGGTAGGTCGCCGAGGCAGTTCGTAGCAGGATACGACGCTACACCACGCCAATTGTGTTTATTACTAGTGAGCATCAGGGACTTCGTTTCTGTTATCCTTTAAGAAATGTGTCAAAATCTATTGTTGAGCACTACACAACAAAAGGAAGCTAAACTAAAAATCTAGTTATCAAAATCTGTCATTTGGACTGTGCATTGGCTAGTCATTCAATCAGTAAACTGCAACGATTCAATCGATAAATTTAGATAACATAAAACATACAAAAGGTTTTATTAATACCTAATTGAAATGAAACATAAAATAAAACATTTTTCAATGCTCCGTAGCAAATGAATAATGTTTTATTTAACTAAAAGACGACGTTTATTAAGGCCTAACAAAGTCCTTTGTAATGTTACCAACAGACGGGCGTGCTTGAATATAGACCGATGCTATGATTGATTTTCCGTTCACACGCATATTATCAGTCGAAACTTCCAGTGATCTAAACTCGTAACGTAACAAACATGGGATCATTTATTTTCCATAACAATTCGAAGTAAAGTTTTGTTGTGATACCGATGGCAT
Source organism: Venusia cambrica (assembly GCA_951394065.1). NCBI lineage: Eukaryota > Metazoa > Arthropoda > Insecta > Lepidoptera > Geometridae > Venusia > Venusia cambrica. The sequence goes on from OX596054.1 coordinate 9,837,434, forward strand.
GTATGGTTTCACATTTTCACGTGGGGAATGAGGTGGAAAGTCTGAAACTTTTATATTGTCTTGTTTACGAGCGTTTTATGTAAAGTGGGTGGTAAATCGCGTGTTGATGGTTCGAGGTGGCGTGCTGAGGACTCTGCCCGCGGCTGCCTGCCACAATGCACGATGCACCGCAAATGCTGCTCTAATTTATAGTTGGTCCGTCACCGCCTCCCTTATCGGGTTTCCGGTGGCTTGTGCCGCACGCCATTCTGCACACTGTAACCTATCTGTGCAAGTGTGCAAGCGTTCAAGCGTTCAGTGAACGGTTCACAGGTAAATGAACCTCTTTAACATTAAAAAACGCTTTAGGATTTTCTACACCCGTGGCGAAACTATCATTGACTTTGTCTAGGTAACGCGACGCGGGACACAATAATTATAATTGGTTCAAACGCAAAAAAAAAGTTTAGTGTTTCAAAACAGAAATAGGGGAAACATGCTCAAACAAAAGTTGCATATTGATGCAAGAGTTATAAAAATTACTCGAACAAATATTTTCCACCAAAAGGTGCGGGAGTAACGCCGAATCTTTCTCTCCTATACAAACGTAGTTTGTGTCCATGTCAAAATGGCAAGTCCGATTCAAATACAATTTGGGGAATCGGACTTTTACATTTTACAATGAACCACATACGTTTGTATGGCAGAGCGGTACTACGGTAAACGGATTTGATGTTTGTGCATGTGATGGAACAGTTGGACTCAAGATGCCACTTATGTCGTAAAATTTGTGATTAACCCTCTGTAACAAAATTTAACTTTGCGGTGATCAAGAGTACGGGATGTTCAAACCACAAACTTCTCAATTGTCAATAAAAGGGATCACTTTAAAATAACCGTCCTTTGCTTTACATCACCGAGAATATTGGTTACAAAGTTGTTATTGGTTTTTGTAAAGGAACGAAGCACATTGCTACGCGAGTAGAGGCGATAAATTACAATTTCCGTCCTCATCGTGTTGCTACAACATGATTGTAAGCCATAGTATAACATTTAATAAAACGTTACCGCTTGCCTTATCTTTATATTAAAAAGGCAGTTGATCGTGCGAGCACTGGTAACGTAGGAGGAATGACAAATTAATTCGATGCTTCACGCTCGCTTGCCACTTTTAATAAAGGCAGCGAGTGAACATAGGACACCGTGTATTATCTGCATCACAGATTAGAGAGCTATCAGCTGGAACACTCCGTACACACAAACCATATTACCATTATAAGCTCTTACGATTTATCTTCTATATCTATATAATAAAAATCAATTGGTGTTCGTTTGTCTCGCCGAAACTCGAGAACGGCTGAGACAATTTAGCTGATTTTGGTTTTGGAATATTTGTCGTAGTCCAGTGAAGGTTTAAAAGGTGAAAAAAATTGGGAGGAAAATAGTAAAAATCACTATTTAATTTTCCCATACAACGTTCGTCCTTTCGCTTTCGGTATGGTAGACTCGGTTTCCCTTGAATTGAATCAACTTTAATATTTTGATGGTTGTCATTGTTGATTCGTTCAGCAATTTTTGACAATGTATTGACATATGTTGATAGTTGTCATTGTTTGGAATGCAAATAAAAAGTGTTTATTGTGCTATTTCATACACTTAATATCTGTTTTGTTGCAATATTTTTATATTAAACTCCTCCGAAACGGTTTGCCCAAATCCAAGCCACACACAGAAATTTGAAAATCATTGCAAATTTATTGTAAAGTCTGTGGAAATTTCACCCGTTTCAATTCAATTGGCACATCTGTGGGAATAATAGGGATTCGTGGTAGTAATATATCTTCTTCTTGGAACTAGCCAATCAAAATGCTGGGACAACGTTTTTCATCAATTTTTTAATGACTAATCGCGTGCCATTGCACAGCCGTGATGGGTTAAAATTACGAAGCGAAATAACCGGAGATCAAACCTTCATTTGTATATGATGCGGTGACATGCCTGGCAAATCCGACTTAAGAGACTGATTGTTTTTTTTTTTTTTTTTTCTTATCTTAAACTAGATTTTTTCATTCTTAGAGGCAAAGAGTAAATTCTATACCATATAGATTAAGATAAATTTGTGTGAAGACCAGCTTTGAGAAATTTGAAAAATTGGTTTATTCGTTAAAATCCTGATATTTCATAAAAGTGTTTACTTCGTAATGCTTGTTATAATAGAAATAATTCATAGAGAGATTTACAAGATCCTTATTATTGATGAAACCGTAAGATTTAATATTTTAACTGCCTCTGTGGTCTAGTGATTCGCCTTCCGGTGTCAGATCGAGAGGTCCCGGGTTCGATCCCCAGGAGGAGTACAATATTGTGCTAGGTTTGGTCGGTGGTAGGACTTTGTTTAAGTCCGTCTGGATAGCTACCACCATCTTACCTAATTCTGTCGCTCTCAGTTATATCCAGTTATGTACAGAGCCTCATCCAAAACTGGAGGTTTTGCTATGATCACCACGCCTGGCAGGCAGATTAGTGATTGTAGTCAAAGTAAGTACTAGATAGTACACAGACGAAAGCTGCCTGGTGAGATGCCTTAGTCGGCGATTACGACCTCTGCGAGCTGAGTCAGTTGATTCCAGAAAAATGCTAATTGTACATACCGATACAGGGTGCAAATAAAAAATGTTATATTAGTAAAATATGGGTATCAAATTAAACGTATGCATGTGATGTAACATGCCGATTCTAAATATATATAGGTATATAAAATATGACATTTAAAAATATAGCAGTCGGGTTTTTGTTTTTTGTTTTCCTCACCCAAAGGATGCCAACGGGACCCTAATACCAAGTCTCCGCTGTCTCTCCGTCTGTCAACGGGTTCATCTAATGAACCGTAATAGATAGACAGTTGAAACTTTTACCGAGATTAAATAATAAAATAAAAATAATAAAAATTAAAGGGGGCTAATTTTTACGTTCCGTTTCTCCGTCTAAGGTTACCACATTTATAGTATACTACAGTTTGTAATACATGTTTGTTATAATCCATGTAATATTACAATAAAGCGATATTCAATAATGTTATATTCTATTTCGTTTGTTAAGAAAACCTTCATAACCTCGATTTCCTTGTGTCTAGTTTCCCTGTGTTGCTAATACTAGCAACAGCTTTGAAGTGTGATCTACTCTGCTATGCGCTCATTTTCAACTTCATGTTTATGTTTCGGTAAACTAAAAGCCAAAGTATCAGACGAACTAACTTGCTCATGTCGTAATGAAAGACGATGCATGTACATTGAACTAAAGTATACATTCTTGCTCGCTAATTCATTGCTTCGCAAGTGATCTCACAACGAAAGGGGTCGACTAAAAATATATAAAGTGAAATCTTCCCAGCAAGGTTTATTGGGTGATAAACTTTTGATGATTTTCACAGTGTATTTTGCCTTTTATCCATTCTAACCTTTATGGTACGGTGGTCTTATTGAAATCCAAGTAGGTAGTCAAAATCCTGAGTGTAGATAAGTGCTTTCACATTCTGAATGGTTTTTGAGCAAGTCACAAGTCGAGTTTGGTTCACAACCTTACCTAGTGTCTTAATTTAAATTAAATTATATTCTTAATTTAAATGAAAATTATCCTTAACTTATTTTAATTTAGGTGATTCTTTTGGCAGTAAACATAATTCCTTTATATTATTTTGGAACTTCACGTTCATTTTATGTAACTTGTAGATAAACTAAGCAAGTAGCCCACCTGATGTTAAGGGCATCTCTTGCCTATAACAAAGCCTTACTGCGTAGGTCACATCCACAAAGAACATGATCTTCGCGGCACTGGATAGCGCCCGTTAACTTGAGGCATAATGGTGTTAAGCCCGTAATTTTACATGCAACCCAAAATAGATATGTTGGTAGTACTTCCGCGGACGAGCCTTTTCACAAGGAGCACTACTACTCTTAATATCCTTATCCAGTATGATATAGTATATATATATACAGTATATAACACGATTCTATTATTGTATTCAACATTATCAGTTGTTGATGATTATGTCGATCACATCCAAGAAATAAGGAGTGAAACAAATCACTCCTTATTTCTTGGACGTGTTAAAAACATCCTAAAAGTTACAAATTTAAACAAATAAAGCCAGATGATGGCAGCTTTCGAGAATACATTTAAAACACTGGTTTTACTCACTTAAATGTTTATTTTGATATATGCACAGTTATATGCAACAGTTAGTGCATATACTAACTGTTTCAATTCAACAAGATAATTTTTATCGGGGTGAGTGGGTTATAAGTGAGTGAGGAAGCTATAATAGCGATTGTCACAAAGAGCCGTAGTTCTGTGAAATTCAGTGAGCGCGGGCGAGATGTCGCACGAACAGATTCGCAGGCAATTTGTATTCCTAGTTATTTTGATTAAGCACTGTGCATTGTCCGCCTACTTTGCCAAGTTATGCCAAGCTGCCAGGTCTTTGAAGTATTTCGTAAATTTAATAAATGCGAAAAGGAGGTTTCACACAGTTGTCTGTTAATGAATAAAATGTACAATCTATATACTACTATTTAGAAGGCAATGAAAATCATTACATCGTAAATTGTCATAGTTTAGCAAAACCTTTATTCGATAGACTAAGCATAAATATTTCATACTCTATTGAATTAAATCCCCACAGGTTTCTAGTAGTCAGTGGTCAGCTGGGTATTTTGGTACAATCCCTCTGAATATTCGCAATTCAATATTTTTTGGAAAACATATAACTCGAAGAGAAACTGCAGTTTCTCTTCTTTTTTTTATTCTGGTGGAATATTTTGTAAATAATAAATAAATAAATAATAAATAAGCATTTGCTGCTACTAGCAATTTCTATGGTTACTGCTACGGCCCGCGGATAAATACGTTTTTTTATTTTTTTTATAATACGAGGAAGCGCTTGGCCTTCATTTCACCTGGTTACAAGTTGAGATAAGGCTGAGGCGCACTTCACCCGGAATCCTCAACAAACTGAGGAACTGGCTTAGCATACATAATTAGGTAAGATGGTGGTAGGCGGACTTATATAAAGTCCTAACACCAACCAAACCAAGCATAATATTGCTCCCTGGCGATCGAACCCAGGACCTCTGGATCTGAAATCGGTGAGTTGAACCACTACACCACGGAGGTAGTTATGTTATTATTTTTGTATTTCAAGTGTGAGTGCACTTGGCTATTACATTTACAAATGTTATAATGCCACAAAGAGGAAACGATGCGGTTTCGAGTCCCGTCGCGGATGTGAATTTTTGTGTCATCATAACAATGCTCAATTTCAATGCTCACCCTCATGAACGATTTCACAAAGAGCTAGTCGGTTTCTGCTCGGACCAGTCGTGGGTTTGTGCTGATGTGGAAAAACTGGGGCTAACCTCGAATAGCTATACCTTCGTTAGTGAGGCTCACGGATGTAGAAGGTGGCTAGATCACTGTGTCCTTTCCATATCAGCATGGCACACAATTGTAAATGTAGGTATAGAAGAGGATATTTACATGTCAGACCATCTCCCTATTTACATAGAATGTAATCTGCTCGCAGTAAGGCCCAAATTAGTTTTAAATAATGCAGTGCTGTACTATGGGGTGAAAGGAGTAGTGACCAGACCAACAGGTTCCATGTAATAAATGGCTACAAAACTATTATTTTCCTACGGAACTGGAAAAATGGGGTTTTCCTCTCCTAAGCTCTTCAATTTGTACTTCAATGACCTCATAGCCGAGCTCAGCAGTATGCGGCTTGGGTGCCGCGTAGATGGTGTTAGTGTGAACAACATCAGCTACGCGGACGACATTGCTCTGCTGGGCCCGACTGCGGGGTCTATCGAGGAGATGCTGAAGGTTTGCGGATCCTACGCTGCATCGCACGGCCTCACCTACAATGTGAAAAATGTGAATACATTGTCTTTAAAACCACCGGTAAGACTGAATGGTGCCAACATCAAGCGAGGTACTCAATTTAAATACCTAGGGCATTTCCTTTCTGATGATTTTAAGGATAATGTAGACATAGAAAGGGAACGTAGAGTTTTGGCGGTTCGAGGCAACATGTTGACCCATAGATTTGCCCGTTGCTCTGACGAAATGAAAGTTACACTATTCAAAGCTTACTGTCAGAGCTTGTACACGGGAAATCTATGGGTTAACTATACCAAAAAATCGTTCGAGGCCCTGCGTGTACAGTATAATAATACTTTTAGGAGAGAGAGACCTCAGAGATGTTTGCTCAATATCGAACTGTTGGTTTCCAAGCCATCGTTCGGAAGAAAACAGCATCTCTGATGAGCAGGACGAAGGCCAGTCACAACAGCATCCCAAAAACCGTAGCGGAGCATTGTCTGTCTCCCATGTGGACACAATTTGCAAAATGTGTTGCACCAGTCTGTGGGTACGATGCCTGTTAGTAGGTATAATGTAATTTTTTAATAAAATGTAATTTAATGATGTGAACTTGTAACATAACATAATTTATCTTATCTTATTCATGATTTTATTGAAAGTGTAATTTTGAATTTAACTTTATTTCGTGTTTATTATGTGTGATATGGACTACTTTATTGTCTGAAATAAATGAATACAATACAACATAACATGTATTTCTAAAAGTGCCGTCTGGTGGCATGCCGGGCCATTCCCGGTTGCATATTTAACGAGAACCTGCTAACTGTACCTACCGCTTTACGGGACAAAGAGGGGCTTCGTAATTGGATTAGCCTATATTTAGCGATACCAACTGCCATCTTTCGACAGCTGGCTTAGTTTCTACCACAGAGCCTTACATGTTCAATAATAAGGATCGTTTTCGAAGGAGATTCCGGTTAACGGGAGTAAACGCCAGGGAAAGTTTTGAACGTTATATAAATCCTACAAATAGATACGTGGTTGTGTTTGCTTCTAAAGTATGCGAAAGGGACCAGCTTACCTGAGTTCAGGGAACGTTATTAACGATGCCAAATAAACGATTTGATTATGTTCCATATGAAGTAATTTATCTATTTTAAAATAGGTCTGGGGTTTGCCGAGCTTGAGGCTTTATAATGATTTTATAACATTAAGCCGTATCAAGATCAAATAGTAATGATGTATGACTGTAATGATGTTGATCATTATCATCATCAACATTACAGTCTTTCGTCGTCTTCGTTTAAATTATGCATTCATTTATGTAAAATCATATAAGTACCTACCTATTTTTATTATTCATATGAACGGAGGTTGTTAATTCATTTATTTATTTATTGTTTGACGGGGAAGCGCCTTCATTTATAAGGCCCAAAGTGGAAGTGCTTTCCCCCCGAATCCTCAACTATCTGAGGAGCTAGCTATCTTACCTCTAAATGCCGGAACACAATGATTTAGAATTATTGTTATGGCTTAGCGTATTATTGTACATAAGATGGAGGTAGCTAGCTACCAGTTAGTGGTAGGACTTAAACGAAGTCCCACCACTAACCAAACTAAGCACAATACTGTACTACCCAAGGGATTGAACCCGGTACCTCTAAATCTGACACCGATTAGCGATCCACTAGACCATAGAGACAGTTAAGAATGTACACTATTACCTAATTATAGTAGTAACACGAATATATGTGATTAAATATTTCTATTTAAGTCATGCCCTTCTGAAGTGGAATGTAAATTTAATTTTTAATTGTCAAAATGAAGATATATTGTTGTTTAAGCTACAATTAATCACTGGGGGTTTGGAATAGTTTAGATCGATCGAAGTTCATGTGGGTTCGTTTGATCTTCAATTTTAAATGATCCTACTAATGACAGAATGGTAATTGCGATGTGTCGAGGGTAGCATTAGCTTTGATTGGCCTTAACATCATAACTTCAGCCAGTGACCATTAGGAGACATGTTTCTGTCATGCTAGGGGTAATTCCCTAATGCATTTATTCGTGCAGCACACTATAAAAGTTTCCCAGAAAATCATATATTTTAAAATCATAGATTTAAAAAAAAAATGTGTCGTTTCACCTACGTCTCTTTTCTCTCTATCTTGGCTTTCATCTCACCTGGAGTCAAGTTATGATAAGGCAGAAGGTGGAAGTGCACTTTACCCGGAATCTTCAACAGACTATGGAACTATCTTTCCTCGAAATGCCAGGACACCAACATTTCGAAGATGGTGGTGGACTTAAACAAAGTCCTACCACCAACCAAGTTAACGTCTGTCTATTAGGGGACTGTATCTAATGATCTGTGTCATTGACATTTTCATTGAGTGTGAGGTTCTATTACCGCTATTATTATTATTGTTCTATTACATTTAATATTATATCTATGATTAAAATAAACTTTAAAATTAACGGCCTCAGATTAGCAGCTATCCGCAACTTTACTCTAGTTTCGAACGAAGATATCGTTATAAAAAAGGTGACATTGCTGTGCGCTTAACCACGGCGCTTATGACTACCAGATGACAGAACTACTCGCGAATTTCTACGTTTGAATTTTTTATGGCAAAACAAATAGCTATTTTGAAAATCTAAAACACAGAGCGTCTGCTGTATACTGTGTTTATTTACTGTATTGAATGGCGAAAATTTTTGGTACAAATTAGAGTCGACTTTGGATTTTTTTCTATCAAGAAAATTATATGTAGTCGTGTTTTTGCAACACTATAGAGTCCTCGCATGAATCCTGAACCATAACATATATTCATTTCAAAGTAAATGCTAAAGTACTGTGGATGATATGGTCGCTGAAGCTAAGCCATTTCAGGTGTCATAGATTCTTAAAGGTCCCGCGTAAAAGTTTTATGCCTTGAACGTCGGAACCCTCGGTTTGCGTATCCACACTTGCCCGGTTTTTTTAGAATGTAGAATCAACCGATTTTAAATACATGTTTAAATAAATATTTACGAGAAAAGAGTACTGTAATAAGCAAAGTGTTCATTTTAAAGAGCGTAGGTGCTTCTAAGAAGGTTCACATAAGCAAAACAAAATGTAATCGGAGGATATTATCGATGTAGAATTAACTGATTTTATATTTATCTTTTCATGTTTAGTAATAGGAAGCTTGAAAGTAGCGCCAGTTTATGAAAAGATTAAGAGTATAACGGGAAAGCATGCATGGACATGTTATGCGGAGGGACGAAAATCATGTTGCAATAGGAACATGTTGAGTTTGGATGTGGAATGCTGTAGGAGTAGGGGATGGCTGAAAAAGAGATGGATTGCGTAAAACAGGACAAGTGTGTGAGAGGAGTGAATGAGGAGCTGACGGCTGATGGAAGTGAATGGAAGAGAAGAACATGTTGTGTCTTCTTATCTCTTTTTAGAGCGGGATATGGACAGGGAGGTGATGACATGTTTAAATAAATATTTACAAGAACGGAGTATTCTACTAAAACAATGTGTACGTATAATGAAGAGCGTAGGTGCTTTTAAGAAGGTTAATAATAAGCAAAACGAAATGTAATTGGCTGATATTATCGATCTGTGTGAGCCGTGTCACAGACTAAATATCAGTATCTACGCGGTTATATGGAAGTAGAAAATTATTTGTCCTACTAGGTCTTCTGTGGTAGACTTACAAATCTTTTGTATGTTTATTTTATTACGGGTTAAGATCTACATCTACCCATCAAAAAACATTGCTTCTAAATTGAATCTTGTTTCTTAAATATCACCAAATACATATTATTTTAGAGGCAAGGCCGAGGCACAATTCAACACAGCATAATATTTTTATCAACTAAATAAACCATATGGAATTAAGTATAAATACATGTGAATTAAATCATTATGTGTATTGTAACAATAATTGGGGATTGTAAAATAAAAGGGTGTACATTTTTAAATTTCAGGTATACCCCTATTTATTTTTCATTTTATGTTATTTGCTGTTTACACCGACGACAAAAATACACACTCTATAAAAATAACAACAACCTATTATGGTTCATGAGATACAGCCATACAAATGACGAACAGCGAAGGCATAGAAATGGGGTCCCGTAACCCTAAAAACTATAAGAGCCTACCGTTGTTACGACGGAACAAGCTATTTTTTTATTGTACGACGGGGAAGCACTTGGCCCTCATCTTATCTGGTTTCAAGTTGATATGACAATATCGAAGGCCGAAGGTGGAAGCGCACTTCACCCGTAATCCTCAACAAACTGAAACTGACGATAGCCGGCTGTTGCTTTATCAACAATTTATAGGGAGGGTCGCAGTTTTGAAAAGTCATATGATTTGTGTACTTAATTCACTTTTAATAGTTATTGATAATCGTTACACGTTAACATAATAAATTTGGACTGCCCGAGCGCACTAAAGTCTCCGACCAACCTCGAAGCGGGCACCACGCGAACTGTCCCACCCCAGTCGCCTAGAGTGAATGGGAGCAAGGTATATCTGCCTTTCTTTCAGTGCGCTCGAGTAGCCGAGCAGACCGCCGAACAGTGGCGAGTGGTTTCGTATAGTAATTCTCGCATGCTATAACCTCCCCCTCCAAGTCTCCAGCACGTCCCGGGGGAGACTTGGATTTTGGGGGTCTACCTCGGTGACGCTGATGTTTGATTGCTGAAGATGAACCTACATAGGAGGTGAGGGCGCTGGCATGATATTTTCCTTTAACTGTCCCACTACTATCGGTAATTATAAACGACGTCGGACTAACGACCTTAGAGACTTGATAAGGCCCTTCTCGCTTAGGAGCAAACTTAGCCGTGAAACCCTTAGCAGCATTGCTCGGCAAATGTGTTTCTACCAGGACAAGATCTCCAATCTGAAAGGGAACCACATCTCGCCGACGTTGGTCACCGGCTGCTTTACGTAAGTCTTGCTGGTTTTCAATTCGATTTCTTACATCGTGAAGCACCCGTGCAAAGTCCTTTAAATAAGGAGTGATTTGGGGAACGAAATTTTGTTGCGAAATGATAACGCGAAGGTCAGTATTTACTACTATTGGGCTACGCAACTCCCGCCCAAACGTAAGGAAAGCGGCAGTCCTTCCAGTTCCTTGGTTCGGAGAACTGTTCAATGCGAAACGTACAGTTGGTAAAGCCGCAGGCCAACGGCGATGTTCGGAACCAACCAACATGGCGAGGCGCTGCTTAAGCTCTCGGTTCTTTCGCTCCGCAGGATTCGCCTCGGGATGGTATACTGAGGTAAGCGATTGGTTGATTCCTAGAACAAACATAGCTTTTTGCATCACAGTCGAGACAAACTGGACACCGTTATCGGACATTACTCTTCGGGGCAGCCCATAACGCATGAATATTTCTTCAATAAGCACCTTGGCACACGTATCGGCGGTGGAATCGCACAAAGCGAACATCTCCACCCATCGACTTGCAGTATCCTCCACAAGAAAGATCCACCTCTCACCTTTAGCACCTTCAGGTAATGGACCAAATAAATCCATTGCTAGAACTTCGAACCGCTGTTGAGGCACGGGAGTTTGTAACAACCCCGCTGGTTTCAGGTTCGTAGGTTTATACTTTTGGCACAGGTCACAAGCTTTGAGGTATTGCGTTACGTAAGCCCTCATGTTCTTAAAATAGTACCGCTCTCGAATCTTCCGCAGAGTTCGTTCCAGACCTAGGTGGCCCGCAGTAGGGGCATCATGTAATTCTTTTAATAATACATCCTTCAGCGACTCTGGTATTACTAACTGAGGTTCTTCGTCATCCTCTTGAAGATCAAACCGATACAAGATACCTTGCGACATGAAATAGCCTCTGTCCGTCCAGCGGATCGCTGCTTCCGGGCGATCCGTGTGTTCAAAGTCCTTGATGATTTCCGCCACATCCGGATCACTCAGTTGAGCATCACGGATGTCTTCCGGGTTACGTTGGGGTAAATCCACGACCACGGGGCAAACACTGCAGAGAGTGGATTCGTCTTCTACACCCCTTTCGACTGGGCGACTTAGAGTATCCGCCACCACATTCGCGCGACCCGGAGTATAATCAACGTTCAGGTTGTAAGACTGAATCTTCATAGCCCAACGAGCCAACCGGCCACTCGGCGTCTTCAACGACAGGAGCCATTTCAATGGTTGGTGGTCGGTAGCCACATTCACTTGTGATCCCTCAACATACCCTCTAAACTTATCAAGTGCCCAGACCACCGCCAAGGCTTCCCTTTCAGTCGTATTATAATTACGTTCCGCGGGAGTCAAAAGCCTACTGGCGTACTCGAGTGGTCTTTCTTCGAGAGGAACAGCACCTTGCATCAGTACCGCTCCTAGAGCGTAGGCGCTAGCATCCGTTCTTAAAACAAACGCCTCATCGAAGTCGGGTTGACGTAAAATGGGACTGGTGGAGAGCCGCAGCTTCAGTTTCTCAAAGGCTCTCATCTCATCCTCCCCCCATTGCCAGCATCGGTCTTTCTTAGTAAGGTCTGTCAATGATTTCGCGATTTCCGAGAACTGGGGAATGAACTTTCTAAACCACGAACACGTTTGCAAAAAAGTTTTTAGTTCTTTAACGTTTGTTGGCGGCTTCATATCCATCACCGCCTGGACTTTAGTGGGATCAGGCTCAATACCTTTAGCTGACACCACATGTCCCAAGTAGGTAATCCTGTCCCTGGCAAAGACGCACTTACTACGATTTGCCTTCAGATTGAACAGCTTAAGGCGTTCAAAAACTTGTTGTAAATCCTGTAGATGCGAATTCAGATCCGAAGATAACACTAATAGGTCATCAAGATAGGCCAGAACGCAGACGTCATTTAGACCTGATCTCATTCGATCTATCATGCGCTGGAAAGTTGCTGGAGCGTTCTTCAAGCCAAACGCCATTCGTCGAAACTGAAAATTACCAAAAGGACTTGTAAATGTCGTTTTGTGTCGGTCTTCCGGAGCGACAATGGTTTGCCAATATCCAGCTTTCAAATCAATTGTCGACATAATACAATTAGCTTTAGTACTTTGAAGAAGTTCGTCGATTACAGGTAGCGGATACTTATCTGTTCGCGTGACACTGTTAAGTTTTCGATAATCGACACAGAAACGAACTTCTCCATTCTTCTTTGGTATTAACACCACAGGCGAAGCCCACTCGGATTCCGCTTCTTCTATTATATTTTCTTCAAGCATTTTATCTATTTCTTTACGTATTATCTCCTTTTTAGCAGGAGTAACTCGGTAAGGTGGGCTCGCTACAGGGGCAGCATCACCTGTATCAATACGATGCACGGCAAACGGGGTAGGTTCTCCCCCTGGTGTGAAAATGTCTTCATGTTCATCCAGGAGTGTGGACAGACGCTCTCTTTCATCTGGCGCTAGACGAGATCCCTCATCCTCACGAAGACCCACAGATGAACACGCTAAAGGGTTCACCGACCTACTTTCATAATTAATCGGATAAAGAGTCGTATCGTGTCCCAAAGAATAACACCCACGTTTAAAATCTAAGATCATGCCAACGTCCTCTATGAAGTTCATACCCAACAAACTTTCCTTAGCATTCGATAACATAACAAAAGTAACAGGCGTGACATTTTCGTTCACCGTTACCTCGACATGCGCCACCTCCACCTCTTGCGCACACGTGCGGCCATCCGCATATTTAAGTTGGGTAAACATGTGTGTAAATTTATGGCCATTTTTAACAAGATGTTTTCTTAAGCTAACACTTCCTACACTCAGTTTTGCGCCTGTGTTCACTAAAAGATTACCTTGCACCTTGTGTATTTCCACACCGATCACAGGTCTTACACGTGAATCCATGTTACTACCCGAGCTCGCAAACACTGATTGGAACGACGGCACTGTTGACTTATTTTCTTTACATTTAGGGCAGTTGGAGCGTATCACTCCTGGAGTTCCGCAACCAAAACACGTAAAGTTTGGCGGAGCTGCTATTTCTCCTTCTATACTGGCCGTCTTTGGCTTAGTGAGCCGCGGGCATGCGTCCTTGATATGGCCGTATTGTTTACAATAACGGCACTGAGATCTAAATCGGCTCGTATTCGTACTCGTACCCGTCGGCTGTTTAGCTGGAACACGTGGAGTGGGAGTAGGAGTAATTACGGGTTTAGTGTCGATAGCAGTAGATGATGATCGCGCCTTGCTCTCATCAAGGATATCTTCCGTGCGTCGCGCTTCCACTAGAAGCTCTGCGAACGTTACAAAACTGGAGCGCGGGACTTTCTCCCGTAGGCGTCTGTGAAGTAATCCATAAGTCATGTCTAGCTGAGCAGTCTCGGTGAGAGTAGCTTCTGGTAGCTGGGCAAATAACGCTCGAAGATGGCATAGAAATAAATCCGTCAGCTCATCTACTCTCTGCTCGCGTTCAAATATCTTGCGATAAATTTTATGCGGGGGCAATCGTGGCCCAAAAGTTTGTTTCAACGCGTCTAAAGCTGCTTCCCATGTCAGAGTTGTGTCCTTGATACCTTGCCACCAAGTAGCGGCCAACCCCGTCAGTAACATGGACAATCCACGAAGCGCATTACAATCATCAACGTTAAGACAGGTTTTATAAGTTTCAACTGCATCAATAAAAGCTTCCACGTTGGTGGAGTTTGAGGAAGATCCTCCGTCAAAGCGTGCGGTACATTTAGCAAAATTCCCGGAGAAGATAGGTGTAGGAGTACTTACAGGATCGCTGCGACTTAGCCTGTTTATCAGCAACAGTAGTTGCTCGGTCGACATCACGACCGGAGCTGCTGCCACTCCAGCAGCGTCAAGTGGAGCGTGCACTGGAGACGCCTGCGTGGCGGAAGAAACGCCAGCAGTAGAGGCATTAGCAAAACCGTCGCCAGCCAGCGCAGAAGCGGCGGCGGCGGCGGCGGCGGGCGGATCGGACTCCGGCGCAGGCTCTGGAGATAGAGACCTCGCTTGGGGCCGGGCGCCAGCAGAAGCCGGGCTTGCGGCACGCGATCGCGTTAACACCATATTTTATTCACTTTAGTGCTAGCCAAACCTAGGCTACAACAAGCACTCTAGGTACACGAATGTTCACTTAGGCAAAACACATACGAAACACTTTCAGTCAATTATCATTATCCAAAAATTACGAAAACAGAGAAAAACACTATGACACAAAACAGTGTTGTAAATAAGCATCCGTGGCACTAAACAAAATAAATGAAAAATAGTCAATAGATAGGTAATCAACAAAAGGTCCAATAAAATTGTTAGGTAACACAGAACACTGTCCAGGTTAGTGGGTATCTATTCTAGATCTAGGTATTAATTAGATACCTAAGTCCGAACCTATATATATACATACGCATTAAGTACGTTATTAGACAACACTTAGTTCGGAAATCTAGATCTAGGTATAGGGTGGGTACCTAGGTTCAGACCACAAAAGTTTGTAGATAGCGAATAAACGCTCACACAGATCTACACTCGACAGTTCTGAAATCACCCAAAGTAGGTCCGTAGATACGTAGGATCTAGATACACTAGAATTTAACTACCTACCACCTACACGCACTACGTAATACACAGTTCGAGAGGTCCGTATGTAACTGGACACAGGTCTAGGTTATACTACCTAGAAACAAACCTGGTCACCACGCAAGATACATAGTACACTTGACCGTTCGCGAACTAAATCACAGAACACTTGTGTTTGTATATAATTCGACTTATGCGCACGTATTCACGTCACCGAATATCGACACCTATTCCCGGTATTTCGGTAGGCACATAAGTACTTTGAGTTCGCGCGAAAAACAATTGCACCACTTCGCAAAACAAAGGAGGGAAGGAATGCGTGTACGCGCGCTGTCCATTCGGGACACGAGACCCGTGACGCTTATACCAGACGAACTGCACTTTGACCCGTCACTATGCAACGCGATACTAGGAAACGATACGATACGAAAACGACCGAGTTCCTAGATACAATATCGCGAAATAGTTCACTTGTCCCACGTTAGGCTGCCAGTTATAGGGAGGGTCGCAGTTTTGAAAAGTCATATGATTTGTGTACTTAATTCACTTTTAATAGTTATTGATAATCGTTACACGTTAACATAATAAATTTGGACTGCCCGAGCGCACTAAAGTCTCCGACCAACCTCGAAGCGGGCACCACGCGAACTGTCCCACCCCAGTCGCCTAGAGTGAATGGGAGCAAGGTATATCTGCCTTTCTTTCAGTGCGCTCGAGTAGCCGAGCAGACCGCCGAACAGTGGCGAGTGGTTTCGTATAGTAATTCTCGCATGCTATAAATTCTAAATTTAGAGCTTACCTCTAAATTTAGAATATATAATAATTAAGATATGTTATGGCAACAGATTTAGTTAAGATGGTGGTAGCTAGCCAGGCGGACTTTAACAAAGATCTATACCACCAATCAAACCAATATAATATTATAATTTCCCTGGGGATTGAACCCGGAACCTCAGGATATGATACCGGTGAAGAAGACTAGACCACAGAGGCGGTTAATAGTAAAAAATACCTCATAAATTTGTACTATAGGTAGGTGGTTTTATATCTCACACCTCTAAAATCGTATCTCATGCACCATGAAACAGGCGCAAAATGCCGGAGAAACGTTGCAATTTTAATGAACGCTCGCAAACAATCTTGTGTGAGTGCCAGCCCCTAGATTTTATGAGAGCGTGAACTCTAAGGGAAATTAGACACTCGTAAAACGCCCCAGAGTCGAGGCTGGAACGCTCCGGCAGAATTAATTTTACTAATTACTACCACCTGCCGGCTCCAAGTCTTTTGTTTACAATTAATCATTAACGTGTGTGTCGCGAGCATTAATAATGATTCATCTTCGCTTCATGTAGTCGTTTCATTAATTTGTTAATCAATACCGCCAGAAACGACTTGCGAGAGTGTCGGATGGTAAATATGTAATATGTCAGAGCATGTATTTAAATGATCATTTCAATTTTGTAGAAACTGAATGCCGAAAATATATAGACGGTCATCTTTTTTAATGATTGATCCTCATTTTCTCCGAAAAAAAAACCAAATCAATCGCTTTTTTTAACTGTTTTGAGTGGTACTATTTAAAATGAGACATTTTTATTAGCAAAGTATTTCTGGGTGCCACAGTAAAATAAAACCTACTACTTACCTAAAACCTCCGCCATATCATGAGGCCGGTACAATAGGTCAATAAGATTCTAGTGGATCAAATAATATTGTCCCATGTATTAGTGACACAGACAAGAATTAGATCTATTTACAAATATGACACAAAAATTCACGACCCGCGACAGGAATCGAATCCGAATCTTTCAGGAAAAGATGACCATTGTAAGACCGCCCATTGTATTTAGAATGAGTCGACTTATAGCTTAGAAGCTAATTTCTTCCAGACCTTTGAATTGAGAGGATTTTATTGCTAAAAATGTAGTTGGTGGTGTACAAATGAATAGGTGTCTAGCTAAATTTACTTTAGGTATACAAACAAAAAAGCTGATACCTACAGAAACTTAAATAACTTATTAGCCAGATATTTTGTAGACAGGAAGATTGCCGTTCTATTGGGGATAGGTACTCGTATGATTATTTATTTGACTCAGTCTCAGAATGTACTTATCCTCGTTTGACCTGACGCAATTATAATAATTATTCCTGTTTTTTTCTGGTGCAATTATGTGTATCACAGCGCACTTTAACGATGTTTATTTGATTTCCCTATGCTAGAATTCACAAAATAGGAGTTCGTTGCTCAATTTCGATCCCGTCAGTTTTCGCTCCATATGACCGGCTGAATAATCCACTGGCAATGATGCCCCGAATGGGAATCGGTGCTATTGAATTCTCGGAAACTTGCACGTGACAACTTTCGACACATAGCATTACATAACTACCAACGCCTGTTCGTGAAACTCGAGCAATGAAGAGTGTTTGTTACCTATAAATGAACATGCGTCATTTATTTTGCATTCGTTAATCGGTTCGATGATTACTACGCAGATGCTGATTTTAGAACCAGATCAATAGAATCAATGACGGTCATCTCACTTTAAGACATTTTTGTAAAACGACACAAAGCATTTTCACTGTCAATCGAGATAGGTATGTCAATAACTGCAGTTGACTTAGAACTATAACTACATTAACACTACATGAAAATGAAAGTAGACTAATATTATGTTTTAGTTAATTAGTAGATGCTGCTAGATTTTAGATTCTAAGCTGCGATTTTAGATTGAATTTGTAAGTAACATGGATGTAAGTGCTCAATTGAGGGATGTCAAAACAAGCGTTGTGATTAAAAAACTGAGTAGCTTAAAGTGAGATGATATATGATTCCATATGATTTACGAATCTAACCTACTCAATTACAATGTTATGCCGCCGGTGCCCTAAGCACGGTCTCGGAGGGTGCTGCGACACCCTAGCTGGTCTATGAAGAACACACCGTGTGTATTATACAGCACCGAAACTCTACCTCACGTAGCATATTGTTGTTTTGATAAGGATATAAAGTAAAGAAATGGAATGGAGTTAAATATAGTCATTTCTTATCACTTATAACATAGTGTAGTATCCTAGAGCCCGTAGACGCGTAGAAGGTACCCTAGTTAATAACGTAAGAAGAAAATAAATAACTAAATATTACAGGACATTAATTTCACACAGCGCCATATAACTTAAACTAAACATAGCTTGTAATGTGGGAACTAGATTACGGATAGAATACTTATATACCTTATTTTTTTTTGTAAATACATACACAGAACAAACATCTATATTCATCACACAAATGTTTGTACTGGGTGGGAATCGAACCCACAACCTACAGCACAGAAGACTGTTACTACCCACTGAGCTATGAGGCTTGTTCAAAAATAGAGACGTGGCTTTTCTACGAGGTCCGGGAAAAGGTATCAAAGTCAAGTCTCATAGCTGAGCCCTTATTCTGTATATAATATATATATATGTGTATATGTATAATCGCGTCCGCGTTACGATATCCGCATGGAATCATCGTATTGACATATCGTAACGCGGACGCGTTAAGACGCGATTGGCCATACAGAATAAGGGTGCTGCTGTGTTGGACACTGACAAGATGTCGCAGCTTCTCTATAGATAATCACATGATTTGCTACTGACAGTAAATAAATAACTGAAATATTGTTTTATTACAGGAATATTGCAAGGTGTAGCCGTACGTCAGCATGCCACCTAAGTAAGCTAACCGGTAGTAATCTACTTTAGCAAGATTACATGCTACAGCTTTAGAGTTGGCTATTGAGCTCATCATAATTTGATTATCTCACTATAATTGTTTATTTGTCAAATCACACGCTATTTTGTGTTTTAAAATAACAACTATACGGTAAATTACTATTTTATAAATGTTCACACAACCACATACGTGTATATGCTACATAGTAAAGATCACCCGCTGTAGTAGTGGCACTAATATTAGTTGAACCCACCGTAGAATTTCAATTTAATAATAATAATAAATTTTACAGGACATTCAATTCACACAGCGCCATCTAGTCCCAAACTAAGCAAAGCTTGTAATGTTATTGATAATTTATGATTTATATTATTCAAAGCTCAGTTATCTTCAATGCTTGTGTCCCTAGCCGCCGGTTCCTTAAGTTAAGAAAACAAAAGAGTTTTTCTCTGTGACTGTTCTTTACCGAAACCTGTAAACGCTGAAATAACAGCCTAAGAAATAAAGGTACGGTCACAGAGTGGCCTTGTGTGCCTCGTTTTAAATGCAACGCTACCCGATTATGATAATATCCGTAAAATCATCTTAATTATCAATAAAATAGAAACCTCTAGATATTTGAACAGGACACAAGTCATATGAATACAATAGAATACGATATATATTTTGATAGTTAGGATAGGCAACAGGGTTACAAATAAGATTAGTACAAAAATCCACAGAACTCTAGTAAAGCATATTTTCCTTCCAAGTAATATCACATTATTAACCTCACAAAATGTAGGTAAATGTTTGTATTGACGGGCCTATGTAGATTATTATGTTCCGTGTCTACGATCATTAGACTTCCTGAAACTTTTATCACTTCAAATTAGTTTTCCTGCCGCGTTTTCGGTACAAATAGGCTTAAAAATATGCCGCCGCCGACCCGAACTCGGATCCGTTTTGGTGCCCACCGAGATTAATAGTGCTATTAATTGTATTAAACGAATTGCTTTTTTGTGTGATACAAGCAGCAAATATGCGTTATTTTGAACATTAATTGCAGTAAATTTTGCATTTACAATAGCACTTACTATAAAACTTGTATATTTTTTATATTTAACAAAATACGGATAGGTATGCTATGTTTGTGTCATCCACGTATATACCTATTGTTCAAGTGAGCGCAAGCCTACAAAGTAAATTAGGCTCAATAGTTACCGAGTTTCAGTCCTGACCGATCACCATTGTAATCGCTTCGAAAAGTTTGTAAGTATATGCAGATGAGGGGTTCAATACTATATGCTATCATCCTAGAAGTCGTCTATGACAAAAAACTGAACACAGATTCATAATTGAATAGATATCATAATAATGTCTGTAAATTATACTACACATTAATAACATTTATTCAATAATAAGTATAATTAAACTAACTATGTACAAAGGAATCAGTCAGATTACCTAACGACCGTTACAAACGGCCTAAAGGTAACTCAACTGTTCCAGACAAGTACCAGACGGAAGCGTGCCCAAGACACTGGCTGCATTGCCACGCTGAATAGCTATGCTAATTCGCTGATATCATAATTATAGAAGCGATGTGAACTCGCAAATTGAAACTTTCATATAGTTTGAACTAGTTGAATATCAGTGCAACTTGTACCAGGCACAATCGTACCGCATGAGGCATCTGCATTACCATAACATGTTAGTATAAGTAGTTTTTCTTTTTTATGAGAGCCATGTCATACTAAATGTCTTGTCACCGCTGCGTTGTGATTATAAGAAAAACGCCAGTATCAAGTTTTAAGTGAAAAATCACAACGCACCGGTGACGCAACGTATCGTGCATCTAGGCTGTTAGCTGAAAATTACTTGAAGGTATCGTGGCAGATACGATAAGCGCACAAATAACTTAAATTTGTGTTGAAGAATGATTGAAAAATAACTTTGCTGTTTTTTCGTGACCTGTTTCGGAGTAGTGACAGTTTAATAGCGCTTTCATGATACTGTTGTTTATTCCTTGATTTGCTGTTTTATTAACACATTTTGAATTATAGATTTGCGTATTCTGACCTGTAAATATGTAAATATTATCATTTAATCACTAGTTGGTTTGGCAAAGCGATCTCGCCTACTA
The DNA here is from genome assembly GCA_951394065.1 of Venusia cambrica. Classification (NCBI taxonomy): domain Eukaryota; kingdom Metazoa; phylum Arthropoda; class Insecta; order Lepidoptera; family Geometridae; genus Venusia; species Venusia cambrica. The sequence goes on from OX596054.1 coordinate 9,858,672, forward strand.
GATATTTAATTCGAAACTAATTTCCTGCAGTACAAAGCAACCTTTAGGTCACAAATGTGAGTTCTCTCTGCTCGCAGCGGTCCTAAACAAGAACGCTGTGTCTTTTATTTGGTTTACCTAACTGTTATTTTCGTTTCCATTTCGGACAAACTAGATATGAATTGAATACGCAACAGGAAACGGAAAAAATGCTGCCTATAAATGGTGGACAAAAACTCCACCTTCATGAATAAATTCTCAATTTGTGTTGGAAAACTTTCAAACATTTTTGGCATATGAGAAACTGAGCCAGCTTAAACTTCCTAAGTTTCTTTAATGAATATTGGAATCTCATCAGGTGATAAATTCCAGTCATGGTGAAAGTTTGTGGGCTTCGAAGGGTGGGCATTGCTCTAATTAATTGCGTACCCATGTCTATTTTTGGCATCCAAGGACATTCAGTCTTGACCGGAAACATTAAATTATGATCATCATCATCAACAGCACATTAGTGTCCTACAGTGGACACTAAAGAGTCTCCTCCTAAGTTGGAGGGTTTTGCCAAAATCATCAAGCTTGGCAGGCGGATTTGTGATAGCAGAGAAGTAGTAGATAATACACAAAAGGAAGCTGCTGTCCTTATTCTGGTGAGATCCCTTAGTCGGTTGGTAAAAACCACTGAGATGGAGGTTCTAAGCCGCAAACGCCATGGTTTTCATAAAATTATGATCAAATGGATTTATGTTAATGTTTTTTGCTTACAACTTGATGACGAAACTATAAAATCCTGACTAAGCGAGCTAAGGATCTCGCTTTAAAGGTGCTTAATATTAGTTTTTAATCATCAACTTACTTCAATATTTTTTGTTTGGAGACAATTCTTAGTAGGTACCTAACATGAGAATACCTAATTACTCATATTTATGATAAGTATTATTACCACATAATCAATAAAAAAACCAGACCACGTTCACACAAAATACAAGTTTTATTTTACTTACATACCTACGTATTTCAGTAAATAGATTTAGGGTAAATAAATTGGTCATCCAAGACTAACCGTTACTGTTCTTACAAAGCATCTTATTACTTAGTAAACCACATTTTACCGCAGAAAGTGAAATATCCTTTAAGCCTTGCATTGAATAGAGGCCATTAAGCAGGATGTCCCTACATTTCGTTCAATAGAACGGTTCAGCTACATCCCGGATTGGAGACAAATCGAAGGATGGTTTTCGCAAGTACAACTAAAACATGATATTGGTTTGAATTCATACTTACCCAATCGGATGTAGAATGTAGGTAATATTGCATGTATGACAAAATCGTACAATTTGGAGGAATTTGATAAAGAAAGCGATACAAATATAATTTCCAATAATAATAAAAATAATAATTAGGCTTCCCAGGAGGATAATTATTGTACCTACTGTTAAAAGTACCCATTGTACCTATAGGGAATTCACATAATCGTGCTCTAACTAAATCCAACAAATAACTTGATCAAGCCACGCAGGTTTAGAAGTGAAATGAAACCTCTCATTATAATAACTTGCGTATGAACTTTGCGTACAAATATGAGTCGTGAGTACTTCAGGCGCTATGAAATGCTTTTATTGGAATAACAAGAATTCGGGGCAGAACCCGCCTCAGGCAGCTGCGGTTCGTGGAAACAGTTCCTATGCGAGAACCCGCTGAAATATATGTTTCATTTTGCAAACGGTTTCAGAGGGCAAAGTGCGGGCTGACAGCGTGAAAATTATCATAATTTAATTATTTAGGGTAACGTGATTATGTTTCGTGTCGGAATACATTTAGATTTTTTTTAATCTTTAAATCTTCTCTTGCTATGTAACTGGCTGATTGACAAATATGTATATCAAATGAAAGCTAGTAATATTCTAAATATAAGTATTAATAATAAACCACTTTTATACTTACACAGACACTAAAATACCACGTACTATCACATAGTCACAAATTAAGTTTAAAGTATGTCGCTCGTACCTACCTAAATCTATTGTTAACATTATCGTAGGTATGTGTAAGCTGGTGATGTCTATATTAGTGAACGCCTGTTTTCATAGAAATGTAGGCTTGTACTGAAAATTGTACTAAAAAGTATTATTTTAATCACGTAATCACAATTTTATTACACTTAATAATTAAATATCTCAACTTATTTTAATGTTAAACTAGATGTCGCCACAGGAAAAAATATCACGCATTTCAAAGCCTTTCGGCTAATTGATTTATTTATAACTAGATGTCACCATATGAAAAAATTGCTCGCGCTATACCTTAAAATGTTTTGCAGTCGTTTATAGTTTTTTTCAACTTTTAACTTGTTACTGCATCAATTTAGCTTCAAGCCTTTTTTATACAATTAACAACATTTTTAGAAATGATACTACCTACTCTTTTTTTGCGCAATTAATTTCAACTCTTCTTTCGCATATAACATAAAATGTTATATAATGTTATATAAAATGTTATAAGAATGTATATTACATGTAATATATATTATATGTCATGCTTGCTCACAAATTTTGTGTTAAAACCATCGATATTCACCGCCAAGCTTTCTCTTGATATTTTTCTGCATACGATTGAACACAGGTAAACAAGGTACGTAGGTACCTACCTATTTTATATACATGTTTTACCCAGATTTTCAATGGATTGGCAAGTCCATAATATTGAACAATCAATTGCGATCATATAAAATATCGGTAAAACAGCATTCTTCCATATAATTATGTGAATATTATGTTAGCATTTTGGTCTTTAGGCCGAAAGTGGTTACGGTCAAAGTTAAGGGTGTATGGAGCTTCCTGAAATTCGTGCTGGCTCCAGGCCAGCAACAAGCGCTCGAGCACATTGTCACACTGATTTCATACAAATGATTACTTTGGTTTGCTGGGACTTATTGGCCTATTAGAGATGTTCTTCTAATTTTAACAAGACTGCAACCTTTTCCTCTTACTTAAGCACTTTTTTCTCGAACTCTCTTTATTCACCTGAGTGTTCGAGGCTCTCTCTTGTTGCTAACGTAATGTATTCTAACTAACACGAAACAATGTGGTTGATGTCGTTTTGAAAAGTGCTCTCAAAATTGTTGCCTTAGTAGTTGTGGTTTAAAAATCTACCCCTCCAGCCCACGGATGTCGTAAAGTCAACCATATAGGCAGTTTGACAGCTGTCATCCAAATAATTAAATTTAAAACGTTAAATACTTGACTGTAAAATGCTACTATCAAAATACTTGTTAGCTAAGATAAGCTTATTTTTAAATGACAATAAAAAAAAAATATTGAATCATGATAAATTTGCGACTTCTGCTAAAAAACTAAGTGTAGCTGTTGAACTGTATTATTAGCATGACTATGAATCTCTTTGCCTTTCTCTTCCAACCTAAGTATATCGCAGTAGATCTAATTAACTTTATCGTCTACTTCGCACTATAACTAGTTATAACGTGACCCCTCTACGCATTAGGTGCACCAGTCATAAATAGTAAATGTCAATATTTTTTTCTTAACTCGTGTTGTATTGGGCTGCCAGAAATGTTTGACGAAGCATCTGTAGATCAACTCTCTTAGGATCATTTACTTTCTAGTCCAAGGGCCCTTGTTATTTCTTCACGTAAGCTGCGTAACTGCCGGTGTCGGACTATACGAGCCAAGGTCTCTGAAAATGATATAGGCGCATGCTCATCAAAGTTTAATAAAGGTCCATTGACGTCGAGAACAATCCACTACCGTTTTCCTTTGATCTAATCTCTCGACTAAATTCCGGTCACGTTGCACGACATTCAAGGTACGTTACTCTCACCTAATCTCTATACCTAGTTAACTCGTTGGGTAACAGAGGTGAATATTTTATAGATAGGATGATGAACTGCGAACACACCGAACAAAGAATTACACTTTACTATCATTTACGCCGGTTGCTAAATTATCACATTAAAATGTTAGCCAAAAGAGTTTATTTTATTTTTTTACACAATTATGAGACGGAACAAGCAAGTAGCCAACCTGAGCCCTTATTCTGTATGACCAATCGTATCTTAACGCGCCTGCGTTACGATATCTGCATGGAATCATCGTATTGATATATCGTACCGCGGGCAAGTTAAGACACGATTTGTCATACAGAATAAGGCTGCTGATGTTAAGTGTATCTCTTGTCTATAACAATGCCTTACTGCGTAGGTTCCATTCACAAAGAACATAGCCTACACGGCACTGCATTTTGCCCGTCAACTTGAGGCATAAAGGTATTCAGCTATGCCTGCCCGTAATTTCACCGGCAACCATACTCTTAAAACACAGCAATGCTGCTTGGCAGCTGGAATATTTATGGTGGTGGTGCTTCCCGGACGAGCCCTTTCACAAGGGGCTCTACTACTGTTAATATGTATGCTATAAAAAGTATGCTTCGCTATATGTACTATTGTAGTAACGATAAAATTCTACCAATAACAATATTTTGGGAAGTGTGTATTCAAATGAATGTGTCCATGACCTCAATGCTATGTTGTTTCCTAGTAGAACGCGTCTTCTCTCTTTATGTCCCACTAGACATGGCCTTCACTAGCGTGTACCCGAACTAATAAAATTACGTCTCTTGTCTGATTTTTGGTATGACAAAAATATTTGGTTAATGCTTACGTTTTTTTCATATATAAGACCAAGGGCCTAACCACAGCGTCTTACAGCATTCTCGGTTTGATCTTACATTACTTTTGTCTCGTTTTTTCTACACTCGACAAATAGTGACAAAAGTAAAGTCAAAACAAGAATGCTATAAGAGGTCGTAGTACCTCCCCAAACACAATTTTAGTTAATTTTAGGCCGAATCATTTTGTTAATAAGTGACAGGGTTAGTACTTGAAAAAGTATCCTATTACTTAATCGTAGCCTGAACCAAATACTGTGTGTGGTTTCGATTCATTTAAAACCGCAGATATTTCGTTTGTAATGCTACTGAAACTATTAACTACTAACAAATAGTCTTGAAATTGGCCATTTCAAAGACTGCGCGTATATACTAATACTCGTAACTAGCAAACGCCCGGGACCTCGTTCCCATCATCACGTGAGAAATTCCCAAAATCCAATCATATTGCACCACTGAACCACCAAAGGAAGCAACTTTAAAAAAATCTACTATACGTAGCATACTTATTTTAAAATAAAAGTACATAATTTACATCAGCTATATTTGGTATCAATGTTCTATCAAAAACACAGAACAAAGGAAAAAAAAAGTACCGTGTATAGTTTCATATGCATTTAAAAAGCTCAAATGTAGAAATATTTTATTTGTAGTAACAAACAGGTACTTCAATTTTATTTATTTGTATAGATAAAAACTGTCCGCTGTCAGTTCTCTAAAAAAGGCTTTGATATTGAACTGGCCAGCAGAATCCCGTCCACCCCTGATCCCGGTACCAGTCTTATTTTATTTGCATGGGTTTAGCTTTTGAACCGCTTTGTTTCATTTTATGTTCACAACTCTACCTTAGTTTGACGTTTTATCGATACAGTGTATTTGGTTTTTCACGACGAAATATGGCTGAAAGCCAGATTTGTAAAAGTATTATCTTGAGGTGAATATGAAAGTGTTTCTGAATAATAAATTGAAGAAAATTATATTTTGATAAATGTAGGCATTAGAAAAAATGTTAAAATAAATGCGATTTCTCGTTTTTCAAAAATGATTATATGAGAGGAAGAAAATGCGTTAGAAGTCGACTCATAACTTACTCAGCCGTAGCTGAAAATAGCGATCAAACATTTTTCATGAATTAAAAATGTAACAATATCCACTTTTAGTCGATTATAAGAACGAATGAATTATTCTAATACAACACTGAATAAATGGCTTTTTAAATTTTAAATGAAGTGCAAACGAGATATATAAGAGAACCATGCGCTTTAACAGTGTACGACTATGGGTCTTCGATCCATTGCGAGCGAGAGCCTCAAAGCTTTGTAGCCTGTCACTTGCTTTAAATGAATTTTCAAAATGGTTTTCTATCCATGTATATTTATTTAGCCATTAATTTGATATTCAAATGTGATGCTTGTATCCTTCTAATGCCGAAAAGGCACCTATAGTGGCAATTATGCGACGGCACCAAGTTATAGGGAAGCGATTGGATTAATAGAATCGGGGCCCTGTTATATGTCATTAATTTGGTATTCGAGTGTGATAAATCTATCATGCTTGAAAACAAAAGTAATGACAGGATTTACCAGACGTGGTCGTAAAAGAAATAGTTTCATTTTGAAAATTATGATATACATATTAGATTAAAGATAAATCACCTGTGTTTTAATTATTTTTTTATGCGATCGTTAATGGACTTAATTCAATGAGGTTCTGCTTGTGTCAACGTTGTATCTACATATTTGTGAACCATAGCCTTCTCACGAGCATCATATTACACCAATCACCAAGGCTTATTCTCACAAATGGCAGTGGCTACTTGAAAACCAGTGTGGGTTCGATTCCCGACCACGATAACTGGTATAATATTAGTTTTTGGTTTTCAAGGGTTTGTTTTAACTAATATAAAATAATACCTACGTATTGTAATGATTAGCAGATCATGGTTGTAAATGGTCATAATAACAATTCTAAAAATAAAAAAATGATGTGTTCCGTTATTTAGAGGTAAGATAGCCAGTTCCTCAGTTTGTTGAGGATACCGAGTGAAGTGCGCCTCCACCTTCGGGCTTATCTTTAGTTGTAACCAGGTGAGATTAAGACCAAGCGCTTCCCCGTCGTACAAAAAAAAAACTAAAAAATAACAGTTTAAATAAGCATTTTTGAAGTAAGATAGACTAACTATCATAATTTGTGTTAAACGTCGTTATCATTCATTATGTGGGGCACCTTGTGCCATTTGTGTGTATTGTTGCAGCCTAATAACTGTACTACAAACTGATGAGAGGGCGTGTAGTTATGATGTGCAGGTGCGCAGAAATACGTACCTATTGTTTGTTATTATTATTTTTAATGAGATAAGTATATATACTTATCTCATACTAGTATACTAGTAAACCGATGCTTTCCTCTTTCACTTTTCCTTTTAGACTTTTGAGCAAATAGGGGTATTAGTTTTAGCGATTACTCGCTTTCCCTTGGTCTGAGGAGATCGAACCTGGTGTCTACGTATTTGTCTTGCAAAGGTGGAGAGGACTGCGTAGTCTGATTAGTAAACGTAGGTATAAATTTTGCGAAAAAAATCAAACATAGAAATCCTACAGTAAACTTTTCCCCTTTCCATCCTCCACTCACCCTTTTTGTCTTTTTTTTCACAACATCTTGTGTAGAATTAAATCTGTAGTGTGCCTTTCAAATTTAATTGAAATCCGTCGATAAATAACGCTACAGTTACCTTTCCCCTTCCCCCCAATAAAAAATCGCGATCGAGTAAAATATTTTAATAAATCAAGGATGATCCTTGATGTGCCAATTTTCATAAAAATCGGTTGAAAATTGCGACCTGTAGGCGACAACCAACCGACAGCCGACAGACAGCGGACAAAATATTTTTTGCCCAATCTTGAAACTGAGACACTTCACTCGCTTCGCTCGCTCGGTGAATTACATACTAGCTGACCCCGCGTAGTTGCTCAAAGTTTTTCAAAGATTATCACTATCATAATATGCCCAGCCCAGTGTGGTGTTATGGCAAATGTTTCCTACAATAATCGGGAACATAATTTTGTTGAATGTTGAGATTAAAGTGCGACGTTACAAAGCCGCTATGAATAACTAGCTAATGAGCTATAACGCTACGCAAGAATCAAAAATACTGTTGCAGGATCAATGTTACAATTTGTTCTATTGTCACATACCTAACTCACATTACATTACTTGTACCTTTTCTAAAACTATGTAAAAATAACTGGAGTTAGGTATTCCCATAAATGCCAATGAATAAATATAAAGCATCTTTAAAATGCTCGAAGAGGCCTTTGGAGAACATAGGTAGCTAGAATAACAATAGGTTCAGGATATTATTAGGGCTGCCGCGATAATATAGCGCATCGGGATGTTCGCAGAAGCGTTCGTGGATGATTTTCACACGATTATGCGTAAATGAACAGCATCCTGATGAGCCGCTAACGACGCAGCTCCCATAGCCTGGATTGGGGGTCCAGTATCATGAGCCACTGTATGTCTGCATCTCTATCTATATGTATCTATGGCTACCGAGATCTTCTTTGGTGGCTCAATAAACTCAACTTCTGGACTGCTCAATTTAAGTGATTTTTTATGCAATTGCATTTGCTGTACTTATTTTAATGTAAATTTGTAATGGATCCAATAATGTTCTGAAATCAATGAATTCATTATTTTTATCATTGATTATATATCCATCATGTCTATGAACAGCTTCACGCCTCGGGTGGAAATTGCGCTGCATTAAACAAGGTGAAAACGTACCGTCCAAACTCTCCAAGTTGAGCTTTCCAATCAATAAGGAAATTGCGAAAACAGGGAAAATACGTCATTCGACGGGGAGCTCTCGTAGGCTGCAAACCTCCTACATTCGTTGTGGTCGTGACCTTCTAACCAAGCTATGCCTTGTGTAAATAGGTACGCCAGTACCGCCGAAGCGTAGGGATAAATATAGGTAAAATACGTGATACATTCCCGATTTTTCGTAGCAAAATGAGGTCTCTCAAATCAGTTGGCAGAAGCTTTAACTTTTGCGTTGTAGGTTAAGGGTTTGGTTCCCATCCGGGATAAACATTTGTGTGATAAACATAGACTTTTGTTTTGGGTGTTATAATTATTGAAAAGTAGGTATTAAGTAGGTTATGTATTGTATTCGTAAATTGGTTCCCATATTATTCGGAGATCGTGAAATAAGCGCTCACTGATTATTAATCAAAACCATGTAATGTACTCGTGTAACTTTATTTGAGTTATTAGTTACTGCAAGACCGTACTTAAGTTAGGCTTGATTCTTTATTAGTAGCTGATTTCAATTTGACAACCGACGACGTCTCACCGATGATAATTTTTGCTTTGTGTCATAAAATTTGTTTCGAATCAGTCGATTACACTAATCTGGAACACTTCTTAGTTTTCAAAATAAAGTCATACTTTTATCGTCTGGTAAATTATGTTATAACTTTTGTATTCAAGCCTGAATGTTTGATTAATAACATATCTACCAGATGTGGATACAATACCATTTTTAAATTGCGTGTGTTATATTATTGTTGTTTTCGTAACTATATATCGTGAAAAGTGTATCGCTCGCCGTCAAGTCTAAAAAAGTCAAAAGTCAAGTCTTACATTTACTGTAAATGAAATTTGAAATATCCAATGACTGCACGTTTTTCAATACAAAAAATGTCAGAAGTTGTCTCGGGTTGGACGATGTTCGATTTTCGTAGCAGACATCGGAAATCACGTAATGGAGACACAAAGCTGTTTCCGACCTCGAAAGTCACGATATTTCATAAAAGATAGCTATTTTCGTCTGTATATAAGTAATCTAAGACGTATACAAATATTTATTTTAATCAATCACGTTGATTTTGTTAAATAATGAATGTTGTTGTTGAAAGTTTATTCATGAGAACGCCCATGGGTATTCATTATTACTGGGCCTGGCCTGGACTCAACCCAGCTCAGTGCAAATTGTATGAGTTTATATAATAAAGTGTATTTAGTTATTTGACATGCTACGTAATGACGTTAAAATTGAGTGGATAAGTTTATCAGTGTTAAGTTATATAGGTGTGTTTATTAAAATTCTTGTTGTTTATGGATGCAGTAATAATAGCGGAAAAAATCTACGAAATATACCGAGTAGACCAAAACAATCAATCGAAAAATTATTTGATGAAATGAACAGTCCATCTTATCTTCTTGGCTTTATTAATAAAACCCAATCGAAATAACAACTGACGTAGCAGTGCATTGTTGGAATTGAAAGAAAAGGAGCGAAGATAATCCGATTTTCCCGAGTTTGGGCGAAACCAACTTTATTATTCACGACTCCTCTCATCGAGTTCGTTTACCCACTTTGGGATGTTATCAATGGACTCAAATATTGACTATCCCCCGATTCACTGTTAGATGCTTTCAGTCATCAAAGGAGGTCTAACTTTCGCCTCCACTCGCTATCTCACCCGCTCATATGGGCATATGACAAATGGTGATACATTGTTTAGTTATCATCATCATCATTGTCTGATATCCGGGAGAAAATAATGCGCACATAATGTACGACCCGATAATACACGACTAACAATTAGCGACCAAATTAACTAAGATTATTGGCTGTACATTATAAACACTTGTCAATTATGCACAGCCTATAATCCATGTCCACCTATTTATTTTTGTAGTGGACTACGTTGATGCCTTGTTTTCATGGGCGAGTGTAGTTTTATTTCCACAGAATACCTAGATAATAATTATTTACGATTGATGTGTTTTTATCGGGAAACCGTAAAAAAAAATTAAGGTCCCGGTACCCTTTGAGTACGGAACCCTATTAAATGCAACCACGAAAAATAATCACTTATTCGAGAATTTCGTCCAAGACATCAACCTACGTGGTATCATTCTCCATTGATGTAAAGTAGGTATTTTAAGTGCGGCGTTGGCCTTTTGAGTACCTACTTGTGCCAACGCGAGGTCAAATGGGTCGTCGATAATGGCGCTTCGAGCTAGAATAAGTCCAGGTTTTCCAAATGAAGCCATTTCCTCATCAATCCCTTATGTGCAGTTCGCTAAGGAAAAAAGTTCAAATGCTCGATTAATGAAATGAATGTAATGTGATTGCGACTTTGACTCGAATTCCCATCATATAAAAAAACAAGTAGCCAGCGTATTGTTAAAAGCTTAGCTCTGTGTGCGATCTACGACTTTTGCGTTCATTTCACCAGGTGGCAAGTTATGATAAGGCCTTTGTTATATGGAAGCGCACATTACCCGGTATTTCATTACCACATAATCCTCGACTGAAGAACTGGCTCTATATTCCGGAACAGAACAATTAAAAATATTGATATATTTTATCTTTTTAGTTATTTTTTAGACAAATCATAAAACCAATATTGGAGCTCACGTAATTTTGGTGTTTTTTTTTTTATCCAAATCGCGTTTGGAACATTGAAAAGTAGCTCCCAAAACGAAAAATATACGACTTAAAAAAATCCGACTAGCTCAAGAGAAACTCCTCCCGCTTACATAATAACTAACGAAATGGCATGTTCTATACTAAGCTACTTACATCGACATGCACAGCTTACGATAAATTATTGTGTACAGATGCATGTAGCATAAAGGCTGTAATGGTTTCTGAGACGGGAGTTGGAGCGTGTTCTCAGCTTCAACAATGCTTTTAATGCTCAGATATTATAGGAAATGACAACAATGGCGCCAGCTTCTCTACAATAGGTTTTGACTATTTAATGTACCTACGAACTCTACATGTAGCGTACATCTATAGAAACTTGCAGATTGTGTTAAAGAAATGTGTATTGTCAGGATTCCTACAATTTGTACACTGGCGTTTCCATTGCCAGTTTAGCTGGGAATTTTCAGCCAGTTCAGTATTTCAAACAATTACCTCTCATAATTAACTGTGCATTGAGACAATTTTAACAGAATATGTCGGGAACAGATCTGGCTTTGTTTTGTCACGTTTCATGTACCTACATTATTACAATTAGTTCGAATATATACCTAGGTAAATATTTGATATTAGCAATTTTATTCGCACCATGGCTTATGTAGACATAGTTTATACTATACTGAGATGAATAGACTTGTTTATTATATCGTTCACACCAGTTTGCTGTTGTAATTTAGAAAGTAATATTTAGTTTTTACATCCAGGCCACGAACCGGAGTGGTAGGCGCCTTTGTGGTGGCCATCACGCAGCCGCTCCTGTGACTAGCGAGGGTCATAGCCAACGGAACGGCAGGCGGATTGTAAGTACCTTTACCTTTGGACCATGAAGTTTTTATAGAAAATGAAGAGGACATGGATGACATGAAGAATACATTTTTTTTGCAAAACACTGTAAGTCAATGAAAGAAGAAGTAGATATATATTGCGTTGCTAATATTACTGACATGTAACTCTGCAGTGCTATATTTTAAAATCAAATCTGATGTAGGTATCTCATTGATTAAAATGGGTAACATTTACAAATATTTTATGAAACGGAAGGCTATTAACCTTATTCAAAATGATCAAGTCTATCTGTTATGCTGATATTTTTATCAAATTATACCAATAATTATGATAATAAAATTTGGTATGAAAATAACATTTTAGCCATTATATTTTATTATTAATTCAAATGAGTTTTTATCGGTTACTGATAACTTTAATAAGATTAAAGAAAAAATAACAACACAATTTATGGCTTATCTAGGATATCTTTATCGAGGATATACCGTTTGTAGCAGCCCACAAGTAAGCAGACTTGTTTCCTTAGTTACCTTCATTTTGTTTTGCTGCTGTGTTTTGTTGTATGGCTCTCTGCTCTATGTACCGTGTTAAATCCGTGTTAATTTATTTGGTCAAGAATTCGACCAACCTGGTTAGTAGTAAGTACCGACTCATCCTTCTCAACAACTTTGAAACATCAATGAAATCCGTCCAGCATAGTTATGTGCAACTTGTGTCGTACTACAGTACATACTACAGTATGGAAGTATCTATGTTACCAAGATTTCGATCACAAGTTCCGCTACAAATAGTTTTAGAGAGGAGCTCTGGATGTCTAAGCTGATTCGATAATGTTACTGGTATCGACATTCTTGTAAGACCGACGGAACAACAATAACTATTCGAAATCTAATATAATTAAAATACTCATCTAATAGGATAAGTAAATCTGAACAGTTGCTGTGAGGGAATTACTCGACTTATACTTGTCTTGTGGCTAAGTTACTGACTGACTGACAAACAACGCAGAGCCCAAACCCAGAGGTCCTAGCTACATATTTAAAATTTTCAGGAGAGCTTCTATTTGTTGTGTAGGGGTGTTGTACGAAAGGATTTTTGGATATACCTGCGGCATGACGATATACGTCACTTTTCTTCAGCCCGCTATTAGCGCTCCAACCTACCAAGATCCTCACCATCCTCTTAATTCCTTAACTATTCGGGAGTATATCAAAGACTAAATGTAGTGTTTGTTTTCAGAGGCGTGGGGCGCGGCGTGTGGCGGCGGCGCGGGCGCGGGCGGCGCCATGACGCGGCCTCCGCCACCATGACGCTGCCGCCGCCCGCGCGCCCCGCGCACCCTGCCGCGCATCGCGCCATGCGCTACTATCGTATTTGGATCTACGCGTGCAACGGCGCGCTACTGCTGGGGGCCCTCGCTTTCTGCACGGCGGCAGGTCGCGCTCTCATAGACTACCGACGCGCGCTCATTCCCGGCCTGGGCGTGGCTCAACCCGGTTTCTTGTACGGCTACGCGGCCCTGCCGGTGCAAGCGGGCTTGTTACAGTTACTTGGTTGCTTTGCCGCCGTGCGCCTCTCGGAGCGCATGCTGAACGCCTATTGGCTGGCGCTACTAGCCCTGCTCGTCGGCGACGCCGCTATCGGGGTCTACTGGGCGTTTAGATTCGAGCGGGTCTGTCGTGAACTCCGACCGCAACTGCGCCTGAGATTCGCCAAGGACTACGACACAGACGTTGAGTTCTCCGAAGCGTGGGATCACCTCCAGAGAGAGCAGCGTTGCTGTGGAGTGAATGGGCCTGCGGATTTTGCGGCGCTAAACAGAACCTTGTTGCCACCGAGCTGCTGCCGCATCCCAGCTCACACGCCGGCTTCCGCTCCGGTGCTATTCGGCGTCACCGCCACTGCCGCCTCCTCGCTCGCTCCCTTCACTCCGGTGCACTGCGCTCCGCACACCGCCGCCTGCGCGGAGCGCTTACTAGTTTGGCTGCGCAGAACAGCGGATGCCCTGTTCGTCCTAGGATATTGTGTTATAGCATTTTTAAAACTGTGCTTCCTCGGTATACTCCGGTACGAAATAAAGGAAATGATTCAGAAGATAAGAATACTACAAAGTGAGATCAGCGCGGGTGAGCTGCTCGAGGGGAGCCCTGTGCACGGCGGGCCGCTGTCGCAGACCGTGATCGTGAACGCGGTGAACGCCAACGGCGGCGTGCGCGCGCACGGCGGTAGCCCGGAGCGTGAAGCGCTGCTAGGACGCGCGTGCGAAGTCGGCCCGCGGAGGAGTCTCCACGAGGACGCACTCGGCCCGAAAACGATCAACGGAAATAACAATTGCGAGATGCGAGAGTTGGCACGTGGCGAGTACCGCCCGCTGGCGGCGGACAGCGCCGCGACCCGGATCTGACTAAGATGTTACCTGGAGCGGTTGTTTGGGCGGCGGTGGCGCTCGTTCCCGACGCCGGGCTGCGAGGCGGAGGGCCCAGCGCTGTCGGGCGCGGCGGGCGGCGTGCGCGCGCGCCGCCCCTCCGCCTCCGCCGCGCTCACGGCGCGAGTGCGCCTCGACCGCCGCCGACACACCCGCTCTGAGTTTGAGCTGTAAGCGCAAATGCGCAACGAGCTCTTTAAACATCGCTGTCAATTGTGAGAACTCAATACGATCTCGTGGAACTAATGTTAAACTGTTGAATTCAGATTTTGTGTGATTTTAATAGAGGCACGTGAACTGCAAAAAGTTGAATGTCGAACGATTTCTATCGTGGATAAAGTGAAGTTCCTACATAGAACCGAGTTGAGTAGGTTCTTGACAACGTTACACTATAGCCGATTTATTTTATGATACCTGATAAGTCGATCTTAAGTGTGGTTAATGTGTGTGAAGGTGACTACGCCCTCGGCCGGAGGCTGAGCCGTAAGGCCGTAAGAAGGGAACTCTGGGTCAATGAACTTAATTCGTTGCGAGAATGTTGCACTGAAAACGGGACTCAAAATAATATACACAGTTACTTTGATATGTGGTACCTTAACATTTAAATTGACTTTGAACCAATGAGAATGATAGCTTGTCAATAAAATCCACACTACCAAAATTGCTCTACTTATGCAGTAACATAATTGAATAAGCAGCATGATCTTGTGCCGATTTTGAAATAAGTATAATATACTATGTACTATTTCCATGATGTGAAAATTCAAGGTTTTTAACGAAGAAGGCATATACCTACCTATGTAGAGTAGTTATAATCTGTTTAATGCGATTATCGTTTTTGGATCGCATTGT
The DNA here is from genome assembly GCA_951394065.1 of Venusia cambrica. Lineage (NCBI taxonomy): Eukaryota > Metazoa > Arthropoda > Insecta > Lepidoptera > Geometridae > Venusia > Venusia cambrica. The sequence goes on from OX596054.1 coordinate 9,873,896, forward strand.
AAGATCATTAAGAGATGTAAATCATAGCTACTAGACATTTATTAATCCATAGTTTTCTTTTAGTGGGTGTTTGGGTACATCAACTACATTTTGCACATACATTTTGAACAGTATTCATAGCTGTACTCTAGATCTAGAATATATACAGCCTGCTTCATTTAGTGATCCAAATGCGAATTAGATTTAATTTTAAATACTTTCTTAAATTAATGCTTGACACTATGAATGTTTTTATTTAGGTTTAGTCAATGTTTCAACGACGACTAGGTAGTAGATACCTAGAAGTTCACTTAAAGGCTAGATTACAGTACTTGGTAGCAAATGAAGCTACAGAGTGATTTATTTACATGACGTTTCACGTGTCTTACGTATATACTAGCATGATACCACTATGGCACCACCATGGTATTAACATTAGGTTCTGTAGAAATCAGAAACAGTGCGATGCGGATCAATCCATGTAAACTGGCTAGGTATACTGTTTGATCTTAATCTTAAATTAATATTGTTCGTTATTTATGTAATTAATTATTAAGTATATAGTACTTACATAATTTGTTCATGTGTAGTATGCGAATATAGTGCATGGACAGATTTACAAAAATAGTACTGATATGAGCTTATTGACGTAGTGCCTACAATTATATGCTTATAACAGTATGAAACAAGTACAGCTAGAGGAAAATTAATATCACAAGAAACTAAATCATTTATACGCAATATATAAACATAGTTTCATTATAACTTTGAATAAGCATTGGGGAAAAAAGTCACAATAAGAAAATCCAAGAAGGACGCGTAAATGTATTTAGGTAAAATAATAAAGGCTGTGTCATATATAGGTGAAACCTATTGAAGCAGAGTGTAGGGACTACCAGATGTCACATAATAATATTGGACTTGTCGAAACACTCGTCGTTGACGAATGGACTCGGAGCTAGAGTTAGTCTTTCACACATTCAGTTGCTGTATGGTCATTGTGAACCCGATACTGGGATACCAACATACATATTTTTAACTTATTACGAAATAACTTTATAGATAGTAATGTATTGTATCGATGAGTATGAAAATTATGTTCGCTTAGAGTAGGTATAATATTTTGTGAATTTATGCAGAAAAATAGTTTTTTAATATTGTTGTCACTTAAATAAATGTACCAATCTTATAAATTTGTACCTATATTCGGAAAGTTGAATAATTTGTAGCTAGGATCCAATCTAAATCCTGCATTTCTTCAAAAACTATAAAATTACATGTGCCTTGGCTTATAAAATGTATAACAGATGTTATGTTTACCGTAAACTACAAAATAATGAATAACATTTTAACAGAGCTAGTCTCTGATGTGAAACCAGCGGTGCTCGAACATCAAGGTTGGAGCGAGGAGATTTCGCAGCGTAAAATATATACTCACAAGATAATAAAAAGTCACATCGTTTCTACGATCTTGTATAAATATACTTATAACAGCAATATATCAAACCTTTATGTAAGAGACACGACGTAGTTGGTCACATAATATTCTTAGAAAACTTGTTAAAATATTTACTTATATCGTCATAGAAACGGAAAACCCTTTGCTGAAGATGGGCCTGTGTTAATATAAACACTTAAATCTGTGTTATATTAAGACTTTACCATTTCAAAACAAAGAAACATAAAAATAGTAGCAGCTACAAAATGTTATACGATTAAGAGAATAAACAGCTGGCGCCATATTTTACGGCCAATGAGTATCTGGTTTAGTTATTTGGTGCTGATGTGCATCTTCAGGATTGGGCTTAATTATCTTCGATTACACGACGCGATGTAGAGCTCAACATTCAACGTAGCCGAAATGTTATATTGAATCAGCCGTCGTGTGATTGAACCGTACCCCATTTGAATTGACCTCTAATGTCTACCTACCTACTGGATGCCTTCTCCATTAGTTCACCTTGTTCAGTGCAAAGAGATTGCAAAAAGCAAACAATACATGTGTAGCCAGCAGACTGAAACGAAAGATGTTTATTTTTACGCGATATGCAAGTATAAGTGATTTCAAAGTCTGGAATTCTATTATGATCATTTAAATTGTAAAAATCTGAAAGTGTATGTTAAAAGTCGTTATTCACACAATTCTAAACAAGAGCTTGAGAAGCTTTATCTTCTAACAAACAAAGGGAGAAAATGGTTGCATTGTTTCAAAGAGCTTTAGCACGACACGTTCAATTTTCATAGTGCTGGACAAGGTGAGTTGGTGTATATTTGTATACTAATAGTAGAGTTGTTACAACTTTCCGAGGGTACGCACTAGGCGACTGAGAGCTAAATATGATCATATTAAATGCATTAATAAAGAGTTTGTTAAATATATTGTATTATTTCATTTATAAAAATATAAATTCATAACAATAACGAATTAGAGTCAATACTTACGTGTACAGCTTCACTTGTTCTATAAGTCCTGTCTATGTTGGCTCCGCCGATGACAAGCACATCTCCAGCACAGTCTGAGGGGCACAATGTCATTTCTTCACCTCCGTTCTCTACGACAGTTCCGGCACGCCTTCCACATGAAGTGTGGAAATATCTCCTTGAGCCACTAGACTTCCCGGCACCAAACCCGATATTGAGCGCCCCTGCCGAATCCTTTTCAACTCTTTTATATTGTACCGCAATCTCGGCGCCCACTTTCGCATTGTTCTTTATTAAAGCGATGTCTGTTAGTCGTTAAGAAATAAATTGTGGCAATTAGTTTCACTACTATCATTTAGAACGTCGCCATTTCTTCACATTTACTTTACGACAAAATTACGTAGCAACGGGCGGACGATGGTTTCATTAAGGATTTAATGGGTGCGAAACTGTTCTGATCTAACGCACTGAGTGGGTGGCGACAAGAACTCTCCCAAGATTTATGTGAATTATACATACGAGTTTAACTGCATCATTACGTTTATTTTGCATGGAATTTAGAAAGCTTCTTAGATTATTGTTTTAAGCACTATGGTACATGCTATAAGGAAGCACGTAGTCGCACAATTATTCTATAGCAAAACAAAGAGGAACATTTAAAATAAGAATAGTTTGTCTGTGGTAGATAGAAGACGACATCATTATCAATAATAAACGAGTAAAGGAAATCATGTCATGTTTTTTTTTTATTTGCCCATGCCTAAAAGGAATAATACGAGTGGTGCTAAATTTAAACAAATTAAATTTGAAAATTTGCGGCAAACGACACAAAGGTCAATTCTAAATTTAAGTATTATAGTTTTAGTACAGTATACAGTAAATGTAATAACATTGATTGCATTTCACACAATTAACGTTGTAAAGTGTTTTGTTTAGAATGTGTTTTTTTCCAAATCGAAAATGCGACAGTAATATTACTATAATTTGGTTTAACTGTGGAACGAGTATTTGTTCCCGTTGCCCCCAAGAAATATCCCGAAAATTTTTCATAGTATACCCCTACTCAGTATTAGGAAGTTGCCCTCGAAAAGTAGTGTCTTGGACCTCTGGCTCAGGCTGTGCCGTAGTAATATTATTTAATATATTGCAGTGCGTTGATTTTCAGTAAGTCAGCCAGTCAGCTACACGACGATTTTTTATTAGATAAAAGGATACTAGCTTCAAGGGACGCTCCATCGGTGGCTTGCGCTACAGCTGCCAAAATAAATGGTGTCACTTCTTTGCCGTGAATTCCCCTACGTTTCGCGTCGTCTAGACTCTTACTTATTGCTTGCTCGATTATGCTTTCTGCAAATAATAAACAACATAAAGTAGCTTGTATTCATTTTAACTCATTAATTAACAAATACATTTTTTTTGTAAATACATACTTATCATACAATACAACACCCAAACACAGAACAAACATCTATATTTATCACACAAATGTTTGCTCTGGGTTGGAATTGAACCCACAGAAAACAGCGCAGAAGTCAGAGTTACTACTAACTGAGCTTGTTAATAATGTAAATGGAATATTTTTTTATGTTTTATATTGGTGACAGTCAAGCGTTTGACTAGGTAATTGTATAATTAATAATTATTGTAATTTGAATAGGTAAGTAACACTCTTCTGGAAGTATAGTATGAATATAATTATTTTCATTACATTGCATGCCATTAAATCATATCCAATAGGTAATTATGGACAAACCTAAACAATAAAAAAAAAAAAAGACAACTTGGCGAACTATACATAAAGTAGAAGTAGGTATAAGTACTTATAAACATAACAACTCGATAACACAAATAAAATAAGGCAAAGCCAAAACCTAACTTTCTAATTAGATTTCTGCTTTCCGAACAAACTTTCCCATTGGTACTTAATAGAAACTTGGACCATCAACACATCCATGAAATGAACGAAAACAAACTATTATGCCATTAAGTTAGTCATTAGTAACTTAGTGGTGATTGTGTAAACATAAGACAAAATCACAGAAACGATAATCAAATAGTACTTACCTACTTTTATTTATTTATTCTTCATAAATCATCAAGATAGCACTTGATCTATGAGCGGTATATTTGACAGACACTCATCAATAATAGGTACCTTTTGTAAAGGTGTCAATCGTCATTACTCAGTTTCCGTAAATCAAATTGTGATACAAGCAAATCGAATTGACGATGCATAGGATGACGTCCTTATCATAAAGTCAAAGGGAGAACCAAATGCAATTTGGAAGCACCAGACGATCCTGTTGATGGAACTAAGGCTGCTGGTCCTCAGAATTATCAAATTACTTTACAATATGTTTAACCGATACCAAGGAGTTTCCATCAGGGACGTTACCGCCGACGGCGAAGCCGATCTCCATTGGCTTAAAATTAGCTTCATGAGAACTAGAAACGATTTTTACCGTCAAATGTACTGAACGGATAGGTTTAATAACATGTGTACACTTTTGAGATGGGAAACGCCATTTTGGATATGACACATACCGGGTAGTAAAAATCGTTTCTAGTTCTCATGAAGCTAATTTTAAGCCAATGGAGATCGGCTTCGCCGTCGGCGGTGGCGTCCCAGGTAGGGTAGAGCAAAACCAACTAGCGTCTTTTAGTACCTACAGAAAACTTTTTTCAGCAGCCGTAACATAAAAAATACTTTTTACGTTGAATAAACTGAGGTCTACAACAATATTCTCAACTTTTCAACAGACATTAGAAAAATGGGTTTGAAATCGGTAAACAATTGAAATCGAGTCTTACCATCCATAGCATATTCCTCTGGTATGGGAACAGCGACAAGTATTCCCGAGTCAAGGCCCAGTTGCCGCGAGGAGTTTAAAACTTGCGCCGCCGCTGCCGCGTCCAAGACCCGATGTGGGGATTTGTGGCCGGAGCGCGCTGTGTAGAACGCAGGGAAGTCGGTCGTACCACCGAAAGTACATACACACACACCTTGAGTTTCCTGTAAAGCGTCAAACGTTTATATTACGAGTGTTGTTGTTGGTCACTTGTTGAGTGAGAAATACACCTGCGTGTTGTAAAGCGAGTCGGGCCGTCGGACCCTAGTGCTCAACGAGATAACGATAACATATTTGACTTTAAATTATTAATGTATTGTATAGGCATGATTTATTTTGAAAATCATAGGCTTTCAAATCAGCGATTGGTTCAGTTTTTGAACACAATTTACATCGGTTTTGACCAAAGAATTTGACTAAAGGAAGCTTTCACAAGATAAACTCTCCGGGCCTGGCATACGAACTCTTTTGTTTCGAAACGTGCTACTCACTAGATAACTGTTGCGGGTATTTTGTTTCTTCATGATATTGTATTAATGAAACAAAAGAACCACGAACTGCAAGGTTCTAAATTATTTTTCTACTCGTACAGTACAAAGAGAATACAAAACTACGTAAAATAAACTATTCTCGGATAGTTCTGTAATCAATAGCTTACCATTGAATAGAAAAATATTAGTAAACTATTTGAGCTAATACCAATAGTAGAATCTGTTTTGGAGAATGTGCGACGAAATCTTTGACCTATTCCATCCTCCACCTTTCCACCACTGGACTAACAGACGTACGAAAGGTTACAACGCACGCTTACCATGTAGATGCGCAATTGTGCCGAAAATATAGATTCGCCGCCACCATTATAGATAGTACTGGAAAGGAATGGAACTCATTGACCTTGTCTGAGTTTCCCCACCAACACAATCTTGGTCACTCTGAAAAGGCTCCTTTCAGACAAGCGCGCTCCATCTTGGATTTAAATTTTTACTTGTTTTACGAGTGAGCTAGTGGTCAAACGCTTGGCTATTGTTATTACAAATTTAGTGCGTGTGGTAAATAATTGTCTAGCTAGCCTTAGTATAGGTGTGGATATGTCTAAAACACTGGATAAAGTCAATACGTATATTTAACTGAATTACAGATAGTTACGAAATTAGGTACAAAATAAAATTAGTATATGATCGCGAGCGTAGATTTGGGAGTGACTAGTTTATTATAATACAAAACCGCTTTGGTCGCCAAACGTAAAAGCTATAACTACTGTTAGATTATCTGTGTCACCACACTAATAAAGCTAAATATAAAGTCCCAAAAGTTACCAAGTACTCAAGTGTCCTTCCAATATCGAGAATAGATTTGACGCCGCTACAGACTACCAGCGTCTTACTGCGGCCCAGCTCGTTCAAGTCAGCTGACACGTCCATGGTTGTTTCGCCATTGCGGTGTACGCCACCTATAAAATAAAATTATAAAAAGAAAGGTTGCAAAGTTGCCTGGGAGAATCAAATTCAAAGTCAAGACCGACTCACTCACTGACTGACTGACTAACTAATATATACACAGCCTAAGCTGCTGGTCCTTGATAGATAAAATTTGAGGGGTATGTTCTTTGTAATGTGTAGGTTCCCCGTAGTTCAATAAAAAAAAGGTATCTATTAAGAAAAGGTATTACAAATTTCCACCCCTAAAAGGGTGATAAGGGATGAAACTTTGTATGAAAGTCCGTCAAATTTCGAATTTTGCGAACAAAAAATAAAAGGATACAATAACATTTCTTTTTTTATTTTCCCTTTGTCACTTTGTTTGTTGAGATCTTCAATCGTGTAAATTTCTATAGCGAGCATTGGCTAAATTTCCCAATTGATACAGTGTGTAATTCCATAGATTCGTGATTCGTACACATGAATATACCTATATTACCTGTATTATTGAATACTAGCTACTTGCAAAGCGTGGGCATTTTCATATGTATTTCTCTTCTCTTCATGAATTTCTTAAATAGAAAACAAAGACGTTATTAAATCGGGAGAGAGCGAAAATACGACGACAATTTCCTGAGTTTAATATTTTTTCAACCGTTATCCAAGATGGTTATTTAAATCGTACTCGTTTTTAATAAGATTTGCATTTGGAGGCGAGTTTTTAATACTTATATGTTTTTGGTAATGAGCATTGTGTAATATAATATGTAGGTAGGTGTTTTGAAATGGGTTTGGTCCACTTATCTCCCATGTGGTAAATAATTCCAGACTTAGTTAGAGATAGTGGTAATGAATATAGGAATAGTTTAGTAGAGAATTAGGTCAGCAGAAGAATTCCACGAGGAACGCGATTGAAGCGTGCCGACCCAAGACTAAGCAAAGCTTGTAATATGGGAACTAGATTACTGATTAAATACTTGAATCCTATTCTTGTAAATACATAGGTACTTATCATACAATTCAACACCCAAACACATAACAAACACCTACATTCATCACATAAATGTTTGTTTCGGGTGGGAATCGAACCCACAGCCTACAGCGCAGCAAGCAGAGCTACTACCAACTGAGCTGTGACGAATGTAACTGACTATGTAATCAAAGCTTAAAAGTTTATCTTAACCAACTCCAATTTTTGTATCGAAATGAAGCTTTGTATGTATATTTAGTTCGCATGACAAAACTGTAATTCGGTATCTTGGAGCTGATCTGATTATAGAGCCAGGAGATGGAGATGGATGGTGGAACTCTTCAGTGGCTACTACAAAACTCGAGTTTTGGCTCATATCATTTGTTTTGACAAGTCTAATTGGAGTTTAACGTTTGTTTTGCAATTTGACATCTTCAACTTCAACTTCTTTGATATGGCGTGCAACCGTTTTATCGATTCTGACAGTGTCGATTATTGTGAGTATCGTAAACAGAAAAAGTGGGAGAACAATATTGAAGATTCGGCACTTTGATTAATTACCTTTTTTTTGTAATGGAGGGTTAATCTACAATCTATAAAATAAAAACACACATACAAACACAAGTTGTTAGTAAAAAATATATAAAAGCGATGCGGTTAGAGTGTGATGACTAAATTTACAGTTTAATGCTATTTTTATGTATAAATTTACATAATATACAAATAAGGGGGGAAAAGGTTAGGCAAAGGAGGGATTTGAGGGAAGTAGGACGAGGAATATCAGGAGGGAGCATATCGCGGAGAGATTGGTTTAAAGAGCAATTAAAGAATATGTGATTCACGTTTCCCTCATCTAAGCCACATTCACACAGCGAGCTAATTTGACATCTTAAAACTTGACGATGTTTCGTGACACATGACAACAGTAAATATTAAAGATATTTACAAATGTCCAAACAAACTAAATAGTACAAAAAACGTGACGTGTTTTTTTTATTTACAAAATTATGTAAATAAAAAATACCCTCAAAGATTAATGACGAAGAATTAAATAATATTCACTAATCAATCGGTAGTCGAGTCTTTCCGCGTAGCTTTACAATAAGTAATAGTCTAGTCGAGAATAATTCAAAGAAAGGGTACAATGTTTTTCGATTTCCTTTACAGATGATGTGGAAATTCAATACCAAACAAGTCTCGCGTGTATTCTTCAAGACGAAATGCCTTGGATACCTTCATACCGATCATACATATAAAATATATAAATATATTTTATCATAGGTATACTAATATAAAGCGGCAAGTAATGGTACTCTGTTTTCCATTACGCAGCTGAAATAATCTATAAGCAAGAACGTCTGCATTCGAGACTCAGGGGATTGCACTGGGTTTCTTTTGAATATTTGATTCATAAAGCAATCTCCAGCTCAAAGGAACTCCGATGCTTATTATTTTATAATATCTGGTATTATTTTTGAAGTAAAAAATCCGCTGTGAGTAGTGATCAAAGGTGAATCCTCGGAAGGGGGTTAAAGGTCGTAAGTCTGTAACTTACTTTTACTTTCAAAATTCATTTATTTTTCGTTGATAGGCGTTTATTATTATTTTGCGGGAGAACGGAGATATGCATACCTAGTATACATATCTTCGCTCGATGCCGAATCTCAAAATTAAGAACAATATTGCGCCTTCCTTTTCTTGGTCCATGCCACAGTACTTACGAGATTAACAATGAGTTTAAAGCCTCAATGCGAGTATTAATTAAAACTAACTAGAGATGTAAGACCGAATTGGTTTAAGCACATTTTTCTATTTTAAAAGAAGGAAACAATTGGCCTTCATCTCACCTGGTTTCAAGTTATGATAAGACCGAATGTGACATTAATTTTACACAGCGCCATCTAGCCCCAAACTAAGCATAGTTTGTAATATGAGAACTAGATTACGGATAGAATACATGAATACTTTTTGTAAATACATACGTTCTACGAGTATATCATATGATACAACACCCAAACACAAAACATACATCTGTATTCATCACGCAAATGTTTGTCCTGGGTGGGAACCCACAGCCTACAGCGCAGAAGGCAGAGTAACTACCAACTATGAGGCTTGTTGACATTTAAAACATTTGTTACCTCTAATTTGTAGCATCGTAGTAATGCGACTGCCAATTGGTTAAGTAGTTGAAATGTTCCCTTACCTATTCCCCCGGTTACGAATATCGGTATATCCGCCAGTTCTGCAGCTATTATGGTCCCCGCTACGGTTGTAGCTCCGTCTAACTTCGCAGCTACTACCGAAGCTAGATCTCTTCTCGAAGCTTTGACTACATCTTTTGCTTGAGCCAAGTATTCGAGCTGATCTTTTGATAGACCAACAGTAAGTTGACCTTTGAGAATTGCAACAGTAGCTGGCACCGCGCCCTGAAAAGTGAGCTTTATTTTTTTATTAATGTCACAGATAATAAAATATAGTTATTATGATTAGGGCATAAGGCTGTTACTATTTTTATATGTGTACGTACAAGTGAAACGCCTGGGACTAAATTCTCCTCATGCCTTGTGTTAGGTAAAATCCTTTCTTAGTGCTCCCCTAAACTACCCTAATAATTGCAAGTCTCTAAGACCTCTGGTTTGGGCTGTGCGTTGATTGCCAGTCAGTCGGTAACGCAGTTTAGGAAGATTTTATATAGAGGTAGATATTTAAATTATGAAGTCCAAACCAAATGGATATTCGTAGCATATCCACGGAAGTGCTACGAATATCGTAGCACTCCTGAAGTGCTACGGTATTTGTAGCACAGATGAAATTATGCGAAAAAAAATATTAGGTAGTTAGTAAATAGAAACATTTTATTGTTAAATAAACTGACCTGATTTCTGATGATGTTTTCAACTTGTTGTGCGGTTTCCAAGTTTTGAGGATAAGGCATACCATGCGTGATAATGGTAGACTCTAAGGCTACTATCGGTTGACCCTTCACCTTTGCTAGTAAAACTTCGTCGGAATATACTATTGGCGATAATGAGCTGTATCTTCGAGACGATCCAAAAACGCTTTTTGAAATATACTTCAGTAGATATGCCATTGCGATGTCTGTAAATAGATATCTGTTTTATTAAAGATTGATACATTTCAACGCTTAATTCGAGATCTCGAATAGCCGAGGGAGGGTTGTTATTCGAGCTGTATGCTCGTAGATCTGCCAAGTGCAATTTACTTCAGCCGGCACGTAGTTCTTGCCTAGAAATCGACTCTTTTAGATATAACGAGTTCAAAACTAGTTAAAGTTTTATTTGTTTGCAATTCGCAGACAGGTTCCGCATATGGGGTCATGTGGAAGCAAAACAGCTTTTACTAGCTGCAATCAGAGATATAAACAATACTATAAAAACATGTACGTATGTATAAATACTTGTAGCCCCACATACTTATCTCAACTTGTTACCGGGTGAGATGAAGGCCAAGAGCTTCCCCGTCGTACAATTTAAAAAAAAAACGATGCCATACATTATTAAGAGTGCGATACTTAAAAATCTGTCAAATACTTTTAATATAAGTGCCGTGAAAAGAAATTAGCAGTACCACTCATGGCTATACTAATGTCATAGGACAATATCGGTAATGTGACCCCAAGGGCCGGCTCTTATTTAGGCCAGCAAATTAGCACAGCTCATCAGCGTATCGATGCAGTCAATGTTTTTTTTTATTGTACTACGGGAAAGTGCTTGGCCTTTCCGTTTTTTTCCCTTCAACTCACCGGATTTTTTCAAGTTAAAGGTAATAAGGCCGAAGGTGGAGGCGCACTTTACCCGGAATCCTTAACAATCTGAGGAATTTTACCTCTAAATGCCGGTACACAACAATATTTTTTGAAATATTGTTATGGCGACAGAATGAGGTAAGACATTGGTAGTTTAGTTGGTAGTCTACTACCAACCAAACCATTCTTTATTCTTTATTGAACACACAAATTACATCTTATATTATAGACAATCTTAGAAAAATAATGAGCATGGCAAAGGCGAGCTTAACCCTAAATAGAGTTATCTTCCAGCAAACCTTATGAGAGAGTGAATTTTTTTAATAATAATTGGTAAGTGCAAATAACCAAAATAATAGAGATATAAATACGAAAATAGTTATTACAAAAACAAAATACAAAAGATACGGACAGATAAGTAATTACAAGCATACATAATTATGATACAATATTACATAACTAATACTAATCATATAATATATAAGTATGTAATGACGATGCAACAAACTTAATATATATTTATAATTGTTTAAATACATAATTATATATAACTATAGAAATTAATATAAATACTTAAAAATAACTATACATTTATAATTTATGAAGAAAGATAATGCTCTTCGACTTTTGAAAATACCAAGTGAGGGACTAGCGCGGATATCATGAGGAACAGAATTCCATAACTTAACGGAAAAACAAGTGAAGGAGCTTCCATAGCGACTGGAGGAGTGACGGGGAGTAGAAAGTAAAAGTGATTTTACTGTTCTGCCTGGCTTACCACGGGGGACAAGGAAATCATAACTATCACGAAGATAAGATGGATAGAGAGGATTGTTAAGGAATGTGTTAGAGGAGAGAAAGAACGTACAAATCACGGCGACGACGGATTGGTAGCCATTTCAACTGAGCTCAGTAAACGGAGACGTGATCATACTTGCGCAATCCAAATATAAATCTGATGCACAAGTTCTGAAGACGCTTCAGCTTACTGAAAATCTCCTCAGTTGCATCAAGGTAACAGCAATCAGCATAGTCCAGAAGAGGTAGCATCAGAGTTTGATCTAATGTAACTCTAGTCTCAAAAGGCAAGAACTTCTGGAAACGCTTTAGAGATTGGAATGTAAAGTAAACTCGTTTTCTAATTCCGTTGACATGACATTTCCAAGATAACTGTGTGTCAAAAATAACACCCAAATTCTTTGCATTTAGAGAGTAACAGATGGGAGAGTTAGCGTACAAGAGAGGAGGTGGGGAGAATTCACATACCTTATTTAACATATAGGGAATACCACACAAATATAGCCTGAGATTTCACTGGGTTAACAAGAAGACCAAAAGACATAGCCCATGCATAAATATACTTTAGATCAGCATTTATCTGGTCAATACCAAAAGAAATCTTGTCATCTTTGTAATGGCAATAGATTTGTAAATAATTGGCGTAAAGATGAAAGTGAGAAGTTATTACCTGAGTGATAACGTTTATAAAAACTCCTTCATCTCACCTATGATTATTATCATATTCATCACCTATCTAGGTTACAAGTTGAGATAAGACCGAAGGTGGTAGTGCACTTCACCCGGAATACTCAACAAACTGAGGCTGTCTTATCTCTAAATGCCGGAACATATTTTTTTTATTGAATACTAGCGACTTGCGACCATGGGCATGTATCCACGCTCTGAGTAGGTAGTGATTAGAGGTAAATCCTCGAAGGGTGAAAGTGAGTCAGGCCATCTCCAAAAACTGAAGGAGCCATAATACCAACACTTAGCAGGTGGATTGGTGAGGCTGGACGCAGTAACGTGTTAAGTAAAACACAGAAGCAAGCTGCTCCCTTTCTTCTGTTGTGATCTTGTAGTTGCTTTTACGACATCCGCGAGCTGTTATATCAAATTATATTCGTGGAACAGTCAAAAACTATTTGCAAAAGATCAAGAAAAATAAATTTTCCATCAGTGAAACTACAAAAAAAAGAAATTTGTATTTCCATATTCCTTTTGGGTTCGTTTTTCACAGCCAATACACAATATGAACAGATGTGTGAAATAGGATATGCAGTGGACCGTAGTCCGACACTTTTGATGAAGGCTCCGGTTCACAGCCAAACATTCATCAATGTCGACAGCTCCCTAGTTAGCTGCGAGGATATATACCTGGCAATTTTTACATCTCCGATAACGTGGGAAGTTGTGTAAAGTAACAGGATACATAATAGCCTTTTGTGACCCTAGGGGTTCGTACGAAGGAGCACTCATATTACAAACGCTACTAAATTTACTGTACGTACATTTTCCATAGTAGAAAGACTTTTACCGGTAAGTCATTAAACAAAAGAATGAAAACAAACGTTTGACTCTCAAGCGATTTAAAAACATCAACATCAGCTGATATCTAAATAGTTTTTAGGAAAAGAGATTTTTAGAGCAGCTGCTATTTTAACTTTAATTTAGAGCATTAGCCTACTAGTCAACGCCCGGTCCGTGGACTTTGCTACCGCCATCATGAAATTACACTATATCCTTATATAGTGTAATTTCCGGTTTGTAGGACCTCTGGTTTAATCTTTGGGTTGACTGTCAGTATCAATCAATCAGTAAGTATATCATAATTCTAAACACGTTCTAGATTTCAACCCTACTCAATTCGGAAAAAAAGCTTGTTTTAAGTGCACCCCACTGTAAAATAAATTTAACGTGAAAAAAGCTTCCAAAGAACAAAACAGGACCCAAGGAATTATTCTAAATCTATGTCAGGAAAAACAGTCCGATGCCACCATGGAGAATTTATTACAATACCAAATCTAAGAAGTTTTATCGGCATAACTTTGTTGCCAGGCAACGCGGTTGCTATCTACTGCTCACCTATCCTGTCCTGATTGTTTACCTAATTTGACAACCGATATAATTTTGCGTATTTATTTGTGCTCCTTTTTCTGTGATATTTTGATCATAAAGATACACCTTTTATAGATTGTATTTTACCGGCAGGTCGGCCTTGATTTATATTTGGTAAGTGCGGTTGACAAAACGAAGTTTATTTCTTGAAGTATTATATTTTAGTCTGTTGATCAATCAAATGTCTCAGATCAAATTTGAAGAAAATACTAGGTACTAATAAACTGTAAAATTTTCTTCTTGTAGTAAGTAGTAAATGTTATGTAAGTTTAAACTTTTATGACCTAATTTTTATGAGTAATTTTCTACGTTTTCACCGCTAAAACATCATTTAATGGTGAAAACGTAGAAAATTACTAAGTAACTTCATTTAATGGAGTGTAAGGCGTTTCATTAGTTCGTACTTTAAACCATCCACCAAGATAAAATTACCGAGTGACTTCATCTATTGGAGTTTAAAGTTTTTCATTAGTTCGTACTTTAAACCATCCACCAAGATCCATTCATCTCATCCACGTTCTGCCGCGACTAGTATTAACAGCCCATCTTGCTGCCTGACGTAGAACACATCGTAGCACAAGATTCCGGATGAAGTGCGCTTCCACCATTGGCCTTCTAACTTGAAACCAGGTGTGATGAAGGCCAACACTTAACTGTCGTACAATAAAATAAAAAAAAAATTACAATACCCTTATTTTTCTTAGTTTGAACAATTCTAGCGTCCTATGTAAATAAAACGGTCAAGTGCAAGTCGGACATGCTCACAGAGGATTCCCATCCTTCAGATAATCCATCATTATAACACACAAGCGGTTGCATTTCATTTAACAGGTGCACCGCTTGCTTGATTTGACTCCAATTTGTGTAAAAAAAAACCTCTGAAAATTACAGACGGACGGACAGACAGCGTAAGCTTAATAAAATAGTCTCGTTGGCACTCTTGGGTATATATGGAACCCCAAAAAGTAGGCTCAAGATAATCACTGTCATTAACTATCGTAAAGTGAATTAGTCTTGACTTTTTTCGACTGCAACCTTAGGATTGCTTAAACCTGATAAAAAAAGGTATACTATAAACTTAGTTTCAATCTTAGTTTAACAAATAATAGTATCCCAAAGTCAAATTTGCTACCTACTTCGGAAAACCAGTCGGTAAATGAAAACACGACTCTCAAAGTTTGCAGCTCTGCAGATAACTTGAGCAAGCAATTTTATTTCTTTCTTAACTTAGGTACCTTGAAAGTTTGTGAGCTACGCAAAACGTTAAGGTACCTGTATTCGCTAGGTATTTCATTTTCTGTTAGTGTATCATACAACTTTGGCCAAAGGGACAATACAATATAGTGTATTAAGGCACCGTTATAAAACATTGGTAGAACATAAATGTACATCGCGTTAGGTATAAGCTGATTTTGCTCACACATCTTTGGCCTCATTCACCCAATCTCTATTTGTGATGGTACTTTTCTAGGCATTTCTAGAAAAAATTTTTTTAGTTCAAAATGGCCTGGGGTCTACCGAAGTTGCCCGGCCTGACCTTCTCCGACCCAACAAAAACCCAGTTCCACATGAAGAGCTCGCTCCGGTACTATCAAGGGCATAGATTTCCGGATACTGCCCTTCGAGGACCGGGCGGCGTGGATACTGATGTGGATAGCAACGCCTTTGCGCTACCCGATGATTCAGTCAAGTTAGTCTATTTACGTATCGTATTTAAACAAATTAAAGGTAAACGAATAAGCTATTACATTTCAAACTCAAAGCTATACATATATATAGTTAAAATAGAGTACAATCTTGGAGATTTCAAGTCCAAAGTAAATAGGTTACTTTTACGCAAGCGTGCTCCATCTTCGGCCACATCTTTACTAGTTTTTCAAGTAAGCTGGTGGTCAAACGGTTGGCTAACAAAAAATAAATGCCTAATTTTGAGCCTTGCACCTGAGACCGTGAATAAAGAGTTAACAATTATCTGCTTGGCATCTTTGCTCCATTGTAGACCTCACCCTTACAGGCAAGCCTTGAAATCAAGAGAATAATTGTTTTGTTGGTTTCAGTTTCGTACGGTGTTGAGCTAACGCAAATCACAAAGTTATACCAATTAAAAGTTCTGCCGTGCGGGTGATTCTAAGCTGGTTAATTGTGATTTTGCAGTTACGACCCTTCGCTAACATACGGGCGGGTGAAGCAAGCGGCAATGGCGGCTGTGGTCCCTCATTTCGTTCACTACGATAAGCGGTGTCTGAACTTCACTGCGTTTTTCAAACAGCCTGTATTTGAAAATCCAGAAGAGAAATTTCGAGTGCGTGTGGTGAACCTTGTGTATTTCCTGGAAGATGACACGATGACTGTGATGGAGCCTCGAGTCAGGGTAAGTACCTATATGATTTGCCTCAAGTATAACAACATTTAATGGCGAGTATGTTTTGAGGCAAAGCTTTTTTGAGATAAAGATCAATTCGTGAATATGACAATATTTTACATATGCATCGCGTTTATCCCCATGGACGCAAATATGTCATTACGACAGCTTATTATATATATAGACCACACATTTTGTATAATATTTCTCACCTAGTGCCACCGTACCCTTAGACACAACTCCATATAAGTTCACATACTCACACGGTCTAATAACTACGGAACAATAATATGGATTCACTCAATATTTGCAAAATGATGTCACGGTACTAAATTTCATTAATATGTATCCAAATATAATTTTCAAATTCATTTGTGCTATAATTATGTATCCATTTTCATAACAATTATGTATACACAACACTTTTGCAGAGAATACAGTAATTTGTTTCAAAATGATCTAACCAGTGAAAATTTCAAAAAGATGTAAACATGTCTTATTTTCATAAATATGTAAACATACGTATGCTGATGATGGTGTTAATTATAATTATGTGATTGTTAATTTAATATTTGTCTGGCTACTAGCAACTAGCAACTCGCGATATTTGTCTGCTATTTGGGGTAGGTTTTATAGGTGATCTTTTTCCTAGTGATCTACTAAGTACTTTATATTTGCACCTACCTACACATGGGACGGAAACGTGATTCTGACTAGCATTTGACCGTTTTAATTATTTTATAAAGTAGATGTAGTAGTAGGGTGGTCATGGGTTCGATTCCGGCCGGACTTGTATTTGGTGTCCGGCCGGACACCAAATACTTTTTGGTACTTGTCCAATCGTGACTACGAGTGTCGAGAGTACAAGTGATGAAATTGAGTCTAAATGAAATCACACACAAGGTCTCATTTTGATTTGGTGAAATTCAGATTTTAGACCTGGAGACCAAAAAACTCCTCAAAGGACCTTAGCAAATCATAGATATCTCTGCCAAATGACGTCATTTTTGCATGATGTTTTTTTATTTGATTAGGTACCTGCAGATTTAATCGAGACATTTCGAGACCTATTGTATTACAATGATCAAAAAATCTTACTGAATTACTATTATGAAAAAAAAAATTCAATTTGTTTTGCTGTTCCTACGTTTTAGAATATCGTGAAAATCTGTCACGCTTTCAGGTTTTTTGAGTTCTTTCATATGGCTTAGTTGCAAAACTAACAAATTTTTTAACCGCCTCTGGGGTCTAGTGGTTCAACCCACCGATTTAAGATCCAGAGAACCTGGGGGCGGGTTCGATTCGATCCCCAGGGAGCCATATTGTGCTTGGTTTGGTTGGTGGTAGGATTTTGTTAAAGTCCGCCTGGCTAGCTACTACCATCTTACCTAATTCTGTCGCCATAATAACAATTCTCAAAAAAAATGTTGTGTTCCGGCATTAGAGGTAAGATAGCCAGTTCCTCAGTTTGTTGAGGATTCCGGGTGAAGTGCACCTCCACCTTCGGCCTTATCTCAACTTGTGGTGAGATGAAGGCCAAGCGCTTCCTCGTCGTACAATAAAAAAAAACAACTTTATTTTATTATTATATATTAAGATAAAATAGGGTTCCGTACAACAAAAGGAAAAGACGGAACCCTTATAGGATCACTTTGTTATCCGTCTGTCTGTCTGTTAAGACCCTTTTTCTCAGGAACACGTAAAGGTATCAAGATGAAATTCATATTAAATACTCAAGTCTACTGTCCCTTGGAACTGTTGTAAAAATTGTTCTATAGGACTAATTAAATAATACCACTTTAAGATTATTTTTTTTTGTGAACTGGTGATACTAGAATGCTCTGAGACTGAGAATCCTCTACATAATCTGGAGAGTCCTCCCACTGCTTCTTGCTACGAATATCCATTAATTCGATTTTTAGGCTTCTTTTGTTATTTATTTTATTAGTATTCTTTTTTTTTAATTATCACGATTATTTTACATAATTAATATAACCGAAACATTAAATCGAATAATATAATACAAATAAAATAAATATGAGGGAATATAAAAAGTACGTAGACCCGTTTGTTATTAATTATATAATTTTTATTTATTCCGGTATGACAGAGTAATTGTCATTATCGGTGACATTTCGGTTCTCATGGAAGATTTTGGAAAAATCTGATTTGCATTTTGTTCCATTGCATGAAAATCGGGTGAAAAACTAGTATGTAGTTCTATGGAAAAAATTGGGAAGAAAATGTCTCATTTTGTTCGATGACGTTGTGTTCCACAGAACAAATGGGATCTACCACAATGTGCATGCTTTGATTTTTAGAAGTAAAAAAAAAAAGACAATTCAAATTTCAAATTTATTGACACAAAATTCTTGATGGCCAGTACCTACTCAAATATTACGGAAAAGGTGGTCATTGTACAGTTTATAAGTTTCATCTGCATCATTTCAGCCCGTCTAAGGCTACGGCTGAACAAAGAATTTTCTACAAAGGTGCGACGACTGGTACCTTGTTTTTGCCCATGCAAGCCTCTAGGTCCAGGGCTAAACCTACGTATTCTATAAATGTAAAGAAGAGCATAATAAAAGGTTGACCGCGGCTTGAACTTGCAATCTCCTGAACGTCAGCTGAGTAGCTACATTTGGGCCAAAAGCACTTACAAAATACGTTACATACTTATGTACGTTTTTGCTCTCTTTTTTCTTTCTTCTTTTATTTTAAGACCTCTTCTTTATTGTACGAAGGGGAAGCGTTTGTCCTTCACCTCACCTGATTTGAAGTTATGTATGATACGGCCGAAGGTGGAGGCGTAATTCACCCGAATTCCTCAACTCCGTCTGTTGGAACTGACTCTCTTATCTCTAATAGCCGGAACACTACAATTTAGAATTATTGTTATGGCGATAGACTTACTTATAAGATGGTGGTAGCTAGCCAGGCAGACTTAAATAAAGTTCTACGACCAACCAAACCAAGCACAATATTGTGCCCCCAGGATCTGAAACCAGGGGAAACCACTAGACCGCAAAGGCCTACAAAAAACTCTCAGGTTTTCCTGGAAAATGTAAGAGACGGCCAGTATTTCCTATTATTTTATTTTTTTTTATCTTGTTTTAGAATAAAATAAAAGTTAGTATAATTTCATTTTTTTTTAATAAATTTCTAAGTATGCATGATAAAATAGTAAAGACTTTACTCTCTATAATCAACCTTCAGAACCTGAAGCTGACCAGTGAGGCACGGAAATCTAAAAAACAGGGTCCAAACCACCATATCACCACTATTGTGATGTCCATGCGTATTTTATGTGGATGTGCCGAACGTAAGTTTGGACGTGCCTCTGACTACCCCAAGTTGGTGATCCTCGAAGTGGAAATAAATTGAAGACATGTTTTTTTTATTTTTTATTGATAATAGTCAAGCGTTTGACCACCATCTTACATGTAAAACAAGTAAAGATGTGGCCTAAGATAGAGCACGCTTGCCTAAAAGGAACCTATGTACTCGAAGGCAAGGAATTCCATTCTTTACCAGTATTAATGATTAAGGAAGAGGCGAAACGATGTGTTCGGCACAATGGAACATTTACAAGGTACGGGCTGTAGCCTGCCGTACGTCTGCTAGTCCGGTGGTGGAAAGTGGATGGAGGGATTAGGTCAAAGATATCGTGCGCACACTCGCCGAAGTGTAATTTATAGAACACAGACAGCCTGGCAACCCGTCGTCTATGTTCTAGGCTCTGCTTATTAGCCTTAACAAGCGAATCATCACCTATGAGCCTAGCAGCACGACGCTCAATCGAATCCAGGGCTTCGAGCTGATACTTGGCTGAGCCATCCCAGAGATGACAGTAATACTCCATACAAGATCGGACCTGAGCTTTGTACAGACTTCAAAGCTGTCCCGGTGTGAAGTACCGCCGAACCTTAGCAAGAATACCCAGCTTCATAGCAGCGAATTTGGCCTTAGACTTGATATGGGACCCAAAGTTCAAGTTCGATGAAAGTTCAACGCCTAAAAGGGTCAAACTATCATTGAACTGGAGCGAAGTGCCGTTAAAAATAGGTACGGGATGAAATTGTCTTTTTTAGCAGATAACACACATGCCTGAGTTTTGGATTCAGACACAAAGTTAAGCTTGAGGTCCAAACGCTCCACCATCTCCCTACGGAGGCTGAAAATTTCGTTCTCACTAGCACGTGGACTGGAAAAATATCTATCGACAACTGTGCTGTCATCTGCGTACCCATAGATACCGGGTATTAGCAGATCATTGAAATGAAGCAGGAATAGAGTTGCTGATAGATCAGACCCTTGAAATACCCCGGCATTGATAGCCAATAGATCAGACGACCAGCCACTAATGACTACTCGAATCGATCGTTCCCTCAGGAAGTCTGTGATCCACAGTAACAGGTTGGACGGTAATCCGTAGGAGGAAAGCTTGCTAATAAGACCCATGTGACAAACACATGTGCTCTGTAAAGGTAATGAAGGTGTCCTGGATCTAGGTACCGTCGCACCTTATTGAGAATGACCAACTTCATCGTAGTAGTTTTGGTTCTGGACTCAATTTATGAACCAAAGTTGAGGGCTCGTGACACTGAAACTCCTAGCAGATCAAGGTGATCCCCTATAATTATGTACACATATAGCTGTATACATATTTTTGAAATATTATACTGTGTACATATTTTTGAAAAATAAGCTGTATATATATTTATCAAAAATTATACTGTGTAGATATTTTTGAAAAATAAGCTGTATATATATTTTTGAAAACAATGTCTGTATACATATTTGTTTTGATATTGGATACATTATTATGAAAAATTGTACTGTGACATCATTTTGAAAATTATGGAATTAATACATATTTGTGGTGACTGCACATTGTACTTATAGCATTGTCATTGAAGACCTTTTTGACCCACGAGCATCACTAGATATCATAATCATCGTCGATGTTCTAAGGAAACGACACAAACTCCATTGTCATTGTTATTGTTTACACCTACGCTTCCAACCGAGCTTCTTATAAAGGGCTTTCAGCGAACTTGTCAAGTATCGATTTGTATTATTCCACGTATGCATTGTCGCCTCGTTCCCACGTGTTTGGTACAACAATATGTCTTAACTTTGAAAGCAGGTATCAAAATAACATTGCGGTTGGTATTTTTACCTAGCTATAAGCCATACAGACAAGATTTAAATATTATATTATTAGATAGATTCGATTTTAAGAGTAGTAGAGCCCCTTGTGAATGGGCTCGTCCGGGTAAGTACTACCCGTATACCACCATACCTATTTCAGGAGCCAAGCAGCATTGCTGTGCTCCGGTTTGAAGGGTATGGTTGCCTGTGAAATTACGGGCACGGGAGGCTTAACACCTTTATGCCTCATGTTGACGGGTGCAATGCAGTGTAGGCTATGTTCTTTGTGGATGTGACCTACGTAGTAAAGCATTGTTATAGGCAAGAGATGCACATACATCAGGTGGACTACTTGCTTGTCCCGTCTTCTAGGTGAACAAAAAAAAAAGACGAGGAGCTTTGCTTAGTGCCACGCTTGTTAAGTAGTTCGAGCCGTGCTCTGTGGCACGCTGGATTACGTGCTAGATTATTTATTATAATTATAATGTAAACGTAGTTGAGGTACCGCCATCCCGCGATGCACCCATTCCATACTGAGACTCACAAAGTAACAGTAAGGTGACTATTTATCATGCGCTAAGACACAAATATACAATAAATGAATCGTTAAAAATGCATTTTGCAAAATGAAACTGTTGTTTTTAATACCTTCCTCGCAATTTTTACATATTTTGCTAAACGTTTAAACCTTCCCTGAACTACAAAAAACATTTCAAAACTAAAATCAGCTAAATTGGCCCAGCCGTTTTTGAGTTTTGGCGAGACAAACGAACACCAATTGATTTTTATTATATTCATTAATAGTACTTACCACGAAAAGCCTCTTTTCGTGGTAAGTACTATAGTTCGCCTGGCTAGCTACCACCATCTTACCTAATTCTGTCGTCATAATAACAATTATAACAAAAAAAAATGTTGTGTTCCAACATTTAGATTTAAGATCAGCAGTTCCTCAGTTTGTTGAGGATTCCGAGTGAAGTGCGCCTCCAACTTCGGCTTTATCTCAACTTGTTACCAGGTGAGATAAAGGCCAAGCGCTTCCCCGTCGTACAATAAAAAAAAGTCCTACTAGGCTCACCTTTTAGCCTGATACAAGGTCTTGCCAAGCTTAGTTTTCTAAAGATCTTACATGCCTAGGAAATAAATGTATTATGAGTGTATGTTGGGTGCCGTGGCAGTCCTGGCTCAAGAATC
Source organism: Venusia cambrica (assembly GCA_951394065.1). Taxonomy (NCBI): domain Eukaryota; kingdom Metazoa; phylum Arthropoda; class Insecta; order Lepidoptera; family Geometridae; genus Venusia; species Venusia cambrica. The sequence continues at coordinate 9,896,910 of OX596054.1, forward strand.
GACCCCTCCAACTCGGCCCATGGATATCGTTACAGCCTACTAAGGGACCTCACCAGAAGAAGGGCAGCAGCTTCCTTCTGGGTATTATGTACACCCTTACTACGATCACCAATCTGCCTGCCAAGCGTGGTGATTATGGCACAACCCTCATGCTTTGGAGGAGGCTCTGTCCAGCAGTGGACACTAATGGGCTGTTGATGTGTGGGGCGTATTGTTTGTGATAGTAGGTATATGAGTGTGGAATGTGGAAAATGGAAACTGTTGTATTATCTGTGTGAATGTCATGACTATTGTTATAATAATTCTTAAATATTTTCTAAATTGTAAAACTTCCCTTGGCTTAGAGCATGCCATATTAGTATGCAGTGTCATTAAGCATCGAGGAAAGCTCTTGCTCGTATGACTTGGACCTGGGACCCTTCGTACGCGTACGCGGAGACGATTTTGTGACGTTTGACTTCTTAAATAAGTAATTTGTAAGCCATATGACTTTGCAACACTTCTTTTTCAATTTCTAGACTGTGCAACCAAGTGTATGAATACCGGCTGTACATCAATAAAATACTATACAATTTTGGATAACTATTTAAAATCAGGTGCAATTTTATTTTTTTACATGGGTATTCCTATAGACTTACATGCACGAGGCATTGTGAATTGACCTGGATGAGGAAAAATCGCCAGAAATACACGTCTTAGTAAGATCCTTGCGGTTTTACCTGTCCCAGTTCGTACTAGGCTGAGAAGTTGGTATGGTATAGGATAGGATTGCGTTTTAACACTAAAGGGAAAAATCTCAAGAAATACACGTCTTAGTAAGATCCTTACGGTTTTACCTGTACCAATTCGTAATAGGCTGAAAAGTTGGAATGGCATAGGATAGAATTGCGTTTTAACGCTAACGGGAAAAATATCAAGAAATACACGTCTTAGTAAGATCCTTACGGTTTTACTTGTACCAGTTCGTACTAGGCTGAGAAGTTGGTATGGTATAGGATAGGCTCTGGATGAGCTCTCCATGCCTGTTACCCATAGATTTAGAATATACTAACAAATCTATGGTTTTCACATTGATACAAAACCAAATCCAAATGCGACGATAGAAACTTCCGAATGGTTTTTTTTCGAATTTATGTTGAAACATAAATTCTGTCGTCTATCCATTGTTGTAATAGCCATATGTTGAAACATAAATTCGATGGATAGACTACAGAATGACAGTCAAATCTTAGCTTCCGAAACTTTTATGGCATGTTGCGAAACTTCTAGTGGTTTATAGGTGGTTTTAGGGAAATTTCGTAGGAATTTCCAGATGTAACAATATTTTTTAAACTTAGATCTACTCGTATATTATGTCAGGGTAAGGCGGAAAATAAAATGACAAATACTAAAACTAACAAGAACTGTAAAATCCGGAAAAACATCTCTGTGAAATAAATTGCTATCCGGATAGTTTTCGAACGAGATATCTGAACCATTAAAGTCAGAACCCTTTTCCAATTTAGTTAAAACTACGGATCTAGTTACTTAATATCCAGAACACGTGCAAAAGCTATTACCTATTTTTATTTAGTTCGTCGTTATAAGTATTGATATAAAGACTCACAAAACTATATTAGCGTCATTAATAAGTATAGTACCTACTTAGATTCAAAAGCAAACTAACCAACGGGTTGACATTTGATCTAAAAAAAGATACGTGATTTTTCAAATAAAAATTTCATCCCATAAATTGTTTACTATTTGTAAACATTGTAAACCATTCGGAAGTTTTTGGATTTGGTTTTGTATTAATATGAAAACCATAGATTTGTTAGTATATTCTAAATCAATGGGTAACACGCATGGAGAGCTCATCCAGAGCATATCCTATACCATACCAACTTCTCAGCCTAGTACGAACTGGTACAAGTAAAACCGTAAGGATCTTACTAAGACGTGTATTTTTTGATATTTTTCCCGTTAGCGTTAAAACGCAATTCTATTCTATGCCATTCCAACTTTTCAGCCTAGTACGAACTGGTTCAGGTAAAACCGTAAGGATCTTAATAAGACGTGTATTTCTTGAGATTTTCCCCTTTAGTGTTAAAACGTAATCCTATCCTATACCATACCAACTTCTCAGCCTAGTACGAACTGGGACAGGTAAAACCGCAAGGATCTTACTAAGACGTGTATTTCTTGCGTTAAAACGCAATTCAGTCGGATGGTTCAAGAAAAGTGGGTCGACATCTAACTCAATGGCAGAAAGTCAGAAAACAGAAAGCGCAGCGTCACGGTCAGCCGAGAAGGGATAATCCTTTGACAGAGAGTGGTGGGAAACTGCGAAGGTTCGAGGTGGTTATAGATATAGGAGATGCTATCTCCAAAGATCTCATCGTCATCCAGGTTAATGCACAATGCCTCGTGCATGTAAGTCTATAGGAATACCCATGTAAAAAAATAAAATTGCAGCTGATTTTAAAATGTTATCCAAAATTGTATAGTATTTTATTGATGTACAGCCGGTATTCATACACTTGGTTGCACAGCCTAGCAATTGAAAAAGAAGTGTAGCAAAGTCATATGACTTACAAATTACTTATTTAAGAAGTCAAACGTTTCAAAAGCGTCTACGCGTACGCGTACGAAGGGTCCCAGGTCCAAGTCATACGAGCAAGAGCTTTCCTCGATGCTTAATGACACTGCATACTAATATGGCATGCTCTAAGCCAAGGGAAGTTTTACAATTTAGAAAATATTTAAGAATTATTATAACAATAGTCATGACATTCACACAGATAATACAACAGTTTCCATTTTCCACATTCCACACTCATATACCTACTATCACAAACAATACGCCCCACACATCAACAGCCCATTAGTGTCCACTGCTGGACAGAGCCTCCTCCAAAGCATGAGGGTTGTGCCATAATCACCACGCTTGGCAGGCAGATTGGTGATCGTAGTAAGGGTGTACATAATACCCAGAAGGAAGCTGCTGCCCTTCTTCTGGTGAGGTCCCTTAGTAGGCTGTAACGATATCCATGGGCCGAGTTGGAGGGGTCGATTCTTGAGCCAGGACTGCCACGGCACCCAACATACACTCATAATACATTTATTTCCTAGGCATGTAAGATCTTTAGAAAACTAAGCTTGGCAAGACCTTGTATCAGGCTAAAAGGTGAGCCTAGTAGGACTTTTTTTTATTGTACGACGGGGAAGCGCTTGGCCTTTATCTCACCTGGTAATAAGTTGAGATAAAGCCGAAGTTGGAGGCGCCCTTCACTCGGAATCCTCAACAAACTGAGGAACTGCCTATCTTACCTCTAAATGCCGGAACACAATTTTTTTTTAATAATTGTTATTATGACGACAGAATAAGGTAAGATGGTGGTAGCTAGCCAGGCGAACTTAAACAAAATCCTACCACCAACCAAAAGAAAAGAGGCTTTTCGTGGTAAGTACTATTAATGAATATAATATAATGCATATAATAAAAATCAATTGGTGTTCGTTTGTCTTGCCAAAACTCGAAAACGGGCCAATTTAGCTGATTTTGGTTTTGAAATGTTTGTTGTAGTTCAGGGAATGTTTAATTAAACGTTGAGAAAATATGGAAAAATTGCGAGGAAGGTAGTAAAAACAACAGTTTCATTTTCCCATATAAACTGTTCTACGTACTTTCCTGTCAAACATTTGACGTTCGTCCTTTCGGGTCGGTAGACTCGGGTCCACTCGAATTGAATCAATTTTCATATTGTGATGGTTGTCATTGTTTGGAATAAAAATAACCATAAGGCACCTATAAACTGCTAGAAGTTTCGCAACATACCATAAAAGTTTCAGAAGCTAAGATTTGGCTGTCATTCTGTAGTCTATCTATCGAATTTATGTTGAAACATAAATTCGATGGTTACGAAATACACTATGGTGTGCTTGTTAACATTGCTTGATGCTTATTATTAATGGTTGGTTGCTACTTATTGAATATCTGTGGTTATAATAGAAGTAGGATCTCCTTAGCAAATAGTCTAATAACTTTAAGTTTGGTAGCACTTCAAAACTAGCTGTAAGCACGCGAGAACGAAGATTAAGCTTTGGAATTACAGTGAAGGTAGAGAGTTTCACAAGTTTCCGGACCACATGGAAGGTGCAAGCACTTTAGTACTTTTAGTACTTTTCTACAAAGAGATAATATAAAAGTTAAATTAGAATGCTATCATCATAGCATATTTATCTTTTTTTATAACGACTTCACAGCCTGAAATTTTAATAACTTAATTTGAAAACTGCGAGTTGGTATAATAAGAAATATATAATAAAGACTTATTATAAACCTTTACATAGGCTATTAATACTGTAGTTTATAAATTTATTTTATATATATTTTGTATATATATGATAAAAAGAAAACAGTTGAATCAAGTAGGTATATTCCATTATGAAGATGTTCCCGTCATGCCACTAACGACTGAGTAGGTAAGAGTTTCCTATTAACTGAACTGTTCCCAATTTCCCGAGCCATCACCGACGACACCGTCGGGGGTTGTGGAGAATCGTTTCAACTTAGTAGGTACCTATTCTCTATTTATATTTTTCCCCGAGACAAATCCGCAGTAATGAGATAAGAGTGGCAGCTTGAGTCAAATGTTTACTTTATAGTCTATCCGCGTATATCCCTACGCAATACAATTTACTTAGCTTAGACGTCCGTTACGATTCCGAACAGGTGGTAGATTTGACGTTTCAAAATAATCTAAAAAAAGATTACAGAATAAATACATTTAAACTATGTGATTGTGATCTCGCTTTTTTAGCTGTGTCAAAAAGGTAATAACCAACCATGAGGTAATGTTATGCGGATGCTTAGTCTTGTGATTTTGGCAGGAGAAGGTTGGATAGCAATCTTGTTAATCTGGGATCATGATAAGTTTATGGCTTAAGATGATGGCGCGAAAATGGGGAAGTAATAGTATTATCATTCACTCGCTTAAGCTTTCTGGTATCAAAAGTAACTGGCAACCAAAATGAACTGTCAAGTAGTCCAATGCTATAACCTATCGGTTTTTCATTTAAACTATAAAAGCTGGAGAGAAAAAGCATATTATATTCAGTACGCTATAGAGTAGCGTCAACATGGCCTAAGTAGACGGCGCTAATAATTTGCTTTTAATTTTATAATGCTACCAAATAAAAAAATATACTTAACTAAGTTAAACGCATACATAAAAATACACTTTTACCTAAATAGACTTTTAAATTTAAACTTTAATGCATCTAAACCACAATAAAACTATTTAAATAAACAAATGTATTGAAGGACCTATAAGAACGAGTAGTTACACAAAAGGTTATTTCAATAAAAAAATCAACTATTTCTAAAAAATATCCAGCTTCCCTTTTGTTGTACCTACGTTCTACGAGTAAACCCAACATTTATACTGTTCCCGTATCAAATGAGGAGATAAAGCAAGTCAGATGCCTTAATACTCCTCAGGTTTATGTACGCGTTTTACAGGTTTTGGTGAAATTTATCGAAATCAAAATGTAACATAGATCATTTTTTTAATCTTGTGAAACTTGCAACTTCAATTTAATTTATTTACATAATATGTTTTTGAAATGGAATATTTTGATTATTCATGAAGGTTACCAGACTGAATCTTTACGAGCAGCTGTTAGGAAACCAATATGCCAAATTTTGGCATTCAATTTCAAAACTATCTTTGATATTAGTTACATGTAGCCTGTATGTGGAGGCGATTTTTTTTGAATTCATGATGCGTTTTGAAGCTTTAATTTATAATCATAATGCTGTGCAAAACAAAAACGTCATCAATCACAATCACAAACATCAAAAACGTCAACAAATAAGTAGGTAGTTTAATAAACATATTTCCCCCGTCCTATGGAAACCGTGGATGGAACAAATTGTGCGGGAATCCGAGAGGGAGCGCGGATGCCGGCGACGGCAAATGAGCACACGTTTGTCTCGGCATGAATGCAGCGAAACCGTTATGCCATTTCGAAGCGCTTTGTTACGGACCAGAACCCAGGAACCATTAACTGAAATGTCTCCTTGTGGAATTATTGCCAGCTACGGCATGCGATGTTACCACATTTCGATTAGTTACGTACCAACCTACTTACCTTGTTTTACTTTTGTTCCGTTTTTTTTCAAGAACCATGGAAAATTTCGAAGCAAACTACATCAACAGGCAAGATTATACAATTACCTATGTCCAGTCGCCTGCAGATGTACAATTCTGAATTTTCAAAATGAAGTCAATAGGTACTTTTATTATCACGAGGGTAAATTGTTATCCCTCATTCTTGAATATTTTCATTTCCAAAATATTTTTATTTCAAAATTGATAATATTTTGAAAATAATGAAGCTATAAATAAAATTGCAGGTGGTTGTACAGTTAGGTTAGGTATACCTACATACCTACTTATGTCGTCGTGAATCTGACTGACAATCAAATTACCTATTTTGGTTCATCTAGCTTTTTGCAGTATTCAGTGCTTTCAAAAGTTATAGGTACGATAAATTCTAACTGTCACCCTGTTCCCCTATAGTTTTATAAAATAAAAGTAAGCGGCCATTCTCCGATTCGCTGGTTTTTACATGTCCGGGGTTATATCATCAGTAACATTATCAAATTCAATAATGCAAATATTTTTATAGAGGACTTAATTTTAGCGTTGGGTTCTTTAAACACAGGATAACACAGCGGCGGGAATGCTTAACCAAGCTAGCAAACTTTCTGCTCAGTGGTCAGTTGAACCCTCTTGTGTGCCCGTATCAGTGCGGGGCTTCCCTCTTTGCTTTGAACAACAAAGATGGTGGTTTACGAACGATAGTGGTGGGCAGCGTTTTTCACCGCTTGACTGCCAAACTGGCTTGCCGCTTCGTCTAAGAGGAAATAGCCACAGTTACTTGCAGCCGCACCAACTGGGATTTTGCACACGCCTGGGTTGCGAGGCTGTCATCCACGCCACGCGAACGTTTCTCATGAATCCGGAGAACGAAGACTTTATTTTGCTTAAACTTGATATTCTCAATGCGTTTAACTCTTTGGAAAGAGACGTTCTGTTGAGTAGAGTAGAGAAATTGTAATTTATATCGACTTGATATTTTCTAATTACCGTTACATTAAACATTAGATATATCTAATTACCGTATATGTCTCATTAACTAGAAAACCATTTGTAATAGTCAAATTCCTCATTGATTGTTTAATTGCTGCTGATTACTACTCAGAGCGTGAATCTTATGAGGATCACCTACTAGGTGGCAGTCAGATGCACGTCAAAACTTACGTAGGTATTCAATACGTGACAAGTTGCAAGCTTATCGCCGCTTACCCATTCTTTTAATCAAAACATTAATTTATTGCAGATTGATTAGGTAATTATTTTATTGTTATGTTCTTATTTGATATTTAACTCATGTTTAATAAATAATTCTATTTTATTAGAATTCAGGTATATGGCAAGGCAGAATGGTGAAAAGAGGAAAGATACCAAAGAATGATCTTGGAGAGGTCTGGCATTGGAAGGACTTCGATAACGGCAAGGACATCTGTATCTTTGGCAAAGTCTTCCACACCGTTTCCTGTGATCTCTTCACTAAGGTTGGTTTCAAAATACATTATGACTTAATATATCGGCGGTTCTTTATTCAAAATTGGTAACCTACACATCGATTGAATGCTAGAATCAAATGATAAAAGTTTACTGAGACGTTTTCTATTTCCTATCTGTGCTAAGACTGAGGTAGGTTGGTAAGGTAATCTGTTGGTTGAATACCTATCTTAGGAAAACAAATCTTTGATTAGACCTAGGTACTGCTTAACGTAACTGCTTTAAGGTAGGTAGATACATACTGCTATAATCTATAAATTTAGGAAAATAAATACTATTGCTGTTCATGTAATGACAAGATTTTTACTAACATAATTTTTGAATCAAAACTGTGTAGGTATTTGTGAAAACTACTAAATTAATAAAACCAGTGTGTGTTTTATCACGAGGCAATGAACTTGACCTCCACTACATAAAAACCCACACATTCATAGTTATATTTTTTAGCAATTCGGACTAACTTCACTTTAGTCCTTGGATGGTTAGCGAATGATTCGTGAATGCGAATGATTCGTGAATGCGAATGATTCGTGAATGCGTGCGTGCGATAGATATATCTATCGCACGCACGCATTCACGAATCATTCTGTCCCTCTCAAACCTCAATTCATTAATTGAAACTGTGTCTCGTCTGTGCCGTGCCGTTTTTTTATAACACCTTCAACCATCTCGATGCTTAATTCAATATAATGATCTAGCGTGGGTAGCTGTATTCCTAGGTTTATAGTGCATTAACATACATTAAAAAACTCACCTGTTTATAATTATTTCGAAATCTCAGCGGTATGATAGCAGCGCACAAAACAACGAAGCAAGCACGAGCGTCCTATTTTTAGGTTATTAAGTTTGCGTTTGCGGCGCATGAGCGTAGTAACTATTGAATAGCCTGCGGTACAAGGTCGGTCTACTGGACATTACCGAGTTGTCCCCAGAGTGTTTTTATACAAATTGTGCCTTGTAGCAGGTACACGGTTCCATAACTACAGGGACCACTTCCACTTGGGCAGTGAGAGTTCTTGTTAGTTGCGATATTGTTAAATATATTTATTAATTCAATCGATTTCTCTATTTGGAGAACTTATGAGTCATCGTCGTAATAAATAGGTACCTAGTCGGTCATAAAAAAAGTGCAATACCTCATACCAATTGCACTTTTGAATTTGGACCTACTTGTGAAGTAGGTACGTATCTATAAGTGCGATTTCATAGACTTATATTAGGTACCTACTAGCTGTAGCGCGCGACTTCGTCCGCGTAGTGTTTATTATATTTTTGAAGTGAAAACTTCTTTTGGCGCGTTGGGCATTTTTTAGGAAAAAAAACATTGAGCTCGCGACACTGTTACCGTTACCGACACATCTTTATATAAGTACCTGTAGTGTTGTCTGCTTTAAAATTTTGAATGGGTACTTGGGTACCTACCAATTCAAAACTTTGAGCGCAGAATTTAAAACGCAGTTAAGTATACTCCTAGTTAAATGTAAAAAACTACAGTCGGCATTCGTTCCGCTAACTCTCAATAGGTGGCGCTATTGTAAGCACCCGGTAGGTAAAACACATTGAAATTCAAGTATTCAGCTGTTCTCTTCTCAATCTCAAGTTTAACTATCTGTCGGAACTCCCGGAGCGTTTTTTTTTACTTATTTGTACTTAACTATAACTAAGAATACTTAGCAGCGGAACAGTTCCGCTTATGTATTCTTACCAAAACCAAGATACCTAATAAAAAACCTTTTATAGGCACTGCCTTTAAATTCAGGCGAACCTCTAACAATAATGAAGCAATAGGTAATGTGAAACGAATTGCTACCATAAAACCTTCGAATGGGGTTCCGAATAAAGCCGAAAGTAAGGTCAGGAGGCTTAAAGAAATGTGTTTATAGCCGGAGAAACAGTGGAGCAGTACGTTATGGTCCAGTCTGGCCACTTTATAAACTACGACACATTTATACGGCTTTATGTTCCTAACATCACAGAATAGGCCTACCTAGTAAAGCTACGCTCAATGGCTTTCTTGACCTTATCACAGGTAATTACTTGTGATAAATACATGATGTTCATCTATGATTCACCTGTGATTGCTTTAAATATGTTTAATGGTTCGAAAAAGATGTATATCGAGTACATTACGATCGGTAGCGGTACCTATCTACAAATTATTTGGTAGTACGTAATATTTTATCAGCGTGGCGTGCCAATTGACAACTATCTAATCTATGCCACTACGTGGCATACCTAAAACATGGTTTTGTCATTCAGAAGATTTTTCAAATTATATTTTATTCATACACAACAACTTTACAAAAGAAAGAGACCCATTGAATCTTACTTTTTCAGACTATATAATGCAAAGTTACATAAATAGATATTCAACAAACAGAAAACACATTTTTTAGAAGGTATCATGATGTAGCACTTTTTGTCTCCATGAATATTGAACTCTGGATATTGTAATGAAACAAATTTAATATTGTAATTTAAAAATACAAAACAAATTGCAAGTAAACGAAATAATACTAATTCAGAGAGCTGTGATGTAGTGCATAACAACTTTAGCGCCCATGTACAAGGTAATTAGATAGGGTATTCCGAAAGCGATGCCTCTCGCCGGCTGAGGTAGAGGTTTCACAGCGTACACAATCGTGTGCAGCACTCTCCCGGCGGTGTACGCCCTGAAGAGTAGCGTTGCCCAGGCCGCCTCAGGACTGGTGGTCAGGAACAGAGCACCGAGCACCCAAAACGCCGGAATGTTCTCCAAATCGTTGAGGTGGGCCCTGCGCGTCCGTTCCACATCAGGCTCGTCAAACTTCACTACACCTTTTTTCTTCGCGTCTTCAGGATTGGCGAATACTTTTTTAGAATAGCGTGCTCTGGACGTCAAAATTGCTGTTCCCAACAATTTCAACCCCAGAATACCAGAGTAGAGCGCGTACGATTGCACTGCAGGTTGTTCCAAGATGGATGCCATATTTGTTTTTTTTAATTATTACAGACAGCGGTGTACGCGAGTCGCGCGGCGGCGCTTGAATGGTTGTTGTGATATTTTATGTTGGGTTGCTGAGAGCTGAGATTTACTGTATCTTACCTGTAGGTACCTATATACTTACTCACCCATACGAGCGCCGCCTTCGTCACTATCGCGCGTTGTGTCGTGCCGCTCGTCATGTTTAGGTATGTATTTAGTTTGCTAACAAGTCTGTTACCTGGACGACGCTTTAATTGAAGGGCCCATTAGTTGTAGGGATGCGGTATAGATAAATGCTTACCATAATCGTTATATTTACTACATCAAACCAAATTTCAATTATCAATTAATTAAAAAGGTTCAAGTTAGTAGCCGACTGCAGGCAGCACCGGCAGTTGACAGCGTCAAGTGACAATACTGGATACAATGCTGTGTCTCATGTTACCCATATTGTATTTAAATTTGAGTGAAGTAAGTTCACTGTCGCCTGCTGCTGCTGTCAACGAAAAAACGAAACGAAATAGATAAAAAATAAATATATATTATCTGGCTTCGAACTTGTACCTTAATCCTAAACTAAGCAGTCTTTGAAGATTTATGTAGGTAATTTAAATTGATGATCTCAATTTTACTATGATTTATAAGATTTTGATGATCATTTATAACTGCGCACCTTTTATTAAAATAAAATAATGAAAACGCAAAAAAAATATATCAAATTTAATATCTCCATTAACCTGAATATCAATATACAAAAAATAACTTATAAGTAGGTACATTTCATTCTTAATCACTTCACAAAGCAGTGACATAATATAGAATGGTTTGGACCCCCATGTATAAGTTGATAATGTATGGGATTCCAAATGCGATACCCCTAGCTGGTTGTGGCAGGGGCACAATAGCGTACACGAACGTGTGAACCAGGCGACCCACGGTGAACGCTCGGAACAGTAGCGTGGCCCAGGCGGCGGCCGGACCGGTCGTCAGGTACAGGGCACCGAGCACCCAAAACGCCGGAATGTTCTCCAAGTCATTTAAATGGGCCCTTCGCACCCTCTCCACCGCGGGATCATCGAACTTGACCTTGCCCTTCAAAGTTTTAGCGTCCTCTGGGTTCGCAAATACACCTCGAGTAATGCGGGTCATGGCGGTCAAGGGTGATAGCAATAGCAGCTTGACGGCGAGGATCGCGGCGTGAACGATGTACGCCTGCACGGCCAAGTTGTCCAGAGATAAGGGAGCCATGGTTTAATGACACGCGACACAGCCGGCAAGCGCTCACTCAGTACACAACACGAACACGGCACGAAACACGAATGATTACAAAATATCAAAACCAACACAAGTTGCAACTTGGAAACAACTTCACGTTGATGATGTCTGTCTTGCATCTCACGTCCCAACGCATAATCAACATAAGTTGCCTCTACCTGTTTGCTTTGATATTATGCTATCATACCTATATGATGTACCTAATACAAAGTTGAATGTCATGTTTACTGACTTGACAACTTTTTACCTATGACTATAGGTTTGTTCTTCATTTAATTATGCTACTGTTTTTTGGATTACAATAAGAAATGAACTACCAAATTCTCTGACCATTATCAGGTTACTTACAATTTCTAAAATTATTTATGTATTCCGTAATAATAAAACATCGTTGGCAAGACCAGCCTTCGAGTCCCTGTGGAGCGAAGGCTAACGAAGTGACGTAACGATTTGAGGAACACAAGTTGAGCAAGAGCCTCTCAAACACTCGTCTCCCTAGTAAATTAACTGACACAATAACTATACCTACTCGTATGTTCAACATCGAACAAACCCTAATTTAAAGAACAAATGTATTTTATTTTCATTATTTCATTTCATTTGAGAGCTGGAAAAGTACATCTCAAGATAGGACTGTCTGGAAGGACTTATGGCTAAATATAATAACTGAGCAAATTACCTATACCACAGATAACAGAATACGTACCTATGTCAAGAAATAATGTTAAAATATCAAGAGCCTACTTATAATTTGGCAGCAAGCGACGCTTGCATGGAAGCTATGACGGGCGGAAATTATGCTTTTAGTGTGATTATTCTACCCAATATCGATGAAAGATAGCACAAACAATGATATACAGCTATTACTTATCTACTGTTAACACGGAATCATTTTTTATTTCTTACTGTTATTCAAACAACTCTATAAAATATTATACAACATGATCTATCAGACTATACCTATCTAGCTTTTGTTGTAGTAGTTATGTACGCAAAGCATTATTTAACTTAATTTATTCAATAAAAAGTGCAATTAAACTATGTACAAAGGAATCAGTCAGATTATCTAAGGACCGTTACAAGCGGCCTATAGGTAACTCAACTGTTCCAGACCAGTACCAGACGGAAGCGTGCCCAAGACACTGGCTGCATTGCCACGCTGAATAGCTATGCTAATTACTTAATTTATTATAATTATGTTATATTGTAACGAAGACGTTCAAAATTGTAGTTTATACATTTTAGTTGAATCACACTGATGTGATAACGATTCTCAAAAAACTAATCAGCCTAACCTAGGGCTGATTAGTTTTTCTAGCCTTTTTCCTGTGTGCAGGTAGCGATTATGAAAGAACCTATTTTTGATCGATTTGAGATACATTTAAGATCGGTTTATAAATATAAGATATTTTTATAACCTTTTTAAGATCTATTTAATATAGAATTTACCTTTAACCGCAGTGTTTCACAGGAATGGCTAGAATCCCAAGGAATTGAGTTGTCCAAGGAAGAAGCATTGCCTATCGATGAGTACACCGAGAAAGAACATTGGAAACGGATAGCGCCACCGAGGCGGAGCGCGACCCGCGAGGACCGCCTGCGACGTTTCTTGGAATACGATGGAAAGGTTCTTGCGTGAGTACCTACAGACATGTATTCATCACCTCGAACCCAGACTAGTAAATTACTTTCAAAGGGGACAGGGGATATGTGTCAAAATCCCCTTCAGCCTGAACTTGCAGCTCGTAAGGGGATTATGACACTAAAACTCTAAAAATCCCCTTTAAAGAAGATATTTCACGAGTAATTTATTTTTTGTAGTACAAAGTGCTTTCATCTCACCTGGTTTCAAGTAGGTATATGGAGAAAGACGTAGACAGCTAAAATTAATGGAACTAAAATAATATCACGATTGAATTTCGACCAATGTGTGACCACTTAATTGACTTGATATATCTCACAGGTTAGTCGTAGTAGCTCTGCCTTCTGCGCTGTAGATTGTGGGTTCGATTCCCACCAGGGACTAATATTTGTGTGCTAAACATATATGTTTGGTCTGTGTTCAGGTGTTGTTTTGTATGATGTGATTTACAAAATAAATGTATACAAGTACTCTATTCGTAATCTAGCTACTATTTCCCATATTTGCTTTTTTTTAGTTTGGGGCTAGATGGGGCTGTATGAAATGATGATCTAAAATATTATTATATTTTTTCTGGAGCTCTGTTTACCTATGTTTCAAAGCAAATGCCCGTAACTAGCATTTATCCTGAACTTCCCAAAATATTTGTAAATAATAGTGCACACCTGATCTGAAAAAGAAGCTTCCTCTTGCAGTTTAGATGCGCACTTAACATAACAAGACCTCTGAATAGATGAACAAAAGATCGAACAAACTCAAGTGAAATATTAAATATGACCAAAGTATAATTCGATTCTTTTGTGTAGCCCATGAATATTTAACGATCTACGAGAATATTTATAGATTCTTATGCTATGTCTATGGATATGAGAAAGCAATAACCTAGACTAGATAGAGCATACCTATAGATAGTGATACACTGTACGTTTTGGCTCGAAACAATTTTGCTATCTATGTATCTAACTATAGTGGTTGGTATCCAATCCATCTAGTGATCAGATCTGCGGTGCATTCAATTATACAGGAACAATTCGCCAACCACACAATCTCTCGCAGCAAACAGCGTCGATCGCCCTGACCGAATCATCTGCTGACCACGTCATTTGCATTTGACGAGATTGCAAACTCCCTATCAGATCGGGAGAACACTGCAGCCAAAACTTAGAAGTTAGAATATTGTTCTTTATGTTGATAAAAGTAACGAGTCTCACAGCTCAGTTGGTAGTAGCTCTGCCTTCTGCTCTGTAGGTTGTGGGTTCGATCCCCACCCAGGACAAACATTTGTGTAATGTTAAAAAAAGTTCGTTCTGAGTATTAGAAAATGTATTGATAAAAAATATATGTTTTTTTCTACAAATATAAGTAGACGTAAATATGTTATCAGGAAACTAGATTTCGGATACAAAGCTTTTATGTTATATTTTTACTTTTTTGTAAATACATTCTAACGATACGATACTGTTGTACAAAACACAAAACAAACAGTTATGTTCATCACACAAATATTTGATCCGGGTGGAGAATCGAACCAACAACTTACAACGCAGATGGCGACGTTACAAACTGAGCTGAGTGGCATGTCATATTCAGTAAACGCAAGTTATTTATGTCCTAGATGTTTGCCTGCATCCCTCGATTGTAGGTGAATAATTAAATTGAAGTTGGGAAAATCTAATTATAAGTCGGTTGAAACTCGGTTCCAACTGCCAACTAGGTTCAGAGCACTCGCCCCATGGGGACATTCTAGGCAACTCTGGATTTGTAGGGAACTGTATGTCAGTCACTTGGGTGAAATGGCTTTGATGTGCTTCGTTGCTTTTGTGTAAGCTTTACATTTATGAAGAGAAGGTACGTTTTTGTCTTATAGTCTTCTTTTATGCAAAGTGTATTAAATTTTAAACATTTTAATAACCAAACGCGTAACAATATAAAAATATTACAATTTTATGTTAAACTGATAAATTACACGGCAATATTTGTTTGTAATTGTTTATTTATTTTCAAGATAACCAAACTCTCATGCAAATCTTGGAATGGCATTTCAATAAAAAAAATGTAATAATTAGAATGTAGCGTAGCTCTAAAGGATTAAGTCCTGGAACCTTCCTAGTTAGTAGGTACAAGTGCCCACTTCAATGGAGCTATTACGTTCGAGGATTCCAAACTCCCCCGCCTATTCTACCTACGCCCCCTCCCTGAAGGTAAACAGCAGAAAATTGAAACTGGCCTCTCATCGGAACCTGAAATAGAATTCTGAGGTCCTATTACGGGCAACGTGGTCTTAATTAAAGCCCTTTGTGCAGATGTTTTGGAATATATATTTATTCTACGTCAAGAATTGGGAAAAAAAAATCTAGGTAACTGATGTTATCAGATATATTTCTTTGTCTGAAGCAAAGAACGTAAGTTGTTTATGGAATATTTTTTATTTTATTTAGGACGGTTACCAAACTATCGCGGCATCGTAGTAAAGTGGGTTTTAATTCGACAAAAAAAATTGCCGTATAGGTGTATGTGCTTTTAATTCACAAGTTCTACCTGAGAAAGAGAACAATCTCAATATTACAGCCGAGAGTTCTTTAAAATAATTAAACATCGGCACTATTCAACTTTGACTATTTGATCCTTTTAGCTGTACTATTTAAGCGATGGATATATAATGTCTCATGTCATTGACACACTGAATCAATGCTGACTTTACGGATATATAAAGTGTAATGTTTTTCGAAGAGTTTCAGTAATAACTGTGATTGTGCTAGCTGTCAAAGGCGGCTTCCAACAGAAAGATGGAATAAAAAGATAATAGCTCTATCATAAATTGCTGTTTTAATCACGTAGGTGTAGTCGTTCTACGTTTGTTCATGGGAAAGGGTAATGCGTTATTTTGACCTTGACTTGCTGGAAATAAGTATGTCTTTCTGGAAATAAGTATGCCTTTGTATTTGCTGAATTAGGGTAGAGCAAAGAAGCGGAGCGGTCTGTGGTCGCATGGCGGATAAAATTTGTGAATTTGTGGACGAGCGCGTCACGGTGCAATAATCATGGTTTATCGAGTATTTTATAATTTTTTGCCACGGGGATGCGCTTGGCCTACTCACTTGGTTTCAAGTTATGATAAGGCCGAAGGTGTAGGCGCACATCACCCGGAATCCTCAATTGTCTGAGGAACTGGCTCTAAATGCCACTATGCTTACTATAAACTCTAGTTGATAGATGAAAATGCTTTGAGGATAGCTAATTATATTTTTATAACATTCTACTACTTGTAAACTACGAGTAAGCTTTTTGAAGGCACTCTTTATAATTTACTGCCTACTTGATTCCAGGAATTTTCCATCTCATTTTCTTCAATACGGCGAACGAAAATCATTATACAGCATTATAAGTGCCTGCCTAAAGCTCCCTCTCAACTCGACAATTGGTCTCCAAGCCGCAACCCCATTTTATGATCCATAAACAGCGGCCTATATCATTCCTGAGATTTTATTCTAAGTAGGTGCGCCGTAAATATCAAGTTTCCTTTATAATGAAAATATGAAACCAATTTATATCATGATCTGCCTTTGTACTAACCTACCCACAATCTCGATCAATCACTCTTAATAATAATCATCCATAACTCTACAAAAAAAATATTGAAGTGTGTAATGTAATAGTAAAAAGCAGCTTTTTACTTAAAGCCTTAGATCAAAAAAGCAGTTAATTGTATACCTGATCATGTTGCTATCTTTTACTAGCATCGCATGAAAAAGTTTGCCACTATTTTTGCCAAGCTTAGTAAGGCGTGCAATATTGTGTAATATCTTGTTTTTTATCTAAGCTAAATGCATGTGCAATGTGCAAGTATACATTTTCTGTCTGCCTGTCTGTTTTTTCCGGGATCACGGAAGGTTTGTTAGTTATAAATATAACAGGACACGTAAGCTGTCAAATGTCATGAAAACCAGCTCTTACGGGTTTCAATCAATTTAATATGTATGAACTTACCTATCTAAAATTATAAACAGCGCCTACAAAACGTTATTTTTTAATCAAAATTGGTGCATCAGTAAAGCATATAGGTCAATTGAAACACGTACGTAGCTTAGTGTGACCTACCTCCTAGTGTTCTACTGCGAGCAACGGAATGGATTTTGCTAGCAAATACGGCTGAATGATCACAACACACACTCCTCCCGAAGTCCGAAGCCAAAAGATTTGCCGTTTTCGTCGGTGCCATGCCAGTACCATTGCTGCTTGAGAAAGCTCGCTCCATTTTAGACCTCAACCTTTCTCTAGCTAGTCCATAATTTATAACAAATTAATTTATTTGCTCATTTGATCTTGTAAGGTTAAGAGCTGAGTAAACCTTCACCCCCTGTCTCGAAGGCTCGCCGCTGTGTTGCGGTCGCGCTGCCGTCAGCGCCTGCGAGTGGTTTTTGCTCCCGGTGGTTAGCGGGGCCGTCGTCGTCGGCTCCATCTGTTCATGTTTACGTACCCCTTTATTCTGCTTGTGGCAATGTTTTAATCGTTTTATGGCTATTGTTAGGCAATTCTTGAATGATTGGTGAAATATTCACTTTACTAAACTGAAAATGTGCTCATTGTAAATGCGATTAAGCGATTTTGCGCTTGGCTTTCATATTACCAGGTTACAAGTTAAGATAAGGCCGAAGGTGGAGACGCACTTCACCCGGAGTCCTCACCAAACTGAGAAACTGTCTATCTGACCTCTAAATGCCTCTAATGCCGGAACACAACCATTTTTAGAATTGTTATTATGGCGACAGAATTAGAAAAGATATGATAATGATAGCTACAGAGATTACAAAGTCGTACCGCCAACTAAAACAAACCACAATATTGTACCATCCCTGGGGATCGAACCCGGGACCTCTGGATCTGAAATCGGTGGGTTGAACCACTAAGACCACAGTGGTGGTTAAACTATTTTGTGTACAAAACCATTTCGTGGATTCAAAACCATATACAAAAGACAGTGTGTGATAGATATATCATATACCTATAATATATCTATAACAAAAATACAAAAGTAATATCATAATTTATCAGACATTAATTTAGGTGTAAGTAATAGCTTATTTTTTATAATTACGATGTGTATACATATAATTAAAGGTGACTGTACATTTAAATAGACTGATAAGTAGGTACCTATCGATTTAATCAAATGTTGGTGCTTGTGGAAAATTACTGCTATCTAGAATTCACTTGTGGTAGGTACTCTATGGACCGATTTTCATAAAATAGTCTCGACATCTTGACTAGGCCACTTATCAGATTAAACTCTGGGAGCTCGATGAGGGCGCACACTGTTTATCCTTGACATACCTTGCTAGATTATTTCCTGAATAATTTATTTTGACATCACGGAGTAAGATTGATCTGCTAGTGATGCAAGTATCGAAAAGTTTCTCCGCGAAAACATCGCTCAACCTTTTGCTCCCCATGTTCTAACAATCAGTGCGGGTACATCATTTATTTACGTCTTGTTATCTATCCCCGGTCATAATAATAAACACGACGCTGCCCCGGAGTTTTGTTAATAAATCACTGGAATCTCCGTGGCTGGGACTGGGACACTTGTCTGGCTAAACATTTTTTTATCCCCGATTCCCATTCTTCTCATATTTTTCACAAAGGATACTGAGAGATTGATTGTTGTTTTTATCTAAATTGGACTGAAGGTATAAATAAGGATGAGGTTTCATGAACTGGGCTTGTCTTTTCTGGATTAACTTCGATACTTGTCAAGTCTGTTTTTCTAAGCTGTGTTGGCCAAGTGGCTAGTGGTAGTGGCATGGGGCTAGCCCATTTTATAATTCAAGTTCAAAACCCCAACTTTTTATTTCATTTTGTATACCTTAAAATTTGCATATGCAAGAAAGCATATGCAACACGCTCTGTAAATGCCTAAACAAATGCAGATTGTACGTAAATTGTTAATGTTTGCTTTTCATTGCCACAGGTTTAACGTGGTATGGGACAACCGTGACGCTGAGAATGGGGAGTTAGAAAACTTCAAGTTGTTTTACTTTCTCCAGGATGATACTATCGCTGTCAAGGTTAGTTTATTTTACGGGACATTCCTGCCCCTTATCCTTACGCGCCCCTTAGGTAGTCAGCTATTTAGACCCAAACACGTAGATTTTGTTACGTGTTGGATCCAACTCTCTGATGTCGGGTACCACCACTTCCTACTTCCTAGGTTAAACTACGAAGTTTAGAACTATTTTGAAAAATATGTTTTTGTTTGAAAGGATATGATTCCAGATTGATCCCATAGAAATTTTATTCAAATCGGTCTAGTAGTTTGGCTTTTAAATTAAAAAACAGGATGATGGGAGCTAAATATCGTTCCCATTATCCTGACATAATTCACCAGGGGTGCACTTTACTATTGTAGAAACCGATTTTTAACATTTGTTTAGGTCATCTGTATTTATCTTCGTTCTCATCATTGCGTAGATATTTCCAGAATCCCGTATTATTGCACCCTTACACGAAACATAAATAGGGTGTGTAGACGTCGTGGTGTGTAGACGTCGTGGTGTCGTAGGTTTACAAGACACAATATTACATATAAACAAATATGACCTCACCCTTAGTTATTTTCAAGTTTTTAGTAGTAAAGTCGGGTCCAATAATTTTTCAATAAAAATAACTTATTTTTCTACGATTGATAACAACATTGTGATCAGAGCACTGCCATAATTACCACGATTGGGTCGGTGATCGCAGTATTGGTATTAAGTAACAGGATGCATAGGTGCTACACCATCACCTGGTGTAGGTTCCGTTTCGTATGGTACATTTTCACAGGTGGTGGGAGAAACAGAATGTTAATAAATACAGATAAATAATTATATGTGATTGTTGTAAAGCGATATTTGGAACAGTCCACAATCTTCGTGTTTGAATCAGACCTTCCATTCTTCCGACTCAGGGGTGCTTTTGAGTCAGACAGTGGCATTCTGTAATTGGGTTCCTATACAGGGTGAGTTTTTTTCCAGGGCTGAATTTTTTATTTTTTCAAAATTCAAATTATTTCTGAATTAAAAAAAACTTGTTTTTTATAGGTTTCTGGAAAAGTGAGTTTTTGAAAAAAAAAATTGCATTTTTTTAGTTCTTTGTTTGATTATAAAAAAAAAATATGATGACTATGTGCCCAAAGTTGTTGGAACACTTTCAAAATATAACATTTATAAATTGAACACAAAAATGCAAAAACATTTTTTTTCAAAAACACACTTTTCCGGAAAAACTATAAAAATAAATAGATTTTCTTAAGTGCAGAACTTATAATATTAAAATATTAATACATTAATATTTTTTTTTAATCGAGCCTTACATGACTTTTCGATAACTCTTACAGTTTCAGACTTGGCCTCAGTGGCCCTGAAAAAAAACTGACCTGTATACATTATCCATACCAAAAATTATTTGTAACTCTCACAAAATTATTGAATAATCACATTATTTTGCAAAATTTACCAATAATCAAAGTTTTTGTTCATTCACCTCGTACTTTCGCTGATTTTCTGGTATCGAAAATCGAAACAATAAATATTTATTAAGACTCGGGACTGACACACTTGAATTATGACCTAGATAAAAATGCTTTAGCGCTCATATTGACGTCGCTTTCCCGATTTAAGTGGAACAAACTTAGCATAGAAAATACTGATGGGGTAAAATAGGAAAATCGTTTTTATTTTGCTGATCACTAAACAAATCCTCAGCTGTATCAGCAAGAGCGCCCGAACCAACAAATAGTTAAATAATATTCCGAAGGCCTTGATCACATTATGTATTAACTTGATTGTATTTTCTTGACGAGCGTCTCATTCAGTCTGGTCAGCACTGTTCACTCTGATAATTAAATTAAATATCTATTACAGGAGCTTCACGACGGCAAAGGTGGAAAAGATCCATTCCCTCTACTACTAAAAAAAACGAAACTTCCTAAGAAATGGAAGGAGAAACCTGGTGAGATTTTCTATTTTTGAAGATTATCGCTTACAAATTTTACAAATCTAGAAATCTAGATAATGTTTTCTGCATGCGATGCTAGGTATATGGATATATACCTTGCTACTATAAGGAACAAATAACGTAGGGGGATCCTTAAGTTATTAGCTCGTTGAGTTCTGATAAGCACGTATATTTAAGAATATTGTAACCGGCCGGTTACAATATTCTTGTCTGTGGTCTAGTGGTTCGCCTACCGGTGTCAGATCCTGAGGTCTCGGATTCGATCCCAGGGGAGTACAATATTGTGCTGGGTTTGGTTGGTGATAGGACTTTGTCCGCCTGGCTAGCTACCACCATCTTGCCTAATTCTGTCGCCATAACAGCAATTCTTAAGTGTTCCGGCATTTAGAGGTGAGTTCCTCAGATTGTTGAGGATTCCGGGTTAAGTGCGCTTTCACCTTCGGCCTTGAAAATCAGGTGAGATGAAGGCCAAGAACTTCCCCGTCGTACAATATAATACATTTTCATATATCATAAAGGTAGATTTATAAAATATTTCATTTACCGGATAATGAATACATTAGATACGTACTAAAAGGATTAAGGTATTCACAATTTAAGCTTAGTTAATATGGATTTCCGGGACCATGTAACAGCTCAACTGAAATAAGAGCTGACCTAATAGTTAGTAGACCAAAATAGTATTTTAGCAGAAGCGCTTCCACGAAATGAAACATTCATTAATGCCTAATCCATTTAGCCTGATTCAATTGAATAGTAACCGATTGGGTATAGCTACATTTTAATCTAAAAACGGATGGTATTGCCAACGAATAGTGGGCAACGATTTTAGGGTTCCGTATCTAAGGGTGCCAACGGGACCCTATTGTAAGACTCGGCTTTCCGTCTGTCCGTCCTTATCCGTCAGCAGGCTGTATCGAATGAACCGTAATAGATAGACAGTTGAAATTGTCACACACTATTTCTATTCACTATAATAACAAATCATCAAAAAATAAAGGTTCAATTTAAATAAAAATAAGTGTTCAAAGTATTTATGATTAAAATAATTAAAAACATAAACAAGAAACTAGTTTTTGCCTTGAAATGTGGGTCAGAATACTCGGCATGCGTGTCCGCACTTAGCCAGTTTTATTTCAAACGTATTCTATGCTAAATTTGTCAATGCCCATTTTTAAGATATTTAAATTTATTTATAACGTGTTTGACGTGGCGGTCGCGACTTTAGAATTGCCCCTCCAACTCAGCCCATGCAAGTCTTAAATGCCGACTTAGGGATCTCACCAGAACCAGAACCTTCTGTCTATTATCACAGAAGTTATTATCTCTTTACTGCGAGCACAAAACCGCCTGTCAAGCGTGGTGATTAATTATTTATTAATGAATTTATAAAAAAAACATTACATCATTGCGGCAACACCCTCCAGCTTTGGAGGAGGCTCTGTCCAGCAGTGACATATTGGACTGTTGATGTGATGTGAAAAAAAAAGTGATGAGACGAGCAAGATATACTAAATAAAGTGTTATCAATTTATTTTATTTTCAACAACATTCTGTTATTTATAAAATTTATTTTAACGCTAAAATAAAAGCTCAAATCTTAAGGTACTTAATTGAAGCGTCATGTCAGTTAGACGTTATCGCAAAAAGTAGTTTCCAGAGTGGCACTCAACCTCGTAGCGCTGTTTGGAACTTCAGGAGTGATCTAACTTCAGCTTAGCGAGAGCCGCAAAAACTCTAATGTCCTTACAATGCCGCTTGTTAGGCGGGCTTGAATGCCGCTAAATGGTTGTGGGAATTGGGGATGAAGGAAACATTGCCTTTTTGACAATGATCGTTTGCTCGGTGTATTACTTATATCTTCTTGTGATAATCTTTGAATCTAGAGTAGACGAAGGTAACTCTAAAAACGATATCTATTAAGTTTAAAGGTTAAAAGGGTATAAGCTAGGGCTATAAGCTAGGTATAAGCTAAAGGGTATAAGCTCGGGACTTTGATAACTATTCATAGAATCTTTCGCAGCATGCTTACGCTACTCAAAATCTCTGTTGCAGGCTCATTTATGGTTTGACAAGGTATGACCATGTTTCTTGTTTTGGGCTATACATAAGTGGCTTTCGATTCGACTATTTAATCTATATAATTCGGAAAACCTAAAACTGATATACAATGTCAGTATAAATAAAGTATATTGTGGTACGAAAAAAGAAAACAAACAGTAATTTAGAAAAAAATATTTTTTATTTTTATATGCAACCTTAGATTATCTATTATATTTTCAAAATTATCTAATGCGACCAAAGACTTTAAGGACAAACAGCTGATCAGAAAAAAAACAATTAGACTGATTGATATGATAACCAAACATCCTAACAGTGACCTGTCTGTACATTTTTGAAACGGCGCTGTTTGTCAAAAATAATCCTGATTTGTTTCCTCAACCATCAGACATCGTAATACGTAATAGAAGAGACCAAAGTAAGATATGTGTACATTCATCAAAGACCACAATGATACGCAAGAGAATATATTACTATGCAAAATATTATCTTGCGTATTAATTTCCATTTATAATAATCTGCTAAAATCATTAAGGGGGTCTCTAAATGTTTTCAGAAAAAGTTAAAGGTCACAATAATAAATAAATGTTATTATAAAATCGTACAATTTATGAATGATAGACATTTTATTGATAATACGAGCTAGCAAATCATTCAACTCACTGGTCAATAAAAAATTTGATGTCGATTTATTTAACACATCTGTAAGTAAGCTTAAACGCTTGCTAAGCAATAATTTACTTTAAAAATAAACTCTTTTTGAAAAAAAATGGAACCGACTTCACCACTAAAAACTTACAAATAACTCTTAGGGTAAGTTCATATAATTTGAAGTTGGTGCCGAATTGCCAAGCACAACAGTGTTGAGAGGACTATAAAAGACACAATTTAATAAAATTCACTATAAAATATGCAGCGGATTTATGTACCTATCCAGACACCATTTTCGTAATTTTTAATCGATTCTTGCGACGGTAAACACGTATCTATGTGAAAATGTTATATAGAACTGCCCAGTTTTTATTCGCTATCTTTATAGATTCACAAAAACACAGTGATTGTAGACGACATGAAATACAAAACAAAATACAGTTGATTGTGTTGATGTCAGTATGTGTACAATAAAGCGTTATTTTAAACGAAATGTTCTTAAATTCTCCCTATGTGTTAGATAAAAGTAAGCTCAACATAGAATATAGCAGCTCAATTAAAAAAATACTACTTCCGGTACGGTAAATTAAGTTAGGGTTTGAATGTCCTCCAATGGCGTTTCTCATTTTTAGCATTTTTCCTTTTTCATACAATTTTACGTTTCACTGCTAAGCCGTTTCCATTTGTACGGTAAAGTAATTCGTTTCCGCATTTTCAGCTCTTCAAATAGCATTTCGATGTTCCACTTTGTTGGAGCTAGCACGGCCGAGTGAGCCCAGTTAATCCCTAAAGCGCGGATAGTTGAAATATAGAGTCCAGTCTAGGCATTACATTTGTACCTTATTGAAGCCGCTTTTGGTAATATTGAAATTGTTTTATTTATCAACGAAGCTTTACAATCATTGGCCAAACATCTAATGCAGATTCACAGAATCACATCAAGTTTAGATTACAATTTGGGGTAATAGTACATTTTCGTCCATCTAAACGGATACGGGCTACGCGCAGCAGTTACCTACCTCCATCTTATCTTATACTCTGTTACAATAATAACGTTTCTAGATTAGTGTGTTCCGGAATTTAGAGGTAAGATAGCCAGTTTCACAATCTGTTGAGGATTCCGTGTGAAGTGCGCTTTCATTTCAGCCTTATCATAACTTGACACCAGGTGAGATAAAGGCCAAGCGCTTTATCAGCATACAATAAAATAAAAAAATATAATTCGATATCAGCATACTACTGAGATGCAAACGTTGAGATGGATGTGTGGAATGACAAGATTTGATAAGATACGAAATGAGTATTTAAGAAAAGGATGAAAGTGGCGACAATTGTAGAAAATACGAGGAGTGCTAGGCTACCATGGTAAGGCAAAAATGATTTAAACTTCCGACCAATATTTGTTTACAGCGATTCAGTGACTAAAGAGAGCGACGTAGTAGTAGAAGGTGTAATATAATTGAGCAATATGTATATTTACATAAAATATATTAAGTATAATCATATCTTTATGGAATATGGAATTACCGTATAAAAAAATATTGTGTATTAGGAAGGTAGTGGGTAATCCTTATGTATTAAATGTAGGTATGTTCAATATAAATATTAAGTATTCTTAGTCATATTTTTTGAGAGCATTCAAAAAATTTGGTAATTCACATTAATAATTTATTAGACGCCGCTTTTTTAGCTTTCTATCACACACAATCAGTCGCCAACTAGGTATTTTAGTAACTCAAATTCATTATTTTTCTCACCTTTTATTTGATTTACAAGTCAGTCAGTTAAATTAACACCGTCACGTAGTCACCCAGCACCGCTTTGGAAAGTGTCAACAATTAGGATGTTTTTATCAAAAGATATTAATGACGTAAAACGCATGTAAGTACTTACGTATCGAACGTAACCGTTACAAACATTTTGAATAAGATGCGGCAGAGCAATGTAAGCGCCGCAGAATTCTTTGAGCTCGTTAATTAAAATAAAACTAAGAAAAATAGAAGTTAGTCTACATTTTCATCCCCTCAAGTTAAATACAGGAACAATATTGCCTGCCTTCCTCTAATGGAGAATTTCGTAGCTTGCCGGGCTGGGTACCTGCCTGCAGCATTGAGGCGGTAATCAGGTTACTTCTATTGACTTCGGAACTTCACACGCTTGCATAATTACAGTTGAGCAGTTTAACGTATCTAGCTGTCGTGTCACAATCGATTTACTGTAGTTGACTTGTGATAACAATCTCTAACTGGTTGGTTTATTGAGTAAAATAAGTTGCGAGTGGGTTGTCTATTTAAGTAGGTTATGTTTGTTTGATAAATATACGAGAATCAGATTAGTAGGAACTGATTATTTACCTTTCTAAAACAATGTTAGTAAAATGTGAACAAAATTACTTAATACGACGTATTAAACATTTAACTTAGAGTCAAGATGTGTTTAATGTTTAACTTTGTAAATAAACGCGAATAAATACGGCATTTTGCTTTGTATTAATAGGCTGCTTTTAAGACGATTAAGTCATGAAGTTCCCGGCCGTTTCTCTCTAAGTTTGTTGCTAAGGAGATTATGCTAGCGCAATATTATGCTGCAAAATATAGAACATCGAACTCATTTGCGGTTCCATATCGAAGTCTTTCCCCAACAAGCAACTCACGCAAAGCGCAACCCACAGCACAGGGCTTATTAATTACGATTTTCTACGCTGTTCGACAACGAGAGGCTTATAAATGTGACGTGAATTCGATTCGTGATCTTTTGGTAGTGCTTTGCGATGTCTCTGCAATCATTCGGCCGAATTTTGGATATGCGCACGTTTTTATGCTCGTGTCTGCGGATTTATTTACGAGATCCGTTGAGCTCCGCCTCGGTAGAGATACTTCAGCGAAAACCGAGGCAGAGAAAAATATTTGAGTAGGTATATGCATTCGTAATGTGTTCATCAACAACTTTGATGCTAGGTATCTGATCGGAACAAATAGAGTCAAGCCGGTCAGTTCTTCATCAAAATTTGAAATGTATTTGTTGTATGTATGTTGTGTATCTGTTATATGTTTTAGTTGTTCTCGTATACAAAAGTAGTTTGTCGTATGTCGATGTGGCATGTGCAATTCAAAATAAATTATGATGGGGAATGAAAATATTTGCAAAAGAGTACGAGAAAATTATGGGTTAGGTTCGTATGGTCTGGATTTTAAAACGTCTGTGAAGACAAAATGTTGGGATTGCAAAAAGTCTATGTATTCACATCGTCTTGATTGTAATATGACTGAAATTAAAGTACAAAATTTATAGGAAGGCAAAACGTCGCTTTGTAGATGCAAAAAGTCTTGTTTGTATTTATTTTAATTTTAACTTGTTTTTATAAAAATTAAAGCACTGCAAACCTAGATTATTCATGTTTATATCCAACATGCCACAGCAAATGATCGATTTGTAGACTGATGCATCGCAGGACCTAACAGATTCTAGATAAACCTTTATCACATCGTTACAGTATCCTTCCCATCTTCGGTGATGGAAACTACCGAAGAAGAGGTCACCGAGTACTACGCACCAAAAGACCTGATCGTTGGCACAACAGTGTTTGTGTTGGGGCGGCGGTTCTTACTGTGCGACTGTGATAAATTCACACGCTTGTACTACAGGTAAGGAAGTACACCAATACCCTGTTTATCCTTTGTGCAAAAAAATATGAGGAACGGGGGAGTTTTTAATAGCAGAAAGAAGGATCTTTTGTTAACCCACTCCAGCGTTGTTCATAGATCATTAGGAGGGTAAATTAAAATAAATGAGTTGAGCTGGTTGCGCCGCGCCGGGAGAATATAATATAGATAATAGCGGTAACCCCCCGCGGCTTTGCTCACGTTGTTTTTTGATTTAAAAATGATACAACTATGCAATGCCAGTAGCAGCAATTTTTAATGACTCATTACTAGCATCAAAAATATGGGATTCATCTTTCTATTGTAAAAACGGTAATCGCCTCTGTGGTCTAGTGGTACAACCCATCGATTTCAGATCCAGAGGTCCCGGGTTGATGTATGATAATAAATACTAAAAACTGGCCAAAATTGAGTCAGATTCACGCTAAGGCTCCAAAACTATGTGCAGGAAACCCCGCGCTTTACTTTGAAACAACGTTTTAACGTGGGTTTGGACCCTCAACGTGCGCGTACGACTTGGCCGGTTTATTTATTATTTGTCAAGTACGCCGTCATAATAATTCAGATTTCCTTAAATACAGCCTTTTGATGTAGGTACAGTAACCATAATTTGATTTATTTTGTGCAATAAGGCATCTACTCTATGTTTTGCAAAAATAAAAATATACTTAAAGAATGTATTTTTATGGTCCTAGGGGTAATCTACATAGGTACTTATTTTCAAGAGTTAAAACACGCTATATAAGAGAAGATACGCAACATTTTGTTCCACCCCAATTTTGAACGCAAACACTACAAAAGGAAACTACCCTGAACATTTCAAGTCTCTTTCTCATTCATGACGATTTTATAAATTTAGATACCAGCTTACGATAAGATAATCAAACAAATTTAAGTCAGGTGTGTACCATAAATATTTATATATATATATATATATATATATATATATATATCCGTGAAAACGTATTCTAGGGGCTACAAGCTAGATTTATAAACAAAAAGACATGAAGAGATTATTTATGTGTTTGATGCCTGCACCGCTACTGCACGCACGGGTATCATCAAGTTAAAGCGTTCTTATTTTTAAGAAACCCTTACGTTATTAGATATGTCGAGGACGTCAGCATGGAAATAAAATCAGGCTAATCCTGATTTTATTTCCAGGCGAGTGCTGCGGTCGGCCACCGTTAGATATAGTTACGTAACAGAGTTAAGAATGTAATAAAATTCTTGGCACGTCTAAAAAGTCGATGGCCACCTACGCGCTATAAACATGCAGCCCTTTACGCACTGCAGGTTTTCTGAAGAGAACATTTTTCCTTATCTTGTTACTTTTACTCCACCCTTATGATAACTACTACCTTCCTGTTGTGTTACTGATAATAACAAAACGAAATAAAAGGTTCAGATCTGCTAGTAATTAGTCAGTGGCACGTCTAAGCATAACGCTTGACGCCTATTATACTGTGTTTATATGAATACTAAATAGCTGCTATTACCGCGATTATTTCGTTTGCGTAATGATACATTAAAAATGTTTGTTCTGAAGTATGATTTTTTTATGTATTCATAATTTGGAGACATTTTGACTTTTCGAAACATATTAAAACTCATCGTGTAAGTGGTGCACCTGGAAATTTTATATTGCAAGGCGATATAAGTTCCTTTGAAGTAATTATGCCACTAGGCGGGTACCTTAGGTCTGTTTATATATCTTTATAGATTTAGCCTAACGCTTTGCCGACGTCCACGAGGCTTCTTATGGTATAATTTTGCGACTGAGTACGTTCCAAAGACATATCAATATTACTGTCGCGACCCTACTCAATTTTCTGCTTAAGACCAGTGAAATGAAAACAAACAAAACTAATCGAAACGTCGAAGCATTCACCAACGAGGAATCGAACATTCAATATTGGTAAATGGGTGGTAGAACCCTCAAGCTTATTTACAGTCTATAGTAATTCCATAAACGACAATTCCTTCATCTATGGTAGTTCACATTATTGCATCCTTTATTGATCAAGTGAGCAAAGGGAACGAGATCTCCGAGTTAAGTTAGGAAATCCGGCACTGTATGTATGTATGTATCTATGTATATACACATATATGTCTGTTTCGACAATGTTTGTGACGGCATAGCTGTCGAACGGTTTATCCGATTTTGCTGAAATTAAAAATGGAAAGACATAACATAAATACAAATTGATTACCACGGGAATTATGATAAGTGGTGTAGTTTGTTAAGATGTTAATGATAGGGATATGTTAGGGTGAAAAGAAATACCATTTTCGCCCATATCTTTTGGATGGTTCAATTAAAATTTTTGAATATGCATATGATATATTAATACTCATCAATCGATGTAAGGATTTTTTTGACACTAGGGTAGTTTTTGAGAAATAGGGGTGTTGAGTATGACAAAAAGTTTTTTGGATTGTGGGGTGTCATTTGAAAGGGTATCGGCTGCATATTCAAAAAATACATATATTCTTTACAATAGGGGTGGTTTTTGTATCAAAAGGGTGCGTTATAAGGGTAAAACGATTGATTTGTCTTGTAGGATATACTGTTAGAGAGGGTTGTCTTCACAATTAACTTTTTTTTATTTGTTGAAACCACCCCTGTATTGACATTAAGGGTTGCAAAAGGGGTTAAGTGAGGTAAATAAGATCGAAGTCTTAAAAATTTATGAAAACGTGAAATATCATATGAAACGGGGGCTTAGACTGTAGATTTCAAAGTTGATTTATTCACCTGTTATTAGGGGTGGTTTTTAGGATAAAGATGCAAAGGTTTATCATCAGGTGTTGCAAGATAAGACGTATTCGGAATCTTATTTAAAGTGATCTATACATTTTTTGTTATTCACTCAATAGGTTTGCCAAACCAAGGATGTCGATAACAACCAAGAATATATTTTGGAATGTCATGCAAGGGGTTAGACTGCGCATATCCCATATTAATAGGACATTATCGTCTACTACAATGTGGAAAGAACTTACTCCAACTGCAAGGTTTGGCCATAATTACCACACTTGGCTGACAAATTGTGCTCACCGTTTAAGTTTTGTTTACACACAGAAAAAAAGTCTACCAAAGGGCATCACCAAAATGGCAGATTTTGGTGATGCCACTTGGTTGACTTAACGAGATCCGTAGGCTGGTGATGTAGATTTTTTGGCAACAAATAAGCAGTGATTTCGTAGATTATATCACTTAGTCATCACATCTTGTTAATTTTTTGTAAATATTATCGATCATAGGTTTTGTGATTTCAATATTTGCAATCGATAAGAGAGTGATTAAGTTTGTTGATAGATAAAACAACTTTGAGATACATTTGGAGTACATATTTTAACATAGTTAAATAGTGTACCTCGAAAAAAAAATATGTTTACCAGACAGTTTACCTTTTGTTTGCCCAGATGACTATAAATTTTCTTGATTTTTTTTTATGATTATTAAAAGTTGCTCCCCATGCCAAATTTCTCTTCAAGTCTCTTTGCTACGTAGTTTGGTAGGAAAGTGAGCGTGACAGACTTTTAACGTGATCTTTTATGGTACCGAAAGGACTCCGGGCCTGTTTTAAATTTCTTGGTGATCAATGCAATAAGTCTTCAGCCTTACATGATAGTCATCGGTGTAACATTCTCTGGCGGCCGGCCAGATAGTACTAGTTCTTTCCGGATCATTGGCGCCGCCCGCTCGCGGTTTACGCATGTGCCCAGCGCGGTCGGGTTACTGGTAAACACTATATTTGGTAATAATTGGTAAACATATATATTTTACCATATATTTTTGAATGTTGTAAATGTCAATAAATTGTAACGGTAATGCATTAATGATTTCGCTCTGAGTATTATAAATATGCAGCCTGCGCTTCACTTTGCTCGCTTTCTAATAACCGTAGCTTCGCTCACGTCAAAGCGTCAGAGCGGATAACGTTATTTTTTTATTCAAACACATTAAGAAAATAAATAACTGCGTTTGTGCAACATGGGCCTCTTACTTTTGCTATCACAATTACCTTTCGTCCAAGCAATTAGCATATTTTAAGGTGGTTGTTAGGTAGGTCCTTTGGAGAACTACTGAGCTTTTTTTTTGTGACTACCTTTTTTTTGAGTGCAGGAAAAAAGCGCAGTTTGCTTTACTCTTTGATGATAGTGGAAGGTTATTAAAAACGTTACCGCAGCAGGAAATGAAATATCTTGAAAAATGATTAGCCAATTTTTTGTCGCACATTTACTCCCAGTTGAAAGATATTTATTATTTTAATATTCAATCATTCGTTTAGAACCTTCCTGCTGGAAGAACGTAACTCCAAAGCGACTACTCGCACATTTTTTTTTTGATACATATTTACACCACATTCTCTTATGATTGTTTGTAAAATTCAATTCCTTCTAGAACATACTTTCCTGTAGGAGCAACGTACACAAATAGTCGATGATGAGTTCCTATTTAATATGTTGTGTTCCCAAGCAGCATAAATTCTCTTTTGGACTTGACAAACCCCTAAAGTTAAGAAAGTTAAGTGAGGAACTGAACATGACAAAGGTAGCTGGGCTCAGTTGACTATAGAAAAAGGTTATCTGATACCAGTGTCTCAGACCCAGAGGTCCCAGGTTCGATCCCAAGGGGGGCACAATTTTGTGTTTGGTTTGGTTGGTGGTAGGACTTTGTTTAAGTCCACCGGGCTAGCTCCCACCATCTTACCGAAATCTGTCGCCATAACCATTCTAAATTGTTGTGTTCTGGCATTTAGAGGTAAGATAACCAGTTCTTCTGTCTGTTGAGGATTCCGGGTATAGTGTGCTTCCACCGGAGGAAGGAGGCCTTATCATAGATTAAAACCAGGTGAGGTAAAAGCTTAAAGGCCAAGTGCTTCCCCGTTACGATATGAAAAATAATAAATACAGAGTAAGTATGAATATAAAAAGTGTAGATAGGTGTGGGATAAGGGGAGGAAACCTACGCTTTAGCGTACTAATTTACTGCAATATAAATGACAGTAAAGTTAATAAATGTGGCCTCGAGTATTAGCTTATTTTTTTTACTTTAGTCCCATTTCGTAGCCAGATTTGGTAGCTGGCTTTTTCACGAGTAGGTACTTAGCGAATACCAATGTTGATTTTATTTTCTTCATTTCATGTCATCCTATTGTTAATTGTAGGTAATTTTATCAAATCGTTTAATAACTATGTTTTCAGAAAGTCTCAACGGCTACGTCCTACGTAATTTCTGTCAATTAAGCTACTTACGTACGTAGAGCTATTAGCGATAGACTTAAAAGCTATTTTTAGATTTATTTACCCGTTATTTCTAGGGAGAATCAATACTGGACAATATTTTCGAATGAACATTTTTTCGGGGGCGTTGTTACGTAAAATCTGGATAAAATCCGTTTAGCGTTGATAAACATCAGAGTCAACGTATCTCAGCGGAAACACAGACACTGTCGGAAGCAATTTTTTTTTGTAATTTGCATAAAAAAAAATTTGGCAGCGCTTAGTTCTCATATATGTACAAAAAATTAACCTAATGTCGCTGTTCATTAGTTGTGCTTTTTAAAACTAAACCCTTTATTGAGGTTTTCCGTAGAAGATAATAAAATAGATAATTTGTTTGGAATAGTTTTGATTAGTAAATCAAGAAAAACGTCTGGTTGTCGTGTACGAAAAAAAAACACCATGTTAAAAGAATCTAAGTAATGGATGAATCCGGTTTCATTACCTCCTAGGCTTGTAATTACAGATAATATGAAGTAGCATGGCGCTTCACGATAATTGATCAGCATCATTTACTCAGGTACCTACATTGTCAATGTCCATAGAGCTTAGAACGTTTAAAATAGATATTTTATTTTAAAACGTGTTATATGACAGTATCAGGTAGATCATGGACGTTTCAAATATTGATCTCAATAGTCGCTTAGTTCATAAGCTGATTATTATCATGTAGAAAATAATAACAAATCTTTGATTAAAATCATTTACTCCAATCTATATGTATTATATATAACAGCTATGTATATAAAGTTCATTTTTCATGAAGGCATTAGGACTTAAGATACATGTTAATACATGATGTTAATACACATTAATATGTGTGATGCTTATCATACATTAATATCTATCTCATAAATGTCTCTCAAATGATGGCATGGCGGGATTCCATTGCCCAGAATAGACCTAGATCCTATGGTCTACTCTGGGCAATGGAATCGTTGACCTTTTGACGACGGTTGCGGCTGAATGATCCTATCGCTGGTGGTACAACTTGTAAAGGCCCGCTTGGCTTGCGACCATCGTCCTGCCGAAGTCCGGCGTCAAGCAGTACGTTATATTCCGTCGGTGCGCGGGAGTTCCAAGTGCTTTTTATAGGTACTTTCTGGGAGAGCTCGCTCCATTGTAGACCTTCCTCGCCTAGGCAAGCCTTGAGGTTAAGAGCTTACCCATCAAAATATGTTTGAGGGATCATAATTATTAACAAAAACGGGTCTTCATCGCGTACCTTTTTATATTCCCGACAGTTTCGACCGTGTTACAACGGCCGGGTAGAATGAAGTACTCGCTGCTAGTGTCGTCATCGTTGTGAGGTCCAACTACCCTTACTTGTTTTTTGGAAATAGATAAGTCAGCGTTCTCACTGTGGCACAACAGCGAGGACTTCAGAACCACCATGACCAAGGCCGTTGTAACACGGTCGAAATTGCGGGAATATAAAAAGGTACGCGATGAAGACCCGTTTTTGTTAATAATTTGAAGGATCACGTAATGAATTTTTCTCTTTACACTAAACGGATCAATTAAACGAATAAGGCTAGTCTGAACGGAACATCACTCTGGTCCAAAAATGGAATTAAAGTAATGATGTTTCCATCACACATCACACATATTATAAAGGCGAAAGTTTGTATGTATGTTTGGCGCTCCTTTACGCCGAAATGGCTGAATGGATTTAGATGAAATTTGGTACAAAGAGTTTATACTTAGGATACTTTTCATCGAGTACTTTTCATCCTATGAATCAGTTCCCGTAGGATGGAAGTAGATGTCAAATATCGGCATACAAAACCTGATTTTTATTTATTACTCTCAAAACGCAAAAACTATAAGACGATTGCGCTATTAAAGTTTCGGAAATGGGAAAAACACACAGGCTACTTTTTATTTCTTTAATCTATTTCCGTGTAATGGAAATAGGATGTTAAATATCGCCGTACTAAACTTATAGGATCTTGGTTGCTATTTTACGCAAAAATGACTGAACGGAACTGAAATTTTGCATTTACTTTTCTTTTAACTGGGAAAAACACATTAATTTTCTTTTAATTGAGAAAAACACACAAGCAAACTTTTTATCTCATTAATTAGTTCCCGTTCGATGGAAATGAGATGTTAAACATCGACGAACAAAACTAATTGGTTCAATTAAATTTATAAAATATATGTTTTTGTATCCAGGATCACGTAATGAATTGTGTCCTTTATAAACGAGAATCAATTAATCGAGTGAGGCTTAGTCTGAACGGAACATGGCTCTGGTCCAAAAATGGAATTAAAATAATGTTTCCATTCAGTCCATAAACAAGTTTTGTTTACGTATATCGAAAAAGTCCAGCCGGTGATATTATAGCAAACGCTGCAACTTTCTCGTTTGTTTGCTTATCGTATTGTTGGATTATTTTACATGTGTTTGTTCGTTGGAGGTCGACTAATACGTAGGTATGTGGGTATATAAAAATATACTATTAAAGATGTAGTTTTTGTTGCTTTGAAGCCACAGTAACCAGGCAGTTATGATAGAAAATGAAGATATACAGAGATGGATAGATTATGATAACCATGTGTTTTTAAATGGGTAAGGTTGAGGCTTGCCTGGGCATTACTTTTGCGAGGATGATGTTTACGATAACGCGAACTTTCAGAAAAGCTCACCTCAGAAAGGCACTGTCACTCCCAAACCCCAATTAAATATAGCTAACTACTCGGTGCCGGACGTGTGTGTACGATTGTAGGGTGGTCGCAAGCCAGGCTAACTTAAACAGGTTCTACACTGCGATTGGAACATTGCCTGAGGACTATAGATTTAGATCTTACCCACCTTGTTATACGGTATGTCACCCTCTGAGGTCGGCTGATAGGAACGAGTGAAAGAGAAAACTTGTTAGACCTCCGCCTTTTTAAACTAGCTATCTTACCTCTGTCACCAGACTGTTGTGTCCCGGCATTTAGAGGTAACATTCTCTAAGAGGCCAGTTCTTTAGTCTGTTGAGGATTTCGGGTGAAATGCGCTACCACCTTCGACTTTTATCTTAACTTGAAAATCAGGTGAGATGAAGGCCAAGGCGCTAC
This sequence comes from Venusia cambrica, assembly GCA_951394065.1. Classification (NCBI taxonomy): domain Eukaryota; kingdom Metazoa; phylum Arthropoda; class Insecta; order Lepidoptera; family Geometridae; genus Venusia; species Venusia cambrica. The sequence goes on from OX596054.1 coordinate 9,933,156, forward strand.
CCCGTCGTTTAATAAAAAAAAAAAAACTGAATGTTGTGTTCCGGCATTCACAGGTAAGATAGCCAGTTCCTCAGTTTGTTGAGGATTCCGGGTGAAGTGCACATCCTTCGGCCTTATCTCAACTTGTAACAAGGTGAGATGATGGCCAAGCGCTTCCCCAAAAAGAAACGGTCCCAAAATATTCTGGTATAACTTAAAATCATATACATAGATATAGACATAGACATAGACATAGACATTCATTTATTTACTATTATAACACACATTCACAAACATAACAGAATGACATACATACTTAGTAGGTAGTAAGTTAGTACATTTATCTTATTTTGTGTCGCCTCTGCGGTTCAGGTCTACCGGTTATAAATTCTATGTTTGTTTACTAGGTCCATGCTAAACATAGAACAGCCGCCGGCCATTGTTGTTCATAAAGAGACTAGAAAAGAGTTTCCTAAGGTGAGAGCACGTCCTTTCTACATATCTCAGCATTCATCTTAAAAAAGCGACCGATCAAAGCAATGACATGCTGTGGCGGAATCACGTGCACCTGGAAAAAATGTATTAGTGTTTTTTGCATGATTTCTTCTAATAATGATAATGTAAGAGTTTTTATTTGGTACCTGCTTGTGCCCGGGATTTTTTTAACATCCCGTTGAACTTCCCAATATCCCTTAGTAAAACCTTACAGTATAATAAAAGTTATACTGAGTTGAGGTCATTCATTTTGTCAGTAGCCGATTCGGTAATGTTATTTTGTAGAGCTGTCGTTCGGTTGAATAATACGTTTTATCGGTTTTCGTAGTATTTGCCGCCTCACATTGGCATTGGACAACCAGAAGATTCACTGGGATCTTGCTTTGGCCTGATGCCGAAACCACCGCACAAGGATGTCATCAAATACAATTTGAACGCTAGTAAGGTATGTATAAATTATTGCGCCTCATTCATTTCATTATTTCTGAAGGTGATAAGAAGGATAACTTACAGCTAACACAGAATGTAATAAGGTAATAGTTATCCATTGGCAAATTATATATATATATATATATATATATATATATATATATATATATATTGTGTTTTATGAAGCCGTTATACTAAAGTGTATGTTTTTAGTTCGGGTTGAAAAAGTTCAGAATATGTATTCATTTTAACACGAATAATATTACCACTCTACTCAACTTGTATTGTCCATAGCTTCAGTCGCTATATGGACAATACAATTTGGTACGATTGTCCATATAAGCAGCGGCTGAAATAGTTTCCCCGGGGTGTAGGCAGTGACAAAGGATTACCACTTATTACTCTCCTCCACACCTCTTTTGTCTTATGCACTCTCATGCCGTTCTTAATAAATGCTCGTCGGACTTCAGCCCTAGCCTTTCTCGAGAATCCCTCCGACTTGGGGGATGACCACAAGAGTAGTAGAAGCTCCTAGTGAAAGGGCTCGTACGGAGAATTTCTACCACCATACTTGTTTCAGCCATCAAGTAGCATTGCTGTGTTTCGTTTAGAAGGGTATGGTTGCCGGTGAAATTACGGGTACGTGAGGCTTAACACCTTTATGCCTCAAGTTGACGGACGCAATGCAGTGCCGTGTAGGCTATGTTCTTTGTGGATGTGACCTATGCAGTAAGGCTTTGTCATAGACAAGAGTACACTTAACACCAGGTGCGCTACTTGTTTGTCCCGTCTCCTAGTAGTATAAAAAAAAACTACCTCTTAGCATTCTTCTTTTGATATTACTTTACTTTTCTCACTATCTGTCCAGTAATGAAAAAACGAGGCAAAAGTCATGTAAGATCAAAACGAGAATGCTTTAAGAGGTTGTGGTAGGCCCTTGGTCAGAGAGCGTTCGCCGAGGTTTTCCTTCCCAACTGTACCTACTATTTACACTCGATACTTACCTACATTTGCTTCGTCAACCTGATTCCATCCATCCTCACTATAACAACTAATTATTCAATGATAATTTACTCTGTTTATGCACTCCCAAACTTGTCGCCCTAACTAAAGTCCAACCCAAGAAAGTGGTTTGTGGAAGTCAGTAAATATTTCCATCGAACAGTATTAATAAATTATACTGAGTTTGCAGTTTCTCCTGACTCAATTAAAGTTGCAACGTCGCGCGCTGTACAAAGAATCACGAAGTAGGACTCATCTCTTAACTTATTTACCTCACCCTGCTACGTAAAGATGTGCATTCAGTGAATAACAGTTTATTTTTATTTTTTTATTGGTGATTGTCAAGCGTTTGACCACCAGCTTACATGTAAAACAAGTAAAGATGTGGCCTAAGATGGAGCACGGTTGCCTAAAAGGAACCTATTTACTCTGGACCGGAAGACTCCAAGATTGTACTCGTGCGGAAAAACAGACGAAGGCAAGGAATTGCATTCCTTACCAGTATTGATGATAAAGGTAGAGGCGAAACGATGTGTTCTATGATGTACTGATATTATATCCCAATCAATATCATTTTATTTTACATCAAAACGGAAGTATATGAAGTTTAGTATTTATTATTACCCATAAAACAGTTATAATAAATATATAAACATCTATTTATATACAGGGTGGGTTTTTTCCAGGGCCACTGAGGCCAAGTCTGAAACCGTGAGAGTTATAGAAAAGTCATGTTAGGAGTTGATTAAAAAAAAATATGTTCTGCATTAAATAAAATCTATTTTTTTAGAGTTTTTCGGGAAAATTGGGATTTTGAAAAAAAGTTTTCTCACTAATAACTATAAATACATTAATATATATTAGGTGAAACTCAAACACGATTTATATCTTATGATGATGACAATATTATGACTGGACTATAATGAGGCTTTGATGACAGTGCAATCATATTTTATGGTGACAGCGAGATCAACTGATGAAATGATCAAGAGCTGTTTAACGGTACTCATTATTCAATAACAGTGAAATATACGTGCTTGGGCTTATTTGTTTCAGCTCGCTACTACCTAATACAAATATAGAAAGCTTGTTCTTTATCGTAAACAGAACCTGCGCTACCTATGCGAGCTGGACTGGATACACCCAGAGGATGAGGGGCGCAATTTCGTGCTCACATACAACCTGGGAGATGGTGCCATCAAGATAGGCGAAGTGCCGCGACGGAACTCTGGCTTCACGGGAGGGAAATATCTCAAATCAATGCGCCTGCAGACGCCTGAATCTGATCCTAACTTCCCGACCTATTACACGCCGGAGAAGTTCTTTATCGGTAAGTATTCAATTTGAGTTCCGTATGGTCTTATTTTAAAACATCCTCCACGATGAAGTGCTTGGCCTTCATCTCACCTGGTAACAAGTTAAGATAAGGCCGTAGGTTTTGGCGCACTTCACCCGGAATCCTCAACAAACTGAGGAACTGGGTATCTTACCTCTGCGCCGGAACACATTTTTTTTATTAGAATTGTTATTATGGCGATAGAATTAGGTAAGATGGTGGTAGTTAGCCAGGCAGATTTAAACAAAGTGCTACCACCAACCAAACCGAGCTCTCCCGTATCCCGTAACCGAGCTATGGTACTCTCCCGGGGATCGAACCCGGGACCTCTAGATCTGCAATCGGTGGGTTGAACCACTAGACCACAGAGGCGGTTAAATTCAGGTCATTTATAAAAACATCGTTCATGTCGACTGCAGTAAGTCCGTTGAACTGTTTCAGTAGGCAGGAACTCTTAATGTACCCCTTTTCAAAGAAAAGGACTGTTCAAACTTGGTCGTTTCAGAGCACAATTTAATTTACCGTCCGACAAAGTTAAATGCAATATGCAACTTTTCGTTCAATGTTCTAAATCGTAAAAAATGCCGTTAAATGTCTTGAGTAAGATTAAACTACGTTTCAGTACTATTCACCGAGGCGGTCGCGGCGCCGCCGTGGCTAGACCCCTCCAACTCAGCCCACAGATGTCGTAAAAGCCGACTAAGTGATCTCACCAGCAGAAGGAAAGTAGCTTCCATCTGTGTATTATCTAACATCTTCGATCACCAATCCGCCTCCCAAACGTGGAAATTGCGGCAGTGTGTTGAGATATTACAAAATTAGGTAATTAAAGTAAATGAAAATTCTTAATATTGTACCTTCAACAATAACTTAAACTAACAAATATCGAATATTTGACAATTTTAAAACAAAAATTAGCAGTACATGGTGATTTTTATTCCCCAATGGACGCCACAAACGCGATCTTGATTTCACTCCACTCTTGAAAATAGATATAGATGGAGGTTGCCTTACTGTGAACTATAGAGCATTCCACAGTCTTGGAGCCTGAACTGTAAATGAATGGTCATAGAAGCTGGTTCTATGGGCAGGAATATGTAACTGGCGATTTTCAGACCAACGGAGATTACGTAAATGTGAATGGATGATGAACTCAAACCGCTTATTAAATAGGAGGGTGTAATGGGGCTATGAAGAATGTTGTTGAGTTGTACATAAGTAACTGTTATTATCGTCACATATACACGATATATATCGTGGAATACTGAAGCATAACGTTTCATGGTACTTGCCTCCTATAGTGCCTTCATGTACCAACCATATATACGACCCGCACTGATAAGGCGTAGGTACTCTCGCTCTACTGACGATGGCGGAAGCTCCAATAACGTTCCCTCAGATATCTTCTGACGCACACCTATATCTACTTCACTATCGCGAAGGTGAAAGGTCTCATCCTTGCCCAAAGCTCGGTTATTGTTAACGTGATCGGCAAATATATTTTTTTTGCTACGCCTTTTTGGTTTCGTGTATTTGGTTCACAGCTGTTTTTCTTAGTAGGTTGTAACCCAAGTTGCTTGGAAAATATGAAAATGTGCCAACTGGTACCTAGTCCTTAGTCATCGTAAGTGTTTTATTTACTATGAACACAGATGTGTTCATAGTCACAGGGGTCTTGTAAGTAAGCTTTTCTTATAATTTTAGTTAGTTTCTTATAGCTTGTCAAATGTTGTTAACCAAGTGCAATCACTTGAAATTAAAAAAAACTACTTCCTAACTAGCGATTCCATTGCCTAGGGCAGTCCAGGTCCGTTGCACTAAGAGGTAGATCACACATACACCAAAATGAATACCCCGGAATGACTATAATGACCCCATTTATATATAGTCTATTTATATATATATATATATATATACATAATGTCTGGGGTATTAATAGTCTGCGAGACTAGTCATCTTGTATATTCTCTAAATGAATTTTAGTGTTGGTCAGGGTTTTATTTTACATGCAACCGCCTCTGTGGTCTAGTGGTTCGGCTACCGGTGTCAGACCCAGAGGGCCCGGGTTGATCTCCAGGGGAGTACAATGTTGTGCTTGGGTTGGTTGATGGAAGGACTTTGTTTAAGTCCGCCCGGCTAGCTACCACCATCTTACCTAATTCTGTCGCCAATACAACAATTCAATTTTTTTTGTGTTCCGTCATTTAGAGGTAAGATTGTCAGTTCCTCAGTTTGTTGAGGATTCCTGGTGAAGTGCGCTTCCGTCTTCGGTCTTATCAAAGCTTGAAAATCTGGCGAGTTAACGACCAAGCACGATCCCGTCGTACAATACATGCCAATAATGCAAAATATAAGATTACCTATTACATGTCAGAAAGCGGATCTGATTGTAGTTACTTCTATTGTGTTCGTGAGCATATATTTTCATTTGCAGGAGCGGTAGTGCCGGTTTTCAAGAACCGATTTAGGATCATCGGATGTGACCTTTTCGTTTACCGGTACATGAGCGCGAACCCTGATAAATTCCCACAGGAAGTGATCGACAACGTGCGCAACTATCACATGAGAGAGGGCAACTTGAAGGACGAACTTGAGGTAAGGGTATTGGATAAGTTCAAAGGGCTTACACGACGATTCGGCTCAAATACAGGAAAGTTTCCAACTGCTGTTTGATGTTTGTACTCTCTGAAAATATTTCTAAATCTCTACTTATTGACTTTCTAAGGGCAACATCTTCTTTCAAGAAATATTTGCAGCATTTATATGCTACCAAAATACCAAAAAAGAAAACAAAATACTGTTCTTTCTGTAGGATTGTTTGACTCTTAAATCTCTGACGGGAGGCACAAACATTGATTGGCAGTTTTCAGTTAAAACTTCCCTGCAAAATCGTTGGATTTTTCAAGCGACTGGCAGATGCTCACTGCGAATGTGTGTCGTTTCATGCACATGATGGATTGCCTGGCGTTTGTCAATGGCTGAACGTTAATTGATGGATGGATGCTCCTGCGAGCCTTGTATCTGTGACAAGCCATTATAAATACTCCACTTTTATATTCAAGGGGTATCATTGTACCTATGTTTAATCCCAGCTCAATCTTTATGGTGTGACATATCTGTAGCATGTTATTAAGTATGTGGCATCGTCGTGTAACGTCATTACACAGCGGTACAAGTATAGTTCTTACCGATCGCATATTTTGACATATAGCTATTATGTCTAGATTTGATAAAAATTGTTTTATCGACCGTTACGAGGTTCTAACCTTACCGATCGGTAGACAAAATCGGTATCATACGTTAAATTTTATCGAATTTATCGATAACTTTGTAGCAGGTCTCGATACTAGGTGTCTTAGGTATAGTTTATGACGAATGTCAGATGGAAATGCTTAAAAATGCTTCCGTGATATGTTTTGCGGAGGAAATTATTTTAACTTTGATATGTTTGCGAAAAATGTTTTTGGATTTTGACTGTACTGAACCCATAGATACAATTTTATAGCACAAAAAATATGCGTGAACTTATTCCAGTTATAATCTTGGCTTGGAATAAAATTAAAATAAGTTAGGTCAGAACTATTTATCGCAAGTCTATGCTGTGTTTTTTTGATTATGTTTTTCACACATTCATGATCGATCACAATCATAAACAAGTTTGTAGGTATTCTTTTATTTTTCCACTACGTATAAGAAGAATAAAATTAAAGATCATGAATCATGATTAAGAATGAAACGGTGTGTTTTCAAGACTGCTATTCGAGAAGAGCAAGCGGCTGAAACCCGAGCCCAACTTGCGAAGATAGGACAAGCGGCGGTGGCCGAGCCGAACGCGATGCAACGGTGCCTGACCGCCCTCGACGTGGTCGAGGGCAGCGCTACTCCGCCGCGTCCGCCCACACCGCCTATGACCACCGACAGAATCTCATACGATGACACCTTGAGAGCAGTTCGAGCGAGGTAAGATTTCGCAATCGCAATATTATATGAGGTATACAATCTTGCGCGGCTTTTGATCGAGGTGACATGTGACACAAGGGCGTGGCTTGAGCGCAGCGATAATAAGTTGTTAGAAGCAGCACCGAACACAACGTGACCAATGTCTTCTCGACGGAGTCCATCTCGCAAACTGTAGCGTTAACAGGCGGTTCTGCATCGATGCCGAATCGCGATAGTACCTAGTGAATACAAAATCGTGGTTACGTGGGCGAAGGTACACAGCCGGTGACACCATCGCTTCTGTATCGATGCAAATGCACGACAGCATCGCTACTGTATCGCTTCGATGAGTAGCCGTGGGCGACTAGCTAATAACATCTTACGGATTCCGAAAAAGTTATATATCTCACAGAAGCCCTCTAAGACTAAAAACACCGCAATGCTTTTCATTGATACATATTAGGTGTAGAACTGTAATAATATTACACATAAAAGAAGCACTTCAAAAAATTCTTGAGCAATAGTTAAGCTGACTGTAGAAATATTATCGCACTGTCCTAGAATATCGTGTTAAGCTTGAATTTCCACTGAAACTAATGAATATGTCCAAAGTCAAGAACCCTTTCATCAGTCGTGTATAATTTTATGCTCTAGAATCAACGCAAATTACGAAATATGCATATCCACGAGAATTTATGCATTTTATGAATTAGTGTCCTGTAATATTATATTAAAATTATTTCGTAGAAGAGTTAATTAACTGCATGTCTCTGTATTCTCCTCGAGGACAAATAGGTAAAGGTACTTTGCCTAGTTTTGCACATGTTTTGCACTAGATTCTATTCAAACAACTCTTGGCATGAGAAACTCATTTCCATATTTAGCTTCTGGCGCGTGTTCTTTTGAATAAAATGTTTATGTAATGTGCATATTTTACTGAAAAGCTGAAATGCAAATAATATCACTGCCAGTTAGAAAGCTTGCTTGCACGCCACGTCACTGATGTTTGCGTAGATTTCAGTTGAATAAAGTTTTGTTTAGATTCAATTTAAAGTTCCAAAACATTTTGAAGCGCTTCGCGAAGCACGGAGGGTTGTGACCTATGATTCGTGTCTGACCTTTATTTACTCACGTAGCCTGAAGTGAATAGGTGCTGAAAAGGTTAAGGCAGTGGACGGGCATGCTTTTATTTTGCCTCAGTTCATAGGGCACCTGGCATGGGTACTTATTTATAAAGCAACTAAATATCGAAGTTTTTGCCTTCTCCTTGTATGTTGGCCGCGAGCAGGCGGTAGAATTTTGTATGAAAAATAATACCTATTCACCAGTGCTTATTAATTATGCTTAGTTTGGGACTAGACAGCGCTGTGTGAAATTAATGTCCTGTAATATTTATTTATTTATTTATTTACCATTCACGGTTAGCAAACGCGAATCAAGCAAGTAACTCCCAAGACGCAGGTTCGATGAGCGAACGAACCATGATACATCATCTCATCTTCAAACGCACGAGTGATAATGAGTCCTACACTTTCAGTAAGCCCCCATGCGAAAACGTCGTCCCGCTGAAGGGTATTCTCAAGTCGGGTGCCGCGCGCGACGACCATCAGAAGGTGGTCTGCTTCAGCGGGCCAGCCGCCGAGGAGCACAGGGAGCCCAAGAAGAAGCACGTGGAGTACTCACCCGGGCAACAACCGCACTTCACCGAAGATCCCTACTTCTGCGAGAAATACAAAGAAGCGGTAAGCTCACGTCAAGTTAAACCGCCTTTTTCATATTGTATGACGGGGAAGCGCTTGTCCTTCATCTCACCTGGTAACAAGTTGAGATAAGGCCAAGCGTAGGTAGAAGGTAGAGGCGCACTTCACCCGGAATCCTCAACAAACTGAGGAACTGGCTATTTTACCTCTAAATGCCGGAACATAACATTTTGTAAGAGTTGTTATTATGGCGACAGAATTAGGTATGATGGTGGTAGCTAGCCAGGCGGATTTTAACAAAGCCCTGCCACCAACTAAACCGATCACAAATTTTTATTTTTATTTGTATCTGTATGTTTCCCGAATAAAATAAAACTTATGAATTTTGCCATAACAACAATTCTTAATTGCTGTGTCCCGGCAGTTGTAGGTAACATAGCCAGAGGATTCCGGGTTAAGTGTCCTATTTCGGCCTCAACAGCCTATTAGTTCCAACTGCTGGATAAAGCCTCCTCAAAATCTGGAGGGTTTTTGCCAAAATTTGCCACGCTTGGCAGGCGGCTTGGTCAAAGAGAAAGAAAGCTGCTGCCTTTCTGCTGGTGAGGTCCCTTATTCAGTTTTTGCGACTTCCATGGGCTGTGTTGGAGGGGTCGAGTCTTAAGCACACCGCCACGGCATAAAAGTTTCACTTTAATCTGTACCTATAACAATTACAGGAATTTGTCAGGTGCAGCTCAATTTTGGGATAGTTGTCTTACGTTTTATTTCAAAATTAGAAAGGCCCCGGAGCACTTACGTAGTTTATTGCTCTTTTCAAAATGGCATGTCAAACTCAATGGAAACCCTGCAGCTATAATAAAATAATTAAATAAATATTACAGGACATTATTTAACACAGCGCCGTCTAGCCCCAAACTAAGCATAGCTAGTAATATGGGTACTAGATTACGGATAGAATACTTAAATACTTTGTAAATATATATATGATACAACACCCAAACACAGAACAAACAACTATATTCATCACATAAATGTTTGTCGTGGGAATCGAACCAGCGCACAGCGCAGAAGGCAGAGTTACTACCAACTGAGTTATGGGGCTTGTCGAAAGATTAAAATAAGATTGAAATAAAGGTTTACAGCGCTTTACTTTTTCTTTTTTGGAAAAAAATGGAACTGACTTCACCTCTAAAAACTTACAAATAACTCTTAGGGTAAGTTCATATAATTTGAAGTTGGTGCCGAATTGCCAAACACAACAACATGTTTATTGTATGCTTATATTTAGCTTTTTTTCGTTGTAAAACCGACGACACCACGACGTCTCCGACACACTATTTAAGAGTCGTGTGAGGGTGCAATAATACGTTGTTTTTTTATGAAAATATATTTTCATAGGTTGAGTAATAACGGAGTTCTGAGGTAATGCAGTAGTAATCGTTAAAGAGTCATCGATCACTAACACGCCTGCCAAGCATGAGTATTATGGCAAAATCCTTCATTGCTTTCTTTAGCATTGGGGGAGGCCCATGTCCTATACAGTTGACTTTTATGGGCTGTAATGATGATGATGATGATACATGTATACAGCATTTATAGCCAGAATGCGTCAAAGTCAATTCCACTTACTACTACGTATCATCATTACTGCGATCAACAACGTGCCAAGCGTGGTGATTATGGCAATACCCTGATGATGATGATGATTATGATACTGAAAGGTAAGCGGTTCAAAAGGTCTACTCTAGTGACCGTAAACACCACAGGAAAGCAGAATACGCAATATCGTTTACTTGGATGACATATATATTCCAGTTATTTTGATATAAAAATAGTTTTTTTTTATCAAAATAACTTAATTTTTTTTTATAGTGGGTTGAAATTTAAACTATAGGTCTGGGGCTTGCTGTCATAAGATTGGTGTAGTGGTTCGCCCACCGGTATCAGATACAGAGGTCCCACAATATTGTGCTTGTATTGGTTGGTGGTAGGACTTTGTTTAAGTCCACCAGGCTAGGTACCACCATCGTACCTAGACTGTCGCCATAACAACATTACTTAATTGCTGTGTTCCCGCATTTAAAGATAAGATAGCCAGTTCCCCAGACTGTTGAGGTTTCCCTGTGAAGTGCGCTTCTACTCTAAGGCCAAGCGCTTCCCTGCCGTACAATAAAAAAAAGATATTTGCCGTCCTAGGCCGTCGCGTCGACGAGCACCACATACATCGAATACTTAAATATACTGAAAACATAATACTACCGGGCTACGTTTGGCGTAGCACCCGAAAACGTAGCACTAGGCTACGACGTAGCACCCGACTACGTTGTAGCACATGACTGGTCGTATGCAACACGCCTGACCTGTAAAAAAAGATCGCGCGTCGTATAATAACTCACAAGTTCTAGTCTCCAAGCTTTTGACTTGAGATTGAAGCATGGATTCATGTGTGAATTGTGCGAAAGAAATTACGATTGAATTATAGCCTAAGGTCTGTGAACTGAGATGCGACTAGCACAGAGTATACCAATCAAATAATGGCACGATTCCATCAAATTGATGCGTATCCATTGCTCTGCCTTTTTGGTATTATAATGAGGTATCTCGCCAAATATTCAGTGTATTGAGCTGAAATTTTACAGGTTAATAATTGAATGTTCGATCGAACTTTTTAAATATATGCCAAACCATAAAACTTATAAAAATGTTTTGGAAAAAATGGTCGTGGTCGTTGCTCTTTTGAAATGTAACACTTTTCCGCCAGGAGTACGCATATGATGCTGGCCCATCTCCTAGTGAAAATCTGTTAATCACCTCTTACGATATCGACGGAGGGTAAGCTGCTGCCGTTCTTCTGAAACTCCCATCGTCAACTTTTACCACATCCGCGTGCTTAACTTGCATGGGTTGACCTTAGCCTTTTTTTAATACTACTAGGAGACGGATCAAGCAAGTAGCCTACGTGATGTTAAGTGCATCTCTTGCTTATAACTATGCCTTACTGCGTAGGTCAAATCCACAAAAAACATAGCCTACACGGCACTGCATTGCGCCCGTCAACTTGAGGCATAAAAGTGTTAAGCGTCGCGTGCCCGTTATTTCACCGGCAACCATACCCTTCAAACCGGAACACAGCAATGCTGAATGGTGGCTGAAATAGTGGTGGTAGTACTTCCCTGGACGAGCACTTTCACTAGGGTTCTAATACTCTTAAATGATGTGTCACAGTATCTTCAAATGGTTGTGGTTTGTACGCAGGGCTACGAAGAGCGTGCGGTGCAGCGCGCGGGCAATGTCTGCGCGTACGATATAGTGCCGGGCGCGGACGTGGTCGCTGCCGACGACGCGGGCGATCGCAAACAGCGCGCCGGCTATCTTGGAACCTACGGTGTCGACTGCAAACAGGTACGTCAAACTCAAACTCAAATACTGTTCATTCTTTTCATCTTCTTGACTTCATAGACCATATTATTTTAATTCGAGAAACGGGTATTTATCGCGTGAAAAATCAAGTGCGATGAAGGCAAGTATATTCCCGTGGCACAATAAAGTTTTTATAGCAAACTAGTTCACAAATCTAAGAAAGAAGAAAGATAGGTATAACATTTCTCCATAAAAACACTTAGCAGACGAATTAGCGGCGACCGCACCGGGGACTGTGTTGTGACCAGCGATCGCGTGGAGTTGATGGTTAGAGGTGGCTCATGATTGTGTACGTAAGGTTGGCCATGGAGGTCCACCTTGAAGCGAACCTTCCGAGATAATGCTTTGTTAAGCAATGGGCTTATATGGCCTGAAATGATAGTGATGAACTTATAACCTGGCTAGGCGCATGTTTAACACGCGGGGTCAGCCAGTATGTTATGCTAGTCTATATTGAAAGGTTTTTTAGATTTAGTAATCAAACAATTATTAATTACTCAAAACACGCCCATATTATAATCAGTAGAACACTCATAGAAAATAAACTATTGATTCTATTTATACCAAGTTTAAGTCAAAACGTCGTATTTGATAAGCTAAGCAGTTGACGCTGTATTCGGATTCAATAAGTAGGTTTTGCAACATTGAACATCAACGTCAAAACGAGAAGGTATCCTATTCGATTTGACGGGCAGGTAAATACGATTGAATGGATTTACTAAACTGATTGTTTTGATTCCTGTAATCATAATCAATTCTGACCTTGGACAAAATTTTGGCACTGTTGACTATATTATGAAGTCACTGATATTTGCTCATGACCTTTACAGCTTTTTTTTGTTGGTAATTAAAAACATAAAACCTGCAGATAAATTGTGGTAAGGTGTGGCAAGATTAGGTATGAGTTTGAGTACCTACTACAGTTCTTAGTTAAATACCTTGTCTTTACTCGATTTTATTTATTCTCATATATACGATGTCTTTTGATTTGAAACTACAATTTACTTGAAGAGCGCTTAATCTGAGTTTTGGATAGTGATACAAAAAATCGAAATCTGCGTCAGGACTCTCGTTGCTCAATTGGTTAGGGCGTTGGCGGCTTGAGGAAAGGTGCGGGTTCGAGTCCCGTTGTGAATGTTCGTGACATTATAACATTTACAATTTACTTAGTATAATCTAAAGCGTACTAACCGTTGACCATCTACCTGCAAGCTTGTACAATTCTGAGCAAACTTGTAGCTTTATAATGTAGGTACCTATCAAAACGTATCTTTCCGCTAACAACAACCATCAGTTACGGTCATCAACACGAGTTTTTTACCTCCGTGCGCTAAAAAACTGACTAGAACTCAACATCTCAATGTAATTATAGGAGGTAGGTATATAAATTATCGTTTGAGTACCGATTATTTACTAGTTATTTCCATTTTTGATGCTGATGCCAACAATTGTTTTAATTTTCACACACAAGTATGTACTCACTAAAACTAAAGCTAGGATATTCGAGTATCATCTTATATTATGAAGTAGAAAAAACAGTGGCACTCCGGGAGTGCCGACAGAAGTGAAAACTTGAAGTTTGTCGATTTTTGCCAAAGTCAACAGCTGAGATTTGACTTACCGGTTGTTTCCAATAGCGCCATCTATCGAGGGTTAGTGGAACCAATGCTGACTGTAGTTTTGGAAGTTTTTCATTATATTATAATAAGGTATCTACGTTTTAAATTTAGCGCTCTACGGGTACTCAAAATTTTAAAGCAGCCTTAACCTACAGAACTTACTTATATACAGAGGTGTCGGTAACGGTAACGGGTATAGTTTTTCCCATCTCAAAAAAGGCCCAACGCGCATTAAGAAGTTGTCACTTCAAAAAATATTTGATTCCTTTGTGTAGCAGCTACTTTGTAAACTTGTTAAATTTTAAGAACTTTGGTTCATGCAATCTTATCAACCTGTATTACAAATTCACACCACTATTACAAGATATACTTACAAGACACCTACTCTATAGGAGCAAACATTTTATGATGTTTGCGTTGATTGCTAGTCAGCTATACATATTACTTATATTGGATAATATTATAACCTACCTATAATCTATCGATAGTAGGTAGATCTGTATTTTCAATAATTGCATTGAAATATGAATAATGATAAATGATGTACCGTTGACATTTGGTTGGTAAATTGTCTACTATTGGATTGGGTCACCGGTTTTCTTGTGAGATAGATTGAATACCGACGCCAAAGTATCGGCGTAAGTGGAGTTCTTAGGTTTTTATGTTTATGTTTTGGGTAACAATATGGACTATCTACCTATTTAAAGTCATGATACGTGTTAAATTGTAACTACGACCAACGCCATCCTTATGATATTAAGTACATACATAAGGATGTTGTATCATTGTACTACCAGTTGACTTACTCAGTAGTACTTCTGATCCATAGCGGAACAGCACAGGTCTTTTACGACTTTTAAAACTCATGGTCACGATGGGAATTCGAATCCAAGATCTCCGGATGAGATGCATTACTCGCAACTTTGTTTAAGAATTGTTGTTATGGCGAAAGAATTAGGTAAGATGGTGGTAGCTAGCTAGACGGACTTAACAAAGTTCTTCCACCAACCAAACCAAGCACAATATTGTAGGTGCCCTGGGGATCGAACGCGGGACCTCTGGATCTGACACAGGTAGGCGAACCACTAGACCACAGAGGCGGTTAAATATCGGACCAACACAGGACATACACATTTTTTTTTTAAGACCCCTTCAGTCTATTGTTAGGACGTGGCCTACGTACAGGACATAAACAGTCTTCAATCTTCAAACTTTGCATGTAGGGATAGCTATTCTGCCGTGTAGCTTAACAAATCTATGAGTTAGTGGTTGGTACAACTCACCTGGACGCTATGCCGTCACATCGTTTTTTTTTATTGTACGACGGGTAAGCACTTGGCCTTCATCTCACCTGGTAACAAGTTGAGATAAGGCCGAAGGTGGAGGCGCACTTCACCCGGAATCCTCAACAAACTGAGGAACTGGCTATATTACCTCTGAATGCCGGAACACAACAATTTTAGAATTGTTATTATGGCGACAGAATTAGGTAAGATGGTGGTAGCTAGCCAGGCGGACTTAAACAAAGTCCTACCACCAACCAAACCAAGCACAATATATTGTACTCCCCATGGGGATCGAACCCGGGACCTCTGGATCTGAAATCGGTGGCTTGAACCACTAGACCACAGAGGCGGTTAATAATATAATCTTCACATTACAGGTGCCAGAACACATGCGTCTTTCGCCAGACGCATACGAGAAGATAAAGGGGCTCCGCAAAGAGATCCCTGATTTGTCCCCTACAGCGGCGCGGGGCATGGAGTACCCCCGACTTCCGCACCCGCAGGTCGACGAGTGCGTGAACCCCCCGCCCGAAGCCAAGGGCCCCTGCGCCCCGAAGAATGAGGAGGACGTGATGTTCGCCTGCCCCAGGGTTCAGCCCGTCGAACCGGGCTGCCATCCCGATAATAAATAAATGCTTGATTTTAAAACTGGCTAGCTATACTTTGAATAGGTAATTGCTAATATATTTTGACTGTCTACTTGCTTACTCTTGTATTTTATTTTCTGGATGAAGGGATACGTTTACTATGATATTGTTTTTAACATTAAATGGGTAAGCTCTTGAGGCTTCACCCGTGGTCCCACTGCACTAGAATAACCACGGATTGGGTTGATGTTAAGACTTTGTTTAATTCCGCCTGGCTAGCTATCACCATCTTACCTAATTCGCCATAACAACGATTCGAAAAGTTGTGTTCCGGAATTAATAGCCAGTTCCTCGGTTTGTTGAGGATTCCGGGTGAAGTGCGCTTTCATCTTCGGCCTTATCTCAACTTGTAACCAAGTGAAATGAAGGCCAAGCGCTTCCACGTCGTACAATAAAAAAATGGGTAATTTGGCTCAAAACTTGCACAGGCATACACAAAGAAAGGATTTTCGATGGAGCGAGCTACCAGAGGGTATATTGGCTCTCCCGCGCACCTATGGATCGCAGAAAACTGCTTGGCGCTGGACTTCGGCAGCAGGGTGGTCGCATGCCAGGTGGGCCTTTGTAGGTCCTACTACTACAGTTGGGATCATTCTGCCGTAACCGCTATCAAAAGCCTTCCGTTTGTTCTCAATAGTTCGATTCACGGGCTAGACTGCTAGGAGTTAGATCCCACCTACCTCATCATAAACTCGTAACGAGTTTACGAGCTTAGAAAATTATCACTAGTTTCATGGCACTTCGAAACAGAACATATAAGATTTTGAGTACAAGGTAACTACCTAGTCCTCAAAATATTATATAAGTACTAGGTAACTACCTAGTACTAGTACGAATACGAAACAAACCTCTGAACTAGAGCTTTTAATTATATGTTTGCAGTAGTTTTTGCAGGTATGCTCTTCCCCAGGATACAATCTATTTCCATGTGAAATGTCATAAAGATCCGTTCAGGTGTTTAGCCGTGTAAACGTAAAAAACAAACAGACGCTTTCAAATATATACGATCACGTGAGGCCCCACAACGGGTTGCCAACAATATTTCTGATTTTTATGTTATTTGTTCACTATCTCAAAAACTGTGTATGTGGTAAACGATACAATCGGATGCCCGCAGCAGGGGGTGTCACTACGAAGTATCGGTACTTTTTTATTGTAACACGGGTAAGTACTTGTCCTGATGGTGGAGGCGCACTTCACCCGGAATCCTCAACAACAGGAACGGACCATTTTACCTCGAAATGCCGTAACACAACAATTTTTGTTAATTTATTTTTATGGCGACAGAATAAGATAAGCTTAGCCGAACCTGCTCCCGGGGAGAATGACGGCAGTAGGTTGCCGCGTCGACAACGAGCGTTATTTTTGTGATTTTTGGATCGAACAATTATTATGTTTTCGAAACATAATAATTTTATACATTAAAATATATTTAAGAACCAATAACCCTATCGAATGATGGCATGGGCGGGTAAATTAAAGATTTCCCATGAAGTCACCATCGTAACTTTTTATTTAATTATTAATGAAAGAATCACGCTTTCAAGATGCAAAGCTAAAAAAAGAACAAATTCATTGAAAAAAAAATTATGACAGAATACATTGTAACATCGGCATTGAACAACGAGATTAGCGTAATTGGTTGCTTAAAACGGTTAAGCAAGATACATTTTATTTTTAAAACTAAATGAAATATTTTCGTTCCACTTTATATTTTATTTACACCTGTACTGTGTGTTCTGTCGTATACGATAGAAGTACTGTAAGCCGAGTGCGAACATCCATACTGTATACTGTATAGTTTGCGTTTACTTTATTTTCTATGGAGATGTGAACAGCGTCTCCTAACGGCAGGTTTACAAATTTTTTTGCGAGTGGGAATCTTTCACCATTACTTTTAAAGTTGCGTAAACGTAAATTTTATAGTTTACTTTATGTTTTGACAGTTTTGCGAGTGTAAACGACCAAGTTTGACATTTATCGTGTAAATTACGTATTTTGTAGTTACGTTGCTCACTTGAAATGTATAAGTGAGGAGGAACCGTGATTTTCTTCACTATTATTGTGCGAAAATGGATATATTTATTCACTCACGTCAATATTTTGCGCATAGAATGATTGAGGTGGCTCCAGCTCAAGATGAACGAGGAATATTCGCACATAATTCCGCAACAAATTTGACCCTACGAAAGACCTTTTTAACCGCCTCTGTGGTCTATTGGTTATACCCACCGATTTCAGATCTAGAGGTCCCGGGTTCGATCCCCATGGGGGGTACAATATTGTGCTTGGTTTGGTTGGTGGTAGGACTTTGTTTAAGTCCGTCTGGCTAGCTACCACCACTTACTCTGTCGCCATTATGGCGACAATTTTAGAATTGTTATTAAACAATTCTAAAATTGTTGTGTTCCGGCATTTATAGAGGTAAGATAGTCAGTTCCTCAGTTGGTTGAGGATTCCAGGTGAAGTGAGTCTCCACCTTTGCCCTTATTTTAACTTATTACAAGGGGAGATGAAGGCCAAACGCTTCCACGTCATGCAATAAAAAAAGGCCCTCCGAGAACTGTTTCCGTGATTTATTATTATATTTATTTTTTAATATTATAAATTTAATAAAAAAATATATGAATGTAAAAAATTTTTTGAAATGATAAAAAATGTTGGTCCAAAATATTTTTCACCTCGATTGTCCCTCACTGCGCTCGGGCCAATCTCGTCCCTAATGTCGTCGTGTCTCGATCGTCCCTCGCTGCGTTCGGGTCGAACTCGGTCTCCATGCGTCAAAAAAAAAGGAAGGTCCAAAAGGTCCCCCAAAGCAAAGAACCCAAAACGTCCTACGTCATAAAAAAATGCACTCGTGCTTGGCCTTGAAAATAACAGCGAAGCTCGTACTTGGCCATTGAAAATTACAAATTATTTCGAACTCAAAAGAAAAATCGGTTGATATAGAAGTGGCATTGACATTCCTTTGAAAATCTCCATACATTTCCCTTGAAATTGCCACATCTAGTACGCTAATAGTCTATGCAATTCTCGAGCATCGATCGTCATTTTTTTCGAAAATGTTTCGGGTAAACGTAACTAAAATAGTAAAGTATAATGACGTTTACACTCGACGATAAGTTTGGCGTAGCTCGATATAATTGGTCGTCACGTTAACGCGATTTTCCAAAACGGTTCGCACTCAGCTTACAGGTGTATTCGACAGATTTGCTATAGCTAATCTGTCGAATCCAAGAGTCGGCCTAATTTACGAATATGTCGAGTAACGAATCTGCAGAATTACGAATCTGTCCAATCCAGAATCTGTCCAGCGCCGAACAAACGCTACAGTAACCGTAACAGTACAGTTTTTTTTAAATTACCACATTGATGGTAAATAAAGATTATTGATTACCATACGTTTTATGTGAATCGATTCCTTTTTTTTAATAACCATTTTTTACTTTCTAATTTTGACATTGCTCCTATTTTGTATAATATGAATTATACAAAATAGAATTTTAATGATAAATTTGAAACAAACATTCAGTTTGGTAACAAAATATATTTACTTATAGGAAATAATCTTACAAAATCGTACAACATTTACATTAAAGTAAAGGAATGTTTTATACAAAACTGGTAAGTAGGTATTTACTTTGCATAATATGTTGGCGTTAGCATATTATCTTTTTACAAACATCTGAAAAATCATGTTCTTAATATACGAGTGACATACCTTAGAATAATATTATTTCTATACATTGAACATATTACACCCATAAAACAAATGACATAATACTATTAGTTTTTTATATTAAGACATATATTTCGCGTATAAATATAACAAAAAAATATTAGGCTTAATGATCATTGATGTTTTGTATGTCATACCACGGTAAATTGGTAAATTTAAAGTAACATCAACAATAATTACGTTTTAAAAACTAAAACGAAAACTGACTTCAATGACGAATATGATACAATTTCGTTTACCTGGATGACGTATTTTTTTCCAATTACTTTGTCGACAGATGGGTGAACAGACATACAGACGCGTGATTCTATAAGGAGTCCGTTTTTTCCTTACTTTTAGGTAATACACCCTAAAAATACCCAAATCGCTTAAAATCCCTCGATTTCTCCAGGATCATATCAGATCCTGACCTGATGACAGAGGTCCATTTTTTCTTTACTTTTGAGGTAATACAACATAAAATACCCAAATCACTTCAAGTGTGCTCATAATATTTGAAGGGTTCCCTCGATTTCTCCAGGATTTCATCATCAGACCTGATGAGAGGGGTAACTTTTGAGGTAATACACCCTAAAATACCCATTTATAATAACCAATAACCAATAACCCATTTGGTCCAGGCGTCTTCGAGTAATCGGGGAACATACCTACATAAAACAAAAATAAAAAAGATTCTCACGAATTGCAAACCTCTTTTTTTTTAAAGTCGGTTCAAAATAGTATAGGCGGTGAAACCTCAGGGTACGCGTACGCGGTTACGCGGTTTTTGACAAATTGTAACTTCACACATCGTGGACTCAAAAGGGTCAATGTTATTTTTGTATAAATAAAAAGTACAATTAAACTAACTATGTACAAAGGAATCAGTCAGATAAGGACCGTTACAAACGGCCTATAGGTAACTCAACTGTTCCAGACCAGTACCAGACGGAAGCGTGCCCAAGACACTGGCTGCATTGCCACGCTGAATAGCTATTCTAATTCGCTGGCCTAAATAAGAGCCAGCCCTTGGGTCACGTGTCGCCAAAATTGTATAAATTGGTTTTCTGACCGACTGAATCTTGAAGCAAAGTTTGTTAAGTAAATAAAAAGTTTAAGTAATAACAACAATCTTTTTGTAATACAGTTCTTTTATTTTCTATGTTCGTTCCCAAGCTGACTGATTCTTTACGCAAAATTCGGTTAGGGGGATAGCCACGACCTCTAAAAGCTATTTTAACTTTTATCAATATCTGTCTAGTGTAGAAAAAATGAGACAAAAGTATCGAAAAACATAGTACTTAATATCAAAACAAAAAATGCTTTTTGTGGTAAGGCCTATATAAGGATACTTGTAACTAATAACAACAAAAGCTTGAAATTCAAATACCTACTGAATTTCAAAACGAATGTTGATTATCTTCTATTATTTCTATATTGATCCTCTAGCTGACTGAATCGTTACGCAAAGCCGATTAGTTAGGAAACATGTGACTAATTACATAAATATTTAATCACAAACAATTAAAAATAATATGTACAATTAAACTAACTATGTACAAAGGAA
Source organism: Venusia cambrica (assembly GCA_951394065.1). NCBI lineage: Eukaryota > Metazoa > Arthropoda > Insecta > Lepidoptera > Geometridae > Venusia > Venusia cambrica. The sequence goes on from OX596054.1 coordinate 9,954,293, forward strand.
GCTGTCGGATTACCTAAGGACCGTTACAAACGGCCTATAGGTAACTCAACTGTTCCAAACCAGTACCAGACGAAAGCGTGCCCAAGACACTGGCTGCATTGCCACGCTGGCCTAAATAAGAACTAGCCCTAGGGCAATAATAACAATACTTTAGGATGCTGTTATTATTAGTTACATAAGTCCTGAATCTAGTGGCAAATTTCACCTCTTTGAATTCACGATGTGTGAATTTCACCTAATTAATAACAAAAACGGGTCATCATTAAAAATAATATGTACGATTAAACTAACTATGTACAAAGGAAGCATTCTTCATCGCGTACCAAAAAGGTACGCGATGAAGACCCGTTTTTGTTATTAATTATGAATTTCACCTCTTTGAATTTACGATGTGTGAAGTAACAATTTATCAAAAATAGTTTCATGCGTATTTTTTGTTGGACGGTAATTTACAATTACTTTAAAGAAGTGGTATCAAGTAAATATAATTAATGATGAAGCCCCATTTACACTGTACCTATGACTATGTACTATGTAGTATTGCATGCAAATTTTACGTCACTTTATATAAATAACCTGTAGACTTCGCACGTTGCATTAAATACGTGTACGGTGTAAATATGGCTTTAGATGGTATCTGTGATATGAAAACTAAGACGCAGCTACACAAAGTCCATGCAATCAATGAACTTACGTGAGGTAAATAATGACGAGAACGATGATGGCTAACGTGAGGAACATGCCTCCGAATAGAACGTACTTATCCTGGGCGACTCTCCTCTCGATGAGGGAGATAGTCGCGTTGGATAGGCCGAGAGTGTTCGCCAAGTCTATCATCCTCCTGTGAGCTCCTTTAATGGTGTCTCTGTTGTATCTCAGTGTCTCCAGCATATTTGCACCTGGAAGTCGAGAAAAACATGATAGAGATCTGCATTTTTTTTTTGCGGCAGAAAAACATCCTGACAATCAAAGACTTGAGTAAAAAAAAATGTAGATGCGTATACAATTGCAGTCATATCTAATCCTCTCTTTTGCTAACCATTATTTTTGTTTAATAACACCAATACCAAAATAAGCCCCATTAAACCAAACTAGCAAACAGTTTCATATAGATTAGGTATATTTAAAAATTAAACAAGTGAGTACATCAACAGCCCATTAGTGTCCACTGCTGGTCAGAGCTTCTTCGAAAGCTGGAGGGTTTTTCCATAATGACCACGCAGGCGTATTGGTGATCGCAGTAAAATTGTAGATACTACACAGAAGGAAGCTGCCCTTCTTCTGGTGAGATCCCTTAGTCGGCTTTTACGGTATCCATGGGCTGAGTTGGAGGGGCCGATCAAGTGAGTAAATTTATAAATACAGATTCATCAAAGCTTGATTTTATCCCACCCATAGCCTTGACGGGTGGGACACAATATTTATTTGCTTGATGTCATATAAAGCCATACCCATATTTATGGTATATATGTTTATTTTATTGTACGACGGGGAAGCGGTTTCAAGGATAAGGCCGAAGGTAGTCACACACTTCATCCGGAATCCTCAACAGTCTGAGGAACTGGCTATCTTATATCTCTAAATTTCGGAGCACAACAATTAAAGAATTGTTGTTATGGCGACAGACTTAGCAAGTCTTAAGGACTTAAACAAAATCCTAACACCAACCAAACCAAGTACCAATATTGCTGTCCCCGGGGTATCGAACCCGGGACCTCTGGATCTGAAATCGGTGGGTTGAACCACTCGACCACAGAGGCGGTTAAATTTATTTGTTATTGTTATTGTATATATATATATTTATATATATATATGGTATAGGTGTGGCAGCTTACTTATCGACTCCGCCATATCAGCCTGCGGATGTCGTAACAGGCGACTAAGAAAACTAACCTGAATTAAAATGTATTAACGTTCTTATTAAATAAAATGTACAACTAAACAAGCAATGTACGCCTGGCTAGCTACCACCATCTTACCTAATTCTGTCGCCATTATAACAATTCCTAAAAAAATGTTGTGTTCCGGCTTTTAGAGGTAAGGTAGCCATTTCTTCACTTTGTTGAGAATTCCGGGTGAAGTGCGCCTCTACCTTCGGCTTTATCTCAACTTGTTACCAGGCGAGATGAAAGCCGCAAGCGCTTCTCGTCGTATAATAAAAAAAACAGTCAGCTCTAAATAAGAAGGTATCTTATTGCTAATAGATCTTTTCCTCCTCATCCACAAACTAAACGATTAAGTCGAGATCAAATCACCTTTTAGTGACAAAAAGGTGAGCATGGCGAGGACTTTACCTGTACTTCACAGTTCACATCAACCTATGATTTATTACCGTACGCACATTAATCTCTGGACTGGACACATGATAATATCATGTGATGAAAAAATTACCGCTAACGGGATATTTATGATAGAAACCATCAAAACTCGTTTAAGATGATAGCTGCTGTGGTAAATGAGTGGAAAAAATCGAATGATACCAACTGACAATCAACTATTATACTTACTAGATACCTGCCTACATCTACATGTACCTAACTGTATTGTTGTTGAAATCAATACATACAGTTAGTTTTAACTTATTTCCGAGTTGGGAAATCCGGCACTGTATGTGGCAATGTTTGTGACGGCATAATTCTCGAACGGTTTATTCGATTACAATGAATTTGAAAATGTTAATTTATTGTCGCAGGGGCTTTTTTGATAAGTGGGGTAGTATTTGAGATATTGGGGTGAAAATAAATATTTTTTTCGTCCATATCTTTTGAATGGCTGATCTTATCAATTCAACATTTTTAATAATAGAATATATCAATAATCATCAATCAGCATGAGGATATTTTTGACACTAGGGTAGTTTTTGAGTAATAGGGATAAGTGAGACAAAAAGATTTTTGGCTTGTGGGGTATCATTTGAAAGAGTATCGGCGGTACACTCATAAAATGTAGGTAGTAATAGGTAGGTATCAACTTTTTAATAGGGGTAGTTTTTTTGTAACAAAGGGGCGTTTTATGAGGGTAAAACGCTTGGTGTGTCTTGTTGGATATAGTCTGTTAAAGGGGGTTGACTTAATAATTAACTTTTTTATTTATACTTTTATTTGCTGAAACCACCCTTGTATTATAATTAAGGGTTGCAAAAGTGGTAAATAAGATTGAAGTCTTGAAAATGTTGTCTTGAGATTGCAGATTATAAAATTAGTTTATTTTTGCCTTTATTATGGGGATGGTTTTAAGATGAAGGGGGACAAAGGATGACCATCAGGTCTTGTAAGGTAAGAGACGGTGTTCGGAATTTCATTAAAACTGGTCTATTTATTTTTTATTATTCACTCATTTATTACTCAGAAAGTTTACACATGAAAAAAGCTGCTGCCTTTTTGGTGAAGCCCCTTGGTTGACTTTACAACATCCGTGGGCTGGAGGCGTAGATTTTTAAACCACTTCTACTAAGGCAACGGTTTTGAGAGCACTTTTCAAAACGACATCAACCTTTTCATGTTAGTAAGGGGTGCCTTATTCACATATTGTTTTCTACCCACTTACTACGACAGGTTTGGTGCTTTGCTTGTTCTAGTTAGCAACGAGAGAAAGCCTCGAACTCTCTCAAGCTGAATAAGCTTAAGGTAAACATATGTAATGAAAGCACACTTTTATCGTTTGTTTTTAAGTTCTGTTTGAGGAATAATGTCCAATAAATTCATAAATTTTACAGTATTTTTTTTTTTATATTATACGACTTATGATGAGGCCGAAGGTGGAAGCGCACTTCACCCGGAATCTACAACAAACTGAGCTGGCTATCTTAATCTCTTAATGCCGGAACACAACAACTTAAGAAATGTTGCTTGCATGACCGCGATTTATCATAAAATTTCGTTATTCAACTGGTATAGGTGATATTTCAGTGTATGCTGCATCACATTCTATAAAGTACAAGGTAACCATATACCTACCTACCGCGCCAAAGTTCATGTTTATTCTAACCTAAGCGAACCTAATCAAGGTCTTTTTAAAAACTGTCCTAAGCGGAGACACGTAATTGTACCTATAAACAGCGAATAAAAACACCGTGCTGTCGCACTGTACATAAAATGCAAGAATTATTCAGGTATTAGCCTCGGCAGAGAACGTTCGAGTTTTGCTCTCGTGTCAAACGAATAAGTAACTAAAGTGATACAAATCTGTATCTAGCGATAAAGTGAAGTGAATTCATGCTGAGTGTCCAGACTAGATACTATAGTTGCCGTGTTTAGCAAGTTTATTAGAACACCTTGATGTGATGCGATCATGCCCGGTCGAGCGCTTACAAGGTCGCCGATAACTTGATGTGGACCGCTATTATACCTAACCTACCAACTAACAAAATATTGTTTGAATTTTATAAAGTGAAGTGAGCGGTACTGCTGTAACATTCGCGGATAAAATGTGGTAAGTGTAATTTTTCTCGTTTTATCAACATCTGTAAGAAGATGTGGTGTAGGTACCAAGAAAGTACCTACCTACTGCTGCCAAAATATTTTTGGTTTTGATGCCTGCCATAGGTAGGTAATATTACGATTTTATTTTAATATGCTTTGATAATTTTACTGTACTGTTTAGGTAAGTTTAGTTATATAAAATAAGTAGGTATGTTTATTTTATAATAAGTAATATTATATATACATAGGTACGAACGAAACTAATCATAATTATCGACTATTGTATACAACTATTTCGCACGTCCTTAGCTTATTTATTCCACGGCTGTTGTTTAGTCAATCGTAGGGTGTCAGTACCTACCTACTCAAGTAACATTAAAAACCTGTTTAACTATTTCTCAACAATGATACATAGTCACCTATATAACGTGAATCCCAGCGGCATGTTTTATGTAACTCGCGTAACATCCCTGCATAATTGTGCTAATTGTACTTTGCGACTTGTAATTATTATTGAAAACAGCGTAATTTGTATGACAACACGTAAGAAGAGTTTTTCCTCTAATTTCCTAAATGACAGGGTCGGGTAACCTCTTGTCTATTCCGACCGGAACGCTTTAAGGTCACGTCCACTAAAAAGTTGATTACACAAGTCACCCTGAGAAATAAACATAGATACCTACCTAATTATATTTGATTGTAATTCACTTTGTTACTGAAATGAAATAAAAGTACTCATTATCTTCCTTTCCGATATCCCACACTAGGTGGAGTCGGTGCGACATTCATTTTGTAACTGATGGCTAGTAGAAATTGCCTTTCAGCATCCCTAAAATAAAAGGCCTCACAAGCCCTGTTGGCAGTAGCTCTGCTTCTGTGCTTTAGGTTGTGGGATCAATTCCCACCCAGGACATGCATTTGTGATGGACAAGTTGTTTGCACTAAGTTTGGACATAGATTACTCATAGCCACTATTGGTTTTGGTTATATTTTCTAAATCATAATACAAACTTGCTTAGAAAAAAAATATATATTAGTATTCTATCCGTAATCTAGTTCCCATATTACAAGCTATGCTTAGTTTGGGGCTAGAGGGCGCTGTGTGAAATTAATGTCCTGTAATATTTATTTATATTAGTTTGATTTGAAAACAGTTTTAGTACCTACCTATCTAAAGATGTAAGGGCTACGATGCCCAAGGGAAGGTCCGACATTCAAACGCGAACTCAAAACAACTTGAAACATAAAGCTTTTAGTTTAGGTATTGATTTTCTGATATCTTCTCGATAGCAGTACGCCTTGAGCTAAGGCCAATCGTATAATTTATGACTGTAGGATATTTTGTTATAAAAGGTAAGCAAACTACCATACCGCATCTGTGGTGTAGTGGTTTAACCCACCGATTTCAGATCCAGAAGTCCCGGGTTCGATCCCTGGTCCCTGGTTGGTGGTAGGTCTTTGTTAAGTCCGCATGGCTAGCTACCACCATCTTACCTAATTCTATCGCCATAACAACAATTCTTAAATTGTAGTGTTCCGGCATTTAGAGGGGCTATCTTAGCCAGCTCCTCAGTTTGTTGAGGATTCCGGACATCTTCAGCCTTATCTTAACTTGTAATCCGGTGAGATGAAGGCCAAGCGCTTGCCCGTCGTGCAGTAAAAAGAAACCACTTCTCAATGAGAAGTTCCACTGACCTCATGGGTTATAAACATAAAATACTTTTGGTTAAATATGAAACAGGCAAACAAACACAATTATCTTGATCAAATTAAAATGTTATTTGATAGGTAGATAGAAAGAGATGTTTATCTGCCAAAGCTCGTATATTGCTTAATATAAAATAATTTCACCCATATGAGCTTTTAACCAGTCAATTGCATGCGGCACAAAAGTTGAGTAGGTACCTATTATATTGCGCAAAAGTGTGAGGGCGCTCATTTAGTGTGCGCACGATATCTTTGACCTAATCCCTACATCCTCTTTCCAACACCGGACTAGCAGACGTACTGCAGGCTACAACCGGTACCTTGTAAATGTTTCATTGTGCCGGACACATCATTTCGCCTCTACCTTTATCATTATTACTGGTAAGGAATGGAATGCCTTGCCTTCATCTGTTTTTCCGCACAAGTACAATCTTGGAGTCTTCAAGTCCAGAGTTATTAGGTTCCTTTTAGGGAATAATCAAAATCTTTACTATTATCAATAAAATTATAAAAAAAAATTTTGATCAATTGAATGAGGCACTGTGCTGGCCCGCCAGCCATGATTAATTATAGAATAAATGTTTATCAGCCAATCAGCACTTATTCAGTAATAAATCATCAACTGATGGTGATGTCACAACCTGTCTCATCACTGCTGGTTGGCTCCTAGCTTCCTTTCTTTGCTCTTTCCTGTGTCTCAAATTATTTCCAATGCCATGATTTCTTACCGTTTTCTGTGTCTGTGATGTTTATAAGATAAAGAAGCAGTTACTCTAGCATTGCCATTGATGCACATACCCATCATATAATGCTAATTCTAGGTGTTGTTGACCCATGTCTGCATTCAGTACACATTATGTACAGCTTGTGTATTACTGTACATAATGCTGCTTATTGTGAGGTACATTGTAGTATGTATTATTTTTTACATATTTTGGATTTCTATTACTAATGATATGCTTGACACTTCATTCTTGTCATCCTGTAAGTATTTTATAAAATACGAATATAAAGCGACCCTAAACTAAAAACGGAAGCTACTTTTAAGTCTCAAGAACCCTAGTATTCATTGTGCATTGTTTTTTAGTCAGTCAGCTAAACAATTTAATATATTTAGATGTAGGTACATCGCCTGTTGAACAACCAGACATTAAATAAATTTAGTACCTGTGTGTATCATTTCATCAACATTTCTGTGTGAATTTTGCAGTGATGACTGCTCTTGTCCTAAATAGTCCACATTAATTGATGTGTGGTCATGACCAAAGCGTCGGGTTAACAGTTTCTCACGATCTGCTTGTTCTTGCTCTCTTCGTAGCCTTTTAGATTGAATGTTTGCCAAGGATGCCTGAAGCACAAAACAATAGCATAGTTGGAAATGATTTTAGTTTTTTTTTATATATCTATACTATACACATATTTATTTTATTGTATGATGCGGAAGCACTTGTCCTTGATCTCACCTGGTTACAAGTTAAGATAAGGATGAAGGTGGTAGCACACATCACCCAGAATCCTCAACAAACTGAGGTACTAGCTATCTTACCTCTAAATGCCAGTACACAACTATTTTTAGAATTGTTGTTATGATGACAGAATTAGGTAAGATGGTGGTAGCTAGCCAGGCAGACTTAAACAAAATCTTACCACCATTCAAACCAAGCAAAATTGTACTCCCATTGGGGATTGAACCCAGGTCCTCTTCATCCAACACCTGTAGGCGAACCACTAGAGCCAGACCATGGAGGTAGTATATCTACAAATCTGGCAAGTCTTTTCATCTGGCTGGATGCTTTTCGTAACTATTTACATACCTATTGTACAAATAAAATAATAGTTCTCACTAATTTGAAACTAGTTTTGTATGAAATTATGGGTATTACCTGTATGTGCTTATTGTCATATTTTAGCTGGTCAACTCTCATTTTAGCCATTGTTCTTTGATTAATTGGTGTTTTAAATACCAGGATATCCAACTTTTCACAGTTTCTGAAACCATGAAAATAAGTCAAAATAATAGGAAGGGAGTCTGTGTACAATGAAACACATTACTTAGAGTAAAAGGAGAAATACAAGTATGATCTATTACCTACCTAGTACCGAACTCCTTATATTTTTTATCGACAGCTGTTTCAAGAAATCAAAGTACCTACCGGGATAAAGATTGCAACACTATTGATTTGGGATTTTCCTAGTTTTTGATGTTAAATAATCCGCGTTTAGATAATTTGAGTAATTGTAGTAAACTCACGCGTTTATTGTACCAATCTTCGATTGTATTGAAGATTCTACTGCTTCATGATTACTTGGATCTCTTTCCAACTTCTGGAATAGATCTGAAGTTTCTTGAATTATCTGATTAGTTTGATGGTATAAAACTTCCATTTTCTTACATTAAACGAAAAGGTTTCGATTCTAAAAAAAATTTTGATAAAACCTAGTTACATTGATACACTCGTCCAGTTTTTAATGTAAATGATTTAATCTGTCTGTTTTGATTTTGAAAACCCCGTTGAAAAACCATCCATCGGACAACAGCTGATGTTTGTACGTGTCGAGGTCATGTCAAATTGACACTGACACTTGATATAAATTACTGAAATAGTGTCAGTGACAAATAATAATATCCTCCTAGCCGATTTCGGCTACGAAATCTTGGTCTTTGCTCTAATAAAACCGTTAAACATATTTTTTTCGTATCGTTTGCTTCGCCAAAAACACATTTGGATTATCATTCATCATCATCGGTCTTCGATACCACCGCTACCATTCCTGAGAGGTGCGGGTAAGAAGCGAGCTTGGTTAGACTCTTATTTCCAGCAGTAACGACTGCTGAGACATTTGTTTTGCCATGGCTTGGTGTTAACCTTTAAGAGACTTTAAATGTCCTTGGCTTACAATTGCGTTTGGTCTGCCGGTAGCTTTATTGCGTGCGTTATGCACGTCAATCGAATGTTAGTGTTTAGTAAGTCACATGGCTTCTCACTAATTTTATCATGCTTGCAGAACAAGTATGCTATTTGTCAGGTGACAGAGTGGATGATGCCCTAAAAAAACATATTTTTGGCTATATTTACATTTAAACCTCCGCGCCGCGTGAAAAAGGTTTCAAAGGTGCCATCTTTTCCTCTAAATAGATTCATCATTCAAGGTGAGCAAACGAATCGAGTGAATTTCAATAGCAACTCGTACCTGGCAAGGCACTTAGAAATCTTTGGTGCCTTTCTGCTGGGTAGAGTAGAAAGGACTGCCAGTACCTATAATATATTTTTAGCGTCACGTGAATATCGCCAATTACAGGCCCTTACCTGCAGCCTATCTTTAGAAGCTTCACACTTATTGTTTTGATAAATGTCACCGTCATTGTCACTGTCAAGCGACATTAACATTAATTTGACTTTGATTTGCATTGCAAAAGAAAACGAAACGACGACAGACAGATATTGTATAAAAACACTCGACTTTCTGTTTTTTCTCTTTTCTATTGTGCGTAGATATTTAATGTGAAAGTTTCTTGTGGAAATTGTACAAAAAAAGCCTGTATCAAAATGGGAAGTGGATGCCAAGCTTGTCTGGCTAGAGTTCCTCATGCAACCGTCGTCGCTACGATAATGTGCTGCTTGGGCGTGGGTGTGTTTTGCGGAACAATGTTTCGTGGCTCGACCCTCTCAATACGTATGTTTGATGAGGTATTCCATTTCCGACTAATATGGATAGAAGCATTGCAAATGATATTCACAGTGGGCAGTGCGTGTATGGCTGCTCTAGGATTCATGCTGCTTTGTCTGGGTTGCCTGGCAACAGGTGCTACAAGGCAGAAAGTCTACCGGGCGTGGCGAGCTCGAGTCGGTGGCAGAGTATCATGCGCTATCTTCATGATCATCACCTACATTCTGACGTTTGTTTGGATCCTGCTGCTTGGTTTCCTCGTTATTACAACATTCTTGTTCACTATCTTTTGGAAGCTATGCTCCAAACCGAAAAACGTAGACATGACAACATGCATTGATTTTACACAATTTGATTTTATGTTCCCATCAAGTGTGAAACAAGAAGACATGAGAATTTGTGAATCTCAGAAGCTGAAGTTGTTCTGCAAAGATTATGTGGAGAAAGCAGAGTTCATGTTTATATTAGCAATGGTCTCCTGTGTGCTGGTGATTCTAAGTTTGGTTCACTACCTGATGTGTCTGTCGGCCAACTATGCTCACATCCGCGATCATGAGAAGTTCCAGGAGCTGCAGGAGCTGCAGTACCTCACCAACCCTGACCTGCATGCATCCAAAGATCGTTTCTAGTATATGGCCCGCGCTCCGCTCCTGCGTTCATTGGAGGCAACTACTAAAATGTGACACTGCTAAACAGTATACAGACAAGTCTGACAGTGTTCATTGGCAAAGACATTCTAAAGACTGACTTTCAAATGAAAGTAATTGCACTTATTGCATTGGACTGGACATATCCAAAAAAATTAGTAGTAATACTTTACCCTTCAGTGGCTCAAACATTCCTTCCATGATTTTGAACTGTAATATGTATTTCACTTTTAAAAGTTATGTGATTGCTTTTTTCCATTTTTTACTTTTCCTCACATATACTATAGTTGTTGATGACACCAACTTTGTTACGGTTCAGGGAACCATCATCAGGGTGAAATGTGATGTGGAATGGGAAGACTATATGCTCTGCGACCCCAATCTTATTATGAATAAAACTCATCCTGATGATGATTCTCTGCAAGCACTGAAACAAAGATGGTGTCTTCTTCAACTTTAGTATACAAGAGTAAAATCCATTTTTAAAAGTGTGTTATGTATCCTAATTTGTTATCTACCATAAAATAATAAGGTATTTAAATAATATTCTGTAACCTTGAATTGCATGTTTGATTTATACAAAATTTACTGCAATTGCTGAGATATGTCATGCCAATTACATGTTTTAAAATTTATATAATTAGTGTAATGTTCACTTTTTACTGTAATTATTAGTGTATCTTATTACTTATTAATAATTATTTAGTGATAAAATCTGATGTTCAAAGTATTGTACAATAAGTAATGATTTAAATTTTCATGATTATCTTAGATATAGGAAAGGTACCTATAGGAATATATTGACCATCTGATGAGAGCATTTTTTGACTGAGTAACAAAAGGGCAACTTAAAATATTAAAAACTATAATGGATGATTACAAAGGACCTATACCAATTACATTCTACTGTTGTGGTTTATTTGACATAAATAATGTGTAGCTATTATTTAAGTGATAATTAAAACAGCTTTTAAACTTTATATGTTACATTTCAAATATTTTTATTGACTTTCAAACTAACCTAATTAATGTAAATATTTATTAATTATATTTTTTTTAACAAAATTAGTTATACGCCTATGTTAATCTATGCACAAGCACAAGCTAAGAATTAGGTAACACTTATTATTTGTTTTTACAATTTGTCATTGTCATTTAGAATGTATATAATCATTTTTTTGTATATGAAATGAAATGGTTAAACAGTTTTGATTAGATAATACCTATGTGCTTTACTCTGGAGTGGACAGCTACATGTTCACTTGCTAAATTGCATCAATACACTTCTCACCTGCCAAAAAATTTACTCAAATTTTATTTATAGCATGGCTATAAATACAGTAATGTTATACAGAGTGGATTTTTAAAAGAGGACAGCCAGCGCTGGTACCATAAAGTGATGTTACATATTTTAACCTGACAGATTTTGAATGTGGTGTACATTCAGCAGATTTTTGAAGTCAATTGATCAAGTTACTTGTAAGGATGAAATGAATGTCTATAAAAGATCAACTGAGCTTTGATTACTAGAAAAACTATAATGTAATATGCTACATAAATACAAAACATACAAATGCATGTATACTTTTTTCATACAATTTTGTATGCAAAAAAAATGTAGTTGTTCACAGTACCTAAACCAGTACAAGCCCTTGCTATCCAATAAAAAAAAAACACTTTATATTTAGTATTTAACATTGCAGAGTAGAAAAAGATCCAACAATGTATATTGAGGGCAAAACGTCAAGGTGTTTAGGTTCAAGCAGGAAACCCAATTCTATTGTTTAAATAGCCTTAATAGTGTCAGCACAACTCAAGCTTTAAAATCCAATTAAGATGCATATTTAAGTAGTTTATTTAATTACTAACTCCTTGGTTCACAAAGGATTCACATTATCATATTTTTAATGGTCAATAAGTCAGGTATTTCCTTAGTTTTTTTACAGTTGACTGCCCATATCTTTGTAATATGTGGATGCTTGCTTATGTAAGACTTACTTAACCATTGATAAGACTAGGTAAGTTACATTTGATTGATTACAATTTCAGCATAAATTGTCAGTTGCTTTGACCTTAGTATTGAACCTAATCTTGATAAGACTAAGTTACATTTTATTGATTACAATTACAGCATAAATTGTCAGTTGCTTTGACCTTAGTATTGCACCTAATCTTGGTATTTTTACATAGTTTTATAAATTTAAGTAAAATAAATGTTTTCAGACTTGATCTAATGTACCTATTTTATGCATAGGAACAATACAAAATAGCTACATTTAATGCTGTGTTGGCCAAATGCGTTGACTTGACGCCCGCATTTCAATCTAGAGGGTGTGGGTGCAAACCCGGTTGCGCACAAATGGACTTTGTTGATTTTTTGCGTGCGTAATTGAGACATGCTCAACAGATAGAATATCGTGAGGAAACCGGCATGTTAAGGTTAAATTAATTACCGTCCACCTATCCGTGCTGGGTCCGCGTGGTTCATTATGAATTCGAGTCGAGAGTAAGCCGGTGTCCGAGCTGTGGGAATTAAATATTCTGAGGCCTTAGTATGAGTTTCTGACAAAATATTCTGAGGCCTTAGTATGAGTTTCTGACAGCTAACTCAAACTATTTTCGTTTTCGTATAGGGCACCTATTTCCATACATTTGGTTAGCGGACATTGAAAGGAACTACAGTTCAAGTCTGAGGCCTTAGTATGAGTTTCTGACAGCTAAATCAAACTATTTTAGTTTTCGTATAGGGCGCCTATTTCCATACATTTGGTTAGCGGACATGAAAGGAACTACAGTTGCTTTACTATTCCGCTAGCCAAATGTATGGTACTAAGCGCTCTATACGAAAATGAAAATTGTTTCAATTAGCTGTTAGAAACTCATACTAAGGTAAGGCCTCTGTGCTGCCGGTCTGCGCACCGAACTATTGTAGTGAGATCTTGTACCATTAGATTCGGGACGCTGCAGGTGGATTTAGTTGGTGGCGAATCATTCAGAATTATCATCTCTAACTTGTCTCTTCTCAAGAAACCTTTGAGGAAATATGACAATGAGTGACGCAATATCTTGCTTTAACAACTGGCTCCTGAGGTCAGGTCAATTTCAATTAGATTGATTAAACTTTACACGTGTGTTATGTACCAAGAAGTACCTCAGAGCAGGAGTCTGTCTAAATATCACACGGATCTTACCATGTTTTAAACTGTGATTTTCTTACATAAAAATAACCAAATAATTTAAATAACTAGATACTATTAACTTGAGGAAATGATGGAATATTACGCTATTCAGAGGTAAATTGGTACCTTCTTCATTTATAAATATACCTATGTAGCTTTATTTATTATGTATTATCATATATTAATTTAACACCTTATTATATATCTCTTGAGTTAAGTTAGGAAATCGGGCACTGTATGTATGTTTGTGACGGTATAACCGAACAGATCATTCGATTTGCATAAAATTTTAACTGAATAGAGATAACGTAAATATAATTTGATTGTCGCGGGGGATTTTTGATAATTGGGGTAGTTTTTGAGAAATTGCGGTGAAAAGAAATACAAATTTTCGCCCATACCTATCTTTTGAATGGCTGAGCCGATCAATTCAAAATTTTGAACATGCAGAGATTACATGAATCAATCGGTAAGAGGATTTTTTTTTATAAAATATATATGTCAGCGTTAGATTGTAAGCACCGTCCGTTTGTAATATGCCTCGGCATATTGTACACATGTCAACATAAGATTATAAGCACGGCAAAAATGGTGATCGATGATGAACTCGTCGGGACAAGACCTCTCCATCCCGACAAAAGTCGTCCTGTGGTTTCAGTTAACTCTATTTCTGATGGAACTAGATCGAGAACGTGGGGCACCACTAGGCTTGCGTTACAGGATTCGATTGTACATTCCTGTAAGGTAATTTGCTCACCTCACCCTTTAGGAGAGAGTGAGGCAGGTCTGTGTCTATGCTAAAGCTGTTGCTGTTGACAATATGCTGACCGTTTGCAATATGACGAGGCATATTACAAACGGACGATGTTTACAATCTGACGGTGACAGAGGCATATTACAAACAGACGGTTTTTACAATCTCACGGTGACATATATTTTTCGTGATTGGCCAAAAATGTTTTTGTCCGCTGTCTGTCGGCTGTCGGCTGTCGTTTTGTTCTCGCCTACAGATCGCATTTTTGAACCGATTTTGATAAAAATTGGCACACATGATTTTTGATTGCGGGGAAGATTGCTGTTGCGTTATTTATCAACGGATTTAATTTTAATTTGAAAGAAACAGGATTTAACAATAAGTATGTGAGTGGAAATGTATGTGAGACGGTGAGTGGAAAAGGGGAGAAGTTTACTGTAGAATTTCAATTTTAGATTTTTTTTCGGAAAATTTATAAGTACATATGTTTGTTAATCAGACTACGCAATCCTCTCCACCTTTGCAAGACAAATCCGTAGAAACCAGGCTAAAACTTATACCCCTATTTGCTCAAAAGTCTAAAAGGAAAAGTGAAAGAGGAAATCATCGGTTATTGTATGGTTATAAGGGCTCCAGAGGTCTACAGTACTTACAGAACCACTAGTTACGTTCTATTTAAAGTCGGTCACAAACCAGACATCACGAGATCTCCGTCCGGGGCGAACTACTAGTGTAGTCAATTAAGCTAGACCCCTAGAAAGAAAGAAGAAGAAAGAAAAATATTTATTTGGCACCAAGAACAAACACAGCTTATAAACACACACAGGTAGGTACTAACTTAAATCTAGTAACAATAGGTAAAGAAAAAATAAATAAACCAAATGAGTAGGCAAGTACGTAGGTAACCCCTAATTAATATGTGCACCACCAACCACCTCTTTAGCCATTAAATCCTTTCCATACAAACGTTGTCTGGTAGAAATCGCTTCTAAGCGATAAGACCGCCCATTGTATATATTATATTTATATTTTTAAGGTGTGCAATAAAGTATTATCATTCATTCCGTCATTCGCCACAGGGAAACATCAAAATGCGCTTTCGATGATATTTATAGATAATTTCATGTTGGATCGGGTCGGAAATCTGAATCCTGTGTGCGTGTCCGCCCTGTGTCGGTTCATAATTAGTAACCAAGCCGAAGTTACGTCTTGTACGACCGGCGCGGCGGCGATTTCGGAGCTTAGTGGCGACTTTCGCACTTTGGAAGCCGGCGGCGGCGTTGAGCCGAACTTACGGTTATGAAAGTGTCCGTTATGGTAGCGTACACATAATCGAATTCACGTTCGTGGTATTTCGTGCATAAATAGAGCATAATTAGTGCAAAATAAAATAATAATAGTGCCTCATTGGTTTATGAAATAATGACCATTCTTAGTGGGTAAGCCAGCATAACGATCAAGCTAGCGTACACATGACCGTACTCGAAAACGGCTTATAGGTACTACGTGAGAATTCAAGTTCGATTATGTGTACGCTAACATAACGGACACGTTATGAAAGGGTTTATTCCATCTAGTCCTAGTAGTTCGATGATCTATCTGTTTGGACGTAAATATTCGAAATGATACCGCATATGTGTGTCGGTGCTTGTACCTACCTAGGCCAGGGACCCTACCGCCGACGGCGAAGCCGATCTCCATTGGCTTAAAATTAGCTTCATGAGAACTAGAAACGATTTTTACCCTCAAATGTACTGAACGGATAGGTTTCATAACATGTGTACACTTTTGAGATGGGAAACGCCATTTTGGATATGACACATACCCGGTAGTAAAAATCGTTTCTAGTTCTCATGAAGCTAATTTTAAGCCAATGGAGATCGGCGATAGCGTCCCAGGAGTAAAGTTGATCACTATATTTTATTAAAGCAGCTTGGCCACGGCCATGGCTATTTCAAGTTTGATAGCTGCCATGTTATTTCTATAATGTTTGGAAAGTAATTTCCTGACAGCACGTGAAGTACCTATGGCTATAGCATACATAGGAAAGATATATATAAGTAGGTACCTATATGTAAATAGATAAAGGTTCCTAATATGGATTAATTCACTTTAAACCATTTTCACTTGAGTGTCTTTGTGGAAAGTAGGAACGGTGGAGGAATCATGAGTTGACAGGAGCGAAACGACGACACAGCGGGAAAATGACGTAGGTACCTACCTGCCTAGTGGGTTGGGTAGGTAGATATAGGTACTAATAACTTCATAACATTTTTTAATTATTCAAAAGACATGGTGTTTTCCTTCATTTACTTCCCATTTTTAGTCGTGTTTCTTGGTAGGTACCTATACCTTAGCTACATATTGCGGTGTGCCCCTGATTCAATATAATTAGTTATACCTAGAATACTTACTTACCTACACACATGTGTACCTACCTAGTATAGTAATATCATGGACGAAAATAAGTAAAATAAGTAATAAGTTAACTTATTTTCGTCCATGGTAATATCATGTTTTACTCATAGCAAAATTGAAATTTTGCACTCAGTGTAAAAGGGACAGGTGCGTAGCGCAGTACCTTTGTTGTTTGTATGTGTAGGTAAAATGCTTCCGTGTTCATACATCCAAACTGGTTGGCGTCTGCCGAGGTGCGGAATACCAAGCATTGGCCATGACTTTTGTGTTGAGACCATTTCTGTATGATCTTTTTACTGAGAAATTGATGTAAGTAAGAGGTGCTTAATTTACCTAGATGTGTTTACATAAATTGCCTACACAAAGGGCCTAGAGTGTGACCTACACGCCTATTAGGTAGGTACCTAGGTTACTGGAAGGTTGGGAAATTCCAGAGTTGATGCGATAGGTATGCGTACCTTGCTATACATATTGGTTTGTAATATGGTCGGTAGGGTAATATATATAATACTCGGTAAGGGGTAAGGTAGCTCCCACTCGTTCAGTATTTATTAATTTTAAGTTTTGCATTGTCATAACAGCAACACTAATGTAATTAAATTATATATAATTATAATATAATATGTAAGTAGGGTAACCGGCTAGTGGTTCGTCCACCGGTATCAGATCCGTCCCAGGTTCGATCCCCGTAGGGCAGTACAGTATTACAGTACAGTATAAATTGTTGTGTGTCGGTATTTAGAGGCAAGATAGGCAATTCCTGAGCTTGTTGAGGATTCCGGGTGAAGTGTGCTTCCACCTTCGGCCTTATCATAACTTGAAAATCAGGAGAGATGAAAGCCAGGTACCTCCCCGTCGTGCAATAAAATGTAAATGATAAAATGTTAGGCGTTGATTCAATATTTTTTGTAAATTATGAGTTAGGTGGTACGTAACTCATAAGAAAATGCCAAGCGCTAAACATGGAGTAAGTAGTTTCCTATTCTTTTGTCAATTTAATAAGTCATAAACATAGCTTAAAATAGGAGGAGGTAATCAATTCGTCGGAATCTTTTTTTTATGTATGTTCCTCGATTACTCAGACGTCTAGACCGATTTAGAAAATTATTTTGTTGGTTGAATGGGTATACATCACAGATGGCCCCATCGTCATCAGATCAGGATCTGATGATGGGATCCTGGAAAAATCAAGAGAACTCTTTAAATATTATGGGCACACTTGAAGCGATTTGGGTATTTTTAGGGTGTAGGTATACCTCAAAAGTTAAAAGGAAAAAACGGACCCCTGTCATCAGGTCATCAGATGATGAGATCCTGGAGAAATCAAGGGAACTATTCAAATATTATAGGCACATTTGAAGCGATTTGGGTATATTTACCTCAAAAGAAAGATAAGACGGAACACGTAAAGGATCACGCGTCTGCCTGCCTGTCTGTCCGTCCATCTGTCATCTAAATAATTTAAAAAAATACGTTATCCAGGTAAACGAAACTGTATCATATTCTTCATTGAAGTCGGTTTTCTTTTTAGTTTTTAAAACGTAGGTTTAGAAAATAAATTGTTTTATTGTCAGAGAAAATGGCCCTATATCGCATTGACCCTAGTTGTAGGTAGGTACCTAGCACATGCGCGCGTTTTCAGTAAATTGTAGCTCCATAACACAATGTGATGATGTTCACGTAGGGAATTCGAAATTGTGACAACAGCAATATATAGGTACATTTAACGAATTCCTAACAACCTGAGGTACCTACCTACCTACATTTTAACAGTATACGCAATTTTTTTTTTAAATGCAATGCTTCAGATGGTTCGCGATCCAATTGGTATACTTATCAGGATGGGATATGAGCACGAGACTTGATCACACTTTAGCAGAGTTCCGTAATACGGACACGCGTCTAAATACCCTTTGTATTGTACAACATTTCATTGATGACGCTATCGTGACATGATAATTTATGCGTTTACCCACGCTACGATCCATTTCCAATAAAGTCAAACGACGAATGTCGTCTGCCTGGACACGTTTTGATTTTAGTAAATAGATGAACCGCGCGCAAAACTAATCAGTCTAACTTCCAAAGAACAGTGCTACAATATAAACATATATTTTTTTCCAATTGTTTTAAATCTACATAGGTACCGTGACGAATTTAGTTGGGTGATTTGAACAGTGATCTCAATAGTGCAATATTGTTAGTGAGACGGGTATATGTGTAAGTATTTATTTCCGTACCAACTTGCTAACTATGTTTTGATATGTATATAGGTACCGTCTTCCTCATCTACCTATAGTCCAGACGCAAATAGCTAACCTACAGTAGGACGCAGGTAACTGGTCTACAAGCAGATTCAGTGTTTTGTTTTTATTTTGTCGGTAGGTACTGTTTTGTCAGTTCATATGTTTTGTATTCGTGGGTTTGTATTTTGATTTGGATGAGACTTGGATATTCAGTTTAAATGAATAAGGTGATATTTGAATATAATGTAAAACCAATGAAGTTGTTAAATAGGTCTACAATTCTACATAGTACATACCTACCTAAGTACCCCAATGTTATGGTGCTTATTTCTTTGAAATGTTATTACCAGCAAAGAATGTATCTACCAGCGGAGGCCTACTACAACGACTTAGCCTGTCCCTAAAGCTCTTGATCAGCATCGAATAAACCTCATATATAGCATTCGTTACATCTAGGTACTTTACCTAATCAGTAGGTGGTACCAATTAAGTACCTACCTAGTAGTTACATAATATACATTATTTTTAATATTTTTAAAATTAGTATTTAAAATGTAGTTCCCAAAGTTACCTTGTGGTATTTTAGGAATATGCAAAAAAATACTTAGGTAAGTAAGTATTATATCCGTAATCGCTAAATCTAGTTTCCATTATTACAAGCTTTGCTCAGTTTGGGGCTAGATGACGCTGTGTAAAATAAATGTTGCATAGTATTTAATATTATATTAACTAGATACCTACTATCATACTTCTCGAAACTTTTTATGATCTTTCCCAAGATTCCAACCTTTAATTTAATTAACTTGATTTTTAATATTTGATAGGAGTAATAAGGTAGGTACCTAATTATTATGTTATCTTATACAGAAACCATCTTATGACTGATTACCTAACAATTGAATATGTAGGTACTAGAACACATGGATGTAGTTTGACCGTAAAAAAAATAAAAGTGTTGTTCTGCACTCCTACCTATTTTCTGATAATATATCAAATTCTAATACCTATGTTTGTGTGTCCATAGAGACTCTAAAAAGGCTGGACCGATTTTGACGGGACATTCACTGGTAGTTAGCTGATGTTATAAGGATTAACTTAGGCTACGTTTATTTGTAAGAAAATGAATTAGGGTTTCTAGCAAAAAAAACCTAAGTATGAAATACAACTAGATTTTTTTAGAATAGCTTCCAATTTCCTTTCGTGAGAAAGGGTTTAGGGCAATTCTCACGGGATTAAGTGAACGAAGTCCCGAGCATTTCGCTAGCAAGTTATAAACGTTGATACGCTACGTATACATACGATAATCTCGCACTCCTCGCATCCAATTTTCTTAAAAAGGGGTCGAAAAGATTTGCCTAATTTTCATTTTAACCGACTTTCAAAAAAGAGAAGGAGGTTATCTTTTTTTTTATGTATGTTCCAAGATTATATGAAGACGCCTGGACCGATTTGGAAAATCGGTCCAGGCGTCAAATTTTTTTGTTTGAATGGGTGACACCATTCACCTGCACCTGACACCTTCACAGATGATCCCATCGTCATCAGGTCCGAATCTGATGGTCGGATCCTGGAAAAGTCGAGGGAACTCTTGCAAGTCTCTCGACTTGCAAGAGTTGAAGGCACACTTGAAGCGATTTGAGCGTATTACCTCAAAAGTAAGGAAAAAACGGAACCCATATAGGATCACGCGTCTGTCTGTCCATCCATCTGTCATCAAAATAATTGGAAAATATACTTGACATAATATGACTTATATTTTTTATATTCTTAATTGAAGTCGGTTTCTTGTTCTTAAAACGTAATTATTACTGAACGGAACAAGCAAGCAGCCTACCTGAAACTTAGTGCAACTCTTGTCAACAAAGCCTTACTACGTCAGTTAATCCACAAGGAACATGACCTACTCTGCACTGCATTGTCCATTGCCCAATCAGATTAAGGCATGAAGGTGTTAGGCCCCTTATGGTATATCCGTAATTTCACCGGCAAATGAAATGCAATGCTTGGCGGTCAAAATAGGTATGGTAATCCCCCGGACGAACCCTTTCACAAGGAACTCTAATTTTACTATTTCATGATCAAGTGATACAATAGTAGGTAGGTACCTACCTATTATCTATTTTTACAAAATGTATCTAGTACCTACCCATAACTAAGTTGAAAACGCACAATGCTTAATTTCAAATTGGTTACTGTAGGTACGATTTTCACACATAGGTAATCCAGTTTATTTTCAAACTTGATTGCTTACATAACATTAAATAATTTCATTTAAAATTTAACTGGAATGTGTTGTTGTCCTATAATAATGATAACGATGTCGCTCAACAGGTCAGACAAATTGATAAACGACACTATTTTAGTCGTTGCCTTGGTACCATATGACTTACTTTTATATACATAACCGATTTCCTCATTATTGTAAAATGCCTGTAGTACCTTGCATGAGTTTATTCGAGTTAGTGCTCAAGTAACACGGCTGTTCAAACCGCGAAACAACAAAGTGAATGGATTTGTTTTAAATTAAAATCGAAAATGATTAACGGAATCTCAGCCACGAGGATTCGGTTTAATTGTGATAGCGACCTTTGGGATAACTGGGAATCCTCGCCCCCCTGTGGTCGTTCCAATGGACACGTAAATGGATACCAAGAGGGAGGTTCGACTGAAGAATTGGACCGGGAGTTTAGGAACTGCAAGTGGCGAGGTCCAAAAATTAAAGATGTCAGGAGAAGTGTTTCAAGTAACAATGTCAGTGAAGCCTTTGAGGCGCCTCCTTTGCGGAGATCTTCAAGCTGCACTAGTTTTCATAACAAAAAGTGAGTTCAAACTAAGTTTAAGTATCAAGCTAAACTATAGGGATGGGATCTACCACGGGAACCGGGAACCTTTTGTCGACGGTTACGGCTGAGTGATCCTATCGCTGGCAGTAGGACCTGTAAAGATCCGTCTAGATCCGACCACTCTTCTGACAAAGCCTGGCGCTTTATTCCATCGGTGCCAGTGCCTTCGAAATGCATCTTCTGTGACAGTTCAATCCATCTCCTCGCCCAGATAATTGATAATTACCTAAGCACGAGGTGCATGAGCATTGAGGTCAAGAACTTACCCATTTCTATTAAAATAAAGTTTCTGATTATTTTTTACATATTCCATTAGTTTTGTATTCTTCTGCTATAGTTTTTTTTATATACTACTTGGACACGGAACAAGCAACAGCCCACTAAATGTTAAGTGCATCTCTTGCATATAACAAGACCTGACTGTGTAGGTTACATCCACAAAGAACATGCGGCACTGCATAGCGGCAACTTAAGGCATAAAGGTGTTAAGCCTCACGTGCCTGTAATTTTACCGGGAACCAAATCCTTCAAACCGGAACACAGCAATGATGCTTGGCGGCCGAAATAGGTATGGTGGTAGTACTTCCCCGGTTAAGACCTATCACAAGGAGCTTTGTATATATGATATGTAGATATCTGAATATGTTGTGGGTCGATTGAAATGTTGATTTCAATTAAATATTTTCAAAATCTGAAGAATAGTGTTAAATATCCTGACCAGATTGATACCATACAACTTTTAAGTGTCTGCTCACTATACCTGCCGAAAAATGTTTTGCATAGACCCCCGGCTTTGACTTAGGTAGGTACCTATATGGCGGTGATGGGTGACCGAATTAAAAATGTTTAAAATTGCGCTTATTAGTCATTTTACGGACACTGATCGTGTTAGCGCGTAAACCGGTTCGGTTTGTTGACAGCATTGTTTTAACTATAAAATTATGTACAGTGCACTACTATGCATATAGTAGGTAGGTACACTTCATAATTTTCAAAATGAAGCCATCACTTTACATTATTTGATGCTAAATTCTGTCATTAAATTTGTATTCAAGCCTTATAAATATATAACACACTTGAATACAAAATTAATTGCTGAAGTAGTGATAACTACAAAGATTTTTAACCGACTTTCAAACGTAGCGGATGTTTTCAAATCGTACTGTATGTAATAATCATTACCCGAATGGCTCAGAGGGTTATCTCTTCTCTCATCTCTAAATAGTATAGAACAAAGAGTGTTATTAGATGTCACGTTTGGTTTTAGTCATATTCTGATTTGGTCATGACGCTATCTTCATCTGCCTGTTTCTCTTTAAACTACGCAACGTATTTAGATACGGTTTTCAAAAGCAATAAACGTGGAAGATTAATTATGTATAATATGGCTGAACTAAGGCGGTGTGTTGTCAAAACAACAGATGCCATCGTACGCTTACATGGCCAACGCTTGGCAAATTTTATGAGATGCATCCGATGCATCAAAACAATGTGCTAAAAAGTTCTACGTCATAATAAGGCCTACACAATACTCAATGTTCATCTATTTGGTACTATATAGGTATTTTTTGTCTGTTACATTATTATGTAACCTATAGAGGTTACATAATAATAAATATTTTGTTCTATATTTCATGATAAAAACGACTCTCATTCATTAAAAACTAATAATCTATGAATATATATATTATTTGGATACAACATTTTAAAAACATAGTCACATCATTTTTTATTAGTAAATCGCACCCGTGCGAAGCCGGGGCGGGTCGCTAGCGTTTTATAACGGCGTTATCGACGGTTGCTCAATTTATAAAATCAGACGATTGACTAACATTAGCTAATCGTTGTGTCAATAACAAGAATCAATTAAATAATAAAGAACACCTGATGGTCTTGCAACTTCTCAGATATCAGTGAATTACGTGATCAGAAATTAAACATGCTTAGATAGTAATGTACATTACCTACCTACTTATCTTGCTACGAAAACATTGAAGGTTTTATCAGCAGGTGGCATGTACTGATTTGCGAGATTGCGAGGCCTTCTTTACTAAAGGAAAGCTTATACTCTCATAGATCTCATCATTACTATCGCCTGAAGGTCAAGAGCTAGCCCATCAAAAGAACTAGGTACTCTGAGCTGCCGTAACATAAAACTAAACGTAGGCGTAGGTAGTAAATCTATGAGACCCCAATATCACCTACGAAACATTGTAGATGGTTTGTATTACTGTCTGCAACAAACTTACAAAGGACAAAGAGTCTATGATACTCGTATGTGAAATGGCTTAGCTTCAGCGATCATCTCTTCCACAATACTGTAGCATTTACTTTGAAATTAATATATTATAGTTCAGGATAGATGCTAGAACGCTTGTGTTTGGAAAACACGCTTGTGTTTTTACATAAAATTTTCTCTATAGAAAAAAAAATCCAAAGTTCACTCTAATTTGTACCAAAAATGTTCGCCATTCAATAAATACGCCCAATTAGGGCTTGAAACTTTGTACAGTACATAAACACAGTATACAGCAGACGGTCTATGTTTTCGATTTTCATAATTCATATTTGTTTTACCGTAAAAAAATAAAACGTGGAAATACGCGCATATTTCTGCCATGTGGTGGTCATAAGCGCCGTTAAGCCAAGCTAACCAAAGTAAATTGACATTCAGGATATATGGCTTTTACCATATTAACCTTGGCTTTGCTCTGAAAGACTTCCGTAATCGAGAAGACTCGCCGATTACGGGAAGCTAAGGCTCTTTTAGTTAAAAAAAATACAATTGCTTTTCTTACATCTACTAAATATCTTATACTAAATAATGTATTCCCAGAAAATACGGGTCTTCGCAAGTTGCTTCTAGCCGCCTGTTTCATATAATTATCCCATCTGGGGGAAGAGCGGATTTTTTTCCGCTTTTCGCTACTCACACTCAAATGTCAGTGAACATAGTATGACATTTGAGTGGAAAAGCTTTATAGGTAGCATTTGAGCATTATCTTCACGCTTGGTAAGCGGGTTGGAGATCGAAGTGTTTATAATTCAAATAGAAATCGCTATATTTCTGGTCTACGGAGTTTCTAGAGAGATTCTACCTTTTAGATATTAGTCGCTTCTTACGACCCCTTTCAGTAGAAAGGGGTTCCATTTGTTTTCCAGGGGCCCGATTCTTATTGGATAAGTAGACTGAATCAATTGTTTTACAATGACAAAGATTTCATCGCAGTATGGCCATCATTGATGCCTTTTGGTATTCTACTAACCCAATCTATTTTCTATGACTGTCATTGAATTGACTTTAAAGATCATTGAAAAAAGAGTCAACTTTTCGTATTCTGCTAATCAATGGAATAGCAATCGCTAGCAATAGTGGGCAAAATTTGGTATTCTGCTATTTTTTGACAACTCTTCCGATCGTAATTTCGTCTATGAATTAGTCATAATGGTATCAGAGTGCAAAGGTTGCTTTTTACGTACTTATATTGTTGCAGGGTATCGCGATGTCATACAAAAAAATATGTTTGAAACAAGGCCGAATTTTAAAGGCGAATATTGTTATCTCACTCACTTTCTAGGTAGGCTCAGTTTTTTGTATGGGGCCCCGTCTCTTCTTACGTAGTATTTAGTATTATCTTCGTATATCGTCATGTCATAGCACAGAAAGACAGAAGATTTTTTTTTTGTTTTGCATAGGTATCACAGAACACTAATATCCTAACGATAGGTATTGTAAGTTAACATGTCGTTGACAACTTTAACTTTTTAAAGTCTTTTGTCTATGTAATATAAGGCCCATCTCGCGCGTAATATTGTGATTTAGATGCGTTGGCTACACCGGCCAAACCATTGTCATTGAAAATTTTGCAGAATACCAAAATAACAACAATCTTAATTATCAACCAATAGCATGATGCCACTATGATTATTTCCTAAAAAAATAGCAGAATTGCCCACCTGCGACCAAACAGTTTTTAGAACAAAAATTGTAACGTTTACTTACAGGATTAAATTAAACCCTAAAAAGCCGAAGCGCGTTTATGTCTTTTGTATGAGAACTCATGAACCTACATGTACATAAATGTAAATATGCGTTAGATTGTCTAAATATTGATAGACTTGCTTCCTGCCATTACAGGCATTCGTCGCCTTATACATTCGTGGGATTTAGGAGTTGATGCTTTTCTACATTGCTAGGTACGACACGGTGACATAGGTACCTACCACATAAATTCAATCTTCCGTATAAAATGTGAGTACATTTTATACAAACGTCATAGCACAATGTTTTACTAAATATTACTGTAGTTCTATGGGGTCGTAGTTTCTGTGTGATTAAAATGTACAAGAATTGAATCCATGTGGTTATTCATTTCAAATTCCAATTCAAATCGTCTGTTTGTGTGTTAAAATAACAGTTTTTTTATTAAATGTATATATATGCAAAATTATATGATAGGTTATTCTAACAAAAAACATATTTAGAGCTGTGTCGCCAAGTGGGTACCTATAGGCCCGCGAACTGATCCGAAATTTGGTTAAAATCAACACCTACGGACTTTTCGGTTTTTCGCAAGTAAATGTGCGCATAATTTGACACATGCATATGCTCTACGGTGAAGGTCACATCGTGACGAATTCGCCGTATCCCGAGGGCCAAAAGTCCGAATGGCATGTGTCACTGGCTAGCATTCCGCGAAGCGGCTTGCAGCTTGTCAAGTATTTACCTACTAGCTACATGCAAACCGTGGGAATGTGCCAAACGTAAGTTTGGATGTGCCTCTGACTACCCGTACCCGCAGGTGATCCTCATAAGCAACCAGGCTCTTAGTAGTGATCAGAGGTTTATCCTCGTGGGGGAAAAAGTCGTGAGTCTTTTATTTTTTTTTATATTCTTGTCTATCTGTCTGTTTGTTCCGGGTAATCTCCGAATCAGCGAGACCGATTTTGATGAGACTTTTAGTAGCAGAAAGTTGATGTTATAGTATTTGGTTTTGGAAAAAAAAACTTGGACTTCACGCAGGAGAATGAAAACCCATTAACGAACATACTGGATAGGTTGTCGGTTAAGAAAAAAAAATACCAACCGAACCGACCAACTAGTGGACAGCCTGGTTTGTCGGTTAGTAAAAGACGAATATATGTAACAAAATTATTAAGAGTAAATTTGTATAGGTAGGGGTGCAATCAAAAAGGTTTTTATTTAATTACCATGGGCTGACGGAAATATATGATGATAAAACACAGCTTACCAGACATTCAAAAGTACGAGGTATAACTTGCAAAGGCCACTTACTATATACTTTAGGGAGTATCAATATTAAAAAACGGAAGCCGAATGTTGTTCTTACTTTTTCACAGAAATAAACTAGCCATGCTCACCAGCCGAGTAAATTAGTCATACAAGTCAAACTGACAACAGATCCGGTTTATTTACTTAACTCATTTGTTTTATGGAGAGGTATAGGTATAATTACTTCATCATTATATTCAGCCCGTATGGACCTACTGCTGGACAAAGGAAACCTCCTTCATTATTTGCCAATCTCTTCTGTCCTGGGCGGTCTTTATGTAATCGACACATCTTGCTGGTGGTTTTACAGTAGGTACCAATCGTGCACGACAATACTATCGTACCGTAACGGACGTACTATTCTTAACTTTCCATACAAGTTTTAGTTGAAAGTTGAATAAACGTAAACGTGAAAATGGCTTGACGAAAATACGGCCTTAAAAAGTATCGCAATGTAGAATCGGTTATATAAATAAACCTTTAACTTTTGATACCCAAATTGTACTAATAAGACTTATTTTTATTAATTTCTAAAAATGTATCAATCGAAGAAAAAAAAACACTAAAGTTACTGAATATCCAATGAATTATTTAAATTATTTTCTCCCCTTTATAGGTGTGAATAGGGGTTAAGGGTAATGTACCTATTAACTTTTTACTGGAAAGGATTTGAAACACGAAACTTAGTGTAAATATTCTTTATGGTAAACGATACTAGGTATACCTCATCGTATTTTTTAACTAACCCGTGGACTTGAATGTTGTTATAAATACTAAGCAAAGAAAATTATGAAACTTTTGTCCTACAAGTATATGATAATATTCGTTTTATAGACTTTAAAGTAACTAATCTAATAAATAACGACTTAAGTTGATCTCTCTGTACAAAGTGTATACAACGTTAGACAATTGTGAAAAATGTTTCGCTATGGCGGGAAAAATTAATCAGTTTTCCTATGCGCGCGCATTGCGATCGGCCACAGACTAAAGGGATGAGATTTTTTTTTATTTTCCGCGCATAGGGTTTGCGCCTATTCGGCCACGTACAAAATGGGGAAATTAACGTTTTATTTTATTATAGAGAAATCAAAGGTTATATTTGAGTGAAAGTTTTATTTATTACGTACGAGTAAAAATTATCTATTTAAATAAGAAGTTGCTTGAAATGAGCAAGCAGTAGAAACAATAATTTATTTGTTCTATTGAACACGATCTTTTTTTTGATTAAAAACTTTTTTAAGATTAAAGAAAATCAACCAATAAAATTTAAAATAAAATCTATAACTCACTAGTGAGTTATAGCAATGAAAAAGTCACAGTTTGATTATGGGTGTCATTCTGTGCCTAGTTGCGGTGACCCTATAGCCACTTTATGAGCAAGTATGTTGAAAATGCATTTACCATATATGCCATACATTCAATTCAATTCAATTACAAATAATTACTAAGGTATTGACATATAATATATGATACGAATATGATAAAGCCTCTAGTTGTTTCATCAAAATGTTTGCAGCTCAACTAAGATTCAGTGGCCCAGGTATCAAAACATTTCTATTTCATTTAAATGGATGAGATCTTGTACTGGGTACAACGTAAGGAATCACAATATGTTACTAACACCGTACTTAGTAGACGGATTGGCCGTGACCTCACCGAGGTCTGAATTGTGACCGGCCGTCACCTCATAGCTCAGTTGGTAGTAACTCTGCCTTCTGCGCTGTAGGTTGTGGGTTCGATTCCCACACAGGAAAAAAAGTTGTGTGATGAATACAGATGTTTGTTCTGTGTTTGGACGTTGCATTGTATGATAAGTATGTATTTACAAAAAAAATAGTTTATAAGTATTCTATCCGTAATCTAGTTCCCATATCACAAGCTATGCTTAGTTTGGGGCTATGTGAAATTAATTTCCTGTAATTTATTTATTTATTATATATTTACATGGAGTTGATGGATAGAGAGGGCTAATGATCAGTGGCGAGGCCTGTTTTTTTATAAACGTAGGTCAGCCTTGGATCTCGACGTCCACATTGGTCAGCCTGTGCAATTCTTTTACCAGTAGAAATCTTTACCTCTAGTATTACGGAATAACATAAGCTACCTATATTTTTATCAGGCTATATAAAGGATCCTTACAAAAACTCTAATGATTGAACCAAGGTAAAGGAAAATTACCGATACAATTCATTACATCACGTGCGCTGCGAAAACTTTTGGTGATCAAATTTTAGAGAACACATCAATATTAGTAATAACAATAAAAAATGTACAATTAAACTAACTATGCACAAAGGAATCAGTCAGATTAACTAAGGACCGTTACAAACGGCCTATAGGTAACTCAACTGCTCCAGACCAGTACCAGACGGAAGAGTGCCCAAGACACTGGCTGGATTGCCACGCTGAATAGTTATGCTAATTCACTGGCCTAAATAAGAGCCAGCCCTTGGGTCACGTGTCGCCTAATAATAACTATAATAATACATTTATTTGGCAATTCTTATCCAAATAAATCACTTCGTATTCAAAGATGTTTCAGTAAATATTTGAATTTATCAAATCGGACATTTCATTCAAAAGATATCATGAACTAAAAAATATTATTTAGGTAATGTTCACAATAAACGTCCACGGCATGTTACTAGCGTCCACCAAAGGAGTGAAAAAGAATTTACTATAATTATCATGCTTGGCAAGCGGATCGGTGATCTTTGTGCTTATGTTAGGTACAGGTACTTGGACACCCGGAAATTAATACTTAAAGTATGAAAACTATGAGAACTTTACACTTATATTTTTTTTTTTTTTACTTATAAATATATAACATACTTATCATGCAATACAATACAACACCCAAACACAGAACAAACATCTATATTCATCATGCAAATGCAAACATTGGACAAACAAAAAGGACAAATCCTGGGCGGGAATCTAACCCACAACCTATAGCGCAGGAGGCAGAGTTACTACCAACCGAGCTATGAGGCTTGTGATAAAGCTAATAGATCAAAGTGTAACATTGATTTTGCAACAACATTTTACATTCTTAGATGGGGGTGGTCTAGACTTCAGATTGTTATAGCTAATCGGCTTTGTAACGTCGCACTATAATCTCCACATTAAATTACTTTCCCAGTTGTAGGAAACATTTGACATAACACCACACTGGGCTGGGCGGGTAATTTAATAAAAGTGTAATTTCGGTCTAAGCGTCCGAAAATATTGTGTCCGAAATGTCAGCAAGCCGACTGGGCATAATGGCTGTGATAAACATTGAAAAACCGTGCGCAAGTGCAACTACGCGACGTCTGCTTTTGTATAAAAGATGTAATTAATGAGTTCAAACATATTAAAATAGCAATATTTTGACGTCATCGAAACATAATAACAGAAAGTTAAAATAAATTTAAAAGCTGTATTGTTTACTCAAGTGTGCCTTATTTGAGTTAACAAGAGTAGTAAATCTAAATATATATAACTCAAAGGTGACTGACTGACTGACATAGTGATCTATCAACGCACAGCCCAAACCACTGGACGGATCGG
This sequence comes from Venusia cambrica, assembly GCA_951394065.1. Classification (NCBI taxonomy): domain Eukaryota; kingdom Metazoa; phylum Arthropoda; class Insecta; order Lepidoptera; family Geometridae; genus Venusia; species Venusia cambrica. The sequence continues at coordinate 9,985,022 of OX596054.1, forward strand.
GCTGAAATTAGGCATGCAGGTAGATGTTATGACGTAGGCATCCGCTAAAAATTTTGATTAATTCTACCCCCAAGGGGCTAAAATAAGGGATGAAAGTTTGGAAAACGCGTAATTTCATCTCACCTGGTGTCAAGTTATTAGATATTATTGGAAGGTGGAAGCGCGTTTAAATTCAATTCAATTCAATTTATTTAATTCAGATAACGTATTTATTCGTAATAAAAAGTCAAAAATAATATAAATTATATCATTTATATTATTTGTGTGATAAAATGAAAACAGCCTTAAAAATTAACACGCAAAAAACTAGAATAGATTTAATTTATGTAGAAGATGTGCTTAGCAAATGGGTTCATACTGGGCTATGACCCAGTCACTTTGCATAGCACTGTCCTATCTACCTGCAAGGGCCTTAACTATCCTGTTGGGGCTACCCAGAAATCTGTGTTGGATGGAAGTAATTCTATGTCTCATGACCGCATAACAATCGGTAATATGAGCGTCAGCAAGCATACCGGAGGCACTGCAGAACCTAGGCAACCCCACCATAGCCCTGAAAAAGTTATTTTACAGGACACGTAGGGCACTGATGGACTTATTGGTATATGTGATCCACAAGCCACTGGTATAAAAGGATTGACAATACGATTTAAACAGTGTCAACGATTTAAACAGTTTCACCCGGAATCCTCAATAGACAGAGTAACTGGCTATCTTACCTTCTTGCCGGAACACAACAATTGTTGTTATGGCGACAGATTTAGGTAAGATAATGGTAGCTGACTTACAGAAAGTCCTACCACCAACCAAATCAAACCCAAATTTGGGTACAACCGAGAGGACCCGAGCCCGAGACCTCTGGGTCTGATACTGGTGGGCGAACCACTAGACCACAGAGGCGGTTCACTCTTGCTTAGGATTATTTTTTTTTTCCTATATGTCCTGTATGTGTATATATCCACGACTGAGATCGCTTGATCGTGGAATGAGAATCATACATTGGATTCCGCTATCTGCAGCAGCAACTACTTGGTACGGCATCGCTGGATTCGAGAACTGGAAAACTGGTTTTCAACGATTCAAAGCGATCCTTATGATTTTATTTATAAACCACTCGTGAAAGCAGGGACTTCGTTTTCCTTATGCCGTGATTTTTTTTCAATTTTTCTTTCTTAGCGCAACACTAAAACCAAAAAAGGAAACTATCTTTTTTTATGAGGAATTAACTTGAATAACAATTAATAGGCATCATGTACAAACATTAAAAATAATATCTACAGTTAAACTATGCACAAAGGAAGCAGTCTTATCTAAGGACCGTTACAAACGGCCTATAGGTAATTCAACTGTTCCAGACCAGTACCAGACGGAAGCTTGCCCAAGACACAGGCTGCATTGCCTCGCTGAATTGCTATGCTAATTCGCTGGCCTTAATAAGAGCCAGCCCTTAGGTGTTGCCTCAATTAAAAGCTCCGCAAGATTTATTGATAAAGAAGCTATCTAGGACCTCTGCCCCCTTATTCTGTATGACCAATCGTGTCTTAACGCGCCCGCGTTACGATATGTCAATACGATGATTCCATGCAGATATCGAAACGCGGGCGCAATAAAACACGATTGGTCATACAGAATAAGGGTGCTGGTTTGGGCGCGATCATTGACAGTCAGTTGGAGGCTACACAGCAATGTATAAAAAACAGTCAGTTTTTTTATAAGTACATTTAATTGCACGTTTGCTTCGACACTTTTGGCGACTTACCGAGTTCAAAGTTGGTACTCTACGTAATCACAATGGGTAAAGCATAGTGCTCTAGCTAGAGCCATGATTTTTAAGGAAATAGTAAAGTACTTTTCTTATGAAAGGGTAAGTAAAGATTTTTGGAAGTTTAATCACTTAGAGAGATGCTGATGAAAATTTGAATTCAGTAAATTATTTTCTGATTAACAATTGTTACATCATAGTATACTTACTATCTTTGAACTCCATCCTACCCTTATCCTACACTTGGCTCGTCGGTAGCTCTCTTCCACTCGGCATCCTCTTCTCTCACATGCATATCGTGTCTCACACAATCCATCTACCTCTTCCTCAATCTACTCCTACTCCTACCACATTCACATCATACGTGACCTCCCTTCAGTTATGTGACAATCTTCCCTCCGCATGACATGTCTATCTATCTTTGAACAATACATAAGAGTAGTAGAGCCCCTTGTAAACACGCTCGTCCGCGGAAGTACTACCACCACACCTATTTCAGCCGCCAAACAGCATTGCTGTTTATTTTAATATCATAAAGCAACATATGTCACAAAAATCTCCTATAATCGATGAATTAATTAAAATTTGATTATACACATGCTCCGGTTTCCAATTGGACTAGTTAATTATGTAGTCATTCGGTAGTAATCGGCTATATACAGGATGTGTATCAAACAAAGCACATCGTCGCTTCCTATCAGGCGAGATTGTGGGCAAATGTAATTGAATAATATAAATAAGTAAGATGTAGGTATGGGCCTTAATCCCCGCCGATTTTAATTTGCACTGACACAAAAAGTCGATCAAAGAAATTACAGCCAGATTGAACCAGAAATATTAGATACTTACAGGTTTTTTTTTATCTTTTACTCATGAGTACCATCTTACCTACTCAGATTACACAGCGCAATCTTAGTAGGAGTATACTTAGGTACCTAATAAGAATATAAACAACAAAAAAATTGTCGGCACAGATATCAAAATACTAACCGGTAATTGATAGTGATGGACACTGTAATCAGTTTTATACAAAAAGTGAATAACCGCCCCTGTGGTCTAGTGGTTCAATCCACCGATTTCAGATCCAGAGGTCCCGGGTTCGATCCCCAGGGGGAGTACAATATATTGTGCATGATTTGGTTGGTGGTAGGACTTTGTTGAAGTCCACCTGGCTAGCGACCACCATCTTACCTAATTATGTCGCCATTATAACAATTCTAAAATTGTTGTGTTCCGGCATTCATAAATAAGATTCCTCACCGCCAGTTCCTCAGTTTGTTGAGGATTCCGGGTGAAGTGCGCCTCCACCTTCGGCCTTATCTGTTACCAGGTGAGATGAAGGCCAAGCGCTTCCCCGTCGTACAATAAAAAAAAATGTAATAAAAAAAATACCAAATAGCTTTGACTTATATAATTATGACTAATAATCTTTGCAGGTATAAATAATAACAGAAGAAAATTCAATTCGAATAGAATGGAATAGATTATAATATTTTTATTTTTTTGCAACAACAATTCTATTCAATAAACTTTATTTCGGATAACAAAAAATCCATACACTTTCTCTACAACACACATCTCAAAACACAAATAAATACAAAAACCTATGTGCCCCAAACAAAAAATTAAATACAAGGTTTACAATTGATTTGTTTTTATACTACTAAGGTGGCATACAGGCAAACGATCCACCTGATCGTAAGTGGTTATCGACGCATCACGAGCGCGTTGTAATCCTTTTAAAGGAGCCCCGATCTGGTAAAGTGGTGACCATTCTCACCGCAGGAACACAGCACTATATAGATATAGTTCTATTTGGCTACGATTTTCTGTATCGCGGAGGTACTTCCCCAGACCGCCTGAGCTGATCAGATTAAGGAAATCATTAAATTATTATACCTCAAAAAATATAATTGTTATTGTCAGATACAATATGAGTGGATGGATAGATAGAGTTTGACAAAAGAAAAGATGGATGGATTATTTGATGGATGATATGGGCAAGAAAAGAGGTGATGAGATGACGTCCGGTATAGGAGAATGGAGGAGACATGTTGTACCAACTCTACCTATATTAAGTGGGATAAAGTGCAAGACTCTCTTGCCCTGTTTCTGTGGCTTCTACCTATATTTCTGGCTTCCCCGACCCATAACTTTTATCCATGTGCTTATTGAAATCAGTTCACCGAATTGTGGGTTGTGGAGATAATTATTTCGATTCCAATTGGTATGGTTAAGAAAATTTTAGTTGTAGGTAACATAGTTGAATCAACGCAAATTTATGGGTAAGGTACTAATAACATCAATTTTCTCAGTTTTAATTAATACGTTGAAGATTACTGGAAATATATTTGATAAATTGTCATCATCAACATCAAGTTTCACAGGAGATTCTGTTTTTGCAAGATTTAAATTTATATCAATTCATAAACAAGGGCAATGTTGACAAATTTCTAGAACGGAACCCTGATTATACGAGTACAACTCGCACTTGACCGTTTTGTGTATTTTTAAATACCACTCATCATATATAATCTTTGTCTAAATAATAGGTGAGAACTAAGTTCTAATCCAATCAAGAGAGAATTATAGTTCAAGTATTGACGCAAGCAGCGACGTCTTGGACTTGGTAAAAAATACGACTGAGAGCATCTGAGAAGTACTTCGTTTTCAATCCAAATGGGCTGAGTTCCTTGTCGTGCGCCGTGCTTGATACACGTTCTCAAGACAATCTATCGATTCTAATACAGGCAGGTATCTAAACATACAACTCGGCCTCAGTAAAAAAAACAAACCCGGTTTTCGGATACCTACTCGCGTTAATTTGTTTACGTCGTGTTTTTTTCGTTCTACTAATTGCTTCCTCGAGCTTTCAAGTTTTTCGCATCCCCACTTAAAATGGTTTTTAAACGATGCCATTGTGAAGTGAGTGCTTTCTTGTGACAGGTCATTCGCGATACCGGACGGGCTGGTGATGGACCCATTAGCGCCCACCGCGCTAGCGGTCTCCACAGAGTTCATGGACCGGATCGGCAGCGGCCTTACCCTGCTCAGGGAGCATGGGAAAAAAGTTCAAAAGGTAAGACCACGTTTAATGCTTATGAATGACCAAACAGTAACGGGCGCGAAATCATTTCACTGCGCGTTCAACGGTGAACACGGCTCATTTGCTTTACGTTTATTACGTTTGGTATTCCTGCGGCATCGCCCGTTTGGTATCCTTTAGTATTTGGTTACTACGTTTTCGTTCAAAATATGCCAAACTTTCTTTTAGATCCGTCTCATTAAAGTCGAGAAAAGGTAACAAACAAACAGAACTCCTTTTGTAATTATACTTAGTATTGGTACGTAGTATTCTGATATCCGTGGTATTGGTATGCATTTAAAACTAAAGAATCTTCCGCTCGGTTATTAGGTACTGTAGCCTCCTATATCTGTAGGTTATTTCATACGGATGTTATGCTCATAAATATTGGGTGAGGAATGTAAGAGAAATAAACAAAACGCATTATGTACTTATTGCATGCCATATTGATAACTTCACTTGTCTAAAGGGACCAAAATACAAAATACTTCAACTACCACAAAATGACTTCGTCAGAGAATATCTGCTGAGTCTAGTCAAAGTTACCTCCCAATATCTTCCAATTATACTTTCATAGATATATAGATGCCCTGTGGATGTGGATTTTTTTACATTTACCAGTCATAATTCCACACAGCGCCATCTAGTCCCAAACTAAGAAAAGCTTGTAATATGTGATCTAGATTATTGATACTTATATTCTTTTCATTTGTTAATATTAGCTACTTATCATATCAATACAACACCCAAACAAGGAACTAATAAATTGCTTACTTTTGTAAGTAATGTTGTGTTTGCGCATTTATACCTAAATTGATCAAATTAGTTGCGCAATTCATGGTTATTGCTTAATTTTATTATTTTAGGTATTGTACGATGGTTGTTGATTTGATTTATTGTTGTAAGTAATGATTAGGCGGAGGTGGAAGCGCTCTTCACCCGGAATCCTCAACAAACTGAGGAACTGGCCATCTTATACCTCTGAAGGTCGGAACATAACAATTTCAGAATTATTGTTATGGCGACAATTTTAGGCAAGATGGTGGTAGCTAGCCAGGCGGACTCAAACAAAGTCCAACCGCCAACCAAACCAAGCATGATATTGTTCCCCCCCTGGGGATCGAACCCGGGACCTCTGGATCTGCTGTGGTCTATTGGTCCGCTCACACCAATGGTGAGTGGACCAGAGTTGGTTATGCTCTTGACTACGAGTCTGTCCTCACATCAAATAGACTACTAGAATATGATTGCTCCTTGTTCATAAGAAGCAATGTTTATATTAACTCAATGGTTGTGATAACACACACGGTGTGTTTTACATAGAGAGTGGGACGAGCAGCACTCAACGAGTTAACGGACGCCTTAACTTGATTAAATAAAGAGGGACACCATATAGACTTTTTTTTTTTTTTAAGGAAAACCAACAGCACATTAATATTAGATAGACACAATAATATAACAATGGCCAATTAAAGGTTTTCACGTATAGATAAAGAATATAGATACATAAAGATCTGGTGTTTGATCTGGACAGGATACAATATAACACAATAGATAAAAAGAAAAAAATAAACATTGTATAAAATAGATCTAAATAATTGACTAGCCTCTAATAATGTTGCCACGCAAAGAAAAAGTCTCCGCTAAGTTTCTATACTAGAGCAGAACAAATTAATATAATATAGTGAAACATTGCTGCGTAACCAGCCTGTAGATTATTCAACTCATTACCCACTAACCTAAGGACTATAGATAGTCCCAATTTCATTAATCGTTGATTGAAAAATCTTCAGCTGAAAGGGTGTTTCTACTCCATATATTTATTACAAAAAAAAAATGTACCTACTACTAAATTCATTTTATTGTATTTTTTATATTTGTGTTCCTGTTTTATTTTTAATGTAGTATAAGATGTAATTTAAATTTAAGACACGATTTGTATAAGTGCTAATGAATTAATATTTAGGATATCACACTACATTACAATATACTTATGTAACACATGAGGCATAAATCAGCGCTATTTAATGAACAATATACCTAATCATCATCTACATGTACCTAATCATTGTTCAATGTCCATGTTAACAGAGTCTACATCACTAAGATAAATAGCCAGGTAGTTGTGCAATAGATTTTCCATTCATTTTAATAGATACCCGCCCTGTTAGGTTTACTTTCCACGGACAATCCCTCTTAAGGCTATTGTATGTACAACTGTATTAACAAGTTGATGACGACGGTACAATGCAGCAGTCTTCTTATGACAAGATATTGCTGCGGAGGTCATATCCTTTGGAACATAATAGAACATAAATAAAACATAATAGCGACACATAAATGTTATGTTTATTTCCTGAAAAAAAAAACAGTTTTTAACATCTTCTGTACACCTTCTTTGACTTTTTTAATAATATTTCTATTTTGTTATGGTTTGATTTTAATGGTTTGTATTTTAGTAAATCCCGTAAAATTTCCGCTTTTATCTGTACGACAAGCAAATATTGCTCTACATACGAGTACCTACATATAGGTCAATTAGTTTCTATACCAATGCTATAAAAATGTATTACATACTTTCTGGAACCTCGAACATATATAGGAATATGGTGATCAAGATATATAGGAATATGTTAGTTTAGCTATTGTAGTCTGCTAAACATGAAACTCAACATTTTGGTATGAACAGTATTTGGTACACAATTTATAAAAACATATTATTTATAATCTAGCACTTTCCAGATGTTCATTATAGATTTTTACCTTGGTAGTCATACCGTAGCGGAGAATGACACGTATTGTGAATGGATAAAAAAAAGATAACATATCTGGCTCAGATGTCACAAGCTTAAATGTCAAAAGAGTTAATCCACCTATTTAATTTGAAAAAAGAACAGATTTTGAAAAAAAAAACCTGTATCTCAGTAGTCCCAATACCGGGGCCCTAATTGTATAACTTGAAATCCATCGATTTAAAATCCGTATTATTACCAGTGGTCGAAAGACGATTTCAAGTAGTCAACACAGTCAGAATTTGTCAAAATTTAAGATGAAAGTGACAGTTGAAGTCTAGGTTAGGTTTCAAATGTCAAAATTGAAGTCGATGTTGATTACCAGTTGACTTACACAATAAACCTGCTGGTTTGAGCATTGGCTACTTACCAACGGATTCCTCTGCATCAACTATGTCTTGTCTGAACGGTCATGTCGAGTTCGTCACTTGTGACCTCTGCTTCTTCTGCTTGCACCTCGATATTTTCTCTGATAATGGCACTGATTGGACCAAAGCAACGCGCTACAACTCTCGACTTCTTACCTTCCGCCTTGAGGGTCAAGCTTCTGGCGATATGGCCGATGTAGAAGAATTCAGGTGGATGAGAGCCTATGCCTATTATAGAGCTATTCTTGCTTTTTTTACTCAGATAAAATTACACAATACCAAATAGGTAATGAGGCGGAGTTAATGTTTTAAATGTTCAGGTATACCTATATGAAAATCAAACAAACTAAACAATAGGTAGGTACTCACTATAGCTGTGTATGTTATCAGAGCAAACTCGCTAAAGCGATGCGCTATTTTTAACCGACTTAAAAAATTACGTATGTTCACCGATTAATCGAAGACGCCCGGACCGATTTCGAAAATTCACAGGTGGTCCCATTGTCATCAGGTCAAGATCTGATGATGGGACCCCGGAAAAATCGAGGGAGCTCTTAAAATATTGTAGGGACACTTGAAGCTATTCGGGTGTAATACACCAACCTCAAAAGTAAAGAAATACGGACCCTATATAGGATCACGCGTCTGTCTGTCCGTCCGTCCATCAGTCATCTGTACGAAATAGTTGGAAAAAATACGTCATCCAAGTAAACGAAATTGTATCATATTCTTCATTGAAGTCGGTTTTCTTTTTAGTTTTTATAACGTAATTATTAGATTTCGTATAGTAAATACAGTTTTGTGTTTTAGTATGTTTGGAAAAACCGAAAATTCGACATTCTGAAGAAGTCTTGGAAATCTATAGTAAACGTAGTACTCGTCGAAGCCAAGGACTTGCCAGATGGACCAACGGGAAGTCTCTACTGTAAGTTCAAGTAAGTTGATTTTTCTACACGCACTTTATACATGTAAGACAATTTTAAATTGTAAATACCAGAATCATATCATATATACTTATTCATCTATATCGGGAATAAAAATCGAGCAAGACCGTTTGTAACGGTCCTAACTAACTTCTTAAACTTATAGTACTTCGGGAAATTCCCACAGGATGGTTTCATTATGCCTAAAGATAGATGAAAACAAACAAAAGATTATTATGATGATGACAACATTTAGAACAGACGAAATCCAATTCAAGTTTTTGTATCAAATTCTTTGCTGTTTTATTTTATTCTAGTCCACATGCAATAAAATAACACTGATCTTTCCGGAACTGACTTCGCGACCCTCGTTTCTCACGTCAAGTCACAAGGAAGATAAAGATAAAGATATTTTTATTTGCTCAAGCATAATGTAACATAGATCTTAATTACAAGTGTTATCAATTAGTATTAATTAGGCTATGCCTTAAAAAAGCATGCAAATTATAAATAAATGTATATTAAACTTCATTGCATCTAAAGTAGAATTAAAAATAAGCTAATTTAAATGTTAATCAAAAAGGTCATCAAATACAGCAATCAAAATAAAATCATATAACATTATCAAATGTCTAATTTTTATAATCACAGTGGAATGTAGCTAGAAGTGTCGCTTTCCTCAATGTACCCACACTGATGTCCATAGGGAAACGCACTGAGGTATATTCTCTAGGGCGTAGGAGGTTTAGTAAGCTATAATATATTCAATGTTTGTTTACTTGTTACTTAGTATTCTATCCAGTCGCCTTTTACCTTGGCATAGACACTTGAATGTTATAAGATGGAGATTTTATCTATTCGATTGACAAATCAAGATCATTAGTTGTTTAGATAAGGCTGTATTTCCTGGAGCGAACGGGCGAACATGATTCCAACATGTCGTTCAACGTACATTAGAATTCCAATAAGTGAAATGGGTGTGACCTTAAAGTTATTCATACAAATATTAAAACCAAAAAGATTAGATACCTACCTACCAACCTACTTACTACCATTCAACCATAAATTTGTTTTAAGCTTAAACTCAAACTAGTTTATTGGTTATATAAATAAATAAATAAATATTACAGGACGTGAATTTCACACAAAGCCATCTAGCCCCAAACTAAGGATAGCATTGGGAACTAGATTACGGATAGAATACTTACATACTTTTTGTAAATACATTCTTATCATACAATACAACACCCAAACACAGAACAAAAATCTACATTCATCACACAAAATGTTTGTCCTGGGTGGGTATCGAACCCACAACCTACAGTGCAGAAGGCAGTGTTATTACCCACTGAGCTATGAGGCTTGTTGTGTGTATCAATACAGGTAAAAAAATATATATTACTGTTTTACAATTAGGTATTAAACGAGAAGCGGTCGGGATACCTAAGGACCGTTACAAACAGTCTTTAGTTAACTCAACAGCTCCGGACATGAACCAGGCGGGAGTGTGTCCAAGACGCTGGCTGCATTGCCACACTGAATAGCTATGCTAGTTTACTGGCCTATATGAAATAATATTGCGTTATAGTTTGAATTGAATATGTCCATGCTGCTATTAGGTACCTACGTACTACTAATATATAGGGAAGTAGAGCCATCAAAAAATATCAATGTCATGATATTTTTTGTGTCATAACAAGGTCATTATTCGGCGGATCGAATAAAGACATTTTTTGTATGGAAAACGTCTTTTGTATGGAAAGATTTCCACAGTATTGGAATACTGTAGAAATCTTTCCGTACAAAAACGGTTTTTTGCCAAACCGTCAGGCTCGGTAAAGTCCTAATAAAAATTGTTTACCTGATCATTAGCTCAAATTAAACGACAATTATGTTTTAAGTTATACAGTAAAATGATAATAGTATATAAAGTGATACATAAGTACCAATTAATATACAGAAGTACTCATGTGCCCTAACAAAAATATATTTACTAAGTTACTTTACTTAGCAAACCCCGCGGTTGCTAATTTTTAAATCCGGATAGACTGAATCCGAAAGAAATTCTTTCATTTTGTACTGAAATACGTGCAATCCGTCATGGGATAATAGGTACTTACGTCATATTTCATTTTTTGTAGTAAGCCTCATTGGATATACTTTTTAAACAAGCCTCATAGCTCAGTTGGTAGTAGTTCTGCTTTCTTCGCTGTAGGCTGTGGGTTCGACTCCCACCCAGGACATACATTTGTGTGATGAATATAGATGTTTGTTCTGTGTTTGGGTGTTGTATTGAATGATAAGTATGTATTTACAAAAAAAAAAGTATTGAAGTATCCGTAATCTAGTTCCCATATTACAAGCTATGCTTAGTTTGGGACTAGAAGGCGATGTGTGAAATTAAAGTAATTATTTATTTATTTATTTTTATTTCCATAGAAATACGAAGTTGGTATTTTTTGGTATGTATTTATTGTTATAACAGCAAGCATTTATAACATAACGTATTTTTGTTCTAGATTAGGAAACGAAAACCACAAATCGAAACAAGTATCTAAGTCAAAACCGATGTGGTGTGAGAGGTTCAATCTCCATATTTACGAAGAAAACTGCCTGGATATTACAGTCTGGCACAAGGGAAAACAGAAAAATTTTATGGGAAGGTAAGCAGCCTAATTAACTTTTTTTCTTACTATTAAGTAACATACAAAAACATTAAATTGCAAGCAGAAGAAATAATTTTGATAATCAAAAATATTGCGGGGCTTTTGATTGAGGCGACACGTGACCCAAGGGCTGGCTCTTATTTAGGCCAGCGAATTAGCATAGCTATTCAGCGTGGCAATGCAGCCAGTGTCTTGGGCACTCTTCCGTCTGGTACTGGTCTGGAACAGTTGAGTTACCTATAGGCCGTTTGTAACGGTCCTTAGGTAATCTGACTGATTCCCTTGTACATAGTTAGTTTAATTGTACTTTTTATTGAATAAATGATATTTTGATAAATGACAAATATAACTTAAGCACTTTTATGTAAGTAAACTTCGTAATTACGTTTATTAATTATGTAAAATAATATAACAGCAGGTACAAAAAAATCTGCAAAAGCAGGCCATAAACTCTTATAATTAGGATCTTTCGTTTCATTTCGGTTCCGGTAGCTGCCTGTTTACCGGCGGTGCACCGTCATACAGCATCAATGACGTCATCTCTCGGGCTTTATCACGTCAGTCTCAGGCAAACCATTTTACTTTTAGTGGATATACCTACCTCGCGCACAAAGCGGTTTTCTTCCACATTTTTAATGCGCACCGCCAAGGAATGGAACGCTTTACATGAGTCTGTGTGTCCCGAACACTACAGCATGGGAGTCTTCAAGTCAAGAGTGAATAGGTTCCTACTGGTCTGGCATGTTCCATCCTGCATCTTTGCTCAACATCAGGAGAGATAGCAGTAAAATGCAAGCCATCTCATTATCATCACATATCATGTTTAAAATATTTCATTAAATTATAGCTAAATATTCTCATTCTTGCATTATAATAACGCTTGGAGAAGACTTGACAGCGGCATGACTTCCTAGGGGTTACCGTAAACTCGTCACCGATAGCATTTGTTTATCTGGAAAAATGGTCGCTAATGACGTCACTTGCGTCAATACCATATCTCCGTCCCATCTTCCCAAATCGGGCTTGGCAGTGTAGGGAATCCCATCAATTTGTATCTACCTATGGTTTACGGGCTAACTCCTCCGCAATGTCACAGAAATATTTCATGAGCCTTTAGTTGAAAACCAGGTAAATTAGAGATTTTGCTGAAAGGCCACACACGTGACCAGAATGCCGGCTTGTGTTGCACTTTGTACTGTGAGTGAATACTTATTGCTCTCCTGTATGATAATCTGACAAAAATGATCGACTGGGTTATCTATAAAAGTGCTATGGTACAGAAGCTTCACGACCTTCGACCTTATTGCGCCTCCATATTTGTTAATTGAAGTTTCAGGAGTTTTTTTCGAGAACTAAGCGCTTTTGTTTATTGTACGACGGGGTTGTGCTTGGTCTTCATCTCACCTGAATTTTTAGTCAAGAACCGACCAATTCTAAAAAATAATGCATTTTAACAGTTAAATTGTTTAGGAGTGCTTAATTTCTCTAATATCAGATTATGCGACTTTATGGTGTTCTGTAAGTATACAGTTATGTAACCATTCTTTGTATTGGTTTTAAATCTTGTTGAATATCACTCAAGCTTGACCTTAGACATTAACTATGCGTCAAAATAAATAAAGCGTATGAGTCAAGTCATAAACCTCTTCCATTGTTATATATTTTTACAAAGAAGGGCCACAGGTACTTCTATAATACTCTTGTTTTATTTAGATAGCTTGGAATACCATCTACGCATGTCATTTTTATTACTATGATCATCGACCTATATGCCAATGTATGCTGTCGCCATAATAACAATTCTAAAATTGTTGTGTTCCGGCATTTAGAGGCAAGATAGTCAGTTCCTCAGTTTGTTGAGGATTCCGGGTGAAGTGCGCCTCCACCTTCGGCCTTATCTTAACTTGTTACCAGGTGACATAAAGGCCAAGCGCTTCCTCGTCGTACAATAAAAATAAAATATATAGTAGATCGATGACTATGATATTCTGTTTTTGGACGGACGGTGATGTGAATCAAGTCCGTTATGTTAGGAAATTACAGATTTGATTCACATCAAAGTACAAAAAATAAAGTTGATCCGAAACAAAGTAATCCCTGCCCAGCAACCGAACCCAGAATCCGCTGGGTTTGAAATTATAGAGGCCCACCCTATCACTTTTCCAGCAAGGCTGCCAAAGACATTTATGTATCAAGACTTTTTTTTTTTTATTGTACGATTGGTTAGCACTTGGCCTTCATCTCACCTGGTTACAAGTTGAGATAATTTCGAAGGTGGAGGAGGCGCACTTCACCCGGAATCCTTAACAAACCGAATAAACTGGCTATCTTACCTCTAAATGCCGGAACACAACAATTTTTAAGAATTGTTATTATGGCGACAGTATTAGGTGTGATGGTGGTAGCTAGCCAGTGTTTATAATGTCATTCCTTGTCAGATGTTCCATCGACCTGACTCGCCTGGACAAAGAGAAGACGCACGACATGTGGCAGGATCTGGAGTGCGGATACGGTTCACTGCACATGTTGGTGACAGTCAGCGGCTCAGCGAGGAGCATAGTAGTTGATGACGTGCCTACGACAGCCGGGGCCCACCTCAAACCGACTGCTGATGACTTTGTGAGTACATCCTCAAAACTTAAGCGTCACAGTTCGCCCCAGGGTTATGAAAATCGAACGTCGTCGGATCCGAAAGAACTTCTGTCACTTTTGTATTGACAAACGTGCATCCGTCAACGGATCTGTCATGTTTCGTTTTTCGTAGTAGACCCACAGCAACCGATTGTCTCACCTCGCTCCGTTTTGATATTTCCTTATTTCACTGGATATTAGCGCTCCTCTCAATGGCCGTAAAACCGGGGTAATCAGAGGTACCTTTACATTTCTTTTTGTCATTATCGATACATTTTATGACGTACGAGATATAATATTATATATACCTTTAAAAAAATATCGGCAAAGACAAACAGAAATGTAAAGATATATGATATATTTTTTAAATATAGCATGCAAAAGTTTGAAAAAGATTGCTCAGGCACGCCCAATACCTAAAATAATGTATCGCAATTTTTATTACACCTTATTTATAGCCTTTTGTTTAAACAAACATTAAAGATATATTTTGGTTATTTCAAAGTTTAGTAGGAACATCGAAGCTTTATATAGAGTTTTATAGTCATTTAAGAGCCTAAAAGGAATGAAATGAAGGACAGGTGCTGCGCTGTTGTTGATATTCTGCAGGTAAATGGGTGTTTGTGGTAGCACTTAAATTTCAAAACCATCTGTACTTCTACAAATAATTAACTTTGAAGAGTCTGTTAGTAATGGCAATATAAAATAATTTTACTTAATGCATATGAATGTTAATTCAGGTTGTCTGTCTTTCTGATTGTATGTTCCGGCTAATCTCCAAAAAGGCTGGACGGACTCTGAAAGGATTTTCATTGGAAGATAGCTGATATTGTAAGGAGTAACTTTGGCTACTTTTATTTTAGAAAAAAAAAGGGTTCCGCGCTAAAAAAATTTAAAGACATTAAATCCAATATATACCTACACTAGTATCTATAAAATCTTTTAGAGTAGCTTCCTTTTCTGGTATATCGGTGCAACAATACAGAATTTTCGGAAATTCCCATGGGATGACAGGAATGAAGTCATGGATTATTATTTTACTATATTATTTTACGATATAATTTATGACATTTTTGATTCTTGCATGCCTAAAAAGCGACGTAATGTGTCACTTGCAAGCGTTACCCAGTTTGGTTTACGATTGATATTATTAAGGACATAAAACGGTAAAAGAAGTTGCACGCGGTATGGAAGCGTGTTCAATCCGCAGCAGCCTATTGTGCTTTTTCAGAGCTAAGAGCTGATTTGAAGTTTCGTGTTAACTCCTCGTACGATGCGCACGTTGAGAAGGTTGAGCATAACATCAAACTCAACTCATCAGTTCTGGCAACACATACTCGTATCTGATCTACGATCCAAAGACGGCTTCGAACCGAATGTCGTTTATCAAGGCACAAGTTTTTCTGGAGCCGGTGCTACTGACGCATTTGCGACCTACTTTGCCAGTGTGTTTTTGACTGATATTCCCAAACTAAATCCTTCCCAAGCTAATGGCCTAAAGACAACAGCGCTAAAGTTATCATATTAACATCACAAAAATAACTCCCCATGATGTTGTCTATGGTATTAACGAGTTAAAGCTTAATAGTTCAGTCGGCCCTTATTATACACCATCATCATTATACCACCCGCCATTTTAAAAAATGCCAAAAACCGGTTTTGTGCACCGCTTTGTCATATATTTAATCTTGGATAGGAGTTTAACCTCCTCAGTGGAAACTGGCAAGGGTTACCCTAAAAGCTCAGATAAGTTCTCGATTGAAGAATATCGTCCTATAGCTATCTTACCTTCGGCAGCAAAGATATTCGAAAACATACTGCATAAATACATTTACTCGCAGGTGAGTAAATACTTATGCAATGAGCAACATGGCTTCAGAAGCAAGAGATCTGTAAACTCAAATTTGTTGACAATAGTAGACTACATATCCAAGAAGATAGACTACCTCCGCGACCGCCAGCAGTTCGTAAAACACGACTTGTACGAATCTCGCTCCTATTACACGCGTTCCGGGGTTAGCCAAGGGTGCATACTTGGGCCACTATTGTTTTTAATAATGGTTAACGACCTCCTGGCAGCCACAACTCATGCAAAAAGTTTACTGTATGCCGATGGCCTAAAACTTTTTACCGAGGTCAGAACTGTGTCAGGCACTGCATAGTGATGTTGCAATTTATGACTGGAACATCACCAATAGGATGGAGTTCAACCCCAGTAAATGCTATGTAATGACTTTCGGTCGAAAGTGGCGTCCTATTCCTTTTATTTACATAATAAATAATGAGCCCATTGAACGAGTCAACACCGTAAGTGTTACATTTGTCCACAAACTCACTTTTCACCATCATGTGGCTGAACTAGCAAAGGAGTCCTATAGGCGCTTGGGAATTGTACTCACAAACTCACGTGACTTCCGAAATGAGCATGTGATCCGCCTGATTTTTAGTGCCCTTGTTCAGAGCAAGCTTGAGGCCAGTGCGTGCGTGTGGAGTCCGCACGAAGCTACTACTCCTTAAAAGGTTCAGAAGGCTTTTTTAAGGTTCTATTATAAGTTTCGTTATGGATACTATCCATTTATGAACCCGACTCTGATCCTACTGGGGTGCCTCGGCTACAATTCTCAAGAAGTCCGTCGGGTCAATGGCCAAATGATTACGGCATCCAAGATATTCCAAGGGATGATTGATGCTCCGGATTTAAGTGAAGAGCTGTGCCAATTTTATACCCCTAATCATTATTGCGGCTGTCGCCGTAGATGCAAGTTGTTTGCCGTTCCAAATGGCAATAAAACTGGCTCGGGCCTTTTCCCCCATACCTCGCATTCTCACTTCTCTCAACACTCTCCTTGACAACAACTGATGTGGATTTGTTTGCAGACGTCTGGACGGTAATATTGAAAGAATGCTTGAGGTTTTGTGAGAGATTTGTATGACTGACTATTTTTATTATTTATATTGTTTTAGACTATGTTATGACTATGAATTTAATTACTTAAATATTTCTGTATTGTGTTGTGTATTTTATAAATTTAAAGACGTGATTTTTTTATAATCTATCGGTTTTGGTTAGTCAAGTATTTTTAGTTAATGTAATTGGTATAACCGTTTTAATTAAATAAATAAATGGACGTTTGCTAGTTTGGGTTATATATAATTAAAGGTTTCAATAATAATTTGCACTTGACCGATGATAACCGTTATACTGGTAGAACAGCTTTCTCTTACGTCTAAAGTGAACTACCTTTAGCACACCTACAATTAATTCGAAGCGAAGTGATCGATTTCGCAAATACTTTT
Organism: Venusia cambrica; assembly: GCA_951394065.1. Classification (NCBI taxonomy): domain Eukaryota; kingdom Metazoa; phylum Arthropoda; class Insecta; order Lepidoptera; family Geometridae; genus Venusia; species Venusia cambrica. The sequence continues at coordinate 10,002,546 of OX596054.1, forward strand.
CCGGATCTTCTTTTCCGGAGTTCTTGACATTCTGTGATAGACAAAGTGTTACCGTCTGCCCCCCCGTGGAGATCGTTCTTGAGGGTAGACGGTAACAATTCAGTGCTTTTGATTAAAACAATGATTCTAGATTTATGACATGGCTTGTAGACAACCTGAGATTGACCTCGGCTAAAAGTGTGTTTATTTTAATCAACAGGCGATGACAATTTATTTTTAACATGCTTATTATGTGATTTCGTAAACATGCATCTCCATTTTTCTCTTTCATTACAGTCTAAGCCGATAAAGCCCCTTGTTTTTGTCGCAATTATATATTATTTAATAAAACTTTAGAAATGAAATTCATTGCCGCCGGCTTTACCTAACTAGAAAGAACCCCACATTCGATTCCGCAAATTGAAATTTTAATCGAAATTGGTCTCGAGACGCTATGAACATTTTTCGATATTCCCACTATAGAATTTGGCCATCATCACATTTGGAAAATTCACCTTGTACCGCTCATAAAGTTTGCTATATTCCAAATTACTGATCGGATCAGAAGGTTTTGTGTGGATATATGGATATTGTAATCTACTCATTATGGGTACGAGGTTTTCTTACGGCCTTGTACATTTATAAAATGGTAACGAACCACGCAAAAACCTCAGTGTGATTTAGCCGTAATTCATCGAAATATCTTTTAACTAGAATTTGAACGCTGATTAAAATAGAGACTGCGATGGTCATCAGTATCTTACATCCGCATGTTTAATCCGTGGTACTAGTCCACCGACTCACAGGTAGGTCGTTTGCACATTAACCAATAATAGGGTTCCCCTACAAAACCTAAAAGTTTCCGGCTTGCGGAAAAGATACGGGTTTGAGTCCCGTCGCGGGTTGTGAATGTTTGTGTCATAATAACATTTGTTAATGTTGTGACCAAGTGCAATTACTTGAAATACTAAAAATTATATAAAAGATAACATCAAAAACTAAATTTCTCGCTAGTGACTTGAACGTATTTTCAGATAATAAGGCAGGTTCACATAGTTTAGTGAATCTCTGCTAGATGGCGTTGATCAGCACTTAGCTGAATCGATAATAGCACAAAATTCGGAAACTGCGGTAGAACCCTCGCGGCTCAGTTGGCCAAGACCGTTTTTGGCTTGAGGAAATGATACGGGTTTGAGTCCCGAAAACTTGAAATACAAAAATAAAAAACCTCATAAGATCTGCCTTGATTGTGCCTAGTATCTCTGTTACTTATCTTACAAGCACAGCTATTGCAATACACAATGGCAATAATTATTACACAGGAATAAACTTGAAAGTCGGATATGCACAATGGGATTCCAATCCACATTTCAATAAAAAAAATGCGAGTTCAGTACATAAGTAATTACAATAAATATGAGTAAACTAGGAATAAGTGAATTCCTTGTACCTATGACAATCTGTACCAGACCCTTTATGCAATATAAACAAACAATAGAGCCAAAGTTGAGGCAGGAAAATGCACTGCCAATAATTCCTCCGAGCCATTTGTATGCTGCGTGAGAATGTGCGGTGACGGCCATCGACCAACCTTTGTATTCTGTATTTATTTATTCATTACAATACAAAACTTTCACTAACACAAAAAAAAATGCTGGTGTGTTGTAGCATAGGTATTACAGTCGTCGCTGGCTGTGAGTAACCTGTAAAAAACTCTTACACACTTGGACTACGTCAGTGTCTGTAGTCTATCCAAATGTACCAACGGGCAGAACAAGTCTATAGTCCACGCAGGTGAACCTGTCAGTTGAATGATGTGTCGGGAAGGAAATAATCTGAAACCACTCTAAAAATGAATGTCACAGCGGTCACATTCACATTAAAAACAAGTATAAGTACTTATAGACGCGATACACATAAAGATGCTTTTTGTGTGCAACCAATAATAAAAACAATAACCGTTCGGTTGGTGACTGAACAACCAATGACAAAGCATTTATGTGGGCGTTCATTTTTAGTTTGATTTATTTATATTTAGGTACCTATGTACCGACCGGTATTCGCTAAAGGTTATACAGGTTTACGCCCCGACCTCAAAATATCCTGATGATGAAGTTGAGGTCATGTATGACAGAATTTCAAAGGTCATGCATGCCTCGAAAACATAACACGGTTATGGTAGGGGACTTCATCACGCGACCAGGCGTGAAGACCGGTGACGAACTCAGAGTGGGCCAATTTGGATTTGGATAGCGGAACCAAAGGGACCGGCGGCTGGCCGACTTCATGGAGGAGGGTTTTTGAGCTCTTTGCGATGAACTCTTTTTTCTAGAAGAGGTCGTCCAGAAAATAGACGCAACCCGGCGGTTATAAGCATGAGATAGATTTTATCATGACGACCCACAGGCGCATATGTTATGACGTCTCTGTGATCAATAAGGTGAGAACCGGCATAGAAGAGTTTCGTATGATATAGCTCAAATCCTATCCCGTGAGCTTTCAGTTGGAGTTAAAAAAAACTACTTTAAATACCTAGCGCAATGCGCAACAGTGAACGAGCTAAATAACGGTTTAGTGGAAATTGTTTATGCTGTTGGGTCAGAGTTATTTTAAACACAACGCAAAAATAAAACGCAGATATGACTACATAATGAGGACATGACTCTGAAGCTAATGGCAGAGAGAAGTGAAATGAGGCTGCAGTATTGGATGAAAGAGGCTAGATAGCAGCAAAACATTGTGACGGTCGCGGAGAGTTGATGGATGAAAGAGGTTCAGGTAGTTATTTGTGTCGAACTAGCCTCCCCCAATCGAGGGAGGCTAAATAGTTTTATATTTAGATCGATTATTTATATATTATCATTTAAACTGCTGTACGATAGCTATGTAAATCTATCTGCATACATACCACATCTGTGGATAGCTAAAAAATCAGCTGTTATCATTATCGCGTATCTGTTTCTCTCTCTCTCTCACTCGTGGTATATCATTCAAACCTCAAACTATATAGATATGATTCAAACATAACGTGGTAACAGCGGTGGCATTGGAACATAAACACTCTCGAACGCAGATTCTGCATCGAATCCAGCATCTACACCTTAACTAACGTAAGGGTTTAGGGTACAAACTGAGTATTCATATTAATTTTACCGAATTCTTGTATTACGTGTTCAATCGATCGGATAAGTATCAATGTAACTGAATTTTGCATAAAGTCAGTAAGGGTAAGGTCTTCGACCTTTCTCGTATAAAGTCTTAAATAACGTTATGTCATGGACAAAATATTTTCTCGAGGGTACTGATGCATCTCTACATTATCTTCCGTATAATATGCACGCTCTGGCTTAACTGTACTAGTAACAATGAAGTCATTTTAATCTTTGAAATCTAAACAAGTTTAAATGAAAAATCTAAACCCAAATGCAAACTTTTTACTTCACGGGATTACTCGGCCGAAAAAATGTGATACTTACAAATACATACATTTATTATAACATTTATAGACAATTGACATGTTCATCTTTAATTTTCCACCAATATTGTAGTAGCCTTTTTTGTACGCTCCCCTCTCTAACCATTTTCTTATTTTTTGATTCGCACATGTTAAAAGAACCTACGTCACAATCCGTGAAACCTGCTGTAGAGTAGAGCGCACAATGAAATATACATAGGTATGAAAAACAAAACCCACCCTCGAAACACCTCTGTGGCGTAGTGGTTCGCCAACTGAAATCAGAGCCAGAGGTCCCATGTTCGATCACCAAGAGAAAACAATAATGTGCTTGATTTAGGTGGGAGGACTTTGTATAAGTCCACTTAGCTAACTAATACCATCTAACCTAAGTATGTAGCCACTACAACAATTCTAAAGTGTTGTGTTACGGAATTTAGAGGTAAGATAGCCAGTTCCTCAGACTGTTGAGGATTCCATGTGAAGTGCGCCTCCACCTTCGACCTTATCTTAACTTGTAATCAGGTGAGATTAAGGCAAAGCGCTTCCCCGTCGTACAATAAAAATCATCCTTCTGAGGCACTCGTGTAAAACAACTAGGCAACAATGCATTTCACACCGTATCTTGAACCGTGACTCAGCTCACCATTCGCATTGACTTGAGACCGCTGAGGTCCGGTTTCTTCAATACTACCGGAATATTCCTACAGTTTTTTATAATATTTTTACAGCCGCAGCGGTATAAATACTACTGTGTAGGTATGAGGCGTAAAAACCAATATCGAATGACGCAGGTAGATGAGTATGAACACAATGGATCTCTGTTTATGTTTACAAATAGGAAAGGTTTTTTCTGCTTTCTAAAAATACATCAGTATTGAAATGACGCATTTTGCTTAGTACCTTTGTCAGGATTACTCTTCAAATATTCATTTGTATACAATTTATCAACATACTTTTGGTGTTCGGTGAGATATATAGACATATATATTTTACGTAAGCACCTATCTTATCGCTATATATAACGCTTTTGTCATTCAGTCAGTCATATTTTTTAATATTATTAATAACGATCTAAAAACTAAAAAGTAAACCGACTTCAATAAAGAATATATGATACAATTTACCCAGATGACGTATTTTTTCAATTATTTTGATGACAGGTGGACGGACAGACTGACAGACAGACAGATGCGAGATCCTACCTATATGGTGTCCGTTTTTACCTTACTTTTGAGGTAATGCAAGTTTATCAGTTTATCCAGGATCCTATCATCAAATCCTGACCTGATGTCAATGGGACCACCTATGAAGTATACCATTTCGAACAAAAAAATAAATTTCCAAATCGGTCTAGGCCAGGGGTCGGCAACCTTTTGAGTCGGAAGAGTAAAAAATTTCAATATACAAAATTACATCGATTTTAAAGAGCCACCCAATTTTTTTCGTAGTTAATAGTAGATATTTGCATGAATAAAGTTTTTGATAAAAAAAAAACAAATCTACGTATACATAAGAAAAATATCGAATTATTCATATATAAGTCGTGTTTTCTTACAACAAATTAGATAGATATCTCACCGAGAATTTTCATAACTGTCCTCGAAAACATAATGAAAAATCTAAACTGGCAAAAAAGTGGTATTCATATTAAAAGTGAATTTCTAAGTAACCTTAGGTTTGCAGATGACATAGTTATTTTTTCAGAAACCTCAAAACAGTTAGAAAAAATGATTAAAGAACTAAATACTCGAAGTCAGGAAATAGGTCTGGAACTAAATACCATAAAAACAAAGATAATGACCAACAGCGTGAAAAGACCCATAATATTCCTTTAGAATATATACAAGAATATATATACATGGGCAAACAAATATCCTTCAATAATTCCAGACACATTGATGAAATAAACAGATGGATAACTCTCTCATGGAACAAATTCTGGAGTAACAAAGAAGTACTTAAATCAAAACTACCGATAAAACTTAAGAAAAAGTCCTAGATTCTTGTATACTACCATGTCTGTCATATGGCAGTCAAACCTGGATATATAGTAACTACACTAAAAATAAACTACAAGTATGCCAAAGGTCAATGGAACGCAGTATCAAAAAAAGAGAGGAAGACCAAAAGAGAGATGGACAGACGAAATAAACAAGATTGCTGGCATAGACTGGGTACATAAGGCAAAAGATAAAGAGGTGTGGAGAAAAATGGAGGAGGCCTTTACTCGATGAGAGGTCCTTATCTTATATATAAATATCTTAAATTATCAATGAAAATAAGAATTATTTTAAATGTATTTCATAATTATTTTGTTTTGATTCATTAATTCAAATTGAAATTGTAATTGTTAATGTATAAATAAGGAAAAAAAGAAGCTATATTATTATTAAGTCGTGTTTTCTTACAACAAATTAGATGATCACTTAATAAAAAAATTAAACACTAACTTGCACTTAAATAACATACATTTGAGCAAACAAATTCAATCATGCAAAGCCAACGCTCCCACGTTGGCTTTGCATGGAAATTTGGATAAATTTGGCTCATAATATATGTTGTTGTTTTAAGTTTAAACACGACTCTAAATTTTCATTTATTAGTTGGCTTCTTACTATAATTTTATATTCATGCAAGAGAACGCTCGCTCGCACGAATATTTAACCGCCTCTGGTGTCTATCGAAGAAGCAACTTCTATAATTATCTTTATTCAAATTCCATGCTCGAGGCTCAATGAAATGTACACGTCGATAAATAAATTACGGAGTTACATATAGTCCTGATAATATTTCATTTACTATCATCATTCCAAACTTCCAGCTTCGCTACACTGGTGGAAGGATCTGTAAAGGTCCACCTTGCTAAAAACCACCCTCCTGCCGAAGTCAGGCGCCAAACGGTTTGCTGTATTCCTTCGGTGCGTTCGTAGACCTCATCCTTGCTCTGGCTTAAGCAAGATAAGCCTAGAGGTCAACGCTTACCCATCTTAAACTAACTTCCACTCTTCATGTAATACAAACATCATCTCCCGAATTAGTTTTGTACCTATTAATAATAGATATATTTTAGTCATGGTACCGCCTGGACAAGGACTGGAGTGAAGTTGGCCAGCTGACAGTGACAGTCCACGGCGCGCGGGGGCTCAGCGCGCTGGGCATCAGCGGCAAAGCTGATGCTTACTGCGTGCTGGAGCTGGACAACTCGCGGGTCCAGACACACACCGCCTACGGATCCTCTGATCCCACCTGGGACAAGAACTACACCTTGTAAGCATGAACCATCGTCAACCAATTATTTATCTCATATCCTAGACAACATGTGTATCTCCAAAATGCTTTCCACCTTAACATCTAAGGCAATCAACATTCGTATTTAACTTTTGCTTATTACAGGACCTTCATAAGTTCTGATTTTATCGAAAATCGGGAAATTGAGAATTTATTGCTCCCGATTCCTTATTCCACTTAATTTACTAAATTTACTGATAATCCCACGCAACCGAGTATTCCCAAGGACTTGATAAGGGTTGACGTCAGGCAAGTGGCGGCCGGTCTTACAATTTTAACCAAAACTCTAACAATATAGCCTTGAAGACATGTTGGGCCAACCCCACCTTGTGTGGGACAACGTGCAGAAAGATGATTGCACCCGGAAATAAACCATATTTTAGTGGGACAGCGGGCTCCCTTCGGGCTGCATTCTATGAGGTTCTTTAAAAAGAGATACATACATAATCAAGGCCGAGGCAAAGTGTAATTTTGAACCACCTTAGGAGGCTTGAAAAATCCAGTATTGGATTGTTCAGTGTTTCAGTGCTTTCGTATTTTTTTAATATAACTTACAATATACATTTGATTATGAGATTATTTTTATTTTTTTCATGGTGGAAAATATTACCGTTGATTCCATTGAAAATATTTCTTTAAAATGGCACAAACATAGCTATAAGCTTCGTCGGACACGTGGTACTAGAGACACGGGTAACAAGTTGGTTAGAGCAATTAATAAATAAATCATCATGAATTCGTGCTAACTACAAGGTATACGTCAGCCATACAAATATATTAATCAGCATCTGTGGACTCATTAATTAGCATCTTACGATTACATGTGAACGATGAATCAAAGCAAGATACTCACACCCGCAACCTCAGGCATTGTCGAGGCCTTTCAAACAGTTCCAAGAAAGCTCAAGGTTTGCCGGTGGTTACAGTCTCTAATACAGTGGGCAATTCCCACATTTATTTATAAATGAAAAGATTGTATTTCCAGTAGGTACTTTACCTACCACATGATACTGAATTATTTACATTGCGGTCCGCTAGCATTGTAATTAGAAAATATGGTGCAATCGTTATCACCGATGAGTCACAAAATTACAGTATTTGTAAAATTACAGTTGAATAGGTGAATGCTAGTAATAATTTAATTAAATCTGTTCCTATACCTCTGTCGAAGGTCCAATCTTAGTAACTTAGGCTTGGATGGTACCTGTGCGTTAGATAAAAAAAACAAACTGTAAGGTTAACTCTTGACCTCGGCTTGCCTAGGCAAGGATGCGATGATGTGAGATTTCCCAATAAAGGCCTATGTACTCCCTTCTTGAAGGTATTGGAGTCGTGTGTAACTGGAAAAACGGAGTCTGTCGACTGATTTCAATTTGTTGCGGTGCGCATTATAAATGATTTTTGGTAGCGCTTGTAACAAATGATGATAGTCAAAGATTAGTCAAAAGAGTATGTTATTTATTTTTTATTGTTCGACGGGGACGTCCTTGGCCTTTTTCATCAGATATTCAAGTTATGATAAAGCTGAAGGTGGAAGCGCATTTCTCCCATAATGAGAAATGCCGGAACACAATTTAAGAATTGTTGATATGGCGACAGAATTAGATGAGATTGTGGTAGCTAGCCAGGCGGACGTATTCAAAGTCCTACCACCAACCAAACCAAGCACAATATTGTTCTCCCCTTGGGAATCGAACCCGGGACCTCTGGATCTGACACCGGTGGGCGAACCACTAGACCACAGAGGTGGATTAACTGTGCATCTAAAATGTTATTATGGCACGTTGACTTTAGAATCCTCAACAAGTCAAGGCGTGGTGATAAGAAAAAACATGTATATATTCGGCAATGTTGGTTTTCAGCGCAGTAAATGACGTCACATCAACTCTAGACATCGCGGTTTACGACAAATCATTGATCCATGGGAATCTAGGCAAGATTTCCATACCGCTGCTCAGAGTAGAGAATGATGAGAAGCGATGGTACGCCCTTAAGGACCGCTCGAAAAAGTCAAATGCGAAAGGAAACTGTCCTAGAATTTTGCTGCAGATGTCTTTGGTTTGGAATCCCGTAAGTTTAAGATAAACATTTTTATTATAAAAGGTACAAATAAGCGTATATGTAATATATTGTTAACCCACAAAACTTGTGGGCCACAATTGGTGAGACATCGAGTCTAAAGTCCTTATTTCGTACAATCCATTCCATATAAAGGTAGAGATAGCTTTTTAGGCGATAACACTGCTCCTTATTACAATAATTATGTTTTACTTGTTTTGTGTTATATTGGTCTATCTTATCTATCTATAGGTTATATGTATACATGTTATATATATATATATATATATATGTTTTGTAGACCTTAAGTATCACCTCCACTCAGGACTTAGCATGACGTGGCACTGCCATTTCATTGTCAATCCTTTAATATTTTCGGATCGGCCATTTAATATTTCCGTTTGAGACGGACCTACAGTTCAAGTGTTGGTATATTATAATATTTCTACTTGATTTCGAATATGGGTACATAATTATATTCCTATTCTAATATTTGGATATGTTTCAGGTAAAAGCATCGCTTCGAGTGCTTAGTCCAAAGGAATCCAAATACAGAGATCTAAAGAAGACAAATAAGTTCAGCATTCCATTAATATATAATAATTTAAAATTTATCAAGGATATTTTCACGGCTGTCTGTCTTGGAAACGAGCATTTCAAGTAAGTCACAGAACCTTTTATTATAAGTTAATGAAGAGACCTCATAATGTTGACTTCAACATAAAGCCTCACAGCTCAGTTGGTAGTAGCTCTACCTTCCGCGCTGTAGGTTGCGGGTTCGATTCCGTTATTTTTGGGTGTTGTATTGTATGATAAGTAAAATTGAAAAACAATAGTTTGTAATCCGTTCCAGTATTACCAACTATTGGGGGGCGAATTTAACAAATACGGAACTGCAAGTAATTTTTCAAGTAAATGCAGCGCAGTGCTCGGGGGGCAACACGTCCACAGAGGGCTCGTCAGGTTATCAGAAATACGAAGCTTACAAACATGTTATACCACCACATATTTTAGAGTAGTAGAGCTCCTTGAGAAAGGGCTCGTCCGGGGAAGTTCGACCACAATACCTATTTCGGCCGCCAAGCAGCATTGCTGTGTTCCGGTTTGAAGGGTATGGTGGCTGGTGAAATTACAGGCACGCGAGGCTTATCACATTTATGCGTCAAGTTGGCGTGCGCGATGCAGTGCCTCGTGGGTCATGTTCTTTGTGGATGTGACGCACTTAACATCAGATGGGATGCTTGCTGATTCCGTCTCCAAACTATATGTATATATATATTTTAATGTTCGACGGGGAAGCGTTTGGCCTTCGTCTCATCTAGTTTACAAGTTAAATTCTATATTATATAATAAAACTTCGGATAAGGCCGAAGGTGTACGCACACTTCACCCGGAATCCTCAACAGCCTGAGGAACTGGATATCTTACCTCTAAATGATGGAACACAAAAAAATAGACCACATTTTAAATAAACATTATTAGTACACAGGTATTCATTCAAAATTTCTTGTTTACTCTGTCTGAGATTAAATTTATATTGTTTTTGTAACTTCACAAGTAGGTACCTATACTAAGGGACCGACTAACTTTGGATTTTTTTTATTTTTTTATAAAAGGTGTTTTAGTGTATGTATTAAATTAGGTGTAGCTAGGTAAGCCTAGATATACAAAATCACTTTTGCGAGCAAAAAGTGACTTTTGTTTTGATTTTGGGTATTTACTAGTAGTTCGCCCCGAACTGAGATCTCGTGATGTCTGGATTGGGTCGGAGATCATTTCTCAAATAGAACGTAATTAACAAACGATAAAAATGTGCTTTCATTACACCTTTCTCACCTTACTTAAGCACTTTTATCTCGAACTCTCTTTATTCACCTGAGTGTTCGAGGCTCTCTCTTGTTGCTAACGTAATGTGTTACTAACATGAGAAAAAGGAAAGGGGTTTTAAAAAGTGCTCTCAAAACTGTTGCCTTAGTAGTTGTGTTTTAAAAATCTACCTCTCCAGCCCATGGTAAAGTCAACCCAAAAAGGCAGCAGCTTTTTTCTTTGTGTGAACAAAACTTTTACTGTGAGCACCAATCTGTCTGCTTAGCGTGGTTATAATGGCCGTCACGTCCCGTATTGAGTGAATAACAATGGATAAAATAAACCACTTTTGAAATTTCGAATACCCTCTCTTATCTTACAAGACCTGATGATCATCCTTTGCCCTCTTCATCTTAAAAACCACCCCTAATAAGGGCAAAATAAACTTATTTTGAAATCAGTCTCAACCCCTTTTTCATGTTTTAACACATTTTCAAGACTTCAATTTTATTTACCCCTTTTGCAACCCTTAATGTTAATACAGGGGTAGTTTCAGAAAATCAAAAGAAAGTTAATTGTGAAGTTAACACCTTTTAACAGTCTATCATACAAGACATATCAAGCGTTTTGACCACTTAATGCGCCCCTTTGTTACAAAAACCACCCCTAATAAAAAGTAAAAAATGTATATTTTATGAATGTGCAGCCGATACTCTTTCAAATGACACCCCACAAGCCAAAAATCATCTCGTCTCACTTAACACCCCTATTTCTCAAAAACTACCCAAGTGTCAAAAATATTCTCAAACCGATTGATGAGTATTAATATAATCTCTGCATGTTCAAAATTTTGAATTGATCGAATCAACCATTCAAAAGATATGGGCGAAAATTTTTATTTCTTTTCACCCCAATATCTCAAAAACTACACCATTTATCAAAAATCGCCGCGACAATCAAGTTCTATTTACGTTATCTCTTTACTGTTTAAATTTCATGAAAATCGAATAATCCGTTCGAGAGTTATGCCGTCACAAACATTGCCACATACATACATACATACAGTGCCGGATTTCCCAACTTAACTGAGAGATCTCGTTCGCTTCGCTCACTCGATCTGTAGGGTTTGTGAAATCATGGACTATACTATAGAGAATGATATGCTGCTCATTCACATTTTTTTTTGGGATCACTAACCGTTTGACCATTAGCTCACTTGAAAAACAAGTAAAGATGTGGCCTAAAATGTACGCTTGTCTTAAAGGAACTTCTTCGCTCTGGACTTTGACTCCAAGAACCTTACCCTCTTGTCTTAATATCTTCTAAATATATGTAACTCAAAGGTGACTGACTGACTTAGTGATCTATCAACGCACAGCCCAAACCACTGGACGGATCGGGCTAAAATTTGGCATGCAGGTAGATGTTATGACGTAGGCATCCGCTAAGAAAGGATTTTGATTAATTCTACCACCAAGGGGATAAAATAGGGGTTGAAAGTTTGTATGAAACTTTGTCAATTTTAAACCGATTGGGCTGAGACTTTGCATGCATAAAGCTACTATGACGTAGGCATCCCCTAAGGATTTTGAGATTTTGCATTTGTTTTGTTTCGGTTTAGTAGTTTTGGTTATAGACTCTGCTTTGTATTTGGCATTTGTTTTGTTTTCGTTTGGTTTAAGTATAGGTTTTGTGGGTTAGACTTTTATAAAATGGCTAAAGAAAATCTGAACGTTAATGGAGAAGTTGAAGAATGTACTGTCGTTTTTAAGTTTTGTAGGCCCTAATTTTTTACACACGCTAAACAAAAGTAAAGCCGCAAAATAGTTTTTGCGGCTTTACTTTTGTTATAGTTATAGTTAACTAAATTAATAATAATACTTCTTAACGCGAGCGAAGCCGCGGGCAATTCATAATTGTTTTGTCTTTTAGCACGGTTATATAAAATTTGCATGTTAAACTCTTCAAAATAAGCTGTGTTAAAAGTAAAGCTCGGATTGAAGACACCGTTAGTCGGTTTCTTTCATTCGACCATTGAGCCCCCTTGATAGAATAATCTCTTTCTACGGAAGTTTGCATTCTGGGCTGTAATAGCAAATACGTATTGACAAAACGCAATATCTCTGGTAATCTTTATACACCGATAGTCTTGAAAATGGTTGCCCACAATTAATAGAGCAGTTAATCAAAAAATCGTCATCTTGTGTTGATATAATTGTGCTTAATGCAGCAATTTTATCAAATAATTTCACATCATCGTTTAAGTGAGAATTCACAATATTTTATAAAATCTCAGGAGTTTTCAATGGAAATCAGGCTTTTTCTCCGGACTTTTAAATTTTCTATCTGGTAACCCTGGTAACCAACGGAGCTTTTGAGGACAGTTTTATTAAATGAGCTTTTCTTATCTTTTTTTTTATTTGTATTTATGCAGGGATTCTACTAAATCAATGGCTCGAAGGCGTGTAGTTCGTCTCAAAAAAAACTAGAGGCCATTTTGCGATGATACTATTGGCATAGTAAACAAGCTTCATAGCTCAGTTGGTAGTAACTCTGCCTTCTGCACTGTAGGTTGTGGGTTCGATTCCCACCCAGGACAAACATTTGTGTGATGAATATATACGTTTGTTCTGTAAATGGGTGTTGTATCATATAGTAAATATTTATTTAAAAAAAGCATGTGAGTATTCTATCCGTAATCTAGTTCCCATATTACAAGCAATGGTTAGCTTGGGGCTAGAAGGCGCTGTGTGAAATTAACGTCCTGTAATATATATTTATAGTGAAGCGATTGGTTTAGTAGAATTGGGGCCTGGGTCAAATGTGCCTTCTATTATGTATTGATTGTACTTTGGATCAGTGTCGCAACCTATATACCGGTCTGAATACATACTGCATCAAGCTAACCCTACCAATTGTTAATCATGAAGTAGGTCGAGTGTCCGGTATAAAAAACGATTAGTCAACGTTGGAACAATAGGCCCCAGCTTATTATTAAAATGTAGATCATTGATTTCTAATCAAAAGCGAAATAGTGCCCACGTGGTTAGTTTTATAAACAGTTCAGAATTACTATTACTAACAAGCCTCATAGCTCAGTTGGTAGTAACTCTGCCTTATGCGCTGTAGGTTGTGTAGGGTTCGATTCCCACCCAGAATAAAAATCTGTGTGATGAATATAGATGTTTGTTCTGTGTTTGGGTGTTGTATTGTATGATAAGTATAACAAATAAACTTTTTTTGAAAAAAAAAATGGAACCGACTTCACTTTAAAGTTTTTAGTGGTGAAGTCGGTTCCATTTTTTTCAAAAAAAGTTTATTTTTAGCATTTTTTTGTTGTAAAACCTACGACACCACGACGTCTCCGACACCCTATTTAAGAGTTTTTATATTTTCAGAGTTCTGAGGTAATGCTAGTAGTCGTTAATGACTTATGTTAGACGCCTATAGCGGCGGCTCGTAAAGTCTGATACCATAACTGTTACACAGCTCATACAAAGACAGAATGAATTAAAATATGTATTTACAAAAAAAAGTATAAGTATCTATCATTACTGCGATCACCAACACGCCTACCAAGCGTGGGGATTATGGTAAACACATTCTATTGCTTTCTTTAGTATTGGGGGAGGCCCATGTCCTATTCAGTGGACTTTTATGGGCTATAATGATGATGATGATACAAGTATACAGCATTTAGGTATAGCCAGAATGCATCATAAGACATTTCCACTAAGCCCAAACAATACTAGGTTAAATTGTTATATTACGGAGTTTCGGTGAACATCGTTTTCATCGTCATCTGATGATGAAGCCAAAGGCCTACCCTAGACCTACCGGGAGGCAAGCAGTAGTAGTTCAGTAGTAGATGAATGATGATACGTAGTTGTCCCTACGTATCATTATTACTGCTATCAACAACACGCCTGCCGAGAATGGTGATTATGACAAATCCCTGATAATTATTATGATGATACTGGAAGGTAAACAGTTCAGTAGGCCTACTCTAGTGACCGCAAACACCGCAGGAAAGCAAAATACGCAATTTCGTTCACTTGGATGACATACTTTTTCCAGTTATTTTGATATAAAAATCAAACTACAGCACCGATTTTGATAAAATTTCTATGGGACCATCTCGAAAGTATGGCCTACCAAACATAATAATTATCAAAATCTATTGCGAATTGGCGGAGAGATCAAGTAAGCAAACAAAAAAAACATACAGCCGAATTGAGAACCTCCTTTTTTTGAAGTCGGTTAAAGAGGAATTTAAGTTTTATATCCGTAATCCAGTTCCCATATTACAAGCTATGCTTAGTTTGGGGCTAGATGATGTTGTGTGAAATTACATGTCCTGTAATATTTACTATGGTATAACCTTTCTTTATAGGTAGGACCTGTCGTTGGCTGAAAGCTTAAAAAAACAGATTAACTAGGTTTTTGCAACCAAATATTAATGAAGATTAATGAATTGCCGTCGCGTTTGGAATCAACCCTTCCTTCTCAGCCCATTGATTTAACAAGACGGCTTCCTTCTGTTTTATCTGCACCTTTACTGGCGATCGTCAATCCGCCTAAGCGTGGTGAATATGGCCAAACCCTCCAGCTATGGAGGAAGCTCTGTCCAGCAGTGGACACTAATGCTACACTACACTACACTAACACTAAATAAATGATGTTGATGTGATGTGATTAATAAAGATGTTCACTTAAAAACCTTGTATTTTTCAGATATGTATTCGAATGGGATAATAGAGAACTATCTGCGACGGCGCTTTTCGTGTGGCTGTCGTTTTGGATGGTGTTCCAAATGTGGATGACTCCGTTACTGATAGTCGTACCCTTCGCCTATTATTGGATCGCCAGTCAAAGTAATAGTCGGTATCCTTGGGCTTGTCATTAATAGCTAATGAAAAGAAACAAGTTTTTTAATCATGCTTTCTCCTTTTTTAGGTATTAACGCATCAGTTTCTCTGCATTCGTCCGATGAAGAAATTGACGGGGAAGAGCTTGAAACAAAAGTAAGTTTACGATACATCTTTTTTTTTGCCAATTTCGTCTCGCGGCTTGGCAAAGACATCAAATTCCCTCCAAAATATCGATCCATTAGCGGTCTCCAACCAATCTCTATTGAAGGAATCGAGATCATCCAGTTCCAAAGTTTCCTCGGCTTTTCTCTGGAAATTCTCTGGATGCATGCGAATGATGTGGCCTCCCCAGTACTACTTGAGGTTGGTTTCCGACTTCTGTGATACCGTCAGGGAGCGTAACTTAGTGCTATGTATACTCTATCCACACGTTTGAAGCGGAGAATGCTTCGCTCCATGGCCTTCTGTGCTTTAAATGACGAGCAGGATAGTCGATGAATTGGCGATTCAGAGTTAGTAGAAGTGAGCAGTTACCTCTGATCACTACTCAGAGCGTGAATCTTTCACCTATTACTAAGGGGTAGTCAGAGACACGTAAAAACTTACATTCGATACATGGCCACTGTTTGCATCGAGCTAATACGTATTTAATACGTTACAAGTTCCAAACCCATCACCGCTTAGCGGAATACTAGCAAAGTATAGATAAGCTTTCTAAAAATTGAAATTACTGGATTTGAACCTCAACCTGTGGATCGGAAAACGGGCCCGTTACCAGCTTTTTATTTCACTAATATATATAAAATAAGTAATAAAAAGTCATAGATACAAAACTGTGAACGTCTGTAGAGAGATTTCAAGGACATGTTTTGTGTATCAAAATAAGCTTGTACAAACCTGTCCCATGCTTATAAAGTTCTTAATTGGGGTATGTCGTTGCCGAGGCGGTCGTGACTTAAGAATCGAACCCTCCAGCTCAACCCATGGATGTCGTAAAAACCGACTAAGGGATCTCACCAAGGCAGCAACAGCTAGCTTCCTTCTGTGTATTATCTACACCTTTAGAGAATTACTACCACCACACATGTTCTTTGTGGGTGTGACCTATGCAGTAAGGCTTTGTCATAGTAAGTACACTTAAGACCAGGTGCGCTACTTGCTTGTCCCGTTTCTTAGTTGTATAAAAAACCTTTATTGCGATCACCAATCGTGGTGATTATAGCAAAAACCCTCCATCCAGCGGACACTAAGTATACACTAATATGCTGTTGATTTTATTTGATGTATGTAACGTTTAACATGCTACCTACTTTTTATTTTTTCCACAGGACGACAAGTCTTTGAAAACTCGAATCCATGACCTACAAGATCTGACACTCACGATCAAAAGCGGAATAGATTTTATTTGTTCTCTTATCGAAAGGATCAAGAAGTAAGTTTATTTTTACAAGTTGTATTCCAGAAGTTATTGTTCTGTGCCCCAGTGACCCCGGCTAAGAAATGGGGAACCCTCCCGTGAATGTTGTAAGAGGCGCTTGGCCTTCATCTCACCTGGTTTCATGTTACGTTATTGCTGAAGGTGGAAGAGCACCCGGAATTCTGAACAATCTGAGGAAAAAGTTCCTCAGATTGTTCAGAATTCCGGGTGCTCTTCTTTTTTTAAAGGACAATACGCTGGCCTAATTCTAAACCGGGAGGGTGACAGCTTTGCGCGGACCTGAGTCTGAGGAACTGGCTATCTTTCCTTCTTTTCCTTTTTTCCGGAACACAACTATTTCGATTTTTTCTTATGGCGATAGACTTAGGAAAGATTATTTACAGCAATACTCTCCAATCTCTGACAGATTGGTAGTAAACCGCCTCTGTGGCCTAGTGGTTCGCCGACCGGTATCAAACCAAGACGTCCCGGGTTTGATCCGCAGGGGGACTTTGTTAGTCTACCTGGCTACCAGACTCCATTAAATCTAAGAAATACATTTTGACGTTTCGCATTTCT